>OZ018329.1:66797772-67397772 GCA_963969495.1 Ceratothoa steindachneri | reverse complement strand
TGTGAGTGAGTTGCGTTCCGCTCTCGCTTCGTGCGCGGACACCGCCCATGGTCCGGACGATGTCCCGTACGCCATGCTTCGGCACCTGGGTGAGCGAGGCATGGCCTTTCTGTTAGATTTGTTCAACAGGATCTGGGTGGAAGGTCTTCTCCCAAACTCCTGGCGAATCGCTACTGTGCTCGCCTTTCGCAAACCGGGGAGAGATCACTCTACTCCGACCGGTTTCCGCCCAATCTCTCTAACCTCTTGCGTGTGCAAGTTGATGGAGAAATTGGTAAATGTTAGACTAGCCCTTTTCCTGGACAGCGGAGGCCATCTGTCTTCCGCACAGTGCGGCTTCCGCAAGTTCCACTCCACGTCGGATGCTCTGCTCCGACTGAAAAATGCCGTCTGCGAGGCTTTCCTTCGTAGACAGCACTACGCCACGGTGTTTTTCGATCTGGAGAAGGCCTATGATACCGCATGGCGATACGGTATCATGGAGACTCTCCACACGATGGGGGCGACGGGACGCCTCCCAATGTTTATATCTGAATTTTTGCGAGATCGTCGATTCCGCGTACGTGTGGGGGGAGCCCTCTCCGGCCCAAAGGAGCAGGAAGAGGGTGGACCGCATAGAAGTGTCCTCAGTGTCACACTCTTTGCCCTGAGCATCAACGGCATCACCTCGGTGCTGCCGGAAGATGTTCTCGCTACGCTCTACGTGGACGACCTTTCGTTCTCTTTTGGCGCGGCCCAGATGCCAACTCTGGAGCGTCGACTCCAACAGGCATTGAACCGCGTCTCTCGCTATGCCGAAGCGCACAGGTTTCGGTTTTCTTTGGCCAAGACTAAGATGGTGCACTTCTGCCGCCACCCACGGCTCCACCCTGACCCAGATTTGTTTCTTAAAGGGGTGCGCCTGGATGTGGTTGAGTCGCACCGTTTCCTTGGTCTTGTATTCGACCGACGCCTCACCTGGGAGGCTCATATTCGCAGCCTTAGGGTCTCCTGTTCCCGCGCCATGGACATTCTCCGTTCCATGACGTTCAGCGCTTGGGGCGCTGATAGGACTACTGCCCTACTTTTTTATCGATCCTTTGTTCGTTCGAAGCTCGACTACGGATGCGAGTTTTATGCATCCGCAGCCGAGCGTTTATTGCGGAAGGTGGATTCAATCCACCACACCGGCCTTTGCCTTGCGACCGGGGCCTTCCGCACATCCCCCATTGAGAGCCTGTTGGTCGATGCTGGGGAGATGCCACTCGCTCTGCGCCGCGTGCAGTGCATCACTCGCTTGTACGCGCGAGCCCGGCGCCTCCCTCAGTCGCCAACAGCTCTCACTGCATCCGCAGCTGATCTCGATGGTGTCTATGCCGCCGAGAGACGCCAGTCATACCCTAAGCCCTTTGGGTTTAGGGCCAGGAAACTCTTTCGAGAGCTAGATATAGCTCTCGGGCCGGTGGCGCTCCTGGTTCTGCCCGGGACGCCACCTTGGAGGGTACCACATTTGGCTATTTGTCGCCACCCCTCTGCTCCCAAAGCTTGTACGGCGCCGCGAGTATTGCGTTCGACCTTTTTGGAGCACACATCGTGTCACGCTGGAACCGTGCCAGTGTATACGGATGGCTCCGAGTCCCCAGAGGGGGTCGGCTTCCACGCCGTATTCCCTCTGTTTGAAGTCAGCGGGGCTCTACCAGGCGCTGCGTCTGTCTTCACGGCCGAGCTGGTGGCAATACACCACTCGGTACGGGAGATTACACGACGTGCCCGGTTCGGAGACCGGATTGTGATCTATAGCGACTCACAACGCGCCCTGAGTGCTCTCGGGGCATTGGAATCTCCGCATCCCCTGGTTCGCGATATTCCTGACGCTATGGTTTTGGCGAGCGGGGCGGATGTCGAGATTATCTTGCTTGGTTCCTGAATATGTAGGAATTGCGGGTAATGAGGGCGCCAAAGAGTCCGCGAGGACTCTGCGACCGGACCAGCGTTTCGCTCTTCCTCACACCGACTACATGGCAGTAATACGGGAAGCTCTTCGGACTGCTTGGCAAAGAAGATGGGAGAATTTTGAAGGGAACTTAAAGTTGCGTGCCATTGCGCTGCGACTGTTCCCATGGACCTATCCCCCAATGCCGCGGTGGCTTCAGGTTGCTTTCTGTCGTCTCCGAATCGGACACACTCGTGTGACGCATCGCTATTTGATGGAGCGCTCGCCTGCGCCCTATTGCATCGACTGCGTAGTCCCCCATACTGTTCGGCACATTCTTGTCGAATGTCCCAGTCTGGGTGAACTTCGCGCACGATATCTGTCCTGGTACCGGGATGGGCGGGGTCGCTACCGCCTGTTCCTTGTACTCGGGACGAGTGCGTGCACTTGACTGGTGGACTTGTTGACTTTTGGGGGGAGGCCGGCCTTCTCCCTTTCATTTAACCAGGTTTAATTGTTTTTTTTGTTATTGTTTTTGTTATTGTTGTTTCCTGTTCATTTTTTTAAAGTAGCCTAGAACTAGGCTGTTTGTTTACAGCGACTTATGCCTAAGTCGGCAGTCGGCAGTCGCCAGATAGCCCCTTAAAAAAAAACAACCTGATTCTGAGTTGTTCTTTCATGAAGGTCGGAGGAGGTTGGCATCTCCACCGCCTATGTCTGCCGATGCCCAAGGAGAAACCAGTCATTGACCCCTTTTCTTCGCGTATAGGGCAACTCAGGCAGCCTCTTCAGTCTATAAAGATGGTGTGGTGGATCCATATTTATTCTCCAAGAGGACATACGTGACGTAACCGAATCGATAGTTGTAGTATTGCCGGGCCCATGTAGGCATCCATGATGAGTCCTGAGTGGGGAATCTGAAGTTATTTCTATTTGCAATGGCTAGCCATAAACCTAAAACCTTCCCTTCTCGTAAAGGTTCTGGTCTCAAACGTTCTTCAGCTCCCCTTTCAGCCTTCCCTCGCTCATTGGGTCCCTATGTCAACGATGTGGATCTAGATTTAGATTATCCACACTTTCTGGTCATGAGTTCGTCATCCGACATCCTGCTTGCAAAATTTTATGTGTTTGACCTTATTGAATCATTTGAGTCTTGCTATGGTGAACCACGCCGGATGTGGTCAAGAGGTAGTAGTGATATCGTAGTCGAGATGTCATCTCACTCTCAACATAATCTTGTGCGAAATCTCTCTTCGATAGCCGAAGTTCCCGTAACCGTTTCGTCCTATCCACGTCTGAATTTTGTCAAAGGTGTCGTCCATTCAAACGAATTGAGAGGACTACGACCTCACCCGTCTTCAGAGCAAGCTTAGTACCCAACGTGTCACACATGTAGACAGGGTGACTAAAACTGTAGGCTCTACTAGAGTCCCAACTGCCACATTGATTTTAATGTGTGAATATCAGGAACTACCGCAGTTTATTAAAGCGGTAAGCCCCTACGTCGAACTACCCAAAAGGTGCTTCAATTCTAATCAATTTGGACATGTTGGTTGTGCCTGTCAGCACTCCCGTTCCAGCATGAATTGTAGTTCTCATTACCATGGCCCTGAATGCACTAAAACACCTTGCTGGGCCAACTGCGGTGGTCCCCACAGTCTGCGTCAAAAATCTGACCAATATTCTTAATGAAAAGGACCTCCTCGCTTTGCGCGACTCTGCGTCTGGACGTGAGAGGCTATTCCAACGTGATCGAGTTCCGACATGCCTGAAGCATCCCATCGCCCATCTACCGTTAGTGTTAGAAGCATTCACGATATAGCTTCGAAGCATCGATCTCACACCGAGATAACAAATGTTGAATTCCTCTCTCCGGCGGCTTTATCCGGGACCGATGCTCAGGGTAAGACACTTGAATACATCAGATGTTATCTGAAAGAATCTTATATATCGACCAGTGAAGGTTCTTCTATCCGGCCCCGTGCTAAGAGTAAAGACTTTTCACCTGAGTCATCGGCCACCAATAAACGGGTAGCCTCTGGAGCTGACTCGACCAAGCCTCAAGAATCTTCAATGGACTCTTCTTCTGTTACTGAATATTCTCTGCCCTCAATCTCGTACCGCCCTTCAAAAGAATTAGGCCCCTTACCGATCCATACGGTAGCAGAAATCCACCCAGTTCCTTGTACTTTGTCCAGATCGCTTGCCTCACCCACTCAATCTCCTACTCATGATCCGATGGAAGCAGATAATATTCCAACATCACCAACCGCGATTATTGGATCAACTCAGACATCGAAAGCTCTCTCGGTCCATTAATCCAGATCTACCGTCCGAAAATCTCTTCTCGATCTTACGTTTCCGCCTCTCTGTGCCCCCCATTTACAGACAGGGGCCTCGGACGGTTCCTCAAAACCATCGGACATACCCCCTCTCTCTGCTCCTTCCAGGATCTCTTCCTTTGCTATAGCAGGCTCTTCAAAATCTGCTCCTTGGGACGCACTTCAAACGTAACATCAGCCACAAAGAAGAAAAAGATATATACTGTGGTATCTAACCGTCCCACATAATATCGTATTTTACAATGAAATTTTCAAGGCGTTCTTCCCAAGCGGGAAGAACTCAAAGTTCTTTTGACGACTCTCCACACCGCTGTTATTTGTCTTCAGGAGAACAAACTGGGTGCACGGCCTTTTCCGGCGGTACCCGACTTTCGTATTTTAAACTCTATTGCACCTGTCGGGGGTGGGGCGGCTCATCTCATGGAGAGGTGTTCAGTTATGGTTTCGTCATCCTACCATATATCTCCCCTCCCCCTTCACACTACCCTCCAATCTGTTGTGAGGGTTTTCTTACAAGGCTTTTTACTGTTTACTCTATTTATCTCCCTCCTCCTTTAACATTGTCAAAACCCGACCTTTTAGAACTTGTAGATCAGTTGCCCTCCCCATTTTATTACTCGGAGATTTTAATGCCCACCACCCATATTGGGGTGACAGTACTAGGAGTGCCAAATGACAGCCTGATGGTCAGCAATGTCTTGGCCGACCATTTCCGTGCTCCGTGCCGTCATCCTCTCACTTTTACAACAAAATCTAACCTTCCGTAGAATGCCCTATTCTCCATCTACGAGTTGCGTGCTACATTGTTCCTTTTAGATCCTCTTTTCCTGGCCTTGACGCCATTCTTCCTTGACTTGTGCAACTTTATATGGGTGAAGGGTTTTTACCCATCATCATGGCGCGTCGGGATTGTCCTTCCCTTTCTCAAACCGGGCAGGGACGGGTTGGACACAGATCACTAACGCCCTATAGCTCTTACCAGCTGTCTGAGTAAGTTGCTAGAGAAGATGGTGTTGGTGCGCCTGAACTGGTTCTGAGAAACCAATCACTTACTGTCTCCATTTCAATGGGGTTTTCGTAAGGGCCATAGTACCCTTGACTTCCCTAGTACGTTTTGAGAGATTGGGCCGGAAAGCTCTCGTTAAAGCACCGAGTCTTGGCCATATTTTTCGACATTCAGAGAGCCTACGATACCACATGGAGATACGGCGTTTTAAAGCAGCTCTACGTTTGGGGTATGAGAGGTCTCTTACCGTCTTTTAGTCAAAGTTTGTTAGCATCTCGATACTTTATGGTGCGTATTGGAGACACTTACTCTGACCTGCAACCCCAAGAGGAGGGAGTTCCTCAGGGCAGCTTTTTAAGTGTTTTATGTTTCGTAATTGCGATCAATGATATCATTTCCTCTCTCCCAGTGGGTGTATTGGCAACCCTGTGCGTCGATGACTTGGCACTATACTGTTCCTCGCCTCGCCTTCCTGCAACTGGCCGTCGATGCGGTCTCGAAAAGTGCACAACTTAGGTGATTCTGCTTTTCCACGAGCAAAACTAAGGCATGGAATTTCCACCGGGGTAGAGGGGCTCTTTTACCGCTACCTTTCTCCCTACAAGGTGTAGAGATAGAGTTCGTCTCTGAGTTTCGGTTTCTGGGCCTAACTCTTGATCCCAAGCTATCTTGGTTACCGCACCTAGGCCGTCATCGAACGGGCTCTCTGTGGGCTCTAGACATTTTGAAAGTCATCTCGCACGTGGTGGGGCAGTGATCGTCAAACACTGGTCACTATACACACCCCTAATCCAATCCAAATTGGTCTATGGATGCCAAAGTTTCTCCTCGGCCTCCCCTTCAGCCCTTAAAATGCTGAACTCGATTCGCAACCTGGGAGTGCGTCTCTCCAGTGGAGCCTTCTGCACTTTTCCAGTCAATAGCCTTGCCTGTGAGAGGGATGCTCCTCTTGCCCTATCATTGACTCCAGATCTGCATGCGATACCTCAGCTGTGTACATCAGGCCCCTGTATCAGAGGTTTACAGATCCCTGTATGCTGCCGAGTCAACGGCGGCATTTGATAGGTTGCCGTCCTTACCCCGCCCCCTCAGCCTCCGGAGAAATAATCTCTCCAATCTGGGTGCTCTAAGGGTTCCTGCCCTTCCGTTGTCACCGACCCTTAGTTGGCGTGCTCCACATCCTACAGTTTACACAAACATGTGAAGCTTGGACAAATCCTCCATGGACCCTTGCTTCCTTAAGTGTCTATTCCTCAAGCATGCGACCTCACATAAACAACATTGCCCCATATACACAGATGGTTCCAAGTCAGACCGAGGTGTGTGTGCTGCAGTCATTTATTCAGGAGAATTTTTGACTTTGCCACTGGCGGCTTCTATTTTTACTGCTGAACTTTCGGCCATTCTTTTAGCTTTTCGACATCCAAATTTTGCCTTTTAAAGATTTCTTTATTTTCTCTTACAAGCAATTTGATCTTTTTGTGCTTCCCATTCCTTAGTTACAGAAATCTGCAACTGGCAGATACAGAATCCATCCCATTATCGGGTTCTATTTTGTTGGGCCTCCCGGTCATGTGGGGGTCCTGGGCAACGAGAGGGCTGATCAGCTGGTCCGTTAATCGTCCCCAGATAACTCTCCATTGCCTTTTCGAGATTTCTTTCCTTCTATAAGAGAATATATTTTTCAGTTGTGGCAGGACGAATCGGATGGATGATCATCATTTAAATTATATAAAATCAAAAAGTCTGTTCGCTCTTGGCCCTCGACACTTCATAGATAATGGTCCTTAGAGGTGACCCTTTTCCACGTTCGCATCGGCCACACCGGACTTACCCACGGTCATCTTGCTTTGGCTTATGCTCGAATGTGCCCTTTCTGCAATTTTTGTCGTGGGGACCAATCGGTCGCCCATCTTCTACTATAATTCCCTTATTTCGCCACTCTCCGGTCGTCCTGTTTCCATACCCTTTTAACTATCCTTCGCCTGTCCCACTTTAGTTTCATCTTGTCAGAGGAATCTTTTAAACCTTCATTTTTTCAATTCTTATCACATAGTGGTCTTTTCCCTCTTTTATAACTAATTTGTCTCATTCTATTTGCGTTCTTCGGCGACTTCAAGTCTCTTTCGGTCGTCTTCGAATTGGGTACATTCGAGGGACACCGCCATCTGATGGAGCGCTCCCATTCGACCACTGCGTTGTTCCTCACTGTTCGGCACAGTCTTGTTGAATGTTCAAGTCAGGGTCTCTCAGCGCACGTTACTTTTCTCAGTACCAGGACGAGCGGGGTCGCTACCCCTTGTCCCTTTGTCCTCGGGATGGGTTCGTTCACACAGTCATGTAGACTCTAGGACTTTATGGGGGTGGTTGGCCTTCTCCTTTCTATTTGGCTCTCTTTGGTGTTGGGCCTCCTCCCGACGCCGGACCATGTCTCCTTCTTTCCTTGTTTTTGTTTGTTTGATTTTTTTTTTTGGGGGGGGGGCTTTTTTGTATTTTAAAAGAGGCTAATTTATAGGCTAGCCTTTTTACGGCGGCTTATGCCTTTCTAGGCAGTCACCAAGTCTCGCTTAAATTAAATTAACACCCCCCCAAAAAACACCCTCTGCTTGCACGGTGGTCTCGTCCAACTCGTTTGAATCGACTTCGCCCAAATGTACCCAAAGCCACTCGTCTCCGAGTCAACTGAACCCATTTCACGCACTCCTCCCACATCCCCATTCACAGCATTATCGTGGCGGAGGTTCATGTGCCGTCTAGTCCACCATCCCGAATTTACCCATTCCTCTCATTTGAAGAAGCAATGAGAAACCTCCTTGCTACCATCTCCCTATACCCAACGCCAACCGCCCTCCACATCCTTACCTTTGAAGACCCTTCATTCCAGGCCCACCTTTCCCCAGACTCCTACCTATCGCCCCTCTTCCACTGGCACTTTCCTTTCTTGATCTTTTGTTTCGTATCCTTAATCAACCGTTGCTGAACTTCCCGTTCTGTGTCTCAGGGGGATTTTGATAGCGACCCTTTTCCAGTTTAGCTTACGCTACTGCACCCTAGCATAACTGTTCCGAGACAGAGAAGTCACTTCCGAAGAGCAGATTGGGCCCACTCTTCCATCCTGCAATTTTCTGGCACAGTTCACTCTCTGTCCGTCTCTTTTTGGTGTCCTCCAATGTATTGAGGCAGATGAACTATATAAAGATGCTCGCCGTGTCTCCTAGGAGGTATGTCTGTGACTTTTACGTCATCCTCACTTAGACGTCTGGCGACGAGTTCGCGGCATAGCAGTAAACACGCAGACTCACACCCATGTGTCTTCAGAGACGGCACTTCATTCCTATTTAAAAGAATGGCCCTCCACTTTGACTCAAATTTAAAGTCCTCATCAGAAAACCAACTCTCATTTCCCTTCCTCCCGCTAAGGATAGTGATTATGACCGGCTCTTATCTAAAGAAGAGCTGCGCCATCTCATCTTATCATATCGGTCCACTGACCATGACGGAATTCTTTACTGCCTCATCCAACACCACGTATCGGCGCTCCACTTCCTCCTGTATCTGTATAACCGGATCTGACTGAAGAGTATTTTCTCCTCGACCTTTCGTAGAGCAATCGTTGACTCTGCTCAAGATCCTACCCCTCTAAGTTCCATCCTACCATCTCGTAGTAATAATCTGCTGCTGCCCATATAAAATCATGAAGATGGTGGTTTCGTGCCTCTACTTGCACCCCAAGTCCAATTCCCCGTTCCCTGACTGCCAGGCTGGTTTCCGCCGATTTCGCCATCTTCTGGATCCCTTTCTCCGATTTAGCCACTACGTCCAAGAAGCATTTTCGCGCCGTATTACCGTCTTTTTTGACATTCACACTACTTGCCACTCCTCTATTATAAATAGTTTATTCTCCTTTGAACATCGTGATTTCCTGTCCATTTTCATTTCTCAAGTTTTGCGCGATCATTCCTTGCATGTCAGTGTAGGTGCCTCTTATTGCAAGGGGAGTGTGTTTCCCACGGTTCCGTCCTAAGTGTCGTCTTTTCTTTTGTGATGAACGCTGTCTCTTCCTCTTTTGCCCGGCCAATCAACAACACACACACACACACACACACTACGCTGTCAGTATAGTGATATGCTACTGTGGTAGGCTTCTTTCCACGTTCCTCAGACAAGTCCAACTAGCCATCACTGCTCTTTCTCCCTCGATAAGTCTTCCTGTCCTCTTTCGATCCGGTTGCCCTCATTAACCACCCTCTACTGCATCTCCCCATTACCGCCCCTTTCCTTTTCTCTCTAATGCCCGATGGTCCCTTCTCCTCCGTAAATATTTTCTTCTTCGGCCACTAGACTTCTCCCCTTAATATAATCGCGCATTCGTTCTCCTCCCGCTTTTCCGCCTCCACTTACCTTTTGATACTGAAAGATTTCGCCGTCTTCCAATTCTTCTCGCCAATATAGTTCCATCCATTTTTATTATATGTCCATATCACCACAGAAAACTTTGTCACACCCTCATTCACGCCCTCTCTCTCTCTTTTTTCTCTCACTCAGAAAATAGAGGGAGTGGGGTGACGCCCCCTTGTCACGGGAAGAGAGCTTGTGCGTACCCTTGACTTTTCGAGCTATGTCGGCTGGGGTACCTCTCTTCTGGGTACCCTTGGTAGGGCTTCCCTTGTCGATTTGGTCGGAAACGAGGTTCCAGACTATGTGCATCCTTCTTTTTTCTACTCTATCCTTCTCTTTTTTCACTTTTATCCTATCTCTTCCACTTACTATACAACCCCCCCCCCAAAAAAAAAACAACCCTACAACTATCATGTCACTCTTACCCTTCTTTCCATCTTTCTACATATAAGGACCTGGCAGCTACCTCATGCGTCAGAAGAGAGGCTTTGGAACCTCTATAAACAACGCCAATCGACGCTCACTGGTTGCGAGAGACTAGGATTAGAGGTTTCCTAGGCGTTGGGGCACGATGAATGGGATGAGGGTAGTGCCCCGTTAACCCCTTCCCTGGTGCGTAATTAGTGACCATTCCCAGTGACCGTTGACGGGTGCCTCTGGTAGCATCGGTCCGAGGTGACGGCCCTTTGTTCCCAGGTTGGTTGCCAGGCCGATAAAAAGCCTTGGGTCAAGTCTCTTGGTGTGGCGGGATATCTATTGAAAGCTATTCCGAGATCATGGCCTCGTGAAGGGAACTAGTAGGAGTTTAGTACGGGACGTGCTCCGTTGTTCACTTGGTGAGAAATCGATGGCCCCTTCGGGGACCGTCAGTGCAGCTTGGTTGGGAGCCACGGCACGCCGAGGTTTGACGACTCGGTCGGACGAACAGCAGCACATGGAGCGTGCCTTCTGAAAGATCCGAAACCTCCGATGGATAGGCGGGAGCGACTCACGCGGGGAGAACTCACCAACCCCCCTTTTTCATCATTGATTGGCCACGAGTTTCCGGATGTTGAGAAAGCGCTCAAAATGACAAGCAAAAAGGACCCGTTCGTCTAAAACACAACTGTGCACATGCCAGTTAGAAAAGTGGTGCGTTGACTTTCCGGAGGGCCTTCGCACTAGCGTAAAGGTAAGCTGCCTGCTAGGACGGGGTAACCACAACATCAGAGTAGAGGCGAGAAAGCTCAGATTTTTGAGAATTCAGTTGTTGCTCTGATGGTGCGTGGCAACGTCCTCTACCTCATAGGGGGTAAGGTTGGCCTCAGTGGTAAGACCATCCAAACGATGATGGGAGCCGTGGATGACATAGGGCTTCAAACCCGCAAACGTGTCGTCGTTGGGATGCTTTCGAGAAGGAGGTCCATCCCGAACCGCTCAGAACCGCAGTGAACAGAAGGTTGGCGGATCTCTGCACGGCAGAAGGAGTCTTCTTCATGGACCCCTATCTTACCTTTATCGGTAGAGATGACCTCTACCAAAGGGACGGGGTACATCTCTCCTTTAAAGGGAAGGCCTTTCTCACCAACCTAATTCAAGATGTCGTGGAACGCACCCAAAGGAGCGTTCAAAACGGAGCGAAAGCGGACGTGCGCCAGCACGCCCGTGTCACTTCTGAAACGACCTTCTCGGATGTCGTCAAAAAGGGTGTGACCACGAAAACAGAGAAGCCGGGAAACGGAAGAGCGTAGGGAGTCCTACATTCGGGGACTCCCTCAAAGTTCTTCTGTTCAATGCGAGGTCAATCAGGAACAAGTTTCTTGAGCTCCGTGGCCTCGTAGCAACAGAAGAACCTGAGTTGGTGGCCATAACGGAGTCGTGGATAAAAACTTCAAGCCGAGATTTTGAAGGTGAATTCACGATTCCCGGTTACCAGCTCTTCCTGAAAGATAGGCCAGACAGAGAGGGTGGCGGTGTGATGTTGCATGTCAAGGATACTCTCAACTCAACGGATTGCAACATCGTATCCGACGATGAACTACTAGGGGTTGACCTAGAGATAGGTCCTGCCAAATACAGGACCCTGGTGCTTTATAGACCTCCTGCCCAACTCGTTGAAAAGGACAGAGATCTGTACCAGCTACTAGGACAACTTGTCGAAGACAGAATGTGTATCGTCATGGGGGATTTCAACACACAAGTTGACTGGGAAACCAGAGAACCCTATGGTGAGAACGCACTACTCCCGGAGTTCGCGAACAACGACTTCCTGACTCAATGGGTGAGAGAGCCAACGAGAGGAGACAATATCCTCGACTTGGTTTTCACCTCTGAGGATGACATCGTTGACCTCTCTGTTGGCTAAGAGCTCGGTGGCAGTGACCACCGACTAATTAGATTTGTAGTCAAAGTCCCCAAGGCAGGTCCTGCAATTAGTAAATCGAGGAAACTTGATTTAAGAAGAGCAGACTTTGCAGGTTTTTGTGCTGGACTGATTGACGCGAGGCTAGAAGTGTGCGATGCTGTTGAAGACTCGTGAAACAGTTACAAAACCACATTCATGACTCTTGAATCTCGTTTCATCCCTCTGAAATGCCCCCGTCGTTCTTCTGTTCAACCAAAGTGGTTTAATCGAGAAATCGGCCAACTGCTTAGAGAGAAGAGAAATGTGTACCGGCAATCGAAGATCTCGGGTGACTTTGACGAATACCGGAGGCTATCCAGGAGAGTGAAGTCCAGCATAAGGGCGGCTAAGTGGTCTGAGGAACTCCGAGTGGCGAGACTTTGTAAAGAGAATCCCAAGGAGTTTTTTGGATATATAAACAGCCGTAAACAAATTCGTCGAACGATTGTCCCTTTGAGGAATGAGGAGGGGACATTAAAACACTCAGATGCAAAAAATGCTAACCTCCTCAACGACTACTTCTCTTCAGTGTTTACTGAAGAGTGTGGTCCTATCCCCCAGCCAACGAGTTCCTACTCGGGGGGGGGGGGGAAGCTAGAGGATATGGACTTCACTGAAGGAGAAATATAAAAGAAAATCAGTGACCTTATGACGAATAAGTCACCTGGACCGGATGGGTTTCTACCTAAAGTGTTGAAAGAAGTGCGCGATCAAGTGTCACGACACGTGAGCGTAATCTTCAACATGTCAATCCGGCCCGAATGCGTTCCTAGAGACTGGCGTGAAGCAGAGGTGACTCCTATCTTTAAGAAAGGAGACCGTAGCCAACCGTCGAACTACCGACCTATCAGTCTGACTTCGATAGTCGGTAAACTCAGAAAGCATGATGGTGGACAAAATGGCTTCGCATTTAGAGTCAAAGCTGCTACTGAGGAGTTCCCAGCACGGCTTCCGAAGGTAACGGTCATGCCTGACGAACCTTGTGGAATTCTTCCACTTCGGCTTCAGTGAGCACGATCGAGACAGTGCGGTGGATGTGGTCTACTTAGACTTTCAGAAAGCCTTTGATAAGGTATTACACCGCCGCCTTCTCCGGAAAGTGCGAACACTGGGCATAGACAGAAAAGTAGCCGGTTGGATGGAAAACTGGCTAAGTGGCAAACGGCAACGGGTGGTGGTGAATGGACAGGCTTCTGAGTAGGTGCCCGTTACTAGCGGGGTGCCTCAAGGTTTTGTCCTGGGACCACTACTATTCATCATCTACGTCAAGGATATGGACGGTTACATGGTTGCCAAGATTTACAAATTTGCAGACGATACCAAGCTTGGTATGAACATTGCAAAGGATGGAAATACTGCTCGCCTGCTGGAAGATCTTGGGAAGATTGGGGAGTGGTCGGACACGTGGCAAATGCCTTTTAACGTGAGCAAATGCAAAGTGATGCATATCGGCCACCGAAACCCCCAATCTCAGTATATCCTTAAGGGCACTGCTCTTGAATCCACCGACACTGAGAAGGACTTGGGTGTACCAATTACTAGTGACCTCAAGTTCTCGAAACAGTGCATTGAGGCGGAGAAAAAGGCCCAAAGGATGCTAGGCTACATAAAGCGCCAGTTTGGATATCGGAACAAGGAGATTGTACTGTGTTTGTACAACTCACGCGAGATTGGAACGCGTGCAAGCCAGGGCAACCAAACTGATTCCCTCTATCAGACATAAAAGTTATGAACATAGATTGAGAGAATTAGATCTGTTCTCGTTGGAAACCCGTAGACTGCGTGGTCAGCTCATCGAAGTTTTCAAAATAGTTCGAGGGTTCGACAATGTTGACTACAGGGATATTTTCACACCTCTTGAGAGCAGAACGAGAAATCACGGCTTTAAACTTGAACTGAAGCGTTACAACCGCGATCTGTGTGTAAAAATTTTCACGTACAGTATCTGCGATATTTGGAACGCACTTCCAGTGTAAGTTGTCAACAGTGAATCTGTTGACCAGTTCAAGTCAAGACTAGACAGGGTCTTGAAAAGGGGCCGTTAAAGGACATAAAGCATTTGAGCAGAGATGTGCCCGCTCGACTGCTAGTCCAAAGGTACCCTCATTGAATGGACCGTAAGGTCTTCTAGGGTACTCTCTTTCCTTGTTACTCCTTGTTACCCCGTCGGTCCTCACCTCTTACCTAACTTCCACACCCCAAGCATCCCTCTCCAGTTCATTTGCACTGCTTTCATTAGAGATATTTTCTTCTCCTTCACCATAGTCTCACTCCTATACACCAATGTTGCCACCAGCACACTCTCATACAGCTTCCTGGCACATTCCACACACAAACCCATCAACATGAAAATAACTGTCGGAATCGTTCGATTTGGGGAAAATCTTTAATGAAATATCTTAAATTTAGTCATTTATTGAATTTTATCCAATTTACTGTTTGTTATCGTTATTTATTTTTAAGTGGTCTATTAAGTTTATAGAGTAGTATAATTTTAATAAGCTAAATATTTACAAAAAGTAGAATTTATATAAAAATAAAAGGATTTTGTACACTATATTTATATATATATTTTAAACAACCTTATTAGTCTATTAATAGGCATATTTAATTTATTACATATTTACTCCTTGAAACTGCAGGAATCTTTGTGTTATTTTGCCTTTATACAAAAAGCTTTAACTACTTCACTATTTTCGTACACTTAATTTTGAAAATAAAATAAACTTTTACTTCTACGACTATGCGGTACATTATTTCGAAATTATGAAACCTGATAGGGATTTAATACTTATAACTGAGCTTTCCATAGGCGAAAGCGTTACACTTGCAGTTGGTAGTAGATGTTTGTCACTTGCACTATAAGATAGTTCTCTAATGAGGCCTCGCAAAGAAGTTGGCTGTTTACAAGATGCTGGCCATTTTTCTTTGCACACAGCCTTTTACCAATTATTCGAACTATCCTTTGGAAATTAGTTTGTGATTGGCTCTGAATCCCGCTTCTTTATTAGATATGACATCTGGCGCAAAGTTGACTCAGATTGAGCATATATCAGGAAAAGGTTTCAACATGGCTAAGTCCATAATAACCAAGATGCACTGTCATGCTAATTCGAAAGAATTTAAGGTATGTTTTAAATTGATGGCCATCCCCCTCTCCTACTTTAATAAATGACCCGTGAAAGAGCCGACTCTTCTGTGATGTTGATAGTACATGTGATGCTGGAACATGGAGGTAGATGTATTTTCGGGATGTTATCTAGTTTCCAGTTCACTGGAAAGTGTGATGAATTCGTCCACTTATAAGGAGCATCCAAGAGGAGAACGATTTCAGGTTCTTGAAGAACAAGTTCATATGAAGAGGCCACAGACCCCAAACGTGTTTATATCTTTAAAGGTGGGGAAGGTGGCAATGAAGTAAACTATAATAAAGCTGGTTTGGTTATTCAGGTTATCTGATAATCAACTTTTACCACTTAAGAATTGTCTGTAAAAAGTGTACTGCGTTGCCATTGCTAGGATCTGGTCTTCTCAGGAGAACTCTTCAAATTGTTTCCTGCCACGAGAGGATACTAGGAACAAAACGAAGTCTTCATTGGCTTGCAGGATTCTATTATACTCAAAGTAAAAAGCCTATTTTGCCCTTTCTTTGTCCCTCGATAGGACTCTTGGGCAAACTTGTTTCTGGACGTTAAGGTCCCAGCTTTTAAGTTTATATGGTATGCGATAGCAGTGTCTATCTCCTTCTTTAGTTACTCTTTTCGTTCTTTCGATTCATTATTTCCTTTCTTCTCTCTCTCTCTCCACCTTGCTTCAATTTATTTCAATTGGGGTTGTTAAGCAGAAGAATGGCCTGTAGAAAAATCTAAGAATAGAGTCGAAAAGCGATCAAGATTGAAGGTTGAGAGAGCGTATACCGTCCGTTAGTACATGGTGGGTGTTGCCTAAACAGACTTTTAGTAAACAGCAAAAAAAACAATGGCAAATAAGTCTTGATTCTTGCTTCTGGATGTTACGTGTACTTTGAACGC
Organism: Ceratothoa steindachneri; assembly: GCA_963969495.1. Taxonomy (NCBI): domain Eukaryota; kingdom Metazoa; phylum Arthropoda; class Malacostraca; order Isopoda; family Cymothoidae; genus Ceratothoa; species Ceratothoa steindachneri. The sequence continues at coordinate 67,381,700 of OZ018329.1, read as the reverse complement.
ATTAATTATTGCAAGATAAATGCGCTATCCCGGGCCTTGCATTTGAAAGAATTTATGTTTGCTCTTGCAGCCTACTTCATCACTTATTTATTGTGGGGGAGTTTATTCCTTGGTTGCTATTTTCTTCTCCAACTTTTCTTTTTTACTCAACCGGCTCCACCCGCCTTCCGCTTAAATGAATTCTTGGATTAGTGAAGGTTCTTCGTGTCGTCATTTTGGAACTAAGAAGAAAACTTTCTAGCAGCAATGGTGTGAAAGATTACTTTCATTCTAGAATTTTCTTTTATATAGTTGTTAAATAGTACTAAATTACTGGAAAACTATCACACAAAACCGAAATCTGTATTCGTTACACCTTCCTTAGGCGGTTGCTTCCTCTTTTCTGCCAACATATTTACCTCAACTATAGTGTCTATACTATTAACACTTACGCCTTGCAGAATCTTTTGAGCAGTGAGAGAACTGAATGTGAGATTAAGCTCAGATAGACTGGGGTATGTTTTAACTGGATGGACATCATCTAGGGGCGATAAAATAATTTTATTTTTATCGGTAACTCTGTTTTTATTGTCAGGGGTGAGCAAACTTTTACTGTTTATTTTCTCTAACTTCTTTAAGTTTCCTTCTGAAATATTGGAGCTTTCTTTGAGGGGGAGACTTAGTTTTAATTTGTTGTCCTCAACAAGAGGAGGAATTGGAAGAGGTTTTTCGGACTCTGATTTAGTTGTCTGCTGAACTGAGTATTTGGTACGCTCTGATTCTTTTTCGATTTCCGTCGTTCGTTGACCAGTTTCCTCTGCGTATAGTCTTTTGTCGCATTTGTTTATGTCTCTATAACCTAGATTTTTAGAAGTGAGATCACTCAAGGAACCTTTGGCGATACAAGATAGGTTCTCATGGAGAACATTATTTTTTAATCCCTGGGGCTTCTGGGGAGAGGCTGCTACTTTTCTAAAGTTATTCATATGAACTTCAGATGGTAAATCCAGCTGCAGATTCGAACGATCTTGCCGTTTTGATTTGTTTATTATTTCTTGCCCTTCTTTTATTTCTTTGCTGCTTTTATGGTGTTGATTGTTGACATCTTCCAACGATTTAGCAATTTTGTTTGTTGCAGTTTTGACCTCTGTGTTCTTTCCATCCAATTTCTCGCTGCGAGTTTTACTTCGGTTTGAAGAATGGTTAGAATAACGAGTCGGGGCGTAATTCTTCATTGTGGCCATATCCTCTCCTTTCTCTCGTCTGGAAGAGGAAACTCCCGCGACCATCGACTCATTAGATATCAATGAGAGAGCTCTTCGTTTTGGATCTTTTGGCGAGATGTGGTGAAGTGAAGAAGTTAAGGGAGGTTTTCTCATTGGAGACCTTTGTGGAGACTGGTGAGCTACGTGCAATGGCGAGTTAGAGTGAGATGGGGAGGGTGGATTTCTCCGATGTTTATTTGCTGGAGAGGTTGATTTGTGTTTTGGCGAAGTTCCTTTGTAAGGTGAAAGTGACGTTGAGCCATGGATAGAGGTGGGGCTTTCATTCTGATTAGGAGTTGTTGTGCTGTGTAAAGAAGGTGATGTCGTCCTTGAAGAGTGGGCGGATGTGATGCAGGGTGATGGAGAAGAGGATGAGATTCGTTGTCGAGGGCCAACTATCTGTGGCTGCGATATATGGACCTTATTATAGCTCATCTTGATGGGTGACGGAGAAGTGGAATGAGGACGATAGAAAGTATCGACTGCGACAGGAGATGCTGAAGAAATTCGTTTAGATGGCTTCCGTGGCAAGGTTGAAGACCTCGGCGCCCACTGGGTGTGGGACATCCAGCAAGTCTCAGGTCCTCCCTGAAATAGAAGGGTGGTGCACTATTAGACGTGATATTTAAGGTACGTTATATACTCTTTTGCCTCTCTACCACCCCCTAGTGAGACTATTTGATCACATGGTTGTGCTGTAAGGTTATAGTTGTTGCATGGACAAGAAGAACGTGGCGGTAGCGACCCCGCCCATCCCGGTACCGGGACAGGCAACGTGCGCGAAGATCGCTCAGACTGGGAAATTCAACAAGAATGTGGCTAATAGTCTAGGGGACAACGCAGTCTTCACAGTAGGGCGCTGGCGAGCGCTCCATCAAATGGCGGTGCGTCCCGCGAGTATGCCCAATTCGGAGACGACCGAAAGCAACCTGAAGCCTTCGCGGCATTGGGGTGTAGGTCCATGGAAACAGTCGCGGGGCAATGGCACGCAACTTTAAGTTCACTTCGACCGTCTCCCATCTTCTTTGCCAAGCAGCCCGAAGAGCTGCTCGTATTCCTGCTATGTCTGTGTGAGAAAGAGCGAAACGCTGGTCCGGTCACAGAGTCCTCGCGGACTCTTTGGCGCCCTCATTACCCGCAATTCCTACATATCCAGGAACCAAGCAGAAGATAATCTCGACATCCGCCCGGCTTGCCAAAACCTTGGCGTCACGAATATCGTGAACCAGGGGATGCGGATATTGCAATGCCCCGAGAGCACTCAGGGCGCTTTGTGAGTCGCTATAAATCACAATCTGGTCTCCGAACCGGGCACGTCGCGTAATCTCCCGTACCGAGTGGTGTATTGCAACCAGCTCGGCCGTGAAGACAGACGCAGCGCCTGGCAGAGCCCCGCTGACTTCAAACAGAGAGGATACGACATGGAAGTCGAACCCCTCTTGGGACTTGGAGCCATCCGTATACACTGGCACGGTTCCAGCGTGACACGAAGTGTGATCCAAAAAGGTCGAACGCAATACTCCCGGCTCCGTACAAGCTTTGGGAGCAGAGGCGTGGCGACAAATAGCCAAATGTGGTACCCTCCAGGATGGCATCCTGGACAGAATGTGCGGCGCCACCGGCCCGAGAGCTATATCTAGCTCTCGAAGGAGTTTCCTGGCCTTAAGCCCAAAGGGCTTAGAGTATGACTGGCATCTCTCGGCGGCATAGGCACGGTCGAAATCAGCTGCAGATGCAGTGATAGCTTTTGGTGACTGAGGGAGCCGCCGTGCTCGCGCGAACAAGCGAATGGTGCACTATACACGGCGTAGAGCGAGTGGCATCTCCCCAGCATCGACCAACAGGCTCTCAATGGGGCAAGTGCGGAAGGCACCGGTCGCCAGGCGAAGGCCGGTGTGGTGGATCGAGTCCACCTTCCGCAATACACGCTCGGCTGCGGATGCATAAAACTCGCATCCGTAGGCGAGCGTCGAACGAACAAAGGATCGATAAAAAAAGTAAGGCAGTAGCCCTATCAGCGCCCCAAGCGCTGAATGTCACGGAACGGAGAATATCCATGGCGCGGGTACAAGAGACCCTAAGGCTGCGAATATGAGCCTCCCAGGTGAGGCGTCGGTCAAATACAAGACCAAGGAAACGGTGCGATTTAACCACTTCCACGCGTACCCCATTAAGAAAATAGTCTGGGTCAGGCTGGTGGAGCCTTGGATGGCGGCAGAAGTGCACCACCCTAGTCTTGGCAAAGGAAAACCGAAACCTGTGCGCATCGTCATAGCGAGAGACGCGGTTCAATGCCTGTTGAAGACGACGCTCCAGAGTTGGCATCTGGGCCGCGCCAAAAGATATCGAAATGTCGTCCACGTAGAACGTAGCGAGAACATCTTCCGGCAGCACTGAGGTGATGCCGTTGATGCTCAGGGCAAAGAGTGTGACACTGAGGACACTTCCCTGCGGGACACCCTCTTCCTGCTCCTTTGGGCCGGAGAGTGCACCCCCACCCGTACGCAGAATCGACGATCTCGCAAAAATTCAGATATAAACATTGGGAGGCGGACTCTCGCCATCATCGTGTGGAGAGTCTCCATGATACCGTATCGCCACGCGGTATCATAAGCCTTCCTCAGATCGAAAAACACCGTGGCGTAGGGCTGTCTACGAAGGAAGGCATCGCAGACGGGATTTTCCAGTCGGAGCAGAGCATCCGACGTAGAATGGAACTTGCGGAAGCTGCACTGTTCAGAAGACAGATGGCCTCCGCTGTCCAGGAAAAAGGCTAATCTAACATTTACCAATTTCTCCATCAACTTGCACACGCAAGAGATATTGGGCGGAAACCGGCCGGAGTATGTAGAGTGACCTGTTCCCGGTTTGTGAAAGGCGAGCACAGTAGCGATTCGCCAGGAATCTGGGAGGAGACCCTCCACCCAGATCCTGTTGGACAAATCTAACAGAAAGGCTATGCCTCGCTCACCCAGGTGTCGAAACATGGCGTAAGTGACATTGTCTGCACCATGGGCGGTGTCTGCGCACGAAGCAAGAGCGGAACGCAACTCACTCCCAGTAAACCTGTCGTTGAAGGGTTCTCGGCTTCTGGAGGTAAAGTCCAGTCGGTAGCCTTCCGCGGCATCACGACGTGCATTGAATGCTGGTGGAGCAGCATCCTAGCTAGAGAATGCGGAAAAAGCGGTCGCGAAGGATTCCGCCACGGACGCATTCTCCTGAAGAACGGGAGGGGGTCCTGCGAGAACTTGCCCCGAATCCTTTTGACTCGCTTCCACACCTCTGCTAGAGGGGTTTTCCCGTTAAGTGAAAACACGTATGCCCGACGAGAAGAGCGGCGGGCGTGCTTCGAAATATACCGAAACCTAGCCCTAACCCGACGAAATTCACTCACAGTGAAATCGTTCGGGCGGCGCTTATAGCGCATGTAGGCATAATGCTTCTGTTCGAGGACCGCCTCACACTCTGCCGACCACCACGAGAGTGGTCGGCGTGCAAAACGGCCAGACGTTCTGGGAATAGTAGTCAGGCCCTCGGCGATGAGGTTGCCGGAGAAGAACTCAACGGCCTCATCTACCGACCTAAACTCGTCGACTGAAATAGAGAATTTAGTCATTTCCTGAAATGCAGGCCACCGCGCTTGCGCCAACCACCCCTGAGGTGACCTCTCTGGCTGCAGTTGCCCTGAAAATGATATTTGAAATGGAAAGTGATCACTACCATGGAGGTCATCGAGCACCCCCCAATCAAAATCAGGCTTTGCATCCTAAGAGCACAAAGATAGATCAAGGAAAGAAAATGAAGCGGTTCTCGGGCAGTGATGCGTAAACTCATCCACATTGAGGACATCTATCTCAAGCTCTTCGGTCAGATCAGCAAGGACTTGCCCCCTGGGATTTATTAAGTAATTGCCCTAGAGAGGATGTCTGCAGTTCAGATGTCCAAGCAAGAGAAGGACCTTGGCAACCGTGCCACGACGCGGCGTGAGTCCCCCGCGTCGAAGTCAGATGATGGTGGAATGTACGCCGAAATAATAGTATACTTCCTGTCCAGCTACTGCCTGAAATGAGGTACCTAAAGTGAAAAGAAGAACGGAGACATCATGCTTGGTGTAAACAGGGCATCCCCCAGCCCGGCCCCCATCTCGTGGTAGTGGGGTGGCAAAACCCTTATAACCCGGGAGGGTGGGTACGGGGCACGCGCCCAGCATGGTCTCCTGCAGAAAAATAGCTAAAGGGGAATGGGACGAGACGAGCCTCTGTTGCTCCTCCCAGTTGGCCCGGAGTCCACGGCAATTCCATTGAAGGAATATGCCCTCCAGGCGCGCCTAGCTCGGAGGAGACACGGGGGCCCTCTTCGAACAGATGACCCTCACGGGAATGGCCGTACGATTTTCGGAGGCAGAATCCCGGGCGCTGTTGGCCGGACAATGCGCTGTAGGCGCTGTCGCATTCGAGGACTTATTGGGAGAAGTTGGGTGCCCTGCGAGTCTTTTCCTCCCTCCGCTTCGAAACTTTAGGCGGGGGGGCCCTCTTTTCGAGTATGCACCGTCTCCGAGCCACTCAGCCTACCACTAGGCGTGGGCGAATGAGCCGATGCTCTTTTGTTGCTGTCCTTTCGGTCGACAGAATTAAGACACCTGAAGATGGCCTGGCGACTAACTTAAGGGGTGTTGGCTCCTGTGAGTCTAACGGCAAACGGTCACGCTGGGAGAAAGGGAGGGGGAGCCCTGGTTTTAGCCGGGGCTGGGTGTGAACCCTTTGTGTCCCCCGATTCACGAGGGGAGCGCTCGGGATGAGTAGAATCCACAGAAAGGCTTCGAATGGGCGCGGAAACAACTGTGCTCGTTGGCCTGGATGGGCCAGGAGCACAGCGTGTCTTTCTAACCATTGAGGCGTAATACATCCTAGGCAGAGCCGACCGCTAAGGACAAAGTCCTTAGCCTCGCGGAATGAGAGTCGCTCCTGGGCCTGAATAGCCAGAAATTCTTTCTCAAGGAGATATGCACCACATTGCTTCGAAGTAGCTGGTTGTGGATCTCCGCAATTGACACACTTGGCCACACACGATTTCGACTTATCGTGTGCGGCTTTGGAGCAATTTACACATACTTCGGGTGACGCCGACTTTGCACGTCTACATGAACGATTCGTATGGCTTAAGCGGTGACAGTAACAGCACCGCCGCGGCAGTGGCACGAATGCCTTTACGTGGTAGCGGTACCAACTGGCACGCACCAACTCAGGGAGCTTGTCACAGTCGAACGTAACGAAGAGTGTAGGGGTGGGTTTCGAGGCCCCTCCCTGTTTTCTCATCACACGTTCGACCTTGACCGCCCCATGGTCGGCCAGCTCTAGGGTGATGTCCTCTATGGAATAGTCAACAAGTTCCCTCGCATAAACTACTCCTTTCACAAAGTTCATGGTAGAGTGCGGCGTCACACTCACCGGGATGCCATGAAGTGTCCGAAGAGCACTTATCTTGGCCGCCTCGGAGGGACCACCGCATTCGCTATAAGGCTCCCGTCCGAGAAATGGGTTACCTTCGGCTCTCTAACAATTACCCTAGCTAAAGCTCTCCTCTGATGGATAATGTTGCCCTTGGCCAACATGCTGCCATCAGTTGCGCGAATAACTAAGAAGCGTTTGAAGCCAGCGGGCTCAAAAACGCCGTGTAACCTCTGAATGAGGGGCCCCTATGTCATCGAGTCTCGGCACTGCGCCCTTTTGGTCTTAGTCAGGGGCTCTGCATCCAGAGGTTGTGGGGGAGGGGGGGGGGCAGAGGGGCCGGATGTTCCGATCTTCGCTTGGTCACTTACCGAAGCAGCAGACCCATCCGTCCCCGCAGGCCCCGCGGATGGAGAGGAGCCCCGAGTCTTTTTATTTTTTTTAGGAGAGGAGGGCGGGGAATGAACCCGCTTCTTCCCTCCGCCGGTAGGATCCACCAGGCCAGGTGGACCAGCCTTAGCCAGGTCCGTCTCCGAGATGGAGAAGGTTCTAGCAGTCGCAGTGGCACCCTGGGAAGAAGAACGTGTAAAGGATTGGAGAATCCGAAGGGATAGGTTTTTTAATTAGGAGAATGGGGGAAGTGTGTGATAAGGTTTGAGTGTAGAAGAGGAAATAAGTGAAAGCTGGTAGATAAAATGCAGAATGAATTTAAAGAAGTATGGTAAGGGGTTGTTTGTGGGTATGCCAAAGCTAGAAAGAGCAAAATCCTCAATGGTGGAAGACGACGTTATTACCACCTCCAGGGGTATTTCCTCCTGTGAGTCTAACGACTCGGTGGAAGCGGGCGGTCGTTTCGCCTTACGGCTAACGATCATGTCGGGGGAGGAGCTGGTTGTGAACAGTTTGTGGCACCAGCTATACCAGGGGAGCGCCCGGGTGGGTAGAACCCGCAGAAGGTTTTTTTTTTAACATTGGGACATAAGAGGTCTGAGGCAGCGCCGGGTGTGCCACCACCAAGTCCTTAACCTCACGAAATGAGAGACTATCCGTAGCCAGAACGGTCAGGATTTCCTTATCAAGAAGATACGCACCAAAGAAGCGGAATGCGGCTCTCCGCAACTGAGAGACACTTGGCCATACATGATTTGGACTTATCTTGTGCGACCTTGGGGCAACCTACACAGAGTTCGGGTAACTCCGACTTTGCACATCTACAGGAGAGATTCATATGGTCGAAGCGGTGACAGTAGCAGCACCTCCGCGGCAGTGGCATGAATGCCATCACACGGTATCGATACCAACAGGTGGCACCGACTCAGGAAGCCTGTTGCAGTCAAATGCTCGACCTTGACCGCTCATTGGTCAACCACTCGGTTCGCGAAGTTCAATGAAGAGTGCGGCGTCACATTCACCGGCGTGTCATCGCATGGCCGCCTCGGAGGGATCCGTTCGAGAAACTGGTCACCTTCGGCTCGCTACCAATCAGGCTAGCTAGTGCTATCCTCTAAAGGTACATGTTGCCCTTATCCTCTATGCTCCCATCAGTGGAGCGAATAACCAGGAATCGTTTGAAGTCAGAGGGCTCTAAAACGCTAGGTAGTTTCTCAACGAAGGGCCCCGATGTAATCGAGGCTCCCCTCGGAGCACTTGCGACTTTGGTCTTGGTCTCCCCACCCGGTATAGCATCGGGGCCGGACGTGCCGATCTTGGCCTGGTCGCTTGTCGAAACGGCATGGACACGTCCGTTTCCGGAGCCCCGCAAAGTAAGAGAAACTGTTAGACCTTTTGCGGAGAGGAGGGCGGGGAATGAACCCGCTTCTTTCCACCGCTCGAAGGAGCCCTTAGGCCGGATGAACCGGCTTCAGCAAGATCCTTCTCTGAAATGCAGAAGATCTTGGCTGTCAACGGGGCACCAGCCGAGGAAGGAAGTCCCTCTTCTCCTCGTGAGTCCTCGGCCCTCCCCCCAAGTCGTCTGGGGATTTTTTTTAAGAGCTAATCTGGTGACTACCTACCAGGGCATAAGTCGTCTTAATCTCACTACAACCTAATACTAGGCTAAATTAAAAAATGAATTTGGTTTGTTTGTTTTTTTGTCTCGTCTAATGCTGGCGAACCGGCATCCGTCGGGGAAGAGGGAGGGCAGGTACGTTGATCCCCTGAAAATTGGAGGTACATGGCAACAGACATTAGGGGGTACGGGCCGCCGAGCCCTGTTATCCTTTGTCCTCCTAAGGGGGTTGATCCTATCGAGCCACCCCTACCGTGAGAGGTCAATTTTTGGTCCCGTACCTGCTCTCTTGACAGTCCCCTGTGAAAGCAAAGGATGGACTGCCGCTGTGGAAGAGATCCAGTTGCCCAAGCACGCATCCAGAGAAAGGGGTGAGGGAGAGTCCAACGCACCAGTAAGCCTAGGGGAAGAGTAAGCCTCTTCCCCCCGGTAAAAGAAGTTTGGAGGGGCCATTGATAAAACACACGGAGTGGGGAGTGTCTCTTTTTCTGCTGTGGAGCTGCCAGAGAGCGGCGCTGACGATGGGAGTCTTAGAGTGTCTTCATCAATGGGCATGGGGACCCTATTATTATCACGGGATGCAAACGCTAATCGCCCCACGCAGTAGTCCGCTCTGCGACGGGTGAATACGGGGCAGGCGAAGCCATTTCCACCCTGTGGCCAGGAAGCCCATCAACATGGCGGCTCCACCTTAGGCTGGGCGTAAAATTAATAGTCAGTGAAAAGAGAGAGAGAGAGAGAGGGTATGCGAGGAAGGTGAGGGTTTGAGTGAAGCAGGTTCTCCCCTATGGAAGATCCTGCCTTCTAGGCTAGGGTCACTTCCAGGACCATGTCTTGCTCAGGGGGTGGTCTCCATGTGTCTCCCAAGTATCACAGATTACAATTGAGGTCTCTTTGATCTTATGAACTTCAGTCTTTTGGGAGGACCACCTCTGGTCCTGAGATGGGCGACTCCAAAGAAGGGGATGAGGAAAAAGCCACCTCACCTGTAAGCATAATAAAGGAGAAAATCTTCTCTCCGCTAGAAGAAAATTAGAAGGGTCCCTGCATAAGCATAGGGATCAGGTCCTTCCCGAGGGTGACCTGGCCGGAAGTGGATGCAAAGATACCAAAAAGCAATCCTCTGCCCCATATAAGTTGAAGGGATATTTTGATTTCACTCATCCTCCCTACCACCTATGGAGGGCGAGGCAGCGCTTAGAGGCAGGCCTCCAAGCGCCTCCGGTCCCCAACTATTTCTGTAGTAGCCATGGTGGTCAATAAAAAAAGAAAAAAATCCATGGAAAGTAGATAATATGAACTCCCAATGCTCTGGGAGGATTAAAGAAAAGCTTCATAAGATCAGAAAATTCTAGAATGTGATTATTTACTCATATTTGGCCCACAGTTTGATCTAAGATGAGCCTCGCCATTCAGGCGAAATCGTCCTCGAACTTTGACCATAAAGGATGGTGCCGACGTAGACGGAGACCTACAAGGTTCTGGAAATACTGTAACTCCAGAATGTGTTTCGACCGGCATGTTCTCTTTGAGAACAATTATTAACCAACCAGAAGGACGACCTCATATCTCCTTGCTGCTTCGCCTCTACATGCACGCCGCATTTGGTTGATATTCCTTTTAATATCTATGTATAGAAGGGCTTGTATTGCGGTGCGGTAAGCTTGGGGCCTTCTGCGACGGTTTAAACCTTGACTGGACAAGATGTTAACTTCTGTTAACATCGATATTTTGGTGTAGTTTGGATGGAAGAAGAGTAGAATCATTGATGCTTTAAAGCAAGTTTATGAGCCCGTGCGCCAGAGTATCATTGACTCCCCTCTCCTTCCACCAAAAGAAATAGACATTTGTTCTTGTTTCAATATTAAACGTGGTTGTATTGCTCAAATAGGGCCCTTTTTAACTGCTGTTCCTTCTCTGTCTATCTCCCTTGAAACCACCCACCCCAAAGCATATTTCGTCTAAAGAACGCATAATTTTAATCCCTTCTGTATCTACCTTAATTTTAGTCTGACGTAAAACCTCTCGTCATGTCTTCACACCATACAGAAATATCCATTGTCTTACACCCCCTCCAAAATACTATGACCTAATCACTGAAAAGCTTAATACAGAGGAGAAAAATAATTACCGGGTGTCTGGAAGATCGGGTCTGTGTTGCCACAGAATGAAGGTGTTTCACAGGTACCTCATTATCCGACCATTCCGGAGGAGGAAACTGGGCGTTAAAGGAGGCCAGTCGGCGACGCGGCTGAGAAACTCGCAGGATCTTGGATAAGACCGATCCTTTCTCTCCGCCTGAAGAGAGATGCAAATTAGGCGCCAGAATTCATTGGTTATTTACGACTTGAGCCAAGATCAAGGAGAAAGCTCGATTGCACGCCTTATAAGGAAGCAATGTGATAATAATATAAAATTAAAAAGAAAAAAACACAATAAAGAGCACATCTATGACAGAAAGTATAAGTTGAGAGGTTCGTTCATAAAGAAAGTGGTGAGGATCGATCGGGGCTTTATATTTATTTTTCAGTATAGGACTATGACGGCCGATTAACACTAGTTAGTGCATCCTACTCAGACAGCTAAATTAGTGCGAAGGGACAGGGGAAATGGAGATTAAGGGGAAATACCTAAGGTGATCTCGAAGGTCCATGGAGGGCTTACGGCAAGTTCAGGAACGCACAAGAAAGTGTTCAGGAATGGAACAATGTGTTCAGAAAAAGCTCATATAATATTCAGGGGATCAATGGGTGTTCTAGGAGGGCTTAATTGGAGTTCAGTGAGGTCCATAGGAGCGTTTAGGGAGAGCCCAATAGATGTTCAAGAGAAAAGTCAATGGGCGATCGAGTAGGGGTCAAATGGACGCTCAGAGAGAGACAATTTTTGAATGCATAGGCATAAGTCTCCGATAAGTAAAGACTTTTAGCCTAATCCTAGACTTTGTATTAAAAAAACAAAAAAACAAAAAAACAAAAGGCCTTCCACAGCAAATAATCATTTAAAAAAAAGAAAAGGCATGCTACAAGGTCGGGGGAAGCCCGCCTCTTTTCAGCTCAGGAGCATTCACCCAACGTCAAGTCAAAGGATCGAGTGAAACAAAATCGTGGAGACCATCCTCCTCCATAAAGTCCACAAGTATGTGTACATGAACCCATCCCAACTACAAGGGACAAGCGGTAGAGAACTAAGTCGTCCCTGGACCGGTCCAGGTAACGTGCGCGTTGATACCACCATAGTTAGAAACGCAACAAGAATGTGCCGAAAATTATGAGGTACATCGCAGCAATAGAGCAAGGAAACCCACCATAAAATTCTGGTGCGTTTCGCGAAGGTGCCTAATTTAGAGACGAAAGAAAGCAACCTGAAGCCGCGAGGGACGGGAGGGCTACGTTTTAGGGAATAGTAACAACGCGATGTCAAGCATCTTTAATTTCTCGTCGGCATCTAATAGGCAAGGCAGCCCAGAGGGCTGGATTGAATCATACAATGTAGTGAGTCTGAGGGAGAGTCAAACTTTGGTCTGGTCGCTGACATCGCGGACTCTTTAGCGCCTTCATTCCGTTCATTCCGCGTTGCCAGCGGCAAACACGGTGTCACGGATAAAGTAACCTAGGGGGTGCGGAGATTTCAATGTCCCGAGAGCTCTCAGGGTGCTTGGAGTCGTTATATATCACAATTAGATCTCCGAACCGGGCACCATGAGTTATTTCCAGTATCCTGCAATGTAGTGCAATCAGTTTGACGGTAAAAATAAGCACAACGCCTGGTAGACCTCCGTTGACTTCAAATAGAGAGAATACGGCGTGGAAGCCGACCTCTTGTTCGGACTAGCAGCCACCTGTGTACACTGGAACGCTTCCAGCGTAACAAGAAGTGTGACGAACACAACACTCCCGGCACTTTAGGAAATTTGGGAGCAGAAACATGGCGAACACATAGTCAGAAGTGGTACCCTATAGGGTGACGACCTGGGCAGAATTAGAGGCGCACCAGGCCGAGACGTATCTCAAGTTATAATTTTTTTTTCTATAATCTCATCTGGCGACTGACTTCTAGGGCATAAGTCACCTAACTCAAGCTAGCCTGTATCTAGACTATATTAAAAGCCAAATTAAAAACGAAAAAAACGAAAAAAAAATACAAACAAAAAGCAAAAAAACAAACGAATTGAAAAAATATAGAGCGAGCTCCATCGACGGGGGAAGGCCCACCCTCCCCCGACGAAGAAGACCGGCCTCCTCCAAAAAGTCTAAAAGTCCACAGGTTGGTGTACACGAACCCGTCCCGAGCACAAGGGACAGGTTGTAGCGACCTCGCCCATCCCGGTACTGGGACAGTTAATGTGAGCGAATATCCCCTAGACTGGGACAATCAACAAGAATGTGCCGAACAGTCTGGGGGACGACGCAGTCGTTACAATAGGGTGCAGGCGAGCCCTCCATCAAAGGGTGATGCGTCACACGAGTGTGCCCGATTCGGAGACGACAGAAAGCGACCTGAAGCCGTCGCGGCATTGGGGGATAGGTCCATGGGAACAGTCGCGGCGCAATGGCACGCAACTTTAAGTTCCCCTCGACCGTCTTCCATCTTCTTTGCCAGGCAGCCCGAAGAGCTGCACGTATTCCTGCCATGTAGTCGGTGTGAGGAAGAGCGAAACGCTGGTCTGGTCGCCGAGTCCTCGCGGACTCTTTGGCGCCCTCATCGGCGCGCTCATTCCTCGCAATTCCTACATGTCCAGGAACCCAGCAGAGGATAATCTTGACATTCGCCCGGCTCGACAAAACCGTGGCGTCACGGATATCGCGAACCAGGGGATGCGGAGATTCCAATGTTCCGAGAGCACTCAGGGCGCTTTGTGAGTCGCTATAGATCACAATCCGGTCTGCGAACCGGGTACGTCGCGTAATTTCCCGTACCGAGTGGTGTATTGCCACCAGCTCGGCCGTGAAGACAGATGCAGCGGCTGGCAGAGCCCCACTGACTTCAAACAGAGAGGATACTGCGTGGAAGCCAACCCCCTCTTCGGACTTGGAGCCATCCGTATACACTGGCACGGTTCCAGCGTGACACGAGGTGTGCTCCAAAAAGGTCGAACGAAATATTCCCGGCGCTATACAAGCTTTGGGAGCAGAGGCGTGGCGACAAATAGCCAAATGTGGTACCCTCCAGGGTGGCGTCCTGGGCAGAATCAGGGGCGCCACCGGCCCGAGAGCTATACCTAGCTCTCGTAGGAGTTTCCTGGCCCTAAACCCAAAGGGCTTAGGGTATGACTGGCGCCTCTCGGCGGCATAGGCACCGTCGAAATCAGCTGCGGATGCAGTGAGAGCTTTTGGCGACTGAGGGAGGTGCTCAAGTTGTAAAAGAAGTTTTTTAGCCCTAAACCCCAAAATGGCTTGGGGCGTGACCTGCGTCTCTCGGTAGCGTAGGAACCATCAAGATCAGCCACGGATGCAGTGATAGCCGTTGTCGACTGAGGGAGATGCTGATCCCTGCAGTTACAAGCGCATAATGGCCATGTACGGTGCAGAGCAAGCGTCATATCTCCAGCATCGAAAAGTGTGTCCTCAATGGGGGATTTTCGGAAGACACCGTTTGTCAGGCAGGGACCGTGCGGTAGATGAAGTCCACCTTCCGCAAATACACGCTTGGCTGGTGATACGTAAAACTCGCATCCGTAGTCAAGCTTCGAAAAAACAAAAGATTGGTAGAAAGCGCAAGGCAGTAGCCATATCAGCATCCCAAGTGGTGAACGTTATGTATGAAGAATTTCCATAGTGAGCATACAAGAGACCCTAAGGGTACGAATATGGGCCTTCCAGGTGAGGTTTTGTTCGAAAGCAAGACCAAAGAAACGGTGAAAATTCACCACATCCAGACGACCCCTGTTTGGGAACAAGTCCAATAAGGGGTGGAGCCCTGGGTGATGGCAGAAGTGCACTACTTTAGTTTTGGCCAAAGAAAACTAAAACTTGTGCGCTTCGGCATAGTGAGAGATACGGTTTAATGCCTGTTGTAGTCGACGCTCCATAGTTAGCATCTGGGCCGCACCAAAAGAGATCTAAATTTCATCTACGTAGAGCGTGGCGATAACATCTTCTAGTACCACAGTCTACAATCTCCTAGGAATTTAAAAATAAAACTTGCGGGGCGGCCTCTCGCCCCCATCGTGCGGAGGATATCCGTGATCGCATATTGCTATGCAGCATCATAGGCCTACACCTGATCGAAAAACACCGTGACGTACTGCTGTCTCCAAAGGAATGCGTAGCAAATAGGATAGTCCAGTCGGAGCAGAAGATTCGACGTGAGGTGGAACATTCGTTAGCTGCACTCTGCGGAAGATAAGTGGCCTCCACTTTCCAGGAAAAAGGCTAATCTAACATTTACCAATTTCTCCATCAACTTGCACACGCAGAAGTTAGAGGAATTTGGCAGCAAACCGGTCGGAGTAGGGTGATCCCTCCCGGTTTACGAAACGCGAGTAAAGTAACCATTTTCCAGGACTCTTAAACGATACCCCTTGTCCAGATCCTGTTAAACAAATCTAAGAAAAATGCCATGCCTCCCTCACTTAGGTATCAAGACATTACATACAGGACATCGTCCGGACAGGGGGTGTTTTTCGTGGATGAAGCAAGAGCGCCACGCAAAATGAGGCGTAAAGACGGGGATCAAGTAGTCTTCGCCGAAATGATTATGGGATCGTTCTGACAGATGACGCTGCATCCCGCGAGTTTGTCTAATTCAGAGGCCACAAAAAATGAATTCGCACTGGGAAGGTTTTAGAAGATAGTTCTCTGAAATGAGTGAGAGCGTAATGGGATGCAGCTTTATAATCCCGTCTGTCGTATCCCATATTTTTTGTTACGCAACTCTAAAGGATGCTCTGATCCTGTCATGTAGTCAGTGTAGGAAAGAGAGATTCGCAGATCCGTTGGCTCAGTCTAGGCAGATAGCTTGGTATCTTAACCAGAAAGCTCTTTTCTAGCAATACCGACACGAAGGAGACTCCTTGAAAGGGTCAAGTTCTGGAGGTCGCGTGACTTTCCAGAAACAAATTCCAGATGAAGAAGATCTAGGTAGGGAGGGGCTAATAAAACGAAGGAAAAGGGAAATAACTAAGGTGAAATTTTGATGTGTGTGTACGTGTGTTCAAATTCAATTTACTAATAAATAATAAAATCTTCAAATGCATCACCTCAAAACCCGAGTACCAAAACGAAGGCAGACCCCCATCGGGTTCCTTTTACATCACCACTTCAGTACGAACATTTTGACGTTTGGTGATGACTCGTTGTTTGCCGACATGGCACGATCTTGAAAACGTTCATTAAAACACCATTCTTCCGTATGAGTAAATAATTATATTATTTCAGAGACCCAAATGATTCATTCTAACAATTTAACATTGATATCAATCATTCGTTCTGCAAAGTATCTGCGAATCCATCTTCCTCTTTAACCCTTTAGCGAATTTGCCCATATATACTCCTGGCTCGAATGCCTGATTCTAAATAATTTGCCTGGGTGTAGGAGGTACATCCAAAAATTGGTGTATTTTTGAAAAACCCGAAATATTACGTTTATTGGCTCTCATTTGGTGGCATATTGTAAGAAGTAAATTACAATGATGGAAAGGGAAAGGTTGGTTAAGTTGTTAATGGAATCCTCAATGCTTTAAACGCAGATATCCTTCAAATAAAGTACCAAAATCCCCATCCACACCTCCATATGTATTTGTGTAGTGAAAAAAAGGTTTCCAAGGATTAATCTTCCGTCAGTAAATGAAATCCAGCAGGGGATTATTAAGGTGTAGCATCGGCAAACATGCTGCAGCTGACATCTAGATTTGCATTCCCTCTCTGCCCCATCAACCGCTGGTGGAGCTGAAACTATCTCTTTCCCACATTTTCAATTTCCTCCATCTTAACCGCATCCTTACAAGATTTCTAGCGGGGATGCTCACGTTGGTTTTCGCTTAGATTTAAGTAACAACAATCACTCCATGGAAAAAATTACCTTATATTCGTAGAACCTGATTTTTTACCTTTAATTGCGACGTCTGATAAATCGTGAGCCTCGTAAGTTTTATACTTAGCCTGCCAGGGTCCACGATCCCTCTCGCTGAGGAGAGATGTCAGGCTTTGTTTGTCGCCTCGAAATGAACCTGACCTCTGAAGCACCATTTTAGGACTTGGGGGCGGCCTCGCAGTCAGGATAGCAGAGTTAGGCCACACTCCCGCCAAAAGGTCGGCGAGATCAGTTTGGACGGCGGCGTGATTCACATCTCCCACTTTTTTCGTCTCCGACGTACCGTGAGCTTTAGTCAGGGCCTCACTGGTAGTAAGTAGCCTTGGGGGATTGTCTGGGTTTCCGCCCCCAAGATGATTTTGAGAAGACGCAGGTTCGGGGATGTAAGTATGAGCCTGGACAATCCCATATCCTTTGCCTGAATGGAAGACCTTTCTTTGTCGAATCAAGTCCGAAAGGGCAGCGTGGATAAGCGTTGGGTCTGGTGGAGCCATGGTTGGAAAATGCATCAAAAGAGAGTTGTGAATACCCTTTTGGTCGGAAGCAGCGCCACCTTTTGTCAGGCGATGGATTGCCCAACAGAGAGCGTCACCAAGTGGTGTGAACTGCCCTCTCTGGACGACGGAGACTTCGCATTCTCGCAACTCACCTGTTGAAAAAAGTAACTTTCAATTAGGAGGGAAACTTTGAATAATTAGGATTAATTTTTGTCTCAGTTTTGCTGGTATTTTGGGCTGTAAATATGCTTAAATTAAGAGCAATGACATTCATTTAACATAAAATAGAAAAAATCCTGATATTTTAGGGCATTTTGGAAGTGCGTCTCATTGAACTTTTAGACAAATAACTCAGTATAGTTTAATGGAAAGTTTGTTAGGTCATGTGTGGCCCAACAGACCTGAAGGTGTTAAGTATTGACAAACCTGAGCAAGAAAAACTTGTCTCCTACATAATCTTAAATAGAAATAATGGCACACTATCATCGTCACTCTCCCACAAAAGTGGGGGAGGTTGGTGGACGTCACTGGCAAGCGTCACTTATCCAAAATTAGTAGTTGTCACGCGCCCGCAGTATCGAAATCTCCAGCTCTACTTAGAATGGGGGTGAATAAAAATTTTAAAAACGGAAAATCCGAATTAACAAAAGAATAATCCTCAAATTTCAACTTTAATTCCAGCACGAAAAGCTCCAACCATAATGTTATGATGTGTCTAAACATTCAGCGGTTGAAAAAAGAGCCGCCATTTAAGCAACATGACCTCTTTAAATTGGAAGCAAAGACGAACAATGAATTCTTGGTGGAGTTGTGATGGGAGATGAGTGGAATCATCGATGCTTCAGGAAAAGCTTATAAGGACAATGCACCAGAGCATCATTGATTCCGCTCTTCCACCACAACTCCAATAATTCCAAGCCATGTAGCTCAAATAGGAGCTCTCTATTTGAACTGTTCCTTCTTTGTTAACCCATTAAATCACCTGTTTTTAATACACATCATAACATAGTGGTGAGAGTTTATCTGGTCAGGACAATAATTGAAATTTGATGCTTAGATTTTGTTACTTGCCTTTTCAGGGAACCTTTTGGGTCCCGTTGTAAAGGCTATCCTCTGGCTTTTAAAATGATAAAATTCATTATCAAAGATTTCATGAAAATCAATAACTAAAGTTCTCAATTAAAAATAAAACAAGGTTTTAATTAATTATCTTTAAAGAATCAGTCATAAAGCCTTCATGTCACTCTCAAGGATTACTCTAGTATAAAGGGAGAGAGTTCTTAGGTATTAGGTCAATTAAAAATAAAACAAGGTTTTAATTAATTATCTTTAAAGAATCAGTCATAAAGCCTTCATGTCACTCTCAAGGATTACTCTAGTATAAAGGGAGAGAGTTCTTAGGTATTAGGAGCAATTAATTGTTGTGTAGCGTGTCAAGAAGTGTAAGAGGGCTGTTTAAAAGCTTCACTTGAATGTTATTTTTTAAGACTCGGGATGGCATAGTGGATAAACCGCTCGCCAACGCTGTTCCAGCAACGCAGGAGGCTCTTTGCAACTTGCCTAATGCTACTTTCGATCTTTATTTCTCATCGCTCTTTTTGGTACACGCCCATTTAAAATGGTGCCCAACTTAGCGGCGTTAGTCTTTATTTCTTCAAATATGTTCCCCTTAAAGGAGGGGGCTGTAGTCCTGTTCCAAAATCATCCTTTTCTTATTTCCCTATGTTTCTGTGCATTTTTCCATGCTTTGTTCTCTGAAACAGACGGAAATAACCATTTTGTCATAGGATGTTCGGAAGTATTTCCACATGGAGCTTTAAATTTTCTGCCTTGAAATCGGCCGAAAGCAACAATTCTGGGCTCGATTGAATCATGTTTTGCACTATTACTTTTGAAGTAAACAACATAAAGACACAAATTAGGTATCAAATGAAAGAGCATAAAATCACTACCTAATAATAAAAAAATAATAATAATCACCTATCATTTTTCAGAAAATAACAAACTGAATCAGAATCTAGAAAACTATCTACAAGTTACAACTTCACAATTGCATTAAGCTAGGTGCTGAAGGAGCTCCGTAGGTGCACAATTGATATCTCCACGTACAGTCCAAGGCAGGTGACAACTGAGCCATCTACCAGATCTCTCACTGAAACTTTCCTGGTTGGATACCGTTAAGCTTTTATAAGTGGTTCTCAGCTTCCTACCAACAGACAAGGGTTCCAGGATTAACTTAATATTCAGAATTTACAGGAAAATGTAGGAAGGGCCAAGGTTCAAACCCTTGCATATGAAGCAGTTGAATCTATCATCTCATTCTGGCTGATGGTCAGGATCAAGAACAAGGTCAACGGACCTAAGTCGCGTGCTCTCAATTACTCTCATTATGACTATATGACCTTACGACCTTCAAAACTTTCAATAATTCATGGACTAATCTTGGGAGAACCTTGACAATTATATCATTCGAAAGAGAATGTAAACCAACATAAGAGTTTCAGTTTTTGCCAAAAAACTTACTGAAAACTAAAATGGTTACCATCCGACCGACCTACGGACGACATAATAACATAGAAAGTCCCGTGTACGCGACTAAAGGTGACCAAGTATGACGCAATAAACTCTTTAGGAAAATACATGAAATACAACTTGCCCTAGTGAAAATAAAAGGAAGAGGAAGTAATCCTGGAGGAAAATGAGGACCATTTGTGCTGGAATTAGCCAGCATGTTCGATATGGAAGCTCAGATGTAATCCAGAAAATACATAAAAAAATAACAAGCAGAAAATATAAAGCTCCATGTGGCAATGCTTCCTAAAATCTTAGGTCCAAAGTATCGTTATTTCAGGTCACAAAGCATAGGAAAATGTACAAAAACCAATGAAAATAAGAAAAAAAATAAGGGAGTTGTGCAGCATGTCGAGAAGTGCAAGAGTGGGGTTCAAAAGCTTTGCTTGAATGATTCTTAAGACTCAAAATGGCGCAGTGGATAAGTAACTCTACAAAGGTGTTCTGGCTATGCAGGAGGCTGTTTGCAACTCACTGCACGCTACATTCGTTCTTTATCTATTCATCGCCCCTTTTCCTACATCCCTTTATCTACAGTTGAAAATTAACATTAATTCACAGTATTTCTAATCTTATCTAAGCAAAACTAACTATGTAATTTCCATTAAATTCATATAAAAAAAAGAGGAGCGGCTTTGCCACTCTTTACAGGAAGAGCTTGCGATTCACTGGCACACCTTCGATCTGTGGCCTACTGTCAAGGTAAGAGTATTGGTTTCCATTTCAATTTCTATTTTAATAACTTATTTTTTTATTTTCTTTTGTAATCGTAATCTTTATTCTCTTCAAATATATTATTAATAATCTCCTTTAATTACTTATTCTTATACAATATTTTTTAACTTTATTTTATTCAAACCTTTCTCATCTTCATTCTTATATTCAGGGAGTAAAAAGTATAAAGTGAGAAAAAATGGAAACCCATATAAATTATTTAGATAAAAGCTTAAAATATACGAAAAACCATCCCTAATGCAGTTTTTTTTCAAACTCTAAAGAAACTTAGAAATAACTTTGATAAAAAAGCTTTGAATATAACAAGACCTGCGCTCTAACTCTTCGATCTCAAAACTTTGATAAAACCATTTAATATACCAAAAACCATCCCTCCCTACGGCGTATCCGACTTTCTCAACATCCTTATGGTCTATTTTTTTTTTAAAGTTTCAGGTAAATATCTTCTAATAATTTACTCTTGGTCTACTTTTGGATCTTTTCTCTTATTATGGCGCAATTTCGTCTCCTCAGCCAGAAGGTTGAACGGCCGGTTACTCGAGTGATTAGGCGGTGTCATCTTTAGTGTTAAGATATTCTTCGTTTGTTTTTGTTTTTTTTAGAAGCATAAGCATTGTTTTCACACTTAAAAATGATAATGTACGAAGTTGCTAGAGAAAGAACAATGTCTGGAGGATTTTTCAGTGTGGTGGAGTGGGTTTTCAAAGGGATTTGCAGGGAAACGTGCGAGTGTTTCATGTATGCAGTTCCTGATGGATCGACAGAAACATTATTAGCTATAATTAATCCTTGTCAGAGATGGGGTATAAACATTTGATTCTTAACCACTCGCAGAACATTAAAGATCCAGAAACAAGTGCCCACACAACCCAAAAAGATTCGCTTTGGGCGAAATTGGGGAATAAAAAAGAATGTGGAACCACTCGTTTTCTGATCGTCTCCTATAAGTGCGAGTTTTTATGGAGGCAACGAAATAAAGGAAAGGACTTACTTGCTCAAATTCACAGATATATTGTAAAGTTTTATTTTGAAGTTTCCTCTTATTCGCCCCCAAACACCCCAAATACTTATTACATAGGAATGAACCCAGGCTTTTATTTTATAGTTTCCTCTTATTCGCCCCCCAAACCCCCCAAATACTTATAAAATAGGAATGATCCCATCCTTTTATTCCGGCACATGGGAAAGGCAGTTCAGCCTCCTCAGCCAGCCGTTCAGCCATTTGGCTTAAGAGACGAAATTGCGCCATAATAAATTTACTATAATGATTTAATTTTAATTAATCGTTTCTAGGGTCAAGTAGCTGTTTCCTCCTGATAGAGATTAAAATTGAAAATATATTTTAGAAATAATTTCGATAAAACATTCGAATATATGAAAAGATAAAATAAAAAGCAGCCATTCCTAAATTTTGATAAATTTTCAATTCTTTTTGTTTTAAAAATTTCCCAAACATTCAATAATCATATTTATTTTTCAGAACTTCACCATTTTGTTTTTTCAAACTTTAAAGTAACTCTTAGAATGAACTTGGATAAAAACTTATAATATACATAGGTCACAACCGAACTAAGAGAAGAAAAAAAATCTATTCTTATTCAACCCCTCCAATAAAAAACAAAACCGTTCTTAAAATAAAATGTTATAATATGGATTAAACTGATTCAGAGTATGTCTAAATTCTATTAACTTCGTCTAAAAAAAATTCTAAAACATTTTTCTCAAAGAATTAATAAAGATGGAGTGTCGTTATGGATGAGTTTGTTTTTATGATACTCAAACTGAATCAAATATAAATAACAAAATGATTTTTTTAATGGTCAGTGTAAAATATTTAGATGACAAAATAAAGGTTTCACAGATAAACAAACTAATAATGATGAAAGCTAACAAATCAGAAAACACTCAATGACAAATTGGAGATGGTTCTTGAATTTCTTAGTATTTTTATCGCATTATCCAAGAATTATTACTTTTCAAGTGAATTTTTAAATACTTTTCAAATCGCGGTTGTTTTGAATATTTGTGTTTTAAGAAATCCTATCTTGAAATTGATGACTTTGCTACTTTTCAGAATTAGGGCAAAATTTTAAATGAATATTTACCAACTTGCCTATTTAATTTTAATAAAGCAATTTTCTGTGCATTTGCGATGTTGTCACTTTATTTTTTTAACACTGATTTAAAATAGCATATGGTCTTCTTATACAATTATGTGTTGATTTTAACCTATTAAAAAGAAAGTGTTGAAGCAGCTACTACTGACTTTGTTAATAGCTGTCACTGATGGTATCTGGTCGCGTTGTCTAGTCTGTCATCATCGATAATAGAATAGCACTCACCGAGGCTGGGGGGAGGGTAAAGGATAAAAAAAAATAGGTAGAATGGATATTATCAATCTAAAGGTTCATAAAAAAAAGTTCAGGTCGAAACTCTTAAATCCCTTTGAGGGTATAATGATGTAATTTTACATGCCGTGATTTACCAACGGCTTTTTTAATAAATTTAAAATCGTAGTTAACTAAGGTATCGCTCGGAGAAAGTTGGTCAGGAGAAATCTGTAAAGAAAGCGATGAAATAAGAAGTGAAAATGTGTAAAAAATATTGTATATATCCACAATTTATCTGTGAGCATTGGAGCTGGAAGGGCACGCAGTTATGATGTCAGCTGAAACATACTGGCCCATGCTACACCTGACACGCCCTTGAGGATCTATCTGCACACTGGTCGCCAGGGAGGCGAGTCTTACCTTCAGGTTTCAGGGGTAGCAGACCCTTTGGTTAATATATAGATCCAAGGCTATTCTGAACCTCTACTTACATATACCCGTTTTTATTTAGGTTAATTTTGCTCGCAGGAAACATCGTCAAAGTTTTTGCAAATGTCTATTTACTGGGTTATTGAATTTGATTTATACTTTTGGTCCGGTATGGTGGTACTGCAGTGGTGTAGGGACCATTTGGTAAGATGGAATAAGACACTCAAGAACACCTCAAAAATGATCACTTTGTAGTTGTATGAAATCTTATAATGGGTTCACGTCGAACTAAAATAACATTTGATGTAAGGAAATCCGAATGTATAAGTGCTCAAAAACTTAAAAAGAGCACTGGTCGCTTATGGTAATAGCTTTCTTTTTGGAAAAGTCGGAAAGGACAGTGGCTACCCAGTCGTCATTTGACCACTGTCCTTTCCGTTTTTGAGCACTTATGCATTCGGATTCCCTTGCATCAAATGTTATTTGGGTTCGACGTGAACACATTATAAGATTTCATACAACTTCAAAGTGCTCATTTTTTAGCTGTCTTTGACTGTCTTATTTCATCTTACGATATAGGCTACATTTTAGCGTTGAGAATCGGTGGTGCAGGATTAATTGAAAAAAGGCGTATTTATCAATCATAGAGATAAGTTTATGTGGTTAAGTTCAGTAACGAGCCCGACTGTTTGTTGTCTTCTATTAGTCTTGCTTTTCAACGTGATGATAGTTGTTTTTTTGTGTGAAAATTAAAAAACTAAACGGTTTTTGCAAATTTTGTCCGAATTTCTACAAAAACAGACTATCACTACAATAACCAGCATGCAAAAATTGACCAGATACAGAGGCATTGTCATTAAAAGGAGACCAGCCATGGATATACATATTTACCGGTACTTTTCCCCCTAATACATCATCCACCCCCCTGCGGGTGGATATAAAACAACAAAGGTCTGGAAGTAAAATAAAGGCAATTTTATGCTTTTGCCTTTGGCGTTGATTTGACATCATAGCTGTCTAACGCAATGGAACGCTGGGTAGTTGCCCCAGAGCCCCATGCTAATCTCTGTATGATGTGACTTGCTGAAAATGAATAAAAAATAATAATAATAATAATAATAATAGGTATTTATAATGCGCCCTTCAGGGCTGTTAGCTCTTACAGAGCGCAGGTTGTGTAGCGAGTGTAGAGAAAGTTTACAGGGAAGAGAAGGCAATTCGGAAGAGATGAGTCTTCAGAAGATGTTTAAAAGAAGCAAGGGAGGGGGAGGATCGAACTTCGGCAGGAAGAGTATTCCAGAGTATAGGAGCACAGACTGAGAAGAAACGGTCACCCATCGAGCAGAGGACAGAACGAGGAATGTTCAGGATGGGAGCGAGGTTAGATTGGAATGCCCGAGGAGTTTGACGACGGGAGAGGGCAGACGAGATATAAAGTGGAGCCTCGAGGTTTAGGACCTTGTAGTGATGAGAAGAATTTTATAGTATGTACGGAAGCGAAGAGGTAACCAGTGTAGCTCCTGTAACAGAGGCATCGAAGGAGAGAACCGAGGGCAGCGAAGGAGGAGCCGAACAGCATAGTTGTGAACTAGTTGTAGGGGGCGAAGTGACGAAGAAGGGAGATTCACTAGAAGAGAATTGCAGTAGTCTAAGCGTGAGGTGACGAAGGCATGAATAGTAGTCTCAAGGCTTCGTCGATCAAAATGGGTTCGAACACGTGAGAAGTTGTGGAGGAAACCGAGGGAAGACTTATTGATACGATGGATGTGCGGTTTAAACGAGAGATGCTGGTCGAAAATAACACTAAGATTACTGACGGTATCAGAGAAGGCGAATTGGTTTCCCCAAGGTAAAGGGTACCAACAAGGAGAACTTCAGTTTTATTGTGGTTAAGTTTGAGAAAGTTGGCAGACAGCCATTCATTTATGGAGGTGTAGACTGAAAGGAGCTTAGTAATTGATTGAGAGAAGGACACAGGGGATGAGGAAAGGTCTATCTGAGTGTCATCAGCATAGAGGTAGAAGGACAGGCCCAAATCGCGAAGCGAAGAAGGAAGCCAAGAGGAAGTAAGTAGATGCGAAAGTGGAGGGGACCAAGGATTGAGCCCTGAAGCACCCCAAAAAATGAATGGGCGTGGGCTCGGAGGAAAGTTTATCGAACGCGACCGACTGAGTGCGGGAGGAGAGGTATGAGCGGAATCAATCAAGTGCAGGGCCCGAGAGACCAAGGAAAGTGTGAAGACGATCAAGGAGGACAGTGTGGTCGATGGTGTCGAAAGCAGAGGAGAGGTCTAGGAGGACTAGAATAGACGGACAACCCCTATCGGCTGCTCTACGTAAACCGTCTGAAACAGTAAGAAGAACGGTTTCAGCAGAGTGCTTCGCTTTGAACCCCGAAGGGTACATTTTATCGGTATTGCAGTTAGAAATATGGTCATTAAGGCGAGAGAAAACCACTCTCTCGAGGACTTTAGAGAGGAATGGAAGCTGTGAGATAGGGCGATAGCTAGATGGTTCAGAGCGGTTAAAGTGTGTTTTTTTAAGGATATGACGAATTGAGGCATGTTTGAAGGAAGAGCGAACTACCCCTGTGGCAAGTGAAGTATTAATGAGATGAAGAATCAGTGGGAGGACAGCAGGGAGAATTTGGTGGAGGAGTTTGGGTGGGAAGACGTCATTAGGGGATCCAGATTTTTTAGAGCGTGAGCTCAGGGCAGTTACTTCCTCAGAGGATGGCCGAGTGAGGACGTTAAGCGGCAGTGGAGTATGGTCAGGGAGAACAGCATGGGCTTGTTCCGGACGACTGAGGTAGTATGGCGCGTAGGTTAAAAACTTTATAAGAAAACAATTTAGAAAGAGTAGAGGGGTTGATGGGAATATGGGGTTAAGCGAGGAAAGACGAGAGAGGAGACGAAACATAGTCCGAGGGTCATTCTTGCTCTCAGACAAAAATTTGCGTGAATTAGCCTCGCGCGTCGATTTTAATTTGGAAGAATAAGTCGAGGTAGCAAGGCGATAGGCAAGTGAGAGGGAGTTCGTGTCCTGCCCACGGGAGCGTGCTCTACGAAGGGTTCGTTGATGAGCACATAAGGACCTCCTTGAACGAAGGAGTTCCATGGTGAACCAAGGGGCGCGGTGATAGCGGTTTGAAGAAGGAGTGATAAGGGGGGCGTGCACGTCAAGGTTGGCGACTAATGAGTGGTACAGAGAGTTTAAGGTTTAGTCAAGTGAAGCAGTAGTATCAATAGGAGGTAGGACAGAAACAACGTTGTTAAAGAGAGCAGTAGTATCAATTGACTATAGGCGCCGGAAAGGAGTAGGATCTCGGGACGAGCGAGTAGGTAGGTGGTAGGGAATATAGAATTTAAAATTGACTAAGAAGTGGTCGGAAATCGCACTAGAAAGGTCGGTTACTGTTAGACTAAAGATATGGAGGTTCGAGATGACTAAGTCCAGGGTATTACCATGTATGTGTGTTGGGGTTGACACGTGTTTTACTCATGATAATGAAGAATTGAGTATCATTATATGTTGAAATGTTTTTTTTTCAAGGATCATGTTATATTGTCCAAATATATATGTTTATTAATCTTTGCTGTATAGTTTTTTAATGTTAAACACCGATTTTATTAGAAATAACAATAAATGTTTAATTTTATCAGTCATTTACAGTATTATTCCTGTAATTGGTTGTGTAGGTAGGGGCCCCATTGCGATGCTTTGGCCGGGCCCCTACGGCCTACAATTCTGTTAAGATGGCTATGTTTGTCATGCTTTGTTTTTTACTCACTCCGCCTATCTTCAGTTGTATAAAATTGAACTGTGCATTCATCAGTTGATATAGTTTAGAGCATGAATACGAACCCCTAACCCACGGGGTCAAGAAGTAACCCATCGTTAACTTTTAATGATCCACAACCATTTTATAAATTTTAAAATATTGCAGAATTTCTTATGCTTCCTTTAAAGTTTTAATTTTTTAAAATTTATTTCTACATTATTTATTTTGTACCCAAATAAATAACGCATTTATTATTTTCCCTTTGGTCACAAATACCTCAACTCAAAAGCGCTACTCTATAAACAGAGTTTTCATAAATGAATTTTTTGCATGATTTGTCTGCAACTAGGCTTTCCGAGTCTCGTAACTTTTCACTCAGACAGTAAAAATAAACTGGATAAGTAGGTTTAATTTGAGCGATAGACGAAGAATTTTGAAACAGGTAATTGACAGTAAAGTCGCAAATTTGTAATTTTACTGTTTAAAAAAAAATCTTTTGCCTTTTAAAAGTGAAATCTTATCAGGGTTCTTATGAAATAATATTCAAATATTTACTACAGAATAGACAGACAAACTCTGGGACCCCCACCCGAGAAGCAAGAAGGGGAAAGCTACTACAAACAAACTATATCAGATGACTAACCAGATTAATCACCTTACAATTTAAGTGGGTCCGAAAGATGGCGTTAACTTTAATGATAGTACAAAAAGCTCATTCACACTTATCTGCATGTGCATTAATTAAAATCATGCTTTTTTCACTATTTCTCGAACTACAGTACCTAGGATTTATTCAGGGTTCTAAAATTGCTAAAGACAATCCCCCAATTATAGAAAAAGAGAGAAGGAGGCAGATCTTCTTTCGCACAGCATGGCCTAATAGTGTTAGACCTTCTTCCGCATACCATGGACTGGCTAATAGTGTTGAAAGGAATATAGAGACAGGAAAGTCCGAAAGGAAATCAGGGAACTAACCGCTGGTCTCATTTATTTATTTCGTCATTTTTTTCTTAATCCTTCATTGGACGTCTTCATTTCTCCTACTAGGTAATATTTACAATCGAAAAATGCTCATCATGTTAATTATTTAAACATATTTTCTAACGTTATTTCAACTAATTGGTTAGGTAGGCTATTCCAGGTTTTTGTAATTTTATAACTAAAGTAATTGTGAGGTATGGACATTTTGATGAGTGTTTACCCTATCCTCTATCTCAAACAATAATGTATAATTTATATTAGTGAATCATTTTCAGATTTTAAGCACTTCGATTAGTTGTCCACATAATTACATATTTGCAAGAGATAATAGATTTAAGGAAGGAAGTGTTTCTTTGTATGGTTAATTTCTAATTTCAGGAATTAGTTTGGTTGCCCTACGTCGCACTCTTTCTAACAGCAATCAGCTTTTGTGGAGGTAGGGAGACTAAACTTGGACTGTGCGCTCGCGATGTAGAAGGATGAGCGATTTGTATAGGGCGGAAACACGAAGTGTAGACGGCATTTTACAAATCATTTTAAATATGTTTGCATAACATTAATTTATTAATTTCTTGCAGGTTCTTTTAGGTTTATAGAATTTTTTGAATCAAAGTGTAATTCATAAAAACAACGCTCGTTTACAAATATAAATGGCAAATGTGAAGAAATCGAGTACTTGTATAGAAGGGGGAAGAGAGTGGGCAACATTTTTAAACTGTTGAGCCTGACTCTTAGAAGATATGGGTTTTTGAGATTTCAAACAGCTTAAAGAGATAGTTAGTTGTCATCCTAGAGTGAGGCCCACCCCGCCTCAATCAGTGAGGACCCTAACCCTCATCAAGAGCACGATGAACAAGATCAGGCGAAATCCAACTTGCTGAAAGATGATCTTAAAATTCCACCCATTCAAGATAGATGAAAGACATCAGGTTCCCAACCACAACGGAAAAGAGAAAGTCAAAAGATCAAAGCTGCTCCTCCATCGGCTTCTTGATGACTCGCAGCAGCCTTCAGTTCTGTGGACGGATGAAAAGTTGTTCACTTTTCAGGCTACCTACAAAAATTGATCATGTGTGGGCACAAAATAAAAACAAGATTCCGGTTGAACAGTGGTCATCTTTCAGGAGACAGAAGCCAGCTTTGGTAATAATTTTGTCGGGCATAACATCAGCAGGCCAAAAAATACCTCTAATCTTCTTTGAAGAGGGGTAAAGATCAATGAGCCTGTTTATTCAGACATGTTGAAGGAGAAAGTCATCCCCTTGGTGGATGCAACCATAGAAAAATGCCGGTATATCTCCAAAAATGTCATAATTGGTGTTAAGGAAAATTCTAAGGGTTTTGGTTAAAGAAAATTTGTCATCCGAATTCGCAAGATTTGAGCCTCATAGACTTTGGAGTGTGGTAGTTTCTTGAGCAGAAGGACTGTGCCAAATCTCATCAGTGTTGAAGTTCTGAAGTGCAAACTTAAAAAATGTTGGGAGGAAATATCAGCTGTTACCCGCCACGCCACTTGCATTTAGATCATAAGAAGACTTCGTCCTATCATCGACGCAGAAGGCAGTCGCATTCAAAATTAGTTAAATAAACATCCGTCTACAATTTGCGTTCGTACCCTGTATATTACTGTTTTCTGCGTATGTGCTTAACATAGGTGGGTGTTATCGCGATAAATTATCGCGATAACGATTTCGGGTTATCGTCTATCTGATATTTTTTTCCTGCGTTATCGATTCATTGGTATCACCAATACTTTTGGTTTCAAACTAGCGATAATCGATCATTTAAGTTTTTGGTTCTCGTTTAGTACAGGGACGAGCCGTGCGTGCCATGGAGGCAGAAATATGTAGGTCCGAGCTGTGAGGAGGATCCTCAAAACCCATGAGGAAATGAAGGAGAGCCTCACCAGGTAAGAAACTAAGAAACCGTATTCAAATATTCTTACTATTGTATTATAAAATAACGCTATATATAGTCACTAATGAATATTGCATTATAATTTTGGATTTATCGGTTATCACCTTATCGGGCAATAAATTTATCGCAAGTTATCGGTTATCGCCAATAATGTTATCGATTTATCAGTTATCGTGATACACTTTTCCATTATCGCGCCCACCTATGGTGCTTAACTAACTTGGAATCCACAGTGAGCACGAGAAACATGAAATTGTAGCCCACAAAACGGGGTATTAATTTGTCACTCTTATTTGCAGTTATGTTCGACTTTATTTGGAATCTGCTACGTTATGGTCACTTGTCACCAATGGCTCACCAAGTTGAACGTTTTTGACTAAGTATTTGTCCGTGGTAAGAATAAAATCCAGTATATTTTGGCTCCGCAATGGTTCCACGACCATTTGAAAAATTAAATGCTCATGAATAGAGTTTCTCCCTCTCTTTATACGGAGATTTGTTATATAGTCAATGTTCTGAAAGTTAAATTCTTTGCGTATTAATTGTTGTTGTATTTCTTTTAAAAATAAAGGAGATAAAAGCAAAGAGATATTTGTCTTTGCTTTCAATTTGGGAGGGTGGTCTATAAATTATTGCGATATTAATTTTCTGTGTTGTCGACTCAAACTCTGTATTCATTCCCTCCACTCCTATACCATCACTATCCACATCTACGATTAATGAGTTTAATTCTTCTTCCATGTAAAGCACAGCACCCCTTTCATTCGCATTCGGTCAATATTGAACACTTTTTAGCAATCGATACTATATTCTCTAATACAGGCCCTATTAGCAATGCTAAACAAACTTTCAGTTAAAGCAATAACATCGAAGTTTTCTGGACGAACTAAAGCATTAAATTAAGTTAATTTGTTTCTTATCATGCGCGCATATGCGTTAATACAATTTACTTTGTTCCTAAAGAGGACATCTTGCTTCTTTTATTATCCTGGGCGTTTCTCTGTTTACCATTATTTCTCGTTTCGGGCGACACTCGAATTATTGCCTGCCTGGCCAGTTGCCCCTTGCATTGTTCGAGTTTCCACTGTAGCACGAATGTTTGCCCCCATTCCCCCTCTTCCCAACCATATACCTTCCAAAAGCTCTTATCTTTCAATCGGCGGAGACGAAACTCTCCAATTTGATTCAAATGTATAGTAATTTTAATTTAATTTAAGAATAGGTTATGGTCCTGAAATTTCTCTATGAATTTAACATATTTAACCTCCCATTAATTTACAAAGACGTCTATGCACTCATTTATGTAAATAGCCTTTGATGACAGTTTAAAAGTTGCTTAAGTCCTGTTTATAATCTCTATTATTGCTACATTATTTGCCTTTTGCTTCGTGGATGGTATTATATCGCGATAACAATGAAGAATATCTTTAGTTCTCCACACAAATGTTACGATTGCAGAAGTTGTAAAAGGCAGTTCTAAGTTATCAATTGATTGTATTACATCTTCGATTCGGCCCCGCGCAGACAGATGTCTTCTTTTCACAGATTTTTTGCGAAAACAATAATAACATCTGCTCACTTTTAAATGATTTGATGCTCTTAGCAATTATGTACTGTCCACTATCTTTTGCAAAGGTAATCTTTCAGTGTCAGTGAACATTCTGTTAATATTCTAAAGTTGTAAAAGCTGTGGTAATTGCTTTAGGATTGCGAAAATTATTTATGACTTATAAAATGTTAGGAATGTAGTGGAAGCGGGTGGGGATTTTCTAAAGAGTGAAATGTGAAATATGATGTATTTAATAAAATATAAATGGCATTTTGACAATAATCAACAAAAGTTGTACTCACTATAAGGTGGTGAAACGACTTAAATTATACAGAAACAAGTAAACCAACGGAAATAAGGTACTAATTTTAAAAGGATTTTTTAACCAAACAACAATGTTTCAGCAGCTAGTTTTTAGTAATCATATACTATTGCTCAACTCGGAAAGTCACTTTCTGAATGTAATTAATTAAAAGAAGATTTTATAAACTGTGTAGATTTTTTACTTGAAAACATTCAGATTAAAGATCAGATCATTAAACAAATTAACGAGTGACCATTTGCCAAACACAAGGAAATGTAAAATAATTGCCATGGACAAAGATTTAACCAATCAACTTAATAGATTTCAAAATGCTTGAATGTGTTAATTTTGTTTGAATAAGAGTAAAATTGTTAACACGTTCTTCTACCAGTTACTTTAATATTTCCTTCTAAAATATAATAAATAAAGAGTTAATTGATTGGACGACCCTTTCTGAGAATACTAGAGGTCAGGATAATACGAATTAATTAAAAAACTAATATATTTAACTTTGGTATTGATTTCTGAAAAGTGTATCTGTGGCCAATGCTGGAGCTCCAAGTATGCTTCCAAAAACACTGGATTTCTTGAATTAATTAAGCAGGCTGTGAACCACAATTTAACTGAATTTCATTGTATTTTAC
Source organism: Ceratothoa steindachneri (assembly GCA_963969495.1). Classification (NCBI taxonomy): domain Eukaryota; kingdom Metazoa; phylum Arthropoda; class Malacostraca; order Isopoda; family Cymothoidae; genus Ceratothoa; species Ceratothoa steindachneri. Next base: position 67,349,233 of record OZ018329.1, on the reverse strand, counting down.
ACCATGAAACTGAGACCCAAAAGTAGTTTAAACTCAATATAAAATGTTATGTTCTTTATAACAATGTTCAGTTTTGAGGGATACTCATCTTTAACAATGTCAGAGGGTTAACTGGTTAAACCGTAGTCGGATATCGAGACGTTTATTTTTGTTGTTAGAAGAAATAAGACTTTCCTTAAGTGGAATTTTTTTTAAGAGCTCATCTGACGAATGCCTACTTGGGCATTAGTCGCTGTATTAAAAACTGTGTAGTACTAGGCTACCTTAAAATATAATGCAATAAACACAAAAAAACAACAACCTAAACAACAACAGAAATTAAAAAAAGGGAAAAGGAAACGAGTAGTAAGCAAGCTCCTGCATCGGGGGGAGGTCCCCCTGGCGCAGGAGCATGCAACCTATAAGGGAAAAAGAACAACAAAACAAAACAAAAAAACCTGGTTAAATAGAAGGGAGAAGGCCGGCCTCCCCCCAAAGTCAACAAGTCCACCAGTCAATGTTCACGCACTCGTCCCGAGTACAAGGGACAGGCGGTAGCGACCCCGCCATCCCGGTACCGGGACAGGTAACGTGCGCGAAGATCACCCAGACTGGGATATTCAACAAGAATGTGCCGAACAGTCTTTGGGACGACGCAGACGTCACAAAAGGGCACAGGCGAGAGCTCCATCAAATAGCGATGCTTCACACGAGTATGCCCGATTCGAAGACGAAAGACGACAGAAAGTGACCTAAAGCCGTCGCCGCATTGAGGGATAGGTCCATCGGAACAGTCGCGGCGCAATGGCACGCAACTTTAAGTTCCCCTCGACCGTCTCCGATCTTCTTTGCCAAACAGTCCAAAGAGATGCACGTATTCCTGCCATGTAGTCGGTGTGAGGAAGAGCGAAACGCTGGTCCGGTCGCAGAGTCCTCGCGGACTCTTTGGCGCCCGCATAGGCCCGCTCATTCCCCACAAATCCTACCTGTCCAGGAACCCAGCAGAAGATAATCTCAACATCCGCCCGGCTCGCCAAAACCGTGGCGTCACGGTTATCGTAAACTAGGGGATGCGTAGATTCCAATGCCCCGAGAGCACTCAGGGCGCTTTGTGAGTCGCTATAGATCACAAACCGGTCTCCGAACTGGGCACATCGCGTAAATCTCCCGGAGTGAGTGGTGTATTGCCACCAGTTTAGCCGTGGAGACAGACGCAGCGCCTGGCAGAGCCCCGCTGACTTCAAACAGAGAGGATACGGCGTGGAAGCCAACCCCCTCTTCGGACTTGGAGCCATCCTTATATACTGGCACGGTTCCAGCGTGACACGAGGTGTGCTTCAAAAAGGTCGAACGCAATACTCCCGGCGCTATGCAAGCTTTGGGAGCAGTGGCGTGGCAACAAATAGCCAAATGTGGTACCCACCAGGGTGGCGCCCTGGTCAAAACCAGAAGCACGACCGGCCCGAGAGCTATATGTAGCTCTTGAAGGAGTTTGCTGGCCCTAAACCCTAAGGGCATAGGTATGACTGGCGTCTCTCGGCGGCATAGGCGCCGTCGAGATCAGCTGCGGATGCAGTAAGAGCTGTTGGCGACTGAGGAAGGCGCCAGGCTCGCGGGTACATGCGATTATTTTTTTTTTTTAATTTAAAGAGCTCATCTGGTGACTGCCTACTTGGGCATTAGTCGCCGTATTAAAAACTGCCTAGAACTAGGCTACTTTAAATTTAATGCAATAAAAAAAAACCCCAAACAACAACAGAAACTAAAAAAAGGGAAAAGGAAACGAGTAGTAAGCAAGCTCCTGTGTCAGGGGGAGGTCCTCCCGGCGCCGCATCGTGCAACCTATAAGGAAAAACAACAACAAAACAAAACAAAAAAGCTGGTTAAATAATAGGGAGAATGCCGGCCTTCCCCCAAATGTCAACAACTCCACCAGTCAAAGTACATGCACTCGTCTCGAGTAAAAGGGACAGGCGGTAGCGACCCCGCCCATTCCGTTACTGGGACAGGTAACGTGCGTAAAGATCACCCAGTCTTTGGGACGACGCAGTCGTCACAATAGGGCGCAGGCGAGCGCTCCATCAAATAGCGATGCGTTACACGAGTATGTCCGTTTCGGAGACGACAGAAAGAAACCTAAAGCCATCACGGCATTGAGGGATAGGTCTATGGGAACAGTCGCGGTGCAATGGCACGCTCGGCGGCATAGACACCATCAAGATCAGCTGCGGATGCAGTGAGAGCTGTTGGCGACTGAGGGAGGCACCGGGCTCGGGCGTACAGGCGAGTAATGCACTGCGCGCGGCGTAGAGCGAGTGGTATCTCCCCAGCATCGACCAACAGGCTCTCAATGGGGGAACTGCGGAAGGCACCGGCTGCAAGGCCAAGGCTGGTGTGGTGGATCGAGTCCACCTTCCGCAATAAACGCTTGGCTGCAGATGCATAAAACTCGCATCCGTAGTCGAGCTTCGAACGAACAAAAGATCGATAAAAAGGTAAGGCAGTAGCCCTATCAGCAGCATAAGCGCTGAATGTCACGCAACGGAGAATATCTATGGCGCGGGTACAACAGACCCTACGGCTGCGAATATGGGCCTCCCAGGGGAGGCGTCGGTCAAATACAAGACCAAGGAACCGGTGCGATTCGACCACATCCAGGTGCATCCCATTAAGAAACAAATCTGGATCGGTGTGGAGCCGTGGATGGCGGCAGAAGTGCACCACCTTAGTCTGGGCCAAGGAAAACCGAAACTTGTGCGCTTCGGCATAGCGAGAGAGGCGGTTCAATGCCTGTTGGAGTCGACGCTCCAGAGTTGGCATCTGGGCCGCGACAAAAGAGATCGAAAGGTCGTCCAATTAGAGCGTAGCGAAAACATTTTCCGGCAGCACCGAGGTGATGCCGTTGATGCTCATGGCAAAGAGTGTGACACTGAGGACACTTCCATGCGGGAAACCCTCTTCCTGGTCCTTTGGGCCGGAAAGGGCTCCTCCCACCCGTACGTGGAATTGACGATCTCGCAAAAATTCAGATATAAATATTGGGAGGCGTCCCCTTGCCCCCATCGTGTGGAGAGCCTCCATGATACCGTATCGCCATGCGGTATCATAGGCCTTCTCCAGATCGAAAAAGACCGTGGCGTACTGCTGTCTACGAAGGAAAGCCTCGCAGACGGCATTTTCCAGTCGGAGCAGAGCATCCGACATGGAGTGGAACTTGCGGAAGCCGCACTTTGCGGAAGACAGATGGCCTCCGCTGTCCAGGAAAAGGGCTAATCAAACATTTACCAATTTCTCCATCAACTTGCACACGCAAGAGGTTAGAGAGATTGGGCCGAAATGGCCGGAGTAGCGTGATCTGTCCCCGGTTTGCTAAAGGTGAGCACAGTAGTGATTCGCCAGGAATCTGGAAGGAAACCCTCCACCCAGATCCTGTTGATCAAATATAACAGAAAGGCCATGCCTCGCTTACCCAGGTGTAGAAGCATGGCCTACGGCCACGCACGAAGCAAGAGCGGAACGCAACTCACTGACAGTAAACCTGTCCTTGAAGGGTTCTCCGCTTCTGGAGGTAAAGTTCAGCAGGCGGCCTTCCGCGACATCACGGCGTACACTGAATGCTGGCTGAGCACCATCTTGGGTCAGCACGGCTGCCAGGATGGCAAATCGCCGTGCCCTTTACGGGGCCAGGTGCCGCCAGTTAAGGACACCCCTCCTGCCTGGTGACCTTGCAGCCCTTCAGCATGGCGGCTCCTCCTTGGGCACGGCAAAATCAAGGATAGATGGTGAAGTGAGAAGGAAAAGTGATGATGGGAAGGTAAGAGGGGGAATGAAGCAGGGTGTTAAAAAAAACCCATCCCAAACCGGAGCTCAGGGGTTAGGGATCGTTGTCTCCTCCCCCCTCAGCCCCGATCCGTGACGGTTGGCTGAGAAGAAGGTCAGCATCTACCCTGTGAAATTAGAGGCTGACCAGAGAAAGTTGTGGGAGTGGTTGTATGAAAAGCGAGGAAACAAGTGTTTTGAAGGAAGGATAAGAGGCTAGGCTGGGTTTGCCGGGGATCCTTAAGTGAAACGGCCTTGAATATGTAGAACTGACTGGCAAGAATTTGAAGAATAGCTCATTTTTTTTTTTAATTGAATAAAATTTTGCAAGATCGTGGGTATGTTGCACCGTCAATGTTGGGGCGTATTGAAGCTATTTACCCCCCTCCCCCTGTCCTTAGAATTGTATTCAATCGATCTGGAAGAAATTGTATTATAAGGGCCAACAAAGACAGTCTATTATACTTACGGTTATATCTATAAATTCGATTTTCGAGTCGCTCGGAAATATTTATCTATGCAATTTTTAAACTTGTTGATTATAGTTATGTACCCCCATTTTATCAGGTAAGCTAATCCAATTATTAATTACCTTGTAATAAAGCAACTTCAATTTTTTTAATCCAATGCAAGAAATGAATAGAATGTATAAAAAGTATACTTCAGTAATAAAAAGTGCCAACTCATTCACTTTCAGAGGTTTTTCTAATTCTAAAAATTCGATTCTTACCTTGCAATTCATCTCATTCTCAATTTTATTCAATTTGAAAATCATGTTATCAAAGTTTGATTAGTTTGACAATATTAACTTGGAAATGGGATTGGTTGTTCAAAGAAATGTGTGAAAAGCAAAGTTAATTGAGTTTATTCAGAAGTTGCAAGAAAAGGAAGTATAGACAACAGCTTTGAATGTAACGAAGAACAGGCATCCCTAGAAAGCAGAGTAGAGTACTACATCCTTCAGAAAGAAATTCTTCACCAAACTCCTTTGCATCACTGAAAGAGTTGCCCTTAGATGAAATGACGTTTAGCTCCTCTTATTCAAGTTGTATTCATCCATGATTTTTTTTATATCACCAACCATGAATCGCATTGGTACAGACATGAGTGCTGCATGTGCAAGACTGAAGACAACAAGTATAAACTTCGAATTAAAATCCAAGCAGCTAATTTGCAGCAGCAAGCTTCTTGTGAAAATTAGCACGGAAAGTAAAGTGACCCATTTAGGGTTTCGAAAAATTCAAAGGTAACAAAAATGGCGCGGTAATTAAAAATGTGCACCATCCCTAGTTTAGTTTAATTTCACTCAATTTTTCAGTTGATATCAAGGGAGAAAAAGTGAACTGAAACCGCAAAACATTGCATGTGGCTTCTATAACGTTGTTATTCAACCTTTAATTAATGAAAAGGAGACTGGGCTCATCATTAAGTATTTAAAGCGTGATAGATTTAGCGACAATTCCAGATGATGTCAAGAGTAGCGTTAGATAACCCCCCCGCTAGAGTGGTTTCGCTATTCTTGACATGAGTAACTTTGGGTCTCTATTCTTGACATAGAAGATTGAGTTGTCCTGGAAAAATGAATCCCCCCAGATGAGTTTTCTTGGAAATACCAAGACAAAAATATTTTGCCAACGCTTTAATAAGTCTCGTTTTTGTCAAAACAAGACCTTAATTAAGTCGTTAGAGAATTTTGATTAGTTTACGAGATTTTAACTAACCAAAGCTTTGGGGAATGATGTTCAACTACCCCGCTGGGGGGGAGGGGGGGTAAAGCGATTCATCTAACCTGACCTATTCTTTCATCAATTTTTTGAACATTAGATATGTTTAACTTTTTTTCTTTCCATGATATTTAGATTGGGATTTCTTTTCTTGTCATGTGTGACCGAGTTAGCTATTCCTCATATGCTCTACGTGTAGTCATGGCCAAAGGTTTTGAGACTAATATATTTTGTTCATTCGTTTTTAAAATTTACGTGACAGGAATAATTATAATAATATTGAAATTATTGCAAGTTTATTGAAAAGTCAGCATTTCAAAAATCGCTCTCTTGTCCAGTTCCTGTAAGAGGCGAGTTTCAGTCCCTGGAGCTCTGCTATTGGATCAAAAGAGTAAAATGATAATAAATATGGGTTAAAAGAATGTTGTCGTGTAATTAGGTCTACTCAATTGCGTAATATTTTTTAAAATAAATGTTTAAATCTTTTTCAATTCCCGAAATGGTTCTTTCCCAAGAAAAGCGAGCAGTGTTGCTCTGCACCAAAGTGGCCTGAAATGAAAGCAAATAGTTGCTAAGAGTATTGTATCAATAAACAGCATCTTTAAGACCATTAATGACTTTAAAAACCCTGGTTACGCTCCTGTGGAAAAGTATTCTGGACGCCCAAGAGCTTCAAATGAACTGAGATCGCTTCCTCCAGTGTCAAGCATGCTCACGATTGGAGAGAAGCAGGTGTGAAAGATTTAGCGCGCGCACAATGGTGAGGCGAAAAAGCCTCATCTCACCAATATAAAACTTACGGATCGGCTCCACTTTTTGAAGGAATATAAAAAATAGACTGTTGAAGACTAAGAAAAGGTGATATTCTCTGATGAAGCTCCCTTCCGCTTGTTTAAGACTTCTGGAAGATTCTTTGTTAGGAGGAGAAAAGGAGAGCACTTTCACGAATCTTTTGTCGTGTCCACGATGAAGTATCCGGACACTCTCTATGTATTAGGCTGCTTCTCATCTAAGAGAACTGGAACACTAATCATTTTGTCCCCAAACAGGCCATGAACCCATAATGTATCAAAACATGCTTCATCAGCACCATTTCCCAACAGCACAGTGCAAATTTCAAGATGATAACTGTATTTATCAGCATGATGGCGCACTATGTCACAAAGCAAAAGCAATATCAACGTCACAAACGTTACTTTGCGACGTTGGACCGGGAAATCGCCAGATTTTAACACAATAGAGAATTTGTGGTCGATAATTAATCCAACTGGCGGTTGATACGCAGATGTCATCCAATTTTGAGCAGTTGCGGGTAGCTTATGGAACAAAATGGGAGCAAGATCAGCCAAGCTATCATAAAAAATTGGTTTCCAGCATACCCTACAGAATTACACCATCTTGAAGAACAAGGGAAACCCTTGTGAATATTGAGAGCGTGCATCCATTGTGTTTATTATTAAAATGGGTTTGATCAATCAATTTTAGTATATTTCACCTTCAAATTATGATACAACTGAGTAAAACAAAATGCAACGTTCACTCATTTCTATTAATTTTCTTATATGAAAAATATAGTCTTAAAACCTTTGGTCTTGACTGTACAATCCCATCGATAATTTATGCATCCACATAGCTTCCTAATACCCTGTTTGATACCTTTCTTACATTAAATCATTTTTGTTCAGCCTTTTCGAGAAAAATGTAAATTAATTTGAACCTAGAAGTTAAAAGGTAGTATTTTTGTTCATCCTTTTTGAGTGAAAAAAGTATTGACCTATAGGCTTGAAGATAGATTTTTAATAAGATACAAAATTTGGGGTGCATTCTTCAGTTGTGTAAAATTAAAGTGTACAGTATCTAGTTAATGTTCTTAAGGTAAATACACAATCTTCATTTGATCCAGATGTTGTCATAGCTTTCCCCAAAGCCTTTGATCTTTTTTTCTCTTATCTCTTGTTTTGATTCATCACCGTGGAGTTTTTTTTCACCTGAATGCCTATGTCTCCTCCATCTCCTCCGTGTTTTGATTAATAGTCTTTCTTAAGCACGCCTCGTGTTTAAATTTTGCTGCTAGGTTTTGCCTTCACTTTGATATATTGGTTTCCAAGCCATGTCAACAGCCTGTCGTATCTGGTCGCTGATCTCCGGTTTTATACGTGAGTAGTGCTTCTTAACATTTCAAAGTTGCTCTCTCGTCAAACTTGAGATGATTTTGATTATTGAGAAAGGTTGGCTTCTTCAGGATGTTGCTACTTACTTAAAACTAAGACCCCGAAACCAACGAGGGACTCTCCACCAGAAAAGATGTAAGGGGAAATCTGTAAGGAAAATGGTGAGGATGGAGAAAGTGAAAATGTGAGTGAAGACATATTTGCAGGGTCATCTGCGGGCATTGGAGCTACAAGGCCTCGCAATCATCCAGATGTCAGCTGCAGCATGCTTGCCCATGCTACATAAGAAACGACCTTGTGGGCGGTTTATCAAGAAACTAAAAATAAAGACCACCAGGTGGTGATCTATATTCTCTGGTGGTGGTGAGAATTGAAAGCTTATTCCCAATAGACGTTGCAAAGGAACTCGTTGCCTTCGTTGCCAAAATGGAAGAGGGTCGCAAACGTTGCGTACCATCTCAGTACCTCGTGCCCCCTTATTACCTGGTATATGCATCTTCCATTATATTTTCACTTTCCGTCACAACTTTACAACCACTTTTTCAAAACCTTTTGTGGGGAGATGGAATTCGGTTTTTAATTTATTCCTAACCAAAAATTAATCACCCGTCAGGAGGGCTCCACAAACCGAAACGGATATTTATCCGAGAAAAACGGCAAATAAAACTACGAGACTGAGGCCGCTCTCCCTTGTGGCACTCCTTGTTTGAATAAGGCAGGCCGGACCAAGGAACGCGGGAAGGCAAAGGAGCAGCGATTCTTGGGAACTATCGATTGACATCAATCTACAGAGATAACGTTAAAAGCGACCCTTACGGCGCCCTTCCATTTTTTTCACCCCTCTCTAGACAGCTGTGACTCAAAAGATGGAGTTTGTTACGTCTGGTAGAAGAAGCTTTATTGGTAGGGGCGTTCGTTTGATAATAATGGCTCAAAGCAAGAAGAAAATTGACAAATGAAACTGTGAATGAAGATGAAATTCAACAGTAGTAATACTGGGATGAAAGAATAAACAAAAACGAGGCTTATAAATGACAAAGGTTACATAAAAAACGAGTTAATATCAAAATCATTTTCCATGTTCCGAAGAGACGCTTAACCCATCTATTTTTGTTCTTTTGATCTCTTTAGAAAGTGAATTCGTGCAAAAGTTTAGATGGATTCAAGTAATATTTATCGTTTACGCATTTATTTTTATTTTACATCCCTTTACCCAACAAGGAAACCTGCCTTTGATACGGAAAAAGGCACAACCTATAGGTGTTTGCGCCCTAGGTAGAAATATTTACTTGAATATGCATCTTATATACATTTTATCATCTCTAAATTCGCCAATTTATTTCTGAACTTCCTTTCGAAATTTTTGTGGTGGAACGAGGTGGGGAACGTAATAAATACAAGGGTGTCCCAAAAGTCTGGACATATAGGCAAAATGGATACCTTTAATAAAAAAAATCAAAATTCTATTTAAATGAAATATTAATAAATAACATCAATAATGTGATTCCCACCATTTGTGATGCAAAGTTCAATGCACTTTGCGAGATACACACGATGAACCCGATGCATTAAATCCAAATTTCCGTCAACTTGAGCGCAATTATTTATGATGCGCGCTTCCCTCACGTGTCTCGCATCTTTAATATTCATTGAGTACACCTCAATGCATATTATAGCTCTGTTGAACAAGGAGACCTTCGTGATATTTCCTTTTTGTCCAGATTTAGAGACACCCTCCAATTCCTCATCTACTTTTTATTAATTTCCACCCTTTGCCTTTCACCTTCTTCGCTCTTTTGAATAATGTGTGCTCATGCCCTGATGAAAACGACTAGTTGCATTTTTGTAAGGGCAAGTTTATCTTATCCCTGTTTTCCGCTTCGTGGACTTTGTTTTGCCCTGGTAGCAGAGAAGAACGGGTGAAAGATCAGAATGCGAGCCTCCTATGATGCGTAGACCCATTTGCATTGTGAGGCTGGCCTTGAATGGGCTTAATTTTTATGGTCTGTTATTTTTCAACCTAGTAACACCGGCACACCTACACCTACGCGCGCCTAATAAATAAGCAGAACTGTTGTTGTTGAGATCACGACTCAGCCGTTCACAACCTCTCGTTCCCTGCACGCCAATTGCTGTGTCATCCATCTTCGAGTGACGTTCAGTTTTCGAAGGTGGCCGTTGGCCATACACAGTCGAAACTTTTTGAAGGTGGCCGTGGGCCATACACGGTTGAAACGTCATTCAGTTTGTCAAATCGGAAACAAAGAATTGTCTCCGCTGCCAACATGTTTCTCAGCTCTGTGTGTGGTAGCCCGGTATTTGGAAGCGAACCGTTGTTGTTAAAGGAAAATTCTATAAATCATGGGACAAGTCGAGAACTCATTTCCAATGTTCTCGTATGAACTTTACCTCCTCTAACCTTTAAATGGAACGCTTTATAGTCTATGGCTACTTGTCGTAATGTTTACTATTCGACTTAGTTTAAAACTGAGTATGTTTAATGGTCATGGTGCTCGTTTCTGGAATTTTTCGAATGTGAGAGTATCTTTCAAATTCCCTATCATTCTGCTAATGTTAGTTTTTATCTACAACATTATTCCTTAATTCAAAACTGTTTTTACATTCAAATTCCATTTACCCAGATACATTCTTCGTTTTTTTTGTTTTTTTTGACATTATTCCCTTTATTAGTCTTTTTCTCGATAAGGATTTTATTTATTTAAAAGCTTAAAATATTTGTTATGAAAAGTGTTTAAGTTAGGGTACGTACAATTGTGTGGAGGTCATAATCCGAGTTGACAACATGTGGCGTTAGGTATCGGTATGGTAAACAACTCTCCTTTCCCTGACTCCATAGCGCAACTTATTTAAGAAGTTGCACAATCTTGATTTAGCGGAATCAAAAAGTTGTTCAATTCTCCTGAAACTCACATCATTTTTTTTCTTTTTCGTTAGTCATTTGAAATTAGTAAAGATTAAGTATGAATAAAAGTGACAAGGCACTCATTACATCCTGAGCGTAGTAAAAAGGAGATAAATAACTAGATGAAACGTATGAAAAAGATCAGTACTTATATCACATAAAGGTTACTAAGAACTGTTACAGTAAATCTATAATTCAAATACTCAAGGGCGTAAGATGGTGCTTCAGATATGTTAAAGCGACGGTGCATAGACACGTATGGTGACTGATGTGCGAAGATAAAGCTCCATTTAAGGAGTGTAAGAATGAAAAAATGATCAGGTTAGAGAAAAAATACAACATCTGAGCATTCTTCGACAAGTCCAATATATAAATAATCCAGACTTGAACTCACCTAAGCAGGAAATCTGCTTAACTTCTTAAGGGCGGGTGCACTTTGGCTAAAGATTATGAATATTCCCGAGAATATTCTAAGTATACCCACATTTCTGTTCTCTAAAAGATATTTCTCCCTATATATAAACTGACCACGGAGCATCATAAAAATTATTCAATGTTTTATGCTTCGGCCTTAACTTTGGTGAATGACAAATATTCCGAATATCTAACCCCTCTGGGAGCCTTCTCCTTATTGTGAGGTAACGCGATTTTGTTTGTTGAACGTTTCTTACAAAAATTGTAAAATTTTCATCGTTTGTTTATAAGATGGTGAAGCTAAGCTGCCATGATATTAGTGAAAGTAACCAAAATTACGTTTGCGCAAGGCAAGTGAATTAATCAAATGTCATAATCCATAAATTGAATAAATTTATTAAAACCAATTATAAAAACTTATATTGCTTGTAACAAAAATTTATATCTAAGAACTAGAGAGTGAAATGAAATAATGAGAGGCAAGATAAAATGGGAATGTTTTGGTGTGGGTTGCTAAGAAAGAGAAATTTAGTTGCAAGGGGCACAAGCTAATCTCTTGCTTAATGTATATAGTTATCTTCTAATCGTGTTTGGTTTTAAAGTGTGTCTAGAAATTATATGCAAAATATAAAAATAGCCAAAGTTTCCTTAAAACATGTACATTTTTGTGTAATGGTCTTCATGGAGTTAAGGCAATCATGAGCAAAAAAGGTAATGTAAATATATTGAATCTAAATGCCATATGACAGGAAAATAAGAAGAAACCACATTGGATTGACTATTTTACTGTCAGGAGATCATTAATTAGTAGGAATACATACACATTCCAATCTAAATATCCAAATAAATCCTATAATAACAAAGTATAACACGTTTAAACAATTTATATGAAGTAATTGTCAGAAATAAAGGGTGTTCCATTAAGACGGATCGAAGTTAGCAGTAAATAAAACAGTGTTTTTTGTGAAAATTTATTGATTTCACTATTGGGTCATGTTATTTGAGCCATGGCAATTATGTGTGAAAAATAATATCGCCTAAATATCCGCCAAGGCTTCGGCGGCACACCGCCACTTGATGGTCAAAGTTTTGATGACGTCTCTGCATAGTTGCTCCTCGATCTCACCAATATGCTTTATTATCTCATCCTTCAGCTGTTGAGGGCCTAGGGTTAAGGGCCTGAAATTCTGGTTGAACCCTTTTCTTTCTTGGATTGAAAGCCATTATCTACATTTTTATTCATAGTTGAATGGTAACACTTCAATTTTCTTTTAATTTCCAGAGAAGACTTTCCTCGTTCTAATTCCTTCATGATATAATTCTTCTCTTATTGGGAAAGTTCCATTTTACTGGCCATTTTATCAAAAAATACTTCTTGCAAAAGATGTCTGGATAGTGATTATAATCGAATTTCAGAAAATAGATTATAAACTAAGTAATATTCGAAATTAATAATGTTGCGAGTATTAACTATATTATATTTATTACATTCCTAACCGTATATGACAAAAAGCTAGCTTAATTCATATCCTCTCGTGACTGTGAGAAGAGTTCCTTCCGAGGGTTTGATGAAGAGTTCATATTATATATATATATATATATATATATATATATATATATATATATATATATATATATATATATATATATTTAGGGTGGTTCTTATTTGTATGTTAATTTATTTTAGGGAAATAGTCACCTCTTACCTTCTCATTTATTTCTCTATTGGTAGTAATTATTATATGCAAAATATCAGCCTCATATATTATCATTTAGGGTGTGCTCAATACAGACGTGTTTAGTATGCCTTGCCGCGGATTTTGGACATCCTGTTTTATGTGTAAAATATTTGGCTTATTCCTTGATAAAATCATAGCTGATTTTTCAGTGAGAGAGAGAGAGAGAGAAAGGGGCGTCCCGAATCATCAAAGGAGGACAGGTGCTCTTAAATGCATTGAAAAATTCAGCCGTGCCGTATGTGTTTTGGTCAGTTTTTCAAGTATTTGGCAGCTCTGAGCTCCATAGACGCTATTTAAAAGTTTTAAGGTAAAGCTTTTGCACACTTTTACACAGCATACTAATACAGTTTTAAAAATATCTTATTTATGATATTACTGCAAATATCCTATTTGGCACATTCGTGCAACATTTTATAGCACTTAGACATAAGAAAAAAATACACTAATCTAACATGCTTCAACATAGTTAGCCTGTTGGGCAATTACTGTAGTGGATGGGAAGTGTCTGCTGTGAAGCATGTATATCATCAGGAGGGCCAGGTTTATTGTGCTGTAACTTTTGGTATCAAAAATGTAATATTTTTAAGGATTTATGATATAGAAGACATTTCATAGGACTCACATTTGCTCATAATGTCCTCCTAGATATAACTAGACACATTTTCTAACTCTTTTCAAAGCTGTATCACACAAGCAATTTGGACAAAGTATGCTGTTTTAATAGACTTTTTTATTATGAGAGGTTAAAAGTCAAATTTTGCAAGGCGAGAATGGATCAAAATAGGTAGTCCTTATCAGGTTAAATCATAAACACTTGTCTTTTTCAGATATGAGATGACTAATTTGCAGAAACTGGACATATTCTGAGTATATCTGCATCGCATGGGCGAAAAAGGAATGGTAAAGCATGAAGCAGCAGTGTAGACTATGAAGGAGGTCGAAAGCTTTTGTGGAAAGGCCTGCATTCCCAGTCAGCCTTTTCACCATGCTGTGAAGAAGCTTGAAGGGCTTGTATTAGAATGGGAAGCCTTGAAGAAGCATAGGGGGCAAAGGAGTGAAACACAGAAGAACGAAGAGAAATCTTGCGACAACTTGAATGATCTTTTCGACATAGCCACCAGAAGCAGGACAAAGATTGTCAGTATGAAGGAATTGTCACCCTGGAGGAGTCTTCTTGTACCTCCTCAGCCAGAGCCACTGCAGAAGCAGGGCTAAGAACACACGAGGAAGCGTAAAGGAGGAAAGAAGAGCATTCTGAGTCCAGACGTCCTTTCAGCCTTAGATCGAACCAAGACCAGTGATCGTCACGTAATACACACTCTCTCTGCTGTGTTCCATGCTTCTGGTCAACTGCTTTAGTTCCAAGTAAGCCGATCTTCCATCCTCCGTGCTCGTCATCATATTCACGAAATACTGCTGGAAGCGTTTTTTGTCGTCACCATGGGCCCATCATCCAGTCCAGACATTGGTATCTTCAAGAGATTCAAGAGTCACTGGTACCAAATTTCTTTAGCTAAATACAAGCCAGGAATTAATGACGCTGATATTGCCAGTGATTAGACGAATATGACAGGCAAGATCATTGAGTTCTACTTAAAAAATGGAGGAAGTTCATTCCTAGGCAGGATAACCGGGAGCTGTGGGAACTGACCATCATTTTCCTTGGGGTAATTTCACAAAAGGAGTTTACTTTGCCAAACCAGGGGCATTTTTTTCATTGTGGTATCGCATCTGACGACTGCCTACTTGGGCATAAGTCACCGTACACCACACGGCTTACTACTAGGCTATATTAGAAAACAAATAACAGAACCAATAATATGTAAATAAAAAAAACAATGATAAAAAATAACGAGAAAAAGCAAGAAGAAAAGAAGGAGGTATGCTCTGGCGTCCGGGATTGGCCCGCCTCCCCTCAGCGCAGGAACATGTGACCTAAAAAAAGCACGAAAAAAGGTCAAATAAAGGGGAGTAGGCCAGTCTACTACAAAAAAGTCATAGAGTCCATAAGCCAATGTGAAGGAACCTGTCGCGAGCCAATGGATAAGCGGTAGCGACCCCGCTAGTCCCGGTACCGGGACAGGTAAGGTGCGCGAAGATCGTCCAGGCTGGGACATTCAACAAGAATGTGCCGAATAGTCTAAGGGAGAACGCAGTCTTCAAAATAGGGCGCAGGCGAGCGCTCCACCAAATGTCGGTGCGTCCCGCGAGTGTGTCCAATTCGGAGACAACAGAAAGCAACCTGAAGCCTTCGCGGCATTGGGGGTAGGCCATGAGAGCAGTTGCGGCGCAATGGCACACAACTTTAAATTCCCTTCGAACGTCTACCATCTTCTTTGCCAATCAGCCCAGAGAGCTGCCCGTATTCCTGCCATGTAGTCGGTGTGAGGAAGAGCAAAACGCTGGTCCCGTCGCCGAGTCATGGCGGAGTTTTTGGAGCCCTCATCGGCACGCTCATTCCTCGCAATTCCTAAATGTCCAAGAACCTAGCAAAAGATAATATCGACATCTGCCCGGCTTGTCAAAACCATGGCATCACGGATATTGCGAACCAGGGAATGCGAAGATTTCAATGTCCCGACAGCACTCAGGGCGCTTTGGGAGTCGCTAAAAATCACAATCCGGTCTCCGAACCGGGCACGTCGCGTAATCTACGGTACTGAGTGGTGTATTACCCCCAGCTCGGCCGTGAAGACAAACGCAGCGCTTGGTAGAGCCCAGGTGACTTCAAACAGAGGGGATACGGCGTGGAAGCCGACCCCCTCTTCGGACTTGGAGTCATCCGTATATACTGGTACAGTTACACAGTGACACGAGGTGAGCTCCAAAAATGTGGAACGCAATACGCCCGACGCTGTAGAAGCTTTGGGAGCAGAGGCGTGGGGACAAATAGCCAAATGTTGTACCCACCAGGGTTTCGCCCTGGACAAAACCAGGGGCGCCACCGGCCCGAGAGCTATACCTAGGTCTCGAAGGAGTTTCTTAGCCCTAAACCCCAATGGCTTAGGGGATAACTGGCTTTTCTCTTGGTATAGGCACTGTCGAAATCAGCTGCGGATGCAGTTAGAGCTATTGGCAAGTTAGGGAGGCGCCGGGCTCGCAAGTACAGGCAAATAATGCCCTGTGAACGGCGTTGAGCGAGTGGCATCACCCCAGCATCGACAATTAGGCTCTCAGTGCGGGAAGTGCGAAAGGCAACGGTTGCTAGGCAAAGGCCAGTGTAATGGATCGGGTCTACCTTATGCAATACACGCTCAGCTGCGGATAAATAAAACTCGCATCAGTAGTCAAGTTTCGAACGAACAAAGGATCGATATAAATCTAAGGCAGTAGCTATATCAGCGCTGAACGTTACGGGACGAAAATATCCATAGAGCGGGTACAAGAAACCCTAAGACTGCGAATATGAGCCTCCCAGGTGAAGAATCTGTTAAATACAAGACCAAGGAAACGGTGCGTTTCAACCTTTTCCAGGCGTACCCCTTTGAGAAAAAAGTCTGGGTTAGGGTAGAGCGTAGATGGCGGCAGAAGTGCAACACTTAGTCTTGGCCAAGGAAAACCGAAAACTGTGCGCTTCGGCATAGTGAGAGACGCTGTTCAGTGCCTGTTGGAGTCTTCGCTCCAGCCTTGGCGCCTGGGTCGCTCTAAAGAAGATCGAAAGGTCGTCCACGTAGAGCGTAGCGAGAACATCTTCCGGAAGCACCGAGGTAATGCCATTGATGCTCAGGGCAAATAATGGTACACTGAGGATACAGCCCTGCGACGCCCCTCTTCCTGCTGCATTGGGGCAGAGAGAGATCCCCCCACCCGTACGCGAAATCGAAGATCTCGCAAAATTTCAGATATAAACATTTGAAGGCCTCCCCTAGCCCCCTTCGTGTGGAGAGTCTCCATGATATCGTATCCTTACTGCGGTATCCTAGGCCTTCTCCATATCGAAAAATACCGTGGCGTAGTACTGTCTACGGAGGAAGGCCTCACAGACGGCATTTTCTAGTTGGAACAGAGCATAGGACGTAGAGTGGAACTTGCGGAAGCCGCACTGTGAAGAAGACAGATGGCCTCCGGTGTCCCGAAAAAAGGCTAATCTAACATTTACCAATTTCTTCATCAACTTGCACACGCAAGAGGTTAGAGAGATTGGGCGGAATCCGGCCTAGGTAGAGTGATCTCTCGTCGGTTTGCGAAAGGCGAGAACAGTAGCGATTTGCCAGGAATTTGAGAGGAGCCCCTCATCCCAGGTCCTGTTTAACAAATCTAACAAAAAGGCCATGCCTTGCTTATACCCGGTGTCGAAGCATGACTTATGGGACATCGTTCTGACCATGTGCCGTGTCCGCTCACGAAGCAAGAGCGAAACGAAACTGAAACAGAGTAAACCTGTCGTTGAAGGGTTCTCCACATCTGGAGGTAAAGTTCAGCCTGCGGCCTTCCGCAACATGACGACGCGCACTGAATGCTGGTTGAGCAGCATCCCGGCTAGAGAATTCAGAGAAAGCGGTTGCGAAAGATTCTGCCACGGACGCGGGGTCCGAGATTGCGTTTCCATTCTACAGGAGAACGGGAGGGAGGTCCTGTGGGAACTTGCCCTGAATCCTTTGTCTCGCTTCCACACTATTGCTAGAGGGGTCATCCCGTTAAGTGAAGACACGTATGCCCGCCAAGAAGGGGGGCGGGCGTGCTTCGAAATATACCGGATCCTAGCCTTAGCCTGACGAAATTCGCCTGCAATGAAATCGTTCGGGTGGCGCTTATAGCGCATGTAGGCATAACGCTTCTGTTTGATTGCAGTATCACACTCGACTGACCACCACGGGAGTGGTCGGCGTATAAGACGGCCAGGACTTCTGGAATAGTAGTTAGGCCCGCGGCGATGAGGTTACCAGCGAAGAACTCAACGGCCTCATCTACCGACTTAAACTCCACACTGAGATAGAGACTTCAGTCATTTCCTGAAATGCAGGCCACCGCGCCAAGCATTACCAGGGTGGGCTCTCGGGCGGCAGCGGCCCAGAAAATGATATTTGAATGGGAAAGTGATCAGTACCATAGAGGTTCTGACCACCTCCCAATCCAAATCAGGCTGTTCATCTGGAAAGCACAAAAATAGATCGAGGCCACAAAATGAAGCGGTTCTCTGACATACATGCTAAAACTCACCCATATTTACGACACCCATCTCAAGCTGGGCGATCAGCTTGGGAACTACTTGACCCCGGCGATTAATCGAGTAGTCTCCCCATTAAGGGTGTCTACCGTTTAAAACTCAGAGCAAGAGTAAGGGCCTCGGAAACTGTGCTATGACGCGGCGGAAGTCCCACCCGTCGAAGACGGTTGACGGTGGAATGTACGCGAAAAAAAGTATACCTCCTATCCAGCTGCAACTGCACAGCTACTGCCTGAAAGGAGGTATCTAAAGCGAAGATAAGAACGGAGACATCATGCTGGGTGTAAATCGCACATCTTCCCGCCCGGCCCCCATCGCGTGGTGGTGGGGTTGCAAACCCCTTATACCCATGGAGGGTGGACAGACGGCATGAGCCCAGCATGGTCTCCTGCAAAAGATAGCTAACGGGAGGAGACGAGCGTCTGCAACTCCTCTCAGTTGGTCCGGAGTCCGCGGCAATTCCATTGAAGAAATTCGCTCTCCAGGCCTAGCTCGAAGAAGACGCAGGTGTCACTTCGAAAAGAATACCCTCACGGGAATAGCCGTACGCTTCCCGGAGGCATAACTCCGGGAGCTGTTGGCCGGACAATGCGCTGAAGGCGCTGTCGCCTTCGAGGACTTATTATGGGAGGTTGGGGTCGCCATGAAAGCCTTTTTCTCCCTCCGCCTCGAACCCTTAGGCGGGAGTTGCGGCTTGGAGGTGAGTGGGCCCTCTGTTCAAAGATCCACCGTCTCCGGGCCACCCAGCCCACCGCTGGGCGTGGGCGAAGGAGCCGAAGCTCTTTTAGTGCTGTTATCCTTCTGGGGGCAGCTTTAGGAACCCCGGAAGATGGCCTGGCGACCAACTTCAGGGGGTTGCCTCCTGTAAGTCTAACGAATTGGTGGAGGCACGTGCCGTTTTGCCTTACGGGAAACGTTCACGCTGAGGGGAGGTGTGGGAGCCCTGGTTATAGCCGGGGCAGGCTGTGGAACCTTTGTGCCGCCAGCTTTACAGGAAAGCGCCTGAGGTTGGTAGAACCTGCAGAAGGGTTTCGAATGGGCGCGAAAATGACTATGCTCGTAGTCTTGAAGGGGCCAGGAGCAGAGGGTGTCTTTCTCAACATTGAGGCATAGTACGTCGCGTGCAGTGCCGGGGGCGCTGAGACTAAGTCCTTAGTCTCGCGAAATGAGAGATGATCCTGCGCCTGAACTGCCAGGATTTCCTTCTCAAGGAGATACGCACCGTATTTCGTCGAAGAAACGGGGTGCGGCTCTCCGCAATTGACACACTTAACCAACACACAATTTGGACTTATCGTGTGCGGCCTTGAAGCAACTTACACATATTTCGGGTAACGCAAACCCTGCACATCGACAAGAGCGATTACTATGGCTGAAGCGATGAAAGTAATAGCATCTCCGCGCCAGTGGCACGAATGCCTCCACGCAGTAGCGATTCTAACCGGAACGCATCAACTCAGGGCGCCTGTCACAGTCGAATGTCACGTAGAGTGTAGCGGTGGGTCTCTAGGCCCCTTCCTGTTTTCTCATCACATGCTCGACCTTGACCGCCCTATAGTCGGCCAGCTCTAAGGGGATGTCCTCTATGGAGTAGTCAATGGGTTCCCTCGCATAAACTACTCCTTTCACAAAGTTCATGGTAGAGTGAGGCGTCGCACTCACAGGCGTGCCATCAAGTGTCCGAAGGGCACTAAACATGGCCGCCTCGGAGGGATTCGACGCATTCGCCAAAAGGCTCCGGTCCGAGAAACGGGTCACCTTCGGTTCTCTACCGCTCAGAATAGCTAACGCTCTCATCTGGTGGATCGTGTTGCCCTTAGCCAATATGCTTCTATCAGTGGAGCGGATAACTACGAAGCATTTGAAGCCAGCGGGCTCGAAAATGCCGGGGAACCTTTGAATGAGGGGTCCCGACGTAATCGAGGCTCCGCTCTACGCACTTGTAATTGTACTTTTGGTCTTTGTCAGGAACTCCGCACCCGGGAAGGCGGAGGGGCAGCGGGGCCGGACGTACCGATCTTGGTTTGGTCGCTTACCGAAGTAGCAGACCCATCCACCCCCGCAGCCCCCGCAGATGGAGAGGAGCCCCGAGTCTTTTTCGTCTTTTTTTATTTTTTTTTAGTTTTAAAAGAGGCGGGCAGGGAATTAAACCGCTTCTCCCCTTCGCCAGCAGGAGCTCTCAGGCCAGATGGAATGGCTTCAGTAAGGTCCTTCTCTGAGATCGAGAAGGTCCTGGCAGTCGCAGGCTGCCCAACTGGAGGAGGATATTCCTCCCCTACTTGTAGTGCCTTGGAGACCCGAGCCATTTGAGGAGGACCTTGCATAAGGGCGGACTTGGGTTCAGTTCTTGGCGCCGAGCCTTGATTCGCCCCCATGGAAGGCCCTACCGTTTGAGGCTTGGTTGCCTCAAGGACCATGTCTATTTTGGGGAACGGGGATGACTCCATTTAGCCATCCCCTTTACGACATCACAGGTCCCATTAGCAGTGGTGTCACGAGTAGAGTATGGGAAGACACCGGCCTTGACCCCTGTTAAGCTCAGTATACGAGCCAGTAGGTCTCTGGAGGGGAGCGGCCGATGGGCCCTGTCTTCCCTCTCCCCCCTAAGAGGATTTACCATACAGAGCCGCTTCAAAAGGGAGCGGTCAGTTATGTGCTGCCTGCTGGCTTTCTTAACAGTCCCCTTGGAAAGTAGAGAGGGGATTGCAGCTGGAAAGAGGGAGGCACCCAAGGGCACCTTAATACAAGGGGGTGAGGAAGAGTCCCCTACACCCGTAGGCAAAGGAGAGGAGTAAGCCTCCTCTTCGGTTAAAGAGATTTGGAGGGTCCCCTGCGAGAGCAGAGGGGGAGGGGACGTCCATTTTTTCAGTGGAGCTGCCCGAAGGCGGCTCTGTCGATCTTGAGGGGGAAAGGTGAAGAGTTTTATTTTGGGATTTTACATCATCGGGCATGGGCATCCTCTTCTTTCTGCTGGAAGCAAACGCTAATCACCCCTTGCATTAGCCCACTCTAGAAGGGGTGCGTACAGAGCTAGCAGAGCCAGGTGCCGCCATTTTAGGCCACCCCTTCGCCTTGTGACCTGGCAGCCCTTCGGCATGTCGACTCCACCTTGGGCACTGCGTAAAACGATAGATAGTGAAGTGAGAAGGAAAGAGGATGTGAGTAAGTGGGGATGAAGCAGGTTATTAAAAACCCACCATCCCAAATTGAAGCTCAGAAGCTAGGAAACATTGCCCCCCCCCCCCCTTAGACCCGTTCCGGGATAGTTAGCTGAGAAGAAGGTCAGCATCTACCCTGTGAAAATAGAGGCTGACCGGAGAAAGTTGTGGGAGAGGTTGTAGGGGAAGTGGGAAGTAGGTGAGAAACAGGCGTCTGAAAGAAGGAGAAGAGGCTAAGCTTCAGCCGGATGGGGCACTAAGTCCTGTCAGCACGGGGGCCAGGAAGGCAAATCACTTCGCCCCTTACGGGGCAATGCATCACGCCCGCTTTATCGCACGACTACTTTATGCACTGAAGATTTTTGACTTCTCGCATGTATTCAGTCTAACCGCCCGCGTACTAAAAGGCATTAAGAAACTTTGTGCCTTTGGAGTGAAGCAAAATGTGATGTCTTTGTTCTGCTGCTGTCTCCCAACAGCTGCGCCAAAAAGCGATCTGGACTTCCTTAAGTCAGTGGTTGCTGCTGATGACAGAGAGGCAAAAGGTGCCCCCAAAAAGCTGTCCAACTGCCTCTGGTACTTGTGTGAAGAGTTGGTGGCACTGGCCTTCTTTAATACAGCTGTCACTGTTGCTGAGAAGAAGGCAATGGTTGCTACAATGGACAACGGAGGAGACCAGGAGCTACTGAAGAGGGTGACTGTGGATCTGCTAACCATTGGAATAAAGCATTTGAGCAATTTTGTCACAAAAAACACTCGGAAGTTCTTTGATATTCTAGATCACAGTCAAGAGTTCTTAACTGAAGATCCAAGTACCTGAACCCACAAAAGAACATTCATCGCCACAGAGGACACTGTGAAGAACCTGACTGCGACTAATGATGCGGCAGAGAGAGGCATAGCACTTATCCAGGAGTATTAATGGACTCCTGTCAAATACTGAAGAAAGACACAATTCATTATGCAAGTCCTCAGAGAGCACCGAAAGCTCTTTCCGGTCATCAACAAGAGTAATGTTGTTGAAGGACTCGTCAGACTGTAGTAAAGATCTGCCACATCAGATCTTATTTTGTTGTTACAATTTCACATTTGAACGGCAGTGTCCTAGTTTTGTTTTAATCAGTATTATAAATATTTAGAGTGTTCTATGTTCTGCTATTAATCAGTGTCCATGGTCCATTATTTTGACTGGTGAAATGTAATATTGATAGTGTTGTGAGTTTAAGTTATCAATAATCAGCACTGGATTTCATTGCTTTATGGCAGTTAGGAAATTCAGTTTCATTGAGCACACCCTAAGCGTAATCCAATCTCAATCAAATTTGGCCTACTTTAGTTTTTCATGAAATGGAATAGATTAAAAGGGTGAGAGGTAAAGATTTTTAAAGTCAAAAAATAAGAACCACCCTAATATATATATATATATATATATATATATATATATATATATATATATATATATATATATATATATATATATTAACCCACAGGAAAGTGAAAAGATGAATCCAAGCACTTTCCTATTATTGCTTTCCTCACGTACCACTTTGTGAGTTTTTCATTAATATATATATATATATATATATATATATATATATATATATATATATATATATATATATATATATATATATATATATATATATATATATATATAACGTGTGCATTATAATTTTGACGATATCACTTTGAATGACTGGCATTAAAGGGACGAAGAAAATGAAAAAACACGTTGTAATCTCTCTCCTAACTGAAAGCTCAGCCTTTTATGATACAGAGATTGCTAGCTTTCTGAAATTTGACCGATCCTTCGTCACCAAAGTTAGAAAATTCCTGGAAGCCGAAGATATGGATGTAACATTAGGTTGCAAAAAGCAAAACACATGCAAAAGGATCTAATTCCTCAAAACTCAAGAATTTGTGCAGAAAATAGAAGAAAAATTACAGAAAACGCAGTAAAGTCGATCAGAGCCCTTGCAAAGGACTTCAAGGTTCGTATGTGATGCAGAGAGGACAGTTCATATCAGTTGAGACGAAAGATAATTGTTTGATCCCCGTAAAGTGTTTGCTCTCCATGTTGAAATACCAAGAAGCTGGAATGCTTTGCTTTTTCTCTAATGAGAAAAAATTGGTTCAGGACTAAAAGGTAAACACAAGAAATGACAGATGGCTATGCAGTGTTAAGCGAGGTTCGAACTGTAATACATAACTTGTTTCCAACCACTGTGATGATTCTGGGATTCGTTAGAAGTGAAAGAGATGTCAAGGCCCCCCTCACTATTTTTCTTAGGGTTTAAGAGTAAATTCTGCTGCTTACAAAGAGGTTTTGGAGAAAGTTGCAAGGCCAGGGATAGACAGAGTACACAACGGAAGACCTTACGTCTTCCAACAAGACTCTGTACCATCTCATAAGGCTTAACAACCCAAGTTTGGATCCGGGCCAATTTCCACAAACTTTCTTGGCGTCGCCAAGAAAGAGCGCAGTTAATAACCTCATAACACCATTCAATCTCTCAATTCTGGTATAACAAACACTATGTCCGAAATTAGTAAAGGTCATCTGATACGGACAGGTCAAAGCTTCAGACTCCGAATTAAAGGAGTCATTGAGAAGGAGAGTTAAAAGGATTGTCAAGATTATTTGTACAGATTTCCGATTTTCATTTAAATACATCTTTGCTCTGATGCGCTATGCATCTTGTTCCACATTTCTAAAAATTACCTGAAGTATGTCCTGACGCATCCAGTAAATTAACACACACACACACGCACACACACACACACACACACACACATATATATATATATATATATATATATATATATATATATATATATATATATATATATATTATATATATATATATATATATATATATATATATATATATATATATATATATATATATATATATATATATATTTGTGATAGAACGGGTTGAGGCCGCGTTAATTTCAAACCCTATCACATGTTATTTAAAACCACGATGCTCCCACGTGCATCTTCGCTTTGAAGCTTGGCGCCTTATCGCAGCCACCTGAGTCAATGTTTAAACAAGGAGGTTTATCTTCCCCCCGTTCGCCCCCATACGCCGACCTCGCCAGATTGAGTTAGGCTTATGGGCAGATAAGGCATTGTTCCCAGGCTCGGCTGTGCATTCCCTCGAAGCTCCCACTCCATTGTTCCCCACGCCAAGGGAGTGTCTCGACTATTTAGATGGAAACTTTACCACTAAGAGCAGATTGGAGATCCAGATTTTCGTCGCGAAACATCACCACGACCCTCTCTCACTTTGTGCGCCAAGGGACCTTGACCTCGAGATTCACCATCACTTGTCCAGAAGGAGGACAATATCCCTTGAGTGCCAAAGTTCGAGCCTCCGTGACGCCGAGTCCACAAGGCTTCCCCCTTGTTGTTCAGAAGAGAACAACGTAGAACAGCCATTGTTCTTTTGAGGCCGTTCGCCAAGAAACGGTTCTCACCCTTCCCCCTTGTTGTTCAGAAGAGAACAACATTAGAACAGCCATTGTTCGTTCGAGCCCGTGGACAAGAAACGGTTCTCACCCTTCCCCCGTTGTTCAGAAGAGAACAACGTAGAACAGCCATTGTTCGTTTGAGCCCGTTCGCCAAGAAACGGTTCTCACCCTTCCCCCTTGTTGTTCAGAAGAGAACAACATTAGAACAGCCATTGTTCTTGAGCCCGTAGACAAGAGACGGTTCTCACCCCCTGTTGTTCAGAAGAGAACAACGTAGAACAGCCATTGTTCTTTAAGCTGTTCGTCGAGAAACGGTTCTCATTCCCAAGACGCCATGTCAGGATCATTTTATTCCCCCCCTTCGGCTGGAACTCGCCAGCGGATCGAAAATTCCTTCACGTCGACTTCCTCTGCACCACTAGTATCAAATTACGTAAGCCGAACGTTACCTTTGAGTACTTAACCCTTTTGTCAATTCTATCCCGTGCTTTAATTGGTTTAGCGAACCATCCCAGCTCTTTAACTTTATATTTGTTTTACCTTTTTAAATCCTTTAATCCTCGGATTAGCCCGAGTCTCCACGACCCTTTTCCATTCTCTGTTTATGTCAATATTTTCCGTTTTGTGTATTGTTGATAGTTATTATTAATAAAACTCTATTTTATTAATGATAGCAATATTATTATCCTTGAGCTCAGTTCCACTTCTTAAGCATATCGAAGATACATAATATCAGCCCGCCAGACATCCACGCACTCTAAAGATAATTAAAGAAGTTCCCTCAACGAATAGTTATATATGGTATATCGTCGAGAGTCCATTCTACGACAATATTTATTTATTTATTTATTTCTCTGTCTCTCTCTTTGTCACTCTTGTCTGTTTCTCTCTCTCTCTCTATCTGTGTCTGTGCCTACGTATCTTTCTATGTGTTTCTGTCTCTATATCTCTCTCTATGTGTCTCTCTTTGTCTGTCTGTCTTTTTATCTCTCTGTGCCTCTTTCTCTCTTCCTGCCTCTCTCTTTCTATGGCTGTTTGCTTGTGGTGTGTGTGTCTGTTTATCTCTCTTATCCCTCACTCAGTCAATCTGCCTCTGTATCTCTCTGCTTCTGTCCGTCTGTATCACTGCTTCTCTCTTTCTATGTATCTCTGTATCTGTCTCTTTCTGTGTCTCTGTCTAGGTATGCCTGTCTGTCTGTGTCTCTGTCTGGGTATGCCTGTCTGTCTGTGTGTATGTATTTCTCTGTGCCTCACTTTTTTTCTCTCTATCTATGTCATAATCTCTTTCTTTCTGCCCTTTTATCTCTCTATCTCCCTGTTTCTCTCTCTTTCTTTCATTCTCAGTCCATCTCTCTATATCTCTCTTTATTTGTATTTTCTCTGTATGTCTCTCGCTGAATTTTTCTTTCTGTTTCTCTCTCAATATGTCTCTCTTTCTCTCTCTCCCCTCCATCTGTCTTGCTCTCAATCTGCCTCTCTGTAAATCTCTCTCTGCCAGTCTCTCTGTCTATCTCACTATGTATTTCTCTGTCTCTCTTTGTCTCTCTTACTCTGACTCTCTTCCTGATTCTTTCCCAAAATCCTACTCTCTTTGACTCTTACTTTCTCTGTGACTAAGCTCGCTCGCTCTCTTTCTCTGACTCTGACTCTCTCTCGGACTATGACTCTTTCTCTCTTTGACTCACTCTCTGTGACTGATTCTCTCCATGACTGACTCTCTTTGTGACTGACTTTATCTGTGACTGGCTCTCTCTGTTACTCTGACTCCGACTCTCTTTCTGTATGTGACTCAGACTCTCTTTCTGCATGTGACTCCGACTCTCTCCCTGACTATGACTTTCTCTCTGCGACTATGACTTTAAATAAGTGACTGACTTTCTCTCTCTGACTGACTTCCCCCTCTCTCTGTGACTCTTGACTCTTTCTGACTCCGATTCTCTTTCTCTCTCTCTGACTCCCGATCTCTCTTTCAACAGAGACAACTTATGATAGTCGATTTTCATATGAAAGAATTCATGATGGTAATATTACGAAGATAAGATCAAATTATGCCGATGATAGTTAAAAATAGGATTTTAATTGTGCTCCACTTTTGATCTTCTTTCTCTCCTTTCTCTGAGGCGTTTGGTAACCTCGTAAATATGGTTGGCTGCTTTCGCAGTCATATCCACGTGAGGAAGTCAAGTTAGAACTTGTGTGTTCCTTGTAAGGATTTGTTCTAAGGTATTTAATATTTATAAGTATTAGGATGACGATTGTTTCAGCTGCAGTCTGTGTCGTCCCTAATTTTTTACATTATTTGTTTTTCCCTTTACATACTATTTTCTTTCCTATGAAGGCTCTACTATTATTTTCCCCACTGTTAACGCGTCCTTGTTAGTTTCTATTATTTGTTGCTTGGTGACATCGACTGTCTCTCCTTGTTTCTCCTCTCATCCGATTCACTTCAAGAAGCACTTAGGGGTAGCCGCAGATTATAAAACCTGCTTGTATTTATGCCTATTATTCTCATGAGAGCATCGATACGGGGCTATCGAAAGCTACATGACGCGTATGTGTTCAATAACCATACACGGATGACAATAGTGAGCAAAATACTTCCAATTTTAATTCGATCTACAAAGCAAAAGAGTCGGAGACAGTTACCCTATCGTAATGGTAGGGAATTATTATTATTATAATTGCTTTTATTATCGATACATATGTCTCAGAAGTAAGGCTATTTGAAATCAAATTAGATGGAAGCAGCCAGCTAATTCCAGATATCTGAGACTTCGAGCCCTAGATGCAGCCTTTGTTTTCTGTTACACTTAGTCATAGCCTCAATCTGTTTTCTATACGTAACTCAATTAACCCCGATATACTTTATTCAACATAGGGCGTCTAACAGGCTGCATCTTATAGTTAAAATACCTGTATCATTTTTTGCTTTGAATACTTTAAGTATTTTGATGAAGCAAACAAAATAAAGAACACGGTAAAAATAATCACCATGAGTGTTAAAAGAAATGAGATTTATTGCAGTGGATATTTTTTTATCATGCCGAGGTCACGGCATAATGTAATTTTCTCTTCACTCACAATGGAGTAAGTTGAACTTCGGTGGTAGATAAAATATCATCCCTTTTCAGACAATAAGCAAATATACTTATATTATGGGTTGTTCTAGGCAGTTCTAGTCCGGGTTAACTAATTAGCTGAATAGCAACTAATTCAATGGTACGTGACGGAGACGCGGAGAAGGATCAAATTCCTTTTGGCTCTTTCATCAAGAATCAGATCACGTTTTCCTTCCAGTCTTCCTCTTTCGGTTAGACTTCGGAAACAAATTGGAAGGAACAGCAAGAGGAAGATAGAGAAGCAGAAATAAAAGAGTAAAAAAGAGTCATTATAGTAAAGAATATATCTTCCTCATTATTACTAAACTCTAAAATTTAAGAAGGGGATTTTTTGAGTATTTGAATAATAATTTCATCTTAGTTTGGTTACGACTTATATCTTTTTATCAAAGTTATTTCTAATAATTCTTTTATAATATAAAAAAACAAAATGGTGAAGTTCAGAAATAAATGTGAGTATCGAAATTTTGTGAATTTTTTAGTATCAAAATTTTGTGAATTTTTTAAAACCCAAAGAATTACAAATGGTGAAGTTCAGAAAATTCATAAAAATTTAACTATGGCTGCTTTTTTTAGATTTTAAATTTTAATCTTGGTAGTGAAGCGCAAGCTCCGCCCGTAGAGGAAATTGGCGAAGCCATTGCCTGTCTTTTTATTAAAAAGGTAATGAATGTCATTTAAATTAATTTGATAAATGGTTACAACCGTTGTGTTTAGTTATTAAAGTGTTATGTTTGATGGTAAATTAAGGAGGGGGGGAGGGGTAAAAACATAACTAACATCCATTCATAAAGTAGGTAACAAAAAAAGGTATAGACTAAGGAAATATGGAAGAGACTGTGAGCATAAATGTAAATGGAGGAATAAGTCAAGTTCTATTGATGGTGGGTCGGCGGAAGCACAGTGAGTAGTTGCTGGTAGGATCCAAACTACGGGTCGCTACAAAATATGGCAGTGGCAACAAAATAGACCTGAATCGGAACTCAAATCCGGTTGGGATATTTGTAGTTTAATTTCGTTCGACGCCGGAAGCGGCGTTTCCACTCGACGTCCATAATCCCAAAACCGACGAGTCTTTTGTTTATGAGTCTGAATAAACCACCGGGAGGTGGATTTGCAGGGGGGAATGATGGAGACGGAGGAAAAAATGTGATGCAAGTTACGAAACTACCCTCGAAAACAACCACAAAATTAAATCGGAAACTTTTCTATCACTTATGTAACCAGCGGAACTCAGAGATGAGATACATGAGGGGCTATTAAAGAATCAATGTGGTACTCTCAAGTTCCTCCCTTATTACTATGTTGGAAACCTTGGTTGACTTTTTTGCCGACGTGTTCACAAAAGAACAATTGAAAAACACTCCTGAAGCTCTAGGGATATAATATTTTTCACCGAAGCGTGAAAAATATTAAAAATAATTAAGAAAATCAATAAAACACCAAGACTAGACTTAGGGTATTGCGGTATAAAGGAACGAGGAGGCGGTATCACCAAACAGCCCTCTCCATTATTTAATAAATAACTTGAAAGAATCATCTCCTCCGATTATAGAGGCAAATATCACGCCATTATCAAAGAAAAAATTGATTACCCAGTTAACCTAACCTTAGCGTTATTAGAAAATTACAGGTTCCCACTTGATAGAATAATCGAACACCTCAAATATATCTGACCTGTCGCAATTATAATGGCTTTCAGAAACACACATGTGTTTTGCGAGTTTTCTCGTTTTTTATGTGTAGGGGATAAAAAAGATTCTTCAGAGGGGGAATTTATTCTGCCAACGTTTCCCTCCCTGCGAGAATCGTCAGAGCTCGAAAGAGTCCGAGACACAATGTTACAACACGCCAGGAGTATTCGGATCTTTTACTTTTAATTCAATTTAAAGCGAAAACCAATGAGAGAATCTCCTACAGAAAGTTGGTAAGGAGAATGTTGTGAAGAGGAGATATAACGTGGAAACCTACCACCTCCTGGGACTTGGACCCATCCTTATACATTGGTACGGATCCAGCATGGCACGTAGTGTGCTCCAAAAAGGCCAACGCAATCTTCTCGGCGCTGTGGAAGCTTTGGGAATAGAGGTGTGGTGAAAAAAATAGTCAGATGTGGTGCTCTCTAGGGTAGCGTCCTGGGCGGAACCAGAGGCGCCACCGTCCCGAGAGGAACAACGAGCTCTCGAAGGATTTTCCTTGCCAGGCCACAAAGAGCTTAGGGTATGACTGGCGTCTCTAGTATTATGCCGTCGGTGGTATAATAAACGTGAATGCAATTTCAGTGTTGGATTGTGAAAATACACTTGGTTACAGGAATTAAATTTTTTTTTTGAGACCGTTATTTCATCACGCATGGTACAAAGGGTTGATTACTAGTTTTTGTGTAAAGGAACTTAAAATATAAATAGAAGCCACAACTGATTGGAAAAACTTTGTGAGAAGTTTGCACCAGTTCCTTTGTCCCAAACATTGCTTCAAACCCCATAAACAAGAACGCCTCATTCGCTTACCAGCCTATTCAGAAAAGACCCCCAAATTCCAACAGGGACAGGGCGAGGGGCTGGTGGATATTTAGGAGAGTGGATTAGGGAGAGGTTATGATAAGTTTGAGATAGGTTAGGTTAGGGGGTTAGGTAGGTTAGCTGAGGTTCATGGTTTAGGTTAGGTCAGACAAGGGTAGTTAGATTAGGAGTGAGGTTAGGTTAAGTTAAGTTAGGGGTGAAGTAGAGTTAGGGTCAGATTAGATTATGGGGTGAGGTTAGATCACGAGGTAAGTTTAAGTTAGGTTAGGGGATGATGTTACATAGGTTAGAGGGTGAGTTGAGGTTAAGGGGTGATTTTTTTAAGAGCTATCTGGCGATAGCCTATTAAGGCAAATATCGCCGTAATCCCGCTACAGACTAATTCTAAGCGAGATCTTAAAAAGTAAATAACAAAGGTAATAAAAACAGGAACAAAGGCTAAGATTCAAGATAAAAAACAGCCACAACAAATAAAACAAAAAAAAACAAGATAAGCAAAAAAACAAGAGAAAGCGCGCTCCGGCCTCCGGGAAAGGTCCCCCGGCCCCGGCGCAGGGACATCCGACCTACAACAAAGGGACTCATATAAAATGGAGGAGGCCAGACTCCTCCAAAAAGTCATAGTCTGCAAGTCTGTGTACATGAACCTATTCCGAGTACAAGGGAGGTTAGGGGGGTGATGGGGGTTAAAAGATGAGATGAGGGTTGGGGTGAGATGAGGGTTAGGTCAGGGGAAGTGTTAGGTCAGAGGGATGATTAGGTCAGGGAGAGGGTTAGGTCAGGAGAAAGGTTAGGTCAGGAGAAGGGTTGGGTCAGGAGAAGGGTTAGGTCAGGGTGAGGGTTAGGTCAGGGTGAGGGTTAGGTCAGGGTGAGCATTAGGTCAGGGTGAGGGTTAGGTCAGGGTGAGGGTTAGGTCAGGGTGAGGGTTAGGTCAGGGTGAGGGTTAGGTCAGGGTGAGGGTTAGGTCAGGGTGAGGGTTAGGTCAGGGTGAGGGTTAGGTCAGGGTGAGGGTTAGGTCAGGGTGAGGGTTAGGTCAGGGGAGGGAGAGGTCAGGTGGGGAGGGAAAGGTCAGGTGGGGAGGGAAAGGTCAGGTGGGGAGGGAAAGGTCAGGTGGGGAGGGAAAGGTCAGGTGGGGAAGGAGAGATCAGGGGGGAGGGAGAGGTCAGGGGGGAGGGAGAGGTCAGGGGGGAGGGTTAGGTTAGAGGGTAGGGTTATGTCAGGGGGAGGGCAGGGGAAGTGGGAGGGGGAGGGAGGGAAGGGGAGGGGAGGGGGAGGGGAGGGAGAGGGCGAGGTCGGGGGGAGGGAGAGGGCGAGGGCGAGGTCAGGGGGAGGGAGCGGGCGAGGGCGAGGTCGGGGGAGGGAGAGGGTGAGGGCGAGGTCGTGGGTGAGGGCGAGGTCGGGGGGGAGGGCGAGGTCGGGGGGAGGGTTAGGTCACGAGGAGGGTTAGATCGGGAGGAGGGTTAGGTCGGGGGAGGGTTAGGTCGGGGGAGGGTTAGGTCAGGGGGAGGGTTAGGTCAGGGGGAGGGTTAGGTCAGGGAGGAGGGTTAGGTCAGGGGGAGGGTTAGGTCAGGGGGAGGGTTAGGTCAGGGGGAGGGTTAGGTCAGGGGGAGGGTTAGGTCAGGGGGAGGGTTAGGTCAGGGGGAGGGTTAGGTCAGGGGGGAGGGTTAGGTCAGGGGGGAGGGTTAGGTCAGGGGGGAGGGTTAGGTCAGGGGAGAGGGTTAGGTCAGGGGGAGGGTTAGGTCAGGGGGAGGGTTAGGTCAGGGGGAGGGTTAGGTCAGGGGGAGGGTTAGGTCAGGGGGAGGGTTAGGTCAGGGGGAGGGTTAGGTCAGGGGGAGGGTTAGGTCAGGGGGAGGGTTAGGTCAGGGTGAGGGTTAGGTCAGGGGGAGGGTTAGGTCAGGGGGAGGGTTAGGTCAGGGGGATGGTTAGATCTGGGGGAGGGTTAGGTCAGGGGGGGTTTGGTCGATGGGGGAGGGTAGCTTAGATCATAAGAAAAATAAATCATAAACCATCCTAAACGTATTCGCCTACTTAGAATGACCTCGTTTCGGGCTCACCGATGCATTGACAATAAAACCGAAAAGATTTAGAATTGGTAGAAAATTTTAATACAGCGAATATCTGATTGGAGTTAAAATTTGATCATTGGCTATTTTAGAATACGTCTTGGTTAGGTTAGCCACGGAAATTCTCCGACATATATGATTTTGTATCTTCCAGCTTGCTCCGAGGTGTTCGCCTTGTGTGACCTCATTATAAGATAGCTTACATTTTATTGATAAAGTGATTAATGTAATAATGTAATCGAGTGCATCTAGTAACCGCATGACGTCATTTGGGATTATCAATAAAATCCAAACATTTTGATGACGTAACAAGAAACTAAGGTTAAACTGTCTAAAACCAATGATACGCACTGGAAAATGGCCGTGGCTAATCTAACCTAGACTTTTGCAAATATGATACACATAAGCTTTTGGTTGATTTCATGTATCTTTTACCACCGTTTCGCACCGTTTGATGCCTACCTCAATTGGCCATATGGTTTAATGCGTGATCCGAATAACGTGACGCGTCTCCGGCTGGCATATGCTGCTATTTGAACATTTCCTGAAGGAGATCTTCACGAGAGCTTTGTCGGAGAAATTCTGTTCCCTATTAACGATAGGAAGCTTACGTAGTTTGGAGAAAATATTTGAAATACCCAAAGGGTTGTCTAATAAACTATACTTAAAATAAGGACTCATCCCCGGAGTAAGAGCTAAAATTGGGGACATTCCAGCACGAGATATGAGTGAGGGCATTCTCAATTAGTTTCTTCTGCCAATTCTCACCCTCTTATTTCAATCGTCGGATATGTGCCAGTACCATAGAATATAGCATAATAAACATGTAAGGTGTAAAAAACCATGCTGGTATTTCCAGTCTGGTTCCTTTCTAGTCTCCTCATCGCTAACTTCGCCACATTCTTTGGCTAATTCTTCACCTTTTCAATTTTCTCTAGTTTTTTTTCTCCATTCCGTATCATTATCCAACTTTATGTTTTTTTTCATTTATGAGCGGTTTAAATACACTCTCTCAGACTCATAGTCAGAAAGCTTGCCATCCTTCTGATTTAGTTTTTTTGAAGCGTTAATTCTTTCAATATTAGGACATATGGAAGATGCAACCTCTGGGGTTCCTTCGAGCTCCGTCGAGATTTTCGGTAGACTTTCGTTATTGCTGAAGTAGACTGTCCTAGTTTGGCTCTCGATTTTCTTTCTGTCAGCAAATTCTTGGTTGCCTATAGGAATTGTGGCCTGTCGGACGCATCACTTATCCCAATGTCTCCGGTTTATTTTCTCGTTCTCAAAGTTCTCTCCTTTTTGTCCCTCTCCTTTCGGCCTTATCCCACTTTCAAAGCCTTCTGGACCAGTTTCCTATTATATTCTTCCTACTTTGAAGGAAAGGCCGATTAAATACGGTGTGCTCACCGGATAGAGGTGATAATAACCCTGTTTTCGCTCGTCCTAAACATCCTAGCCTCTGATAGACATTCTTCAATACATAACAAGTTCAATTATATGCCCATCCGCAACGTAAGCCTCTATATTCCACGTAATGCAGAAGTTTGCACCCAGTGACTACAGGGCTCTAGAATATTTCAGTGCTTTGAATGCACCTACAGGCTCGGACATGAACCCTTACCGTACCTTCCTGATTTCACTTCTTTTCTCTTGGATGATTCTTTCTTTTCTCCCCTTTATCTGGTTCGAGCTTTCATCCAAATCCTTGCTAATCACTCTATTCATCTCTTTTGAAATGCTTCGAATGCCTTAATGCATTTGTAAAAATTGTGACACTATTCAAAGTTTTATGTATCAGGTTCTGAACGAGCTTTTATTGACGTTTTGCTACATCACCAACCTTGGGATAGCGTCTTCGGCTCTCTAGAAACATTTTCATCACTCCTCTCGTCTTTCATCGCTTGGAAGAGTATTGTACCATGCTCAACGCTTCTAATCATTTCATCGGTGGCTCGCAACTCTCCTTCTACGGACACGATGTTTCTCCTGACGAAATTCGTTCTTTTGCGGTTATAATTGCTGATATACAAGATTTCCATCACCATTCCTTGTCAAAGCAACTCTGTCATTTCTTTGGGATAGTCAATTTCGGTTCATGCAGCCCCTTAACACTGCCGTCGAGAATTAAAAGAAACTCTTTTGTACAGTTTTCTCCTTAGATATGTGAATTCTTTTCTCACACCAAATAGACGATTGCTTCCGTTGTTTGCTTAGAATATCCTCGTCCTGGAGCCCACATCAATGTTGCCTCTCATTCGCTTCCTCAACTCACGTAGGAGCGAGGGTCAGTGTCAAAATCTTACTTTTTCTTTCACTCTCTTTCTAACGTATAATTAGGCACAGTACGTAATCCCGATAACTTTTTGAATTGCACCTCGCAGTCCGCCACTTCCATCCTTGTTTCGAAGAAGAGCGTGATGTAATCATTTTTACCGATCACAATCCATTGTATGGTTTCCTTTCCGCTTATAGCACCTCTTTTCTGAAATGTGCAGTTAGTGCTCGTCATTTAAATTTCACTCTGAAGCTTACGGGCGTGATTTATAATTTATGCCTATTTAAATATCGTACCGTTAGGCTTTATTGCATTTCGTCAATCTCGCACACAGAACTATCAACTCCCACGGTTAAGAGCAAGGTGTAAGGACACAGTCCTTGCGTTATTTTTCTCGGCTCATCTTTCAAAAGTTGAATTTTACGACAGCCCTGCCAGGAGTACCCTGGTAGATTTTTTATATATCTGACTGTTCTCTTCCTCTAGTTTCTCCATCTTACTGTCGGCATGTTTTCACTCAAATTTACAGTTTTTTCATGAATGAAAGCCGACGTAGCTAAATGGATTCGCTAATTTTTGTTTTGTCAGGGGGACCAAGCTCAATCGCCAAATGTACCCCTCTGTTTCTTTTTTCTCTTCCTCCATCGCTTTTCCTGTGATTAATATCGATCTATTGGACCTCTTAACATATTTTCATGGTTGCAGTTACCTTCTTACTATTATCGTTTACATAGTGGCTAAGTGATTTACCTATTTCTGATATTCAAGATTCGACCATTTGTATTGGGTTTGTTTTCTCGATTTGTTCTCGCATATACTAGTATAAGCGACTCCCGAGAACCAATACAAATCCTATCAATGAATTGGCTCTTTTCGCATCCGTACCATGAGCTACCATGCTCAGAATAAGGGCACTGATGAATGTTTTCACAGACAGGTAGGTCAAGGCTATCCTATGCTTCAAGGATTCCAGTATTATGTTGGTAGAGAAGCTGCCGTTTATCTTGCTGCGGATTCGCTTATCCTTGAAAGAGGACATGTCTTGCTCTGCTATAAATAAATATATTATACGCACCTTCGTCTTTCTGGTCATTTCTCTTCTCCTTCTGATCGACGTTTCTTATATCTGTCCTTCTAAATACGTACGTAACTTGGGAAAGGCCGAGGGCTAAGACCCGCTCTATTGCCCAAAGAGTGCCTGCTAATTAATGATCCTTTGTGCAAAAGCAGATAACAAAAATATTCAATTGCATATTTTTTCTACCCAATAATGCCATCAAACCAAAGAGTTACCATTACATTTCTAGATGGTGAGAGCGTGATCTCGGTTATAAAATTATTAGTTCTTGTCATTCAAATCACGCTTTTTGTGATTATGCGAGTCTCAGATTACTAAGTATGCAGGTCAACTGTATGCTTCACTCCTAAAAAAACCTACATCATCATCCTCAACCACTTGCCTACATTATAGAGGCGGTGAACATCAATACCACTAAAAGCGCATACTCTCTCTGACCATTGTATGCTTTAGAAAGTACAAAACCACATTTTGTTTATGCTAAAAGGGTTATATGTACAGTTGTTATGTGCTGTAGCTTGTCGTCATGTCAACATAAGTCCATGGGAAAGAGAACCTAAGACCGCCCTCTCACAAACTTTCTCCCTACATCCATATCACTGCTCCTCACTCAACCCTTTCTCCATCACACACCCATTCGCATAATTAACCCAGCTTTTACACGGTCTCCCCCTCCCCCCACAAACACTCACTGTTGTATATATTTTGTAAAGGTTCAAGCCATTCTTCTTACATGGCTCTACCACTTCAGAACCGTCACAACCTCATTCAAATCATCTACTACCAATACTTCAAAGCTTTTAAATTTGGAGTAAAAAGATTTTTAAACCCATTGTGACATTTTTACTAACATCTGTTTTTCGCTGAATCATTATATAATTACAAATGTTCCGAGCCGCCTAAAATTGGGGCAACATTTAATAAATTATTATTATCATTGATTTTGGCAATACCAAAATATATACACGTATATTAAGTGAATTTAAAAACTTTACTCCTCCAAAGCAAATTCACTTTCACCTAGAAATGTTTGGGAAATGATAATTATTATTGACTTTTACCTGGAAGTCGATTTGGTAAAAAAAAAACTTAGTGGAACTACTCATTATTTAATTTAATTTTTGATTATTTCTTTCTACATTAAAAAACTTAGATAAAGTCCCCATTCAATTTTACATTTCCAACTAATGGAAATGTTGATTTCTCGTCATCTGTTCAATCGCTCATCTTTGCACTATATTTTTTACATTCTTTACAAATAATGGCACCATAACTGGATTGTATTGTCTTGCAGTAAAGTTGAATTATCCCCCCACCCATATCATGGACGAGATACCCCAACTGGATGATGTAATGCACATACAGATTAGAATGACAATCGATAACAAGTGCAAAAATTCTGGGAGTGGGTCCCTCTTAGGATGGTACCGTCCAGGTTTAGCTTCAGGAGCATGCGGATATGAGTGACTCTATAGGGGACATGAATACTCCATGTCAAGGTTATATGAAGGCCTCACTCAGGGGATACTATTTTTCCGTTGGCAGGATTCGTGAACAGAGAGAGTGGGTATGTTGTTCTATGAAGAGGGGAAGGGAATGGTAGCGGTGTTGTGATTGGCTAGGTGCGTATTGCGTATGGAGCTCCTTACCCTTGCAGAGGTAAATCTCAGCGTATCCGCCAGTCGGCGACATTGCTGAAAGTATTGTGTTTGCTGTCGCTGGGATCAAACCCTCATCCATGACGCTGACAGACCAACGCCTTTTCCACAGAGTTAGCGAGAATTCTCCTTTTCATTAATTTATTTCAGTGAATTTCTCACAAAGGAATTTTATTACAGTAAAATTTGCAAGATGCAAACAGGAGATGGGAATTAAAATACAATCCAAACTGGTCGAAATGTCTCTAATCTCTGATCTCTGTTCACTGTAAGTGTAAAGTGCCATTTGTTATTTCGTCTTGATAAAAGAATAAAATCCATTTATAAAGAAAAGGTCAAGAAGATCAACTACACGGTGAGATATGCATTTGTTTGAACAGCTGTGCGATGGTTTTTCAAATTATAGGTTCTTTGAATTTTTTTTATGATTTTCAAAAAAAGATGGAACTTGGTTGTGCCTAACATCTTCACCGTCTATCTCACCCCTTGGAAGGGCTTTGGCAAAAATATCCATTGGTATTAAAATGCAAGCCATTTTCTCACCCTTCTATTCATGAATACATAAGCAGGAACTTTACCCCCCCCCCATCCTCCCCCCGGCTCACATGTGAGAGCGTTTCTCTTCAACACGTCGACGTCTCGCAGTGATTAGGAAATCCAGAGCAATAAACTTGTTCATATTTTTTTTTGCCTAATACTATTTACACCTGCAACTTCAGTTCTTAATAGAGTTCTTAGATCTAACTAACTAACCTCGGCGGTCATTGGTAATTATTACCTATAAGTTCACTTAAAACGCGTCTTAAAAAGGTGTGTGGAATTTGTACTTTTGTGCTCTTTAATAAGCAAATTCCTCCTAATAATTCACCGTCCCATTCTTTTTTAGCGTTGAGTGTTCAGGCGGTTTACTATTTTTATTTAATTCTCACTCTTTTTCATGTATATTCGCATTTTTATTACTTTTGCTGATTTCTGTACACACACTCTCTCTTTCTCTCTCTCGTGGACTTACACCACTCCATTTCCCCTGCCTTTCTTTTATAAATAAAAGTGTATGCTTTAATTCGTAGTGGCTGATCTTTTTATTAACTATAAAAAACTATAACCAATTGGAGTTAGGTTAGGTTAGGTTATGTATTTTAGACTATTAAATTAAGACCTGAATGGGATAATCCTGGATTTAGTCGCTACTTCGTTGGAGAACGCAGCAAGAGAGCAATATTCATGGGTTGGGGGTTACGCTGCCACAGTTCATGAAACTGAGGGAAAAGTTTTGATTGCTTTACTGGAGCAAAATAGGAAACTTGCAATGACCAAGGGGAAACATAGAGGACCTGGAGGCAGAGAAAAATTGTTGGATAGATTATTGGTGATAAAGGATAGGAGATGCGACCGAATGCTAGAAAAAACAAACACCCTCCACTATAAATGGGAGGTAGAAAAGATATTTATTTTTTAAAATAAATGCACAAGGGAGCGATGAACTTGAATTGTCAGGTGAAAGTTTGAAAAAATTAAATGAGGTATCATGGAGTATTGAAGCTAATCCAGAACTGACAATTAATTTTTTGAGTTTTCAATAAGACCAAAATCAATGGGGTACGAGGAGCGGTCAATAAGTTTTGCAATTCGGATATAAGGAAACGAGATATGAGGAAAAGTGTTTTATTATTTTTCAATATAACTACTCTTAACTTCAATGCACTTGCGCCACTTATCCCTGAGGCTTCGAATTCCCGACAACCAGAAATCTCCCGACTGCTGTTCAATCCACTCCTGGACGGCGAGCTGGACATCTTCACCGTCCCCAAACCGTCATCCACGCAGTGCAGCCTCGAGCTGGCGGAATAAAAAGTAGTCGCTAGGGATCAGATCTGGACTGTAGGAGGGATGGTTGAGCTCATTGAATCTGTACTCGCGCACGGCAGCTTGTGCAACTCTGGCCTTGTGGACAGGGGCATTGTCGTGGAGGAGCAGGACACCGCGTGTAAATTTGCCGCGCCGCATCTGACGGATGCACTTCTTCAACCCAGCCAGTTCCTCGGCGTAATATTGGCCTATGATGGTCCTTCCACGAGGGGCATAGTCTACCATCAACACTCCCTCAGAATCCCAGAAGATGGTGGCCATGATCTTCCCGGCTGAGGGTTGAGTCCGGAACTTGATGGGGGTTGGAGAGCCCCTGTGATTCCAGGCCATGCTTTCGAGCTTGGTTTCGGGATCCCAGTGATGGAACCACGTTTCATTATCTGTCACTATGCGTGACTCGAATCCTGCCGGGTCTTAGTTGTACAGGAGCAGCAGCTTCTCCAAACTTTGACGACGTTGAAGTCGATCATGGGGCGTGAGGTTTCGTGAGGTTTCTAGGGACCCAACGGGCAGAGACCTTGGTCATGACCAAATTGTCGTGGATCATGTTGATAACACTTCCATGTGATATTCCAAGTTCTCGCTCGATTTCTTCGACCTTCACCCGTCGATTTTCGAGGATCATCCTCTCCACATTGTCCTTGTTGGTCACGTCTGCCTGGCGTCCTGGACGGGGGTCATCTTCAAGGGACTCACGACCATGGCGGAACTCCCTATTCCAACGAGCAATGGTTCACAGGAAGGGGCAGTATCGGTGTACATTGCAACCAAACGTTCATGGATCTCTTTTGCATTCTTGCCTTCCTTGGTCAAAAATTTGATCACTTCGCGGTGCTCAACCTGCTCCATTGTTGAAAAATTTGTGACAGACGATCTGCGATTAGCTACTACTTCTTAAATAGACGAGGCAGGAGCGTGCGGCTGCCGGTCCTGACTTGTCATAAGTTGTCCTAACACCCCCACAACCAGCCATCCCTCTTCCTCTGTTTTGCCCTACCGATTCGCAAAACTTATTGACCCCCGTCGTATATCTACCATAAAATCTGCTCGACAAAAGTGGTGCTGTTAGAAGTAGAAATGTGTGAAGGGTACAGAAGTCGAGTATTGCAAAGGGAAAACTTTCTGGTTCTAGTTACCGAGAGGGCGTGGAGCTACCCTGAATGTATCGGGTCTCACAATGAAGAGATGCCTTCTTATAGATATGGTCTTGAAAGAGTAGTAAACCTTTGAGGAATCTTCAGCCTTTTTAAGTAGAAATTAACAATGTCATTGATCAACAGGCAGGACACAGAAGCTTAAGGGAGAAAAAGAAAAAATGGATATGAAAAACAGAATAGGAATAGAAGGGGTAGTAATAGCAAATATTACCTACATGATGATTGATAGTACAAGAATTTACTACTATTTCAAGACCATAGCTATATAAGGGGGCATATCTTGATTGTGAGAATAGAAAGACGATTGAATAAGATTGAATGCGTAAATATTACTTACTAGAAATAGAGAAATTAGGGGAATAAAAGTATAAAACAAGTATTGCAAATATTCAAGAAGGAAGGCAAACAAACATCACAAAAAGGAACAGGAAATTCCTCCGGAAACGTCACAGAATAAAAGTGTTCCGAGATGGACTTGGCGGGGAATGGAATGTTGACGACGTCTTGCTATTGCAATTGAAATGTGGATGATTGAGCTCCATCCTACCAATTGCCTTCACTCTTCACCCATTTAAGGTCCTCAGTTTTAGAACCCTGCCACACCTCGAAGGCAGGGTTTTGACCCTCATCCCCCACAACGCCAATCATAATAAAACATTCGAATCGTAAGCACAAAACATCGGGGAAATATGCATGAATCTGTAGGGAAAATATTTCGTGGCATACGATTTCGATTGGAATTTATTTCCATAATGTATTATAACATTGTAGACATAACATCGACAGGAAAAAATAAGGACTAAGCGGATAAGAATGGATAACATAATAATGGAAGAATCAAAGCTCATTGCAGGGGCAGATGGGAATGAGAGGATTTAAAAGAATACAAAGGAATAGAGAGGAATAATAGAGTGTAAGAAGAAGAAAAAAAGGTACGATTATCGAGTAATGACTAGATTTAGTAGAGTAGGAGAGGTATTGTGGGGTGTATATTAAAAAAGGAAAACCAACTTGTATAATTAAACGAGGAATTGTTACTCAATAGGAATGGAGCAAAAACCAACTCAAAATAAACGAGGAATGTATCGAAAAATAGCAATAAAAAAGGCTAGAAGTAAAATGGCAATGTAATAGAAACCCCCAGTCCTGATAAAGTTTAATTGGAGAGCGCATTTAAAATCCTCATTATCTAATTTGTACCTAGAAAAAAAAGAACTCTTGAGGCGAAATTTGAACCAACTTGCGTTCATCTATATAAACGAAATTAACATTCTAGAACCTTTAGAAACGTACAACTAAGAACTAGACTCATACCAAGGTAGAATACAATTAAGCCCTACACAGCATAGTTAAATTCACTTCCCACTCAATATTTGTTAATAATATCGTTATTTCCTTTCAACCATACAATTCTCACGTGTCACGAATATTCCATTCTGTGTTCGAACCTATGTAATCGATGCTTTCCATCACTCCCAACCGTGATATGGAAACTCCTTTTGGCATTACAGCGAATTATGGAACAGAGCAGGGAATTATGATATGAGGAGGAGGGAAACATTTGCGACGTCCGTTGACATCTATATTCATGAAGTGACGAGAAAACATTTAAATCTCTTCCAACGGCGAAGAGCTCGAACCATTTACCAGACAGATTCCAAGATGTTTATAAGAATAGCAGAGTAAGGTACAATAAGCGTATAAGACAAAAGAAATGGCAAATAATGAAGCTTAAAATCACAGTAAATTGACTGGGAAGATTGTAAAATATTTATATTAGTTAGCGAGTGTATTAACTGTTAAAATTTATTAAGTAAGATGCACTTAGATTATGAATCTAAATAATCTTATAAGGCTGTTTTAAACTAATCTTAATAGGAGAATTAAAGCAGATGAAAACAAGGTTTGCTGACCGAAGTCACATGATCTCAATTATTCAACGCTTAAGACCTTCAACACTTTCAATAATTCCGGGACTAACCTTAAAAGGACCTTGCAATTATATCATTCGAAATTTTTTTTTTTTAAATCATTAGGGTCTAAAATTTCGTTAGAATTGCCCGAGTAATTATGATGATATTGCCAAATGATTTCCTGGCTAATCTTGGGAGGTCCTTGGCAATAATTAAACCATTTAAAAGAGAATGTAAAACAACATAAGGGTTTCAAATTTGGTTAGATTTTTTTTTTTCATAGAGCCTGTCTGGCAACTGCCCACTAGGGCATAAGTCACCAGAAACACAGACAGCCTAGAACTAGGCTACTTTAAAATAAAAATATGAAAACACAACCTACAAAGAAAACAATAACAAAG
Organism: Ceratothoa steindachneri; assembly: GCA_963969495.1. Lineage (NCBI taxonomy): Eukaryota > Metazoa > Arthropoda > Malacostraca > Isopoda > Cymothoidae > Ceratothoa > Ceratothoa steindachneri. The sequence goes on along the minus strand of OZ018329.1, from coordinate 67,306,607 downwards.
CAAAAAAAAAGAACCTTCTTAAATAAAGGGAAGAAACCCGGTCTCCCTCCAAAAGGCAACAAGTCCACAAGTCAATGTGCATAAACTCGTCCCGAGTAAAAGGAACAGGCGGTAGCGACCCCGCCCATCCCAGTATCAGGACAGGTATCGTGCGCAAAGATCACCCAGACTGGGACATTCGACAAAAATGTGCCGAACAGTTTGGAGGACAACGCAGTCGTCGCAATAGGGCGCAGGCGAGCGCTCCATCGGATAGCTATGCGTACCACGAGAGGGCCCGATTCGGAGACAACAGAAAGCGACCTAAGGCCGTCGCAGGATTGGGGGATAGGTCCATGGGAACAGTCGCGGCGCAATGGCACGCAACTCTAAGTTCTATTCGACAGTCTCCCATATTCTTTGCCAAGCAGTCAGAAGAGCTGCCCGTATTTAGGCCATGTAGTCAGGGGAAGGAAGAGCGAAACGCTAGGCCGGTTGCAGAGTCCCACGGACTTTTTGGCGCCCTCATCGGCGCGCTCATTCCCCGCAATTCTTACATGTCCAGGAACCCAGCAGAAGATAATCTTGACATCTGCCCGGCTCGCCAAAACCGTAGGGGCACGGATATCGCGAACCAGGGGATGCGGAGATTCCAATGCCCCGAGAGCACTCAGGGCACTTTGTGAGTCGCTATAGATCACAATCCGGTCTCCGAACCGGGCACGTCGCGTAATCTCCCGTACCGAGTGGTGTATTGCAACCAGCTCGGCCGTGAAGACAGACGCAGCGCCTGGTAGAGCCCCGCTGACTTCAAACAGAGGGGATACGGCGTGGAAGCCGACCCCCTCTTGGGACTTGGAGCCATCCGTATACACTGGCACGGTTCCAGCGTGACACGATGTGTGCTCCAAAAAGGTCGAACGCAATACTCCCGGCTCCGTACAAGCTTTGGGAGCAGAGGCGTGGCGACAAATAGCCAAATGAGGTACCCTCTATGGTGGCGTCCTGGGCAGAACCAGGGGCGCCACCAGCCCAAGAGCTATATCTACCTCTCGAAGGAGTTTCCTGGCCCTAAACCCAAAGGGCTTAGGGTATGACTGGCGTCTCTCGGCCGAATAGGCACCATCGAGATCAGCTGCGGATGCAGTGAGAGCTGTTGGCGACTGCGGAAGGCGCCGGGCTCGCGCGTACAGGCGAGTGATGCACTGCACGCGGTGCAGAGCGAGTGGCATCTCCCCAGCATCGACCAACAGGCTCTCAATGGGGAAAGTGCGGAGGGCACCGGTCGCAAGGCGAAGGCCGGTGTGGTGGATCGAATCCACCTTTCGCAATAAACGCTCAGCTGCGGATGCATACAACTCGCATCCGTAGTCGAGCTTCGAGCGAACAAAGAATCAATAAAAAAGTAAGGCATTAGCCTTATCAGCGCCCCAGGCGCTGAACGTCACGGAACGGAGAATGTCCATGGCGCGTTTTTTTTTGTTTTTTTTTTAAGAGCTCATCTGGCGACTGCCTACTTGGGCATTAGTCGCCGTATTAAAACTGGCCTAGTTCTAGGCTACTTTAAAATGAAATTAAAGAGAAAAAAAAAACAACACCCCAAAAGGGGGAAAGGAAGCAAGCTGGTGCGTCGGGGAGCGGTCCCCCCCGGCGCAGGAGCGTGCAACTAAAGAAAAAAAACAAACAAAAAACAAAACAAATGCAAAAAAACAACAAAAAAAAACAACAAAAACAAACAAACAAACCTTGCTTAAATAATAGGGAGAAGGCCGGCCTCCCCCAAGAAGTCAACAAGTCCACAAGTCAGTGTGCACGAATCTGTCCCAAACACAAGGGACAGGCGGTAGCGACCCCGCCCATCCCGGTACTGGGACAGGTATCGTGCGCGAAGATCACCCAGACTGGGACATTCGACAAGAATGTGCCGAACAGTCTGGGGGACGACGCAGTCGTTGCAATAGGGCGCAGGCGAGCGCTCCATCAGATAGCGATGCGTCACACGAGTGTGTCCGATTCGGAGACGACAGAAAGCAACCTGAAGCCGCCGCGGCATTGAGGGATAGGTCCATGGGAACAATCGTGGCGCAATGGCACGCAACTTTAAGTTCCCTTCGACCGTCTCCCATCTTCTTTGCCAAGCAGTCCGAAGAGCTGCCCGTATTCCTGCCATGTAGTCGGTGTGAGGAAGAGCGAAACGCTGGTCCGGTCGCAGAGTCTTCGCGGACTCTTTGGCGCCCTCAGCGGCGCGCTCATTCCCCGCAATTCCTACATGTCCAGGAACCCAGCAGAAGATAATCTCGACATCTGCCCGGCTCGCCAAAACCGTGGCGTTACGGATATCGCGAACCAGGGGATGCGGAGATTCCAATGCTCCGAGAGCACTCAGGGCGCTTTGTGAGTCGCTATAGATCACAATCCGGTCTCCGAACCGGGCACGTCGCGTAATCTCCCGTACCGAGTGGTGTATTGCCACCAGCTCTGCCGTGAAGACAGACGCAGCGCCCGGTAGAGCCCCGCTGACTTCAAACAGAGGGGGTACGGCGTGGAAGCCGACCCCCTCTTGGGACTTGGAGCCATCCGTATACACTGGCACGGTACCAGCGTGACACGATGTGTGCTCCAAAAAGGTCGAACGCAATACTCCCGGCGCAGTACAAGCTTTGGGAGCAGAGGCGTGGCGACAAATAGCCAAATGTGGTAGCCTCCAGGGTGGCATCCTGGGCAGAACCAGGGGCGCCACCGGCCCGAGAGCTATATCTACCTCTCGAAGGAGTTTCCTGGCCCTAAACACAAAGGGCTTAGGGTATGACTGGCGTCTCTCGGCGGCATAGGCACCATCGAGATCAGCTGCGGATGCAGTGAGAGCTGTTGGCGACTGAGGGAGGCGCCGGGCTCACGCGTACAGGCGAGTGATGCACTGCACGCGGCGCAGAGCGAGTGGCATCTCCCCAGCATCGACCAACAGGCTCTCAATGGGGGAAGTGTGGAAGGCACCGGTCGCGAGGCGAAGGCCGGTGTGGTGGATCGAATCCACCTTCCGCAATAAACGCTCGGCTGCGGATGCATAAAACTCGCATCCGTAGTCGAGCTTCGAGCGAACAAAGGATCGATAAAAAAGTAAGGCGGTAGCCCTATCAGCACCCCAAGCGCTAAACGTCACGGAACGGAGAATGTCCATGGCGCGGGTACAAGAGACCCTAAGGCTGCGAATATGAGCCTCCCAGGTGAGGCGTCGGTCGAATACAAGACCAAGGAAACGGTGCGACTCAACCACATCCAGGCGCACCCCATTAAGAAACAAATCTGGGTCGGGGTGAAGCCGTGGATGGCGGCAGAAGTGCACCACCTTAGTCTTGGCCAAAGAAAACCGAAACCTGTGCGCTTCGGCATAGCGAGAGACGCGGTTCAATGCCTGTTAGGGTCGACGCTCCAGAGTTGGCATCTGGGCCGCGCCAAAAGAGATCGAAAGGTCGTCCACGTAGAGCGTAGCGAGAACATCTTCCGGCAGCACCGAGGTGATGCCGTTGATGCTGAGGGCAAAGAGTGTGACACTGAGGACACTTCCCTGCGGGACACCCTCTTCCTGCTCCTTTGGGCCGGAGAGGACTCCCCCCACCCGTACGCGGAATCGACGATCTCGCAAAAATTCAGATATAAAAATTGGGAGGCGTCCCCTCGCCCCCATCGTGTGGAGAGTCTCCATGATACCGTATCGCCATGCAGTATCATAGGCCTTCTCCAGATCAAAAAACACCGTGGCGTAGTGCTGTCTACGAAGGAAAGCCTCGCAGACGGCACTTTCCAGTCGGAGCAGAGCATCCGACGTGGAGTGGAACTTACGGAAGCCGCACTGTGCAGAAGACAGATGGCCTCCGCTGTCCAGGAAATAGGCTAATCTAACATTTACCAATTTCTCCATCAACTTGCACACGCAAGAGGTTAGAGAGATTGGGCGGAAACCCTTCGGAGTGGAGTGATCTCTCCCCGGCTTGCGAAAGGCGAGCACAGTAGCGATTCGCCAGGAGTCTGGGAGAAGACCTTCCACCCAGATCCTGTTGAACAAATCTAACAGAAAGGCCATGCCTCGCTCACCCAGGTGTCGAAGCATGGCGTACGGGACATCGTCCGGACCATGGGCGGTGTCCGCGCACGAAGCGAGAGCGGAACGCAACTCACTCACAGTAAACTTGTCGTTGAAGGGTTCTCCGCCTCTGGAGGTAAAGTCCAGCCGGCGGCCTTCCGCGACATCACGACGTGCATTGAATGCTGGCGGAGCAGCATCACGGCTAGAGAATGCGGAAAAAGCGGTCGCTAAGGATTCCGCCACGGACGCGGGGTCCGAGATTGCGGTCCCATTCTCCTGGAGAACGGGAGGGGGGTCCTGCGACAACTTGCCCCGAATCCTTTTGACTCGCTTCCACACCTCAGCTAAATGGGTCTTCCCGTTAGGTGAAAACACGTATGCCCGCCAAAAAGAGCGGCGGGCGTGCTTCGAAATATACCGGAACCTAGCCCTAGCCCGACGAAATTCAGCGACAGTGAAATCGTTCGGGCGGCGCTTATAGCGCATGTAGGCATAACGCTTCTGTTTGAGGGCCGTCTCACACTCGGCCGACCACCATGGGAGTGGTCGGCGTGCAAAACGGCCAGACGTCCTAGGAATAGTAGTCAGGCCTACGGCGATGAGGTTGCCGGAGAAGAATTCAACGGCCTCATCTACCGACCTAAACTCCTCGACTGAGATAGAGAATTCAGTCATTTCCTGAAATGCAGGCCCCTGCGCCCGCGCCAAGCACCACCGAGGTGGTCTCTCAGGCGGCAGTTGCCCTGAAAATGATATTTGAATGGGAAAGTGATCACTACCATGGAGGTCATCGACCACCCCCCAATCAAAATCAGGCTGTGCATCCGAAGAGCACAAAGATAGGTCAAGGCAAGAAAATGAAGCGGTTCTCGGACAGTGATGCGTAAACTCATCCACGTTTAGGACACCCATCTCAAGCTCTTCGATCAGATCGGCAAGGACTTGTCCCCTGGGATTTATGGAGTAATCTCCCCAGAGAGGATGCCTGCCGTTCAGATCTCCAAGCAAGAGATAGGGCCTCGGCAACCGTGCCACGACGCGGCGAAAGTCCCCCGCGTCGAAGTCAGCTGACGGTGGAATGTACGCAGAAATGATAGTATACCTCCTATCCAGGTGCAGCTGCACAGCCACTGCCTGAAAGGAGGTATCTAAAGAGAAAGGAAGAACGGAGACATCATGCCGGGTGTAAACCGCGCATCCCCCAGCCCGGCCATCCCGCGGTGGTGGGGTCGCAAGACCCTTATATCCCGGGAGGGCAGGCAGCGGGCACGCGCCTAGCATGGTCTCCTGCAAAAAAATAGCTAACGGGGAACGGGACGAGACGAGCCTCCGCAGCTCCTCCCAGTTGGCCCGGAGTCCACGGCAATTTCATTGAAGGAATATGCCCTCCAGGCCTAGCTCGGAGGAGACGCGGGGGCCCTCCTCGAATTGAAGACCCTCACGGGAATGGCCGTACGCTTCCCGGGGGCAGAACCCCGGGCGCTGTTGGCCGGACAAAGCGCTGAAGGCGCTGTCGCCTTCGAGGACTTATTGGGGGAGGTTGGGCTCGCCATGCGAGTCTTTTCCTCCCTCCGCCTCGAAACCTTAGGCGGGCGTTGCGGCTTGGGAGGCGGGGGGCCTTCTTTTCGAGGAACCACCGTCTCCGAGCCACTCGCTTCACCTCGGGGCGTGAACGAAGGGGCCGAAGCTCCTTTGTTGCTGTCCTCCTTTCGGGGAACAGCTTTAGGAACCCCGGAAGATGGCCTAGCGACCATCTTCAGGGGTGTTGCCTCCTGTGAGTCTAACGACTCTGTGGAGGCGCGTGGCCGTTTCGCCTTACGGGAAACGGTCACGCTGGGGGAAGAGGGGGGAGCCCTGGTATTAGCCGGGGCTGGGTGTGTACCCTTTTTGCCGCCAGCTCTACCAGGGGAGCGCCCGGCTGTAGTAGAGCCCGCAGAAGGGCTCCGAATGGGCGCGGAAACAACCGTGCTCGTTGGCCTGGATGGGCCAGGAGCAGAGGGTGCTTTTCTAACTATTGAGGCTTATGACGTCCCAGGCAGAGCCGGGCGCGCCAGGACCAAGTCCTTAGCCTCGCGGAATGAGAGTCGATCCTGGGCCTGAACGGCCAAGATTTCTTTCTCAAGGAGATATGCACCACATTGCTTCGAAGAAGCAGGGTGCGGCTCTCCGCAATTGACACACTTGGCCACACACGATTTGGACTTATCATGTGCGACCTTGGAGAAATTTACACAGACTTCGGGTGACCCCGATTTTGCACGTCTACATGATCGATTCGTGTGGCCGAAGCGGTGACAGTAATAGCACCGCCGCGGCAGTGGCACGAATGCCTTCACGCGGTAGCGGTACCAACCGGCACGCACCGACTCAGGGAGCTTGTCACAGTCGAACGTGACGAAGAGTGTAGGGGTGGGTCTCGAGGCCCCTCCCTGTTTTCTCATCACACGTTCGACCTTGACCGCCCCATGGTCGGCCAGCTCTAGGGTGATGTCTTCTATGGAGTAGTCAACGAGTTCCCTCGCATAAACTACTCCTTTTACAAAGTTCATGGTAGAGTGCGGCGTCACACTCACCGGGGTGCCATGAAGTGTCCGAAGAGCACTTATCTTGGCCGCCTCGGCGGGATTCGCCGCATTCGCCAGAAGGCTCCCGTCCGAGAAACGGGTTACATTCGTCTCTCTACCAATTGCACTAGCTAATCCTCCCCTCTGATGGATCATGTTGCCCTTGGACAACATGGTGCCATCAGTGGAGCGAATAACGAGGAAGCGTTTGAAGCCAGCGGGCTCGAAAACGCCAGGTAACCTCTGAATCAGGGGCCCCGATGTCATCGAGGCTCCGCCCTGTGCACTCTTGGTCTTAGTCAGGGGCTCCGCACACGAGGGGGTAGAGGGGCCGGATGTGCCGATCTTGGCTTGGTCGCCTACCAAAGTGGCAGCAGACCCATCCGTCCCCGCAGCCCCCGCGGATGGAGAGGAGCCCCGAGTCTTTTTCGTCCTTTTAGTCTTTTTAGTCTTTTTCTTTTTTGGAGAGGAGGGCGGGGAATGAATCCGCTTTTCACCTCCGCCGGCAGAAGCCCCTAGGCCAGATGGACCGGCCTCAGCCAGGTCCCTCTCCGAAATGGAGAAGGTCCTGGTTGTCGTAGGGGCACCTGTCGGAGGAGATCCCTCCCCTCCTTCTACTGCCTCGGAGCCCTCAGCCATTTGAGGAGGACCTTGCATAGGGGCGGACTCGGGTTCGGTGCTTGGCGCCGAGCCCGAATTCCCCCCCATGGAAGGCCCTACCGTCTGAGGCTGGGTCTCCTCAAGGACCATGTCTATCACGGGAGGGGCCTCCAGTTGGCCATCCCCTCCCAGGACATTGCAGGTCCCCTTGGCAGTGTCGCCAGTCTTGTTTGGGAAGGCACAGGCCTTGACCCCGGCAAGGTTTAATATTTTTGCCAGCAGGTCTTTTGAGGGAAGCGACCGAAGGGGCCTGGCTTGCCTCTCCCCTCTAAGGGGGTTTGCCCTACCGAGCCGCTTTGATGGGGAGCGGCTGGCTAAGGGCTGCCTGCTGGCTTTCTTGGCAGTCCCCTTAGAAAGAAAAGAGGGGACTGCCGCTGGGAAAAGGGAGGTGCCCGAAAGCACCTCCAGAGAAGGGGGTGAGGGGGAGTCCCCTGCACCCGTAGGCGAAGGAGAGGAGTAAGCCTCCTCTCCGGTTGAAGAGGTATGAAGGGTCCCCTGCGCAAGCACAGGGGGGGGGGACCTCCATCTTTTCTGTGGATCTGCACGAGGGTGGCTCCGTTGTTGTTATAGGGGGAATTAAGGGGAGATGTTTTTTTGTTTCATCATTGGGCATGGTGACCCTCTTTGTTTTACGGGACGCAATCGCTCACCACCTCTTGCAGTAGCCCGCACTGCAAGAGGTGCTTACAGGCCCGGCAGAGCCAGGCGCCGCCATTTGGGACCACCCCTCCCGCCTGGTGGCCTGGCAGTCCTTCGGCATGGCGGCTCCACCTTGAACACGGCGTAAAACGGATAGATTTTGAAGACGAGAGGAAAAGGGATGTGAGGAAGGTATGGGTGGGGATGAAGCAGGTTGTTAAAAGCCAAGCACCCCAGACCGGAGCTCAGGGGTTTGTCCATGGCGCGGGTACAAGAGACCCTAAGGCTGTGAATATGAGCCTCCCAGGTGAGGCGTCGGTCGAATACAAGACCAAGGAAACGGTGCGACTTAACCACATTCAGGGGCACCCCAGTAAGAAACAAATCTGGTTCGGGGTTAAGCCGTGGATGGCGGCAGAAGTGCACCACCTTAGCCTTAGCGAAAGAAAACCTAAACCTGTGCGTTTCCGCATAGCGAGAGACGCGGTTTAATGACTGTTGAAGTGTACGTTCCAGAGTTGGCATCTGGGCCGCGCCAAAGGAGATCGAAAGGTCGTCCACGTAGAGCGTAGCGAGAACATCTTCCGGCAGCACCGAGGTGATGCCGTTGATGCTCAGGGCAAAGAGTGTGACACTGAGGACACTTCCCTGCGGGACACCCTCTTCCTCTCCTTTGGGCCAGAGAGGGCTCCCCCACCCGTACACGGAATCGACGATCTCGCAAAAATTTAGATATAAACATTGGGAGGCGTCCCCTCGCCCCCATCGTGTGGAGAGTCTTTATGATACCGTATCGCCATGCGGTATCATATCCTGGAGAACGGGAGGGGGGTCCTGCGAGAACTTGCCCCGAATCCTTTTGATTCGCTTCCACACCTCAGATAAAGGGTTGTTCCCGTTAAGTGAAGACACGTATGCCCGCCAAGAAGAGCGGCGGGTGTGCTTTGAAATATACCGGAACCTAGCCCCAGCCCGACGAAATTCAGCGACAGTGAAATCGTTCGGGCGGTGCTTATAGCGCATGTAGGCATAATGCTTCTGTTTGAGGGCCGTCTCACACTCGGCCGGATAAGAACTAAACGCCCTCATCTACCGACCTAAACTCCTCGGCTGAGATAGAGAATTTAGTCATTTCCTGAAATGCAGGCCACCGCACCCGCGCTAAGCACTCCTGAGGTGGTCTCTCAGGCGGCAGTTGCCCTGAAAATGATATTTGAATGGGAAAGTGATCACTACCATGGAGGTCATCGACCCCCCCCCCCCCAATCAAAATCAGGCTGTGCATCCGAAGAGCACAAAAATAGGTCAGGGCAAAAAAATGAAGCGGTTCTTGGACAGTGATGCCCATCTCAAGCTCTTGATCAGATCGGCAAGGACTTGTCGCCTGGGATTTATGGAGTAATCTCCCCAGAGAGGATGCCTGCCGTTCAGATCTCCAAGCAAGAGATAGGGCCTCGGCAACCGTGCCACGACGCGGCGGAAGTCCTTCGCGTCGAAGTAAGCTGACCGGGAAATGTACGCAGAAATGATAGTATACTTCCTATCCAGGTGAAGCTGCACAGCCACTGCCTGAAAGGAGTTATCTGAAGAGAAAGGAAAAACGGAGACATCATGCTGGATGTAAACCGCGCACCCCCTAGCCAGGCCACATCGCGGTGGTGGGGTTGCAAGACCCTTTACCCCGGGAGGGCGGGCAGGGGCCACGCGCCTAGCATGATCTTAGGCAAAAACATAGCTAATGGGAAACGGGACGAGACGAGCCTCCGCAGCTCCTCCCAGTTGGCCCGGAGTCCACGGCAATTCCATTGATGGAATATGCCCTCCAGGCCTAGCTCGGAGGAGACGCGGGGGCCTTTTTTTTTTTTAAGAGCTCATCTAGAACTGCCTACATGGGCATTAGTCGCCGTATTAAAACTGGCCTAGTTCTAGGCTACTTTAAAATAAAATTAAACGAAGAAAAAAACAACAAAAAAACCCAGCCTAAATGGGGGAAGGGAAAAAAACAAAAACAAATGCATGAAACAAAACAAAACAAAAAACAAACTCTGCTTAAATAATAGGGAAAAGGCCAGCCTCCCCCCAAAATTCAATAAGTCCACCAGTCGATGTGCACGCACTCATCCCGAGTACAAGGGACAGGCGGTAGCGACCCCGCCCATCCTGGTACCGTGACAGGTGTCGTGCGCGAAGATCACCCAGACTGGGACATTCGACAAGAATGTGCCGAACATTCTGGGGAACGACGCAGCCGTTGCAATCGGGCGCAGGCGAGCGCTCCATCAAATAGCGATGCGTCGCACGAGTGTGGCCGATTCGGAGACGACAGAAAGCAAACTGAAGCCGCCGCGGCATTGGGGGATAGGTCCATGGGAACAGTCGGGGCGCAATGGAACGCAAGTTTAAGTTCCCCTCGCCCGTCTCCCATCTTCTTTGCCAAGCAGTCCGAAGAGCTGCACGTATTCTTGCCATGTAGTCAGTGTAAGGAAGAGCGAAACGCTGGTCCGGTCACAGAGTCCTCGCGGACTCTTTGGCGCCCTCATCGGCGCGCTCATTCCCCGCAATTCCTACATGTCCAGGAACCCAGCAGAAGATAATCTCGACATCTGCCCGGCTCGCCAAAACCGTGGCCTCACGGATTTCCCGAACCAGGGGATGCGGAGATTCCAATGTCCCGAGAGCACTCAGGGCGCTTTGTGAGTCGCTATAGATCACAATCCGGTCTCCGAACCGGGCACGTCACGTAATCTCCCGTACCGAGTGGTGTATTGCAACCAGCTCGGCCGTGAAGACAGACGCAGCGCCTGGTAGAGCCCCGCTGACTTCAAACGGAGGGGATACGGCGTGGAAGCCGACCCCCTCTTGGGAATTGGAGCCATCCGTATACACTGGCACGGTACCAGCGTGACACGATGTGTGCTCCAAAAAGGTCGAACGCAATACTCCCGGCGCAGTACAAGCTTTGGGAGCAGAGGCGTGGCGACAAATAGCCAAATGTGGTAGCCTCCAGGGTGGCGTCCTGGGCAGAACCAGGGGCGCCACCGGCCCGAGAGCTATATCTAACTCTCAAAGGAGTTTCCTGGCCCTAAACCCAAAAGGCTTAGGGTATGACTGGCGTCTCTCGGCGGCATAGGCACGATCGAGATCAGCTGCGGATGCATTTTTTTTTTTTTTTTTTTTTATAGAGCCCATCTGGCAACTACCCACTTGGGCATAAGTCGCCGAAAAACACGACAGCCTAGAATTAGGCTACTTTAAAGTTAAAATATGAAAACTTAACAATCAATATAAATTTGAAAAACTTAACAATCGAAGCAATCTCCGGCAGCGGGGGGAGGTCCCCCTCACCCCGGTGCAGGAGAGTGCAATCTAAAACAAAACAATAACAAAAAAAGGAACCTTAAATAAAGGGGAGAAGGCCGGCCTCCCCCAAAAAGTCAATAAGTCCACCAGTCATGGTGCACGCACTCGTCCCGAGTACAAGGGACAGGCGGTAGCGACCCCGCCCATCCCGGTACCGAGACAGGTATCGTGCGCGAAGATCACCCAGACTGGGACATTCGACAAGAATATGCCGAACAGTCTGGGGGACGACGCAGTCGTTGCAATAGGGCACATGCGAGCGCTCCACCAAGTAACGATGCGTCACACGAGTGTGTCCGATTCGAAGACGACAGAAAGCAACCTGAAGCCGCCGCGGCATTGGGGGATAGGTCCATGGGAACAGTCGCGGCGCAATGGCACGCAACTTTAAGTTCCCCTCGACCGTCTCCCATCTTCTTTGCCAAGCAGTCCGAAGAGCTGCCCGTATTCCTGCCATGTAGTCGGTGTGAGGAAGAGCGAAACGCTGGTCCGGTCGCAGAGTCCTCGCGGACTCTTTGGCGCCCTCATCGGCGCGCTCATTCCCCGCAATTCCTACATGTCCAGGAACCCAGCAGAAGATAATCTCGACATCTGCCCGGCTCGCCAAAACCGTGGCTTCACGGATTTCGCGAACCAGGGGATGCGGAGATTCCAATGCCCCGAGAGCACTCAGGGCGCTTTGTGAGTCGCTATAAATCACAATCCGGTCTCCGAACCGGGCACGTCGCGTAATCTCCCGTACCGAGTGGTGTATTGCCACCAGCTCGGCCGTGAAGACAGACGCAGCGCCTGGTAGAGCCCCGCTGACTTCAAACAGAGGGGATACGGCGTGGAAGCCGACCCCCTCTTGGGACTTGGAGCCATCCGTATACACTGGCACGGTACCAGCGTGACACGATGTGTGCTCCGAAAAGATCGAACGCAATACTCCCGGCGCAGTACAAGCTTTGGGAGCAGAGGCGTGGCGACAAATAGCCAAATGTGGTAGCCTCCAGGGTGGCGTCCTGGGCAGAACCAGGGGCGCCACCGGCCCGAGAGCTATATCTACCTCTCGAAGGAGTTTCCTGGCCCTAAACCCAAAGGGCTTAGGGTATGACTGGCGTCTCTCGGCGGCATAGGCACCATCGAGATCAGCTGCGGATGCAGTGAGAGCTGTTGGCGACTGGGGGAGGCGCCGGGCTCGCGCGTACAGGCGAGTGATGCACTGCACGCGGCGCAGAGCGAGTGGCATCTCCCCAGCATCGACCAACAGGCTCTCAATGGGGGAAGTGCGGAAGGCACCGGTCGCAAGGCGAAGGCCGGTGTGGTGGATCGAATCCACCTTCCGCAATAAATGCTCGGCTGCGGATGCATAAAACTCGCATCCGTAGTCGAGCTTCAAGCGAACAAAGGATCGATAAAAAAGTAAGGCGGTAGCCCTATCAGCGCCCCAAGCGCTGAACGTCACGGAACGGAGAATGTCCATGGCGCAGGTACAAGAGACCCTAAGGCTGCGAATGTGAGCCTCCCAGGTGAGGCGTCGGTCGAATACAAGACCAAGGAAACGGTGCGACTCAACCACATCCAGGCGCACCCCATTAAGAAACAAATCTGGGTCGGGGTAAAGCCGTGGATGGCGGCAGAAGTGCACCACCTTAGTCTTGGCCAAAGAAAACCGAAACCTGTGCGCTTCGGCATAGCGAGAGACGCGGTTCAATGCCTGTTGGAGTCGGCGCTCCAGAGTTGGCATCTGGGCCGCGCCAAAAGAGATCGAAAGGTCGTCCACGTAGAGCGTAGCGAGAACATCTTCCGGCAGCACCGAGGTGATGCCGTTGATGCTCAGGGCAAAGAGTGTGACACTGAGGACACTTCCCTGCGGGACACCCTCTTCCTGCTCCTTTGGGCCGGAGAGGGCTCCCCCCACCCGTACGCGGAATCGACGATCTCGCAAAAATTCAGATATAAACATTGGGAGGCGTCCCCTCGCCCCCATCGTGTGGAGAGTCTCCATGATACCGTATCGCCATGCGGTATCATAGGCTTTCTCCAGATCAAAAAACACCGTGGCGTAGTGCTGTCTACGAAGGAAAGCCTCGCAGACGGCATTTTCCAGTCGGAGCAGAGCATCCGACGTGGAGTGGAACTTACGGAAGCCGCACTGTGCAGAAGACAGATGGCCTCCGCTGTCCAGGAAATAGGCTAATCTAACATTTACCAATTTCTCCATCAACTTGCACACGCAAGAGGTTAGAGAGATTGGGCGGAAACCGGTCGGAGTAGAGTGATCTCTCCCCGGCTTGCGAAAGGCGAGCACAGTAGCGATTCGCCAGGAGTCTGGGAGGAGACCTTCCACCCAGATCCTGTTAAACAAATCTAATAGAAAGGCCATGCCTCGCTCACCCAGGTGTCGAAGCATGGCGTACGGGACATCGTCCGGACCATGGGCGGTGTCCGCGCACGAAGCGAGAGCGGAACGCAACTCACTCACAGTAAACTTGTCGTTGAAGGGTTCTCCGCCTCTGGAGGTAAAGTCCAGCCGGCGGCCTTCCGCGACATCACGACGTGCATTGAATGCTGGCGGAGCAGCATCACGGCTAGAGAATGCGGAAAAAGCGGTCGCTAAGGATTCCGCCACGGACGCGGGGTCCGAGATTGCGGTCCCATTCTCCTGGAGAACGGGAGGGGGGTCCTGCGAGAACTTGCCTCGAATCCTTTTGACTCGCTTCCACACCTCAGCTAAAGGGGTCTTCCCGTTAAGTGAAGACACGTATGCCCGCTAAGAAGAGCGGCGGGCGTGCTTCGAAATATACCGGAACCTAGCCCTAGCCCGACGAAATTCAGCGACGGTGAAATCGTTCGGGCGGCGCTTATAGCGCATGTAGGCATAACGCTTCTGTTTGAGGGCCGTCTCACACTCGGCCGACCACCATGGGAGTGGTCGGCGTGCAAAACGGCCAGACGTCCTAGGAATAGTAGTCAGGCCCACGGCGATGAGGTTGCCGGAGAAGAACTCGACGGCCTCATCTACCGACCTAAACTCCTTGACTGAGATAGAGAATTCAGTCATTTCCTGAAATGCAGGCCACCGCGCCCGCGCCAAGCACCACCGAGGTGGTCTCTCAGGCGGCAGTTGCCCTGAAAATGATATTTGAATGGGAAAGTGATCACTACCATGGAGGTCATCGACCACCCCCCAATCAAAATCAGGCTGTGCATCCGAAGAGCACAAAGATAGGTCAAGGCAAGAAAATGAAGCGGTTCTCGGACAGTGATGCGTAAACTCATCCACGTTTAGGACACCCATCTCAAGCTCTTCGATCAGATCGGCAAGGACTTGTCCCCTGGGATTTATGGTGTAATCTCCCCAGAGAGGATGCCTGCCGTTCAGATCTCCAAGCAAGAGATAGGGCCTCGGCAACCGTGCCACGACGCGGCGAAATTCCCCCGCGTCGAAGTCAGCTGACGGTGGAATGTACGCAGAAATGATAGTATACCTCCTATCCAGGTGCAGCTGCACAGCCACTGCCTGAAAGGAGGTATCTAAAGAGAAAGGAAGAACGGAGACATCATGCCGGGTGTAAACCGCGCATCCCCCAGCCCGGCCGTCCCGCGGTGGTTGGGTCGCAAGACCCTTATACCCCGGGAGGGCAGGCAGGGGGCACGCGCCTAGCATGGTCTCCTGCAAAAAAATAGCTAACGGGGAACGGGATGAGGCGAGCCTCCGCAGCTCCTCCCAGTTGGCCCGGAGTCCACGGCAATTCCATTGAAGGAATATGCCCTCCAGGCCTAGCTCGGAGGAGACGCGGGGGCCCTCCTCGAATTGAAGACCCTCACGGGAATGGCCGTACGCTTCCCGGGGGCAGAACCCCGGGCGCTGTTGGCCGGACAAAGCGCTGAAGGCGCTGTCGCCTTCGAGGACTTATTGGGGGAGGTTGGGCTCGCCATGCGAGTCTTTTCCTCCCTCCGCCTCGAAACTTTAGGCGGGCGTTGCAGCTTCGGAGGCGGGGGGCCCTCTTTTCGAGGAACCACCGTCTCCGAGCCACTCGCTCCACCTCGGGGCGTGGGCAAAGGGGCCGAAGCTCCTTTGTTGCTGTCCTCCTTTCGGGGAACAGCTTTAGGAACCCCGGAAGATGGCCTAGCGACCATCTTCAGGGGTGTTGCCTCCTGTGAGTCTAACGACTCGGTGGAGGCGCGTGGCCGTTTCGCTTTACGCGAAACGGTCACGCTGGGGGAAGAGGGGGGAGCCCTGGTTTTAGCCGGGGCAGGGTATGAACCCTTTTTGCCGCCAGCTTTACCAGGGGAGCGCCCAGGTTGGGTAGAGCCCACAGAAGGGCTCCGAATGGGCGCGGAAACAACCGTGCTCGTTGGCCTGGATGGGCCAGGAGCAGAGGGTGCCTTTCTAACTATTGAGGCATATGACGTCCCAGGCAGAGCCGGGCGCGCCAGGACCAAGTCCTTTGCCTCGCGGAATGAGAGTCGATCCTGGGCCTGAACGGCCAGGATTTCTTTCTCAAGGAGATATGCACCACATTGCTTCGAAGAAACAGGGTGCGGCTCTCCGCAATTGACACACTTGGCCACACACGATTTGGACTTATCGTGTGCGACCTTGGAGCAATTTACACAGACTTCGGGTGACCCCGATTTTGCACGTCTACATGATCGATTAGTATGGCCGAAGCGGTGGCAGTAATAGCACCGCCGCGGCAGTGGCACGAATGCCTTCACGCGGTAGCGGTACCAACCGGCACGCACCGACTCAGGGAGCTTGTCACAGTCGAACGTGACGAAGAGTGTAGGGGTGGGTCTCGAGGCCCCTCCCTGTTTTCTCATCACACGTTCGACCTTGACCGCCCCATGGTCGGCCAGCTCTAGGGTGATGTCCTCAATGGAGTAGTCAACGAGTTCCCTAGCATAAACTACTCCTTTCACAAAGTTCATGGTAGAGTGCGGCGTCACACTCACCGGGGTGCCATGAAGTGTCCGAAGAGCACTTATCTTGGCCGCCTCGGCGGGATTCGCCGCATTCGCCAGAAGGCTCCCGTCCGAGAAACGGGTTACCTTCGGCTCTCTACCAATTGCACTAGCTAATCCTCTCCTCTGATGGATCATGTTGCCCTTGGACAACATGGTGCCATCAGTGGAGCGAATAACGAGGAAGCGTTTGAAGCCAGCGGGCTCGAAAACGCCAGGTAACCTCTGAATCAGGGGCCCCGATGTCATCGAGGCTCCGCCCTGTGCATTCTTGGTCTTAGTCGTAGTCATGGGCTCCGCACACGAGGGGGTAGAGGGGCCGGATGTGCCGATCTTGGCTTGGTCGCCTACCAAAGTGGCAGCAGACCCATCCGTCCCCGCAGCCCCCGCGGATGGAGAGGAGCCCCGAGTCTTCTTCGTCTTTTGAGTCTTTTTAGTCTTTTTCTTTTTAGGAGAGGAGGGCGGGGAATGAACCCGCTTTTCACCTCCGCCGGCAGAAGTCCCCAGGCCAGATGGACCAGCCTCAGCCAGGTCCCTCTCCGAAATGGAGAAGGTCCTGGTTGTCGTAGGGGCACCTGTCGGAGGAGATCCCTCCCCTCCTTCTACTGCCTCGGAGCCCTCAGCCATTTGAGGAGGACCTTGCATAGGGGCGGATTCGGGTTCGGTGCTTGGCGCCGAGCCCGAATTCCCCCCCATGGAAGGCCCTACCGTCTGGGGCTGGGTCTCCTCAAGGACCATGTCTATCACAGGAGGGGCCTCCAGTTGGCCATCCCCTCCCAGGACATCGCAGGTCCCCTTGGCAGTATTGTCACTAGTCAGGTGGTGTGGGGAGGCACAGGCCTTGACCCCAGCAAGGTTCAAAATTCTTGCCAGCAGGTCTTTTGAGGGAAGCGACCGAAGGGGCCTGGCTTCCCTCTCCCCCCTAAGGGGGTTTGCCCTACCGAGCCGCTTGCACGAGGGGCGGTCGGCAATGGGCTGCCTGCTGGCTTTCTTGGCAGTCCCCTTAGAAAGCAAAGGAGGGACTGCCGCTGGAGATAGGGAGGTGCCCGAAAGCACCTCCAGAGAAGGGGGTGAGGGGGAGTCCCCTACACCCGTAGGCGTAGGAGAGGAGTAAGCCTCCTCTCAGGTTAAAGAATTATGGAGGGTCCCTTGCGCAAGCACAAGGGGGGGACCTCCATTTTCTCGGTGGAGCTGCCCGAGGGCGGCTCCGTAGATGTTTTTGGGGAAGTTGGGGGTTGGGGTTTTTGTTTTTTTTTCATACATGGGCATGGTGACCCTCTTTTGATTACGGGACGCAATAGCTCATCACCTCTCGCAGTTGCCCGCACTGCGAGAGGTGCTTACAAGCCCGGCAGAGCCAGGCGCCGCCATTCGGGACCACCCCTCCCGCCTGGTGGCCTGGCAGTCCTTCGGCATGGCGGCTCCACCTTGGACACGGCGTAAAAAATATAGGTTGTGAAGAGGAGAGGAAAAGGGATGTGAGGAAGATGTGGGTGGGGATGAAGCAGGTTGTTAAAAAAACCCCATCCCGAACCGGAGCTGAGGGGTTAGGGAACAATGTCCCCTCCCCCCCTCAGCCCCGATCCGGGGTGGTTGGCTTGAGAAGAAGGTCAGCATTCTACCCTGTGAAATTAGAGGCTGACCAGAGAAAATTGTGGGAGAGGTTGTATGAAAAGCGACGACGTAGGGGAGAAATCGGGCTATCTGAAGGAAGGAAGAGAGGCTAAGCTGGGGCCGGACGGAGCGCTGGATCCCGTCAGCACGGCGGCCAGGATGGCAAATCGCCGCGCCCCTTACGGGGAGCTGCGGATGCAGTGAGAGCTGTTGGCGACTGAGGGAGCCGCCGGGCTCGCGCGTACAGGCAGGTAATGCACTGCAGGCGGCGCAGAGCGAGTGGCATCTCACCAGCATCGACCAACAGGCTCTCAATGGGGGAAGTGCGGAAGGCACCGGTCGCAAAGCGAAGGCCGGTGTGGTGGATCGAATCCACCTTCCGCAATAAACGCTCGGCTGCGGATGCATAAAACTCGCATCCGTAGTCGATTTTTTTTTTTTTTTTTTTTAATTAAGGAGCTATCTGGCGACTGCCGAATTAGGCATTAGTCGCCGGAAACAAACAGCCTAGTTCTAGGCTACTTTAAAAATTAAACAGGAAACAATAAAAAGTAATAACAATAACAATAAAGAAGCAATAACAAAAACAATAACAACAACAACAACAAACCGAGTTAAATGAAAGGGAGAAGGCCAGCCTCCCTCAAAAAGTCAATAAGTCCACTAGTCATGGTGCACGCACTCGTCCCGAGTACACGGGACAGGCGGTAGCGACCCCGCCCATCCCGGTACCGGGACAGGTATCGTTCGCGAAGATCACCCAGACTGGGACATTCGACAAGAATGTGCCGAACGGTCTGGGGGACGACGCAGTCGTTGCAATAGGGCGCAGGCGAGCGCTCCATCAGATAGCGATGCGTCACACGAGTGTGTCCGATTCGAAGACGACAGAAAGCAACCTGAAGCCGCCGCGGCATTGGGGGATAGGTCCATGGGAACAGTCGCGGCGCAATGGCACGCAACTTTAAGTTCCCCTCGACCGTCTCCAATCTTCTTTGCCAATCAGTCCGAAAAGCTGCCCGTATTCCTGCCATGTAGTCAGTGTGAGGAAGAGCGAAACGCTGGTCCGGTCGCAGAGTCCTCGCGGACTCTTTGGCGCCCTCATCGGCGCGCTCATTCTCCGCAATTCCTACATGTCCAGGAACCCAGCAGAAGATAATCTTGACATCTGCCCGGCTCGCCAAAACCGTAGCGTCACGGATTTCGCGAACCAGGGGATGCGGAGATTCCAATGCCCCGAGAGCACTCAGGGTGCTTTGTGAGTCGCTATAGATCACAATCCGGTCTCCGAACCGGGCACGTCGCGTAATCTCCCGTACCGAGTGGTGTATTGCCACCAGCTCGGCCGTGAAGACAGACGCAGCGCCTGGTAGAGCCCCGCTGACTTCAAACAGAGGGGATACGGCGTGGAAGCCGACCCCCTCTTGGGAATTGGAGCCATCCGTATACACTGGCACGGTACCAGCGTGACACGATGTGTGCTCCAAAAAGGTCGAACGCAATACTCCCGGCGCAGTACAAGCTTTGGAAGCAGAGGCGTGGCGACAAATAGCCAAATGTGGTAGCCTCCAGGGTGGCGTCCTGGGCAGAACCAGGGGCGCCACCGGCCCGAGAGCTATATCTACCTCGCGAAGGAGTTTCCTGGCCCTAAACCCAAAAGGCTTAGGGTATGACTGGCGTCTCTCGGCGGCATAGGCACGATCGAGATCAGCTGCGGATGCAGTGAGAGCTGTTGGCGACTGAGGGAGCCGCCGGGCTCGCGCGTACAGGCAGGTAATGCACTGCAGGCGGTGCAGAGCGAGTGGCATCTCACCAGCATCGACCAACAGGCTCTCAATGGGGGAAGTGCGGAAGGCACCGGTCGCAAGGCGAAGGCCGGTGTGGTGGATCGAATCCACCTTCCGCAATAAACGCTCAGCTGCGGATGCATAAAACTCGCATCCGTAGTCGATTTTTTTTTTTTTTTTTTTTTAATTAAGGAGCTATCTGGCGACTGCCGAATTAGGCATTAGTCGCCGTAAACAAACAGCCTAGTTCTAGGCTACTTTAAAAATTAAACAGGAAACAATAAAAAGAAATAACAATAACAATAAAGAAGCAATAACAAAAACAATAACAACAACAACAACAAACCGGGTTAAATGAAAGGGAGAAGGCCAGCCTCCCCCAGCAGTCTGGGAGAAGACCTTCCACCCAGATCCTGTTGAACAGATCTAACAGAAAGGCTATGCCTCGCTCACCCAGGTGTCGAAGCATGGCGTACGGGACATCGTCCGGACCATGGGCGGTGTCCGCGCACGAAGCGAGAGCGGAACGCAACTCACTCACAGTAAACTTGTCGTTGAAGGGTTCTCCGCCTCTGGATGTAAAGTCCAGCCGGCGGCCTTCCGCGACATCACGACGTGCATTGAATGCTGGAGGAGCAGCATCACGGCTAGAGAATGCGGAAAAAGCGGTCGCTAAGGACTCCGCCACGGACGCGGTTCCGAGATTGCGGTCCCATTCTCCTGGAGAACGGGAGGGGGGTCCTGCGCGAACTTGCCTTGAATCCTTTTGACTTGCTTCCACACCTCAGCTAAAGGAGTCTTCCCGTTAAGTGAAGACACGTATGCCCGCCAAGAAGAGCGGCGGGCGTGCTTCGAAATATACCGGAACCTAGCCCTAGCCCGACGAAATTCAGCGACAGTGAAATCGTTCGGGCGGCGCTTATAGCGCATGTAGGCATAACGCTTCTGTTTGAGGGCCGTCTCACACTCGGCTGACCACCATGGGAGTGGTCGGCGTGCAAAACGGCCAGACGTCCTAGGAATAGTAGTCAGGCCCACGGCGATGAGGTTGCCGGAGAAGAACTCAACGGCCTCATCTACCGACCTAAACTCCTCGACTGAGATAGAGAATTCAGTCATTTCCTGAAATGCAGGCCCCTGCGCCCGCGCCAAGCACCACCGAGGTGGTCTCTCAGGCGGCAGTTGCACTGAAAATGATATTTGAATGGGAAAGTGATCACTACCATGGAGATCATCGACCACCCCCCAATCAAAATCAGGCTGTGCATCCGAAGAGCACAAAGATAGGTCAAGCAAGAAAATAAAGCGGTTCTCGGACAGTGATGCGTAAACTCATCCACGTTTAGTACACCCATCTCAAGCTCTTCGATCAGATCGGCAAGGACTTGTTCCCTGGGATTTATGGTGTAATCTCCCCAGAGAGGATGCCAGCCGTTCAGATCTCCAAGCAAGAGATAGAGCCTCGGCAACCGTGCCACGACGCGGCGGAAGTCCCCCGCGTCGAAGTAAGCTGACGGTGGAATGTACGCAGAAATGATAGTATACCTCCTATCCAGGTGCAGCTGCACAGCCACTGCCTGAAAGGAGGTATCTAAAGAGAAAAGAAGAACGGAGACATCATGCCGGGTGTAAACCGCGCATCCCCCAGCCCGGCCGTCCCGCGGTGGTGGGGTCGCAAGACCCTTATACCCCGGGAGGGCAGTCAGGGGGCACGCGCCTAGCATGGTCTCCTGCAAAAAAATAGCTAACGGGGAACGGAACGAGGCGAGCCTCCGCAGCTCCTCCCAGTTAGCCCGGAGTCCACGGCAATTCCATTGAAGGAATATGCCCTCCAGGCCTTGCTCGAAAGAGACGCGGAGCCCTCCTTGAATTGAAGACCTTCACGGGAATGGCCGTACGCTTCCCGGGGGCAGAACCCCGGGCGCTGTTGGCCGGACAAAGCGCTGGAGGACTTATTGGGGGAGGTTGGGCTCGCCATGCGAGTCTTTTCCTCCCTCCGCCTCGAAACCTTAGGCGGGCGCTGCGGCTCCGGAGGCGGGGGGCCCTCTTTTCGAGCAACCACCGTCTCCGAGCCACTCGCTCCACCTCGGGGCGTGGGCGAAGGAGCCGAAGCTCCTTTGTTGCTGTCCTCCTTTCAGGGGACAGCTTTAGGAACCCCCGAAGATGGCCTAGCGACCATCTTCAGGGGTGTTGCCTCCTGTGAGTCTAACGACTCTGTGGAGGCGCGTGGCCGTTTCCCTTTGCGGGAAACGGTCACGCTTGGGGAAGAGGGGGGAGCCCTGGTTTTAGCCGGGGCTGGGTATGAACCCTTTTTGCCGCCAGCTTTACCAGGGGAGCGCCCGGGTTGGGTAGAGCCCGCAGAAGGGCTCCGAATGGGCGCGGAAACAACCGTGCTCGTTGGCCTGGATGGGCCAGGAGCAGAGGGTGCCTTTCGAACTACTGAGGCATATGACGTCCCAGGCAGAGCTGGGCGGGCCAGGACCAAGTCCTTAGCCTCGCGGAATGAGCGTCTATCCTGGGCCTGAACGGCCAGGATTTCTTTCTCCAGGAGATATGCACCACATTGCTTCGAAGAAGCAGGGTGCGGCTCTCCGCAATTGACACACTTGGCCACACACGATTTGGACTTATCGTGTGCGAACTTAGAGCAATTTACACAGACTTCGGGTGACCCCGACTTTGCACGTCTACATGAGCGATTCGTATGGCCGAAGCGGTGACAGTAATAGCACCGCCGCGGCAGTGGCACGAATGCCTTCACGCGGTAGCGGTACCAACCGGCACGCACCGACTCAGGGAGCTTGTCACAGTCGAACGTGACGAAGAGTGTAGGGGTGGGTCTCGAGGCCCCTCCCTGTTTCCTCATCACACGTTTGACCTTGACCGCCCCATGGTAGGCCAGCTCTAGGGTGATGTCCTCAATGGAGTAGTCAACGAGTTCCCTCGCATAAACTACTCCTTTCACAAAGTTCATGGTAGAGTGCGGCGTCACACTCACCGGGGTGCCATGAAGTGTCCGAAGAGCACTTATCTTGGCCACCTCGGCTGGATTCGCCGCATTCGCCAGAAGGCTGCCGTCCGAGAAACGGGTCACCTTCGGCTCTCTACCAATTGCACTAGCTAAACCTCTCCTCTGATGGATCATGTTCCCCTTGGACAACATGGTGCCATCAGTGGAGCGAATAACGAGGAAGCGTTTGAAGCCAGCGGGCTCGAAAACGCCAGGTAACCTCTGAATGAGAGGCCCCGATGTCATCGAGGCTCCGCCCTGTGCACTCTTGGTCTTAGTCTTGGTCAGGGGCTCCGCACGCGAGGGGGTAGAGGGGCCGGATTTGCCGATCTTGGCTTGGTCGCCTACCAAAGTGGCAGCAGACCCATCCGTCCCCGCAGCCCCCACGGATGGAGAGGAGCCCCGAGTCTTTTTCGTCTTTTTAGTCCTTTTCTTTTTTGGAGAGGAGGGCGGGGAACGAACCCGCTTCTCACCTCCGCCGGCAGAAGCCCCTAGGCCAGATGGACCGGCCTCAGCCAGGTCCCTCTCCGAAATGGAGAAGGTCCTGGTTGTCGTAGGGGAACCTGTCGGAGGAGATCCCTCCCCTCCTTTTACTGCCTCGGAGACCTCAGCCATTTGAGGAGGACCTTGCATAGGGGCGGATTCGGGTTCAGTGCTTGGCGCCGAGCCCGAATTCCCCCCCATGGAAGGCCCTACCGTCTGAGGCTGGGTCTCCTCAAGGACCATGTCTATCACAGGAGGGGCTTCTAGTTGGCCATCCCCTCCCAGGACATCGCAGGTCACCTTGGCAGTGTCGCCAGTCTTGTGTGGGGAGGCACAGGCCTTGACCCCGGCAAGATTTAAAATTATTGCCAGCAGGTCTTTTGAGGGAAGCGCCTGAAGGGGCCTGGCTTCCCTCTCCCCCCTAAGGGGGTTTGCCCTACCAAGCTGCTTCGATGGGGAGCGGCTGGCTAAGGGCTGCCTGCTGGCTTTCTTGGCAGTCCCCTTGGAAAGAAAAGAGGGGACTGCCGCTGGAAAAAGGGAGGTGCCCGAAAGCACCTCCAGAGAAGGGGGTGAGGGGGAGTCCCCTGCACCTGCAAGCGAAGGAGAGGAGTAAGCCTCCTCTCCGGTTAGAGAAATATGGAGGGTCCCCTGCGTAAGCACGGGGGGGGCCTCCATTTTTTTGCTGGAGTTGCCCAAAGGCGGCTTCGTCGATGTTACAGGGGAAGTGTCGGATTATTTTTTTTCTTATACTCATCATTGGGCATGGTGACCCTATTTGTGCCCCGGGACGCAATAGCTCGTCACCTCTTGCAGTGGCTCGCACTGCAAGAGGTGCTTACAGGCCTGGCAGAGCCAGGCGCCGCCATTTAGGACCACCCCTCCCGCCTGGTGGCCTGGCAGTCCATCGGCATGGCGGCTCCACCTTGAACGCGGCGTAAAAGGATAGATTGTGAAGAGGAGAGGAGAAGGGATGTGAGGAAGGTATGGGTGGGGATGAAGCAGGTTGTTAAAAAAAACTATCCCAAACCGGAGCTCATGGGTTAGGGAACGTTGTCCCCTTCCCTCTCAGCCCCGATCCGGGACGGTTGGCTTAAGAAGAAGATCAGCATCTACCCTGTGAAATTAGAGGCTGACCAGAGAAAGTTGTGGGAGAGGTTTTATGAAAAGCGAGGAAACAAGTGTTTTGAAGGAAGGAGAAGAGGCTAAGCTGGGGTCGGACGGGGTGCTGAGTCCCGTCAACACGGCGGCTAGGATGGCAAATCGCCGCGCCCCTTACGAGGTGTTAATTCATGAAGCTCTAAGAGCTATTTATAAGCGTGAAGTTGCAAAGAAAGATAAAAGCCAGTTTTTCTAAACGAAAGTATGGGTTAAAAGGATACTAGAACCAATAAATAACGAATTAAATCAAAACTCCTTAATTATTGCGTTTAATTTTTTTTTCGAAAAATCAACTTTTTCGACTTTCTCACGAAATCTAGGGACCCGCATATAAAAACCAGGGAAGAAATATGCATAATAATGTTTTAATTTGATAATAAAAGCTAGTCGCGTGAAAACAAAAGTGTAATAGAGCAGGGGGGCACCCACATGGAGAGTCTGTCAGGGATCATTTATTTCCTACACTCGTAAATTCATTTATAGTGAAATCACGACTAAACTTGGCCTTAAAAACCCTCTGAAAGAAAATGCAGCTCAGCATAAACTAGGATGTTTCATTTTTAAAGTCTAAGGCTGACAGAAGACAATTTGTTCATCAAGTTAAGCGTCAGATTCAGGCTCTAGTGGTCATAGCCATCACGGTCTCGTGGGTTGCTAGGAAATATGATCCCCGAGTCATTTTCTTCTTGATATATTCCCGTATCGTTGTTTCTAATACTTATGTTATAGGAAAGAAATAATTGACAATGGGAGATATCTGCAGTAGCATATAAAAAGTGAGGTGAGAGACAGGTAGTAAATAGAGTAAGCAAACTTTACATTCACCTTCCATGAATTTGCTGTGGGCGAAGGAAGAGAATTTTTAAATTTCCATAAAGACATCCAAAAAGGCAAATGGAAGGATTCATAGGGAGAAAATTCAGATAGAGTGTTTAGAGAGGGTAAAGATTGAAGAAATCAGGAACATTCTCATTTATAACCCGAGTCAAAAAAGTTCGCATTTGCTTACGTTAATAGCGTTGAGTAACACGTTACTTTCCAAAAGTGCCCCTGATGCGTGACTTATGAACGAGAAGGAACGAATACATAAAAACATTTACCCCCGTAAGTATATGACCATCATCATGCAAGCGAATCAACTTGGTTTATTGGCTCTCAAATCCCTAAAGAACAAAGACATTAAGCCATTAGGCTTCAATTCAAATGGCCATTTTCTTTCCGTTTCAATGAAACGCCACTCTAAACGTTATGACAGAATGCTCGTAAAGGCAAAATATTGCCTCTGTGACGACAACCAAAATTTATTGATTTCTTGACGAGGTGGAGAAGTACTTCCCCCCTCCAAAACCCGAAAGAGACGAATAGGCCACTAGACGCATTCTGCCACACCCTCGCGCCCTTTCATACACGGTACAATGTTTTGACGGGATAGATAATGAAGGAAGTTTGGTTCTACTTCATTAAAAATGTGATGCTTTTCCAGAAATCCATGAAAATTGCTGATACTCATACATATAAGAAAATGGGTCAACGAAGCCTGAACCAGAAAAATAAGTCCACAAATACTTTTTTTTTAGCCAAATCAGTTTATTTAATTACTGTTGTATATATTCGATAAATCTGCGCAAAATACTCTGGTAATGAAGGTTAAAAGAAACAAACAGCTTGGTTTATGTGTTTGGAGATATTTTTTTAATTAAATTCCCGAGTCTTTCAGGAGGTATTTAACCTTATTGGAATTTTCTAAAGATAAAAGTAGTATTTAAAAGGCAAGTATTAATTTTATGCTTTAAATAAATTCAGACACCAACAACGCTAAGAGTACAGATTAGGCCCCAAAATCGCTTTCACAGAAGAAAATACTCTTTTCCTATGTATTTTAAAGTGTTATTAATAAATCTGGCAGCTTATCCTAAATTGCACTATTCAATTTTAGTATTTTATAAAAACTAGAAATTTTAACCCTTTACAATTTAGTTTCTAAGTGCCGATGATAAGGTTAGGACTTCTAATCGTTCAAAACCGGACAAAATTAAGATGCTTTTATCAATAGCGTGCTTGGTTTTTACAAAATAATGACACTTAGCGATAATAATAATTTATTTCCTAAACATTTCAGACCTTCAACTCGGCTAAAACAGAAAATTAAAAATAAAAATATATTAACAGAAAATAAAAGTTCGAACTAAAACTTTAAAAAATGTAAGTAGCAAAAAGTGTGTTTATAATAACGCGCTTACGATTGTTGATTATGAACCTAATATGCAATAATATTCCTGAAAATCTCTATATTTATTGATATCTCGAAAACCATTATATATAAACATTGATTTGCTATTGGGTTATTTTGACGAATATACAGGCGTTTTAGCGGTTCGAAAGCCATGAATATTCACAAATTACTACTTTATTCTAAATTATTTTTATAGGTTTAGGAGCTAACAAATGTACATTTCCAATCACTTCCTGGTTTTAGAAGTTTAAATGGGCAAAGAAAAGGGTCTAATTGTCTGAGACTTCTTCGCTCAAAATGGAAAAAAATAAGGTCAAGCAGAAACTCAAAATCATCGACACAAGTAGTGGAATAAAATTGAGTTAGGAAAAGTAATGTGAGCCATCTGTCATGGTATGACATTACATTACATCAATACCATATTATATCTATGGGGGAGGGACCAATAACTTAAAGGCGAGCCGACAAGGAACGGAACGCCACGAGTTTCGACGCGCGAAACAAAGAGATAAGAGTGCAACGAGGTCAGGTAAAATTTGGCCAATGGCAAAGCTCAAGGTTATATAAAGAGGCATGTACAAAAATATAATTTTATTTACATAAAAAATAAGAGAATTAATCGGCAAAATTACATCGGTAAACGAGGGGGGAAAGTGCAGAGTTATGCATCAGACTATGAAGTTAAAAAATAATGTATTACAGGAGGTGACTATTCAAATGGGGAGGATTAACTCAATTGGGTTGCTGAAGGGGTAAAGGGGTTGGCTTACGGAGGATTCCGGGTGAGACGTCAGGGTAAAACTTCACGGATATCTTCTGCAGGCAATAAATGTGATGGCGCGGGCGCGCGGAGCTTCTGAGCGGAAAGTTAACGTGATAACGGTTCTCCAAAAGGGTGGGGGGAGCGGTAACGTCCGGTCCAGGGGAAAGTATTTCGGCCACCCGAAAACGAGGGGCGAACGAGGACAGCTTCGACAGGAGTTGATGAGTGAAGTCGGAAAAATCGCTCGGTAGCGATCGTCAAATGAAATTACCTCACTGGCTGGGTTAATTCGAAGACACAAAAGTTCAGCCGTCACTTTGCTTTGTCGTTAGCACCTGACATGGAACTAGGGGAAACTTCTTGGATCCGGGCAAAACTCCTCAACTCTGTGTCTCCTACATGGAAGACAAGCCCTATAAATATCCGAGGCTCCCAACGCAGGGATGGGGGAAACAGCGCTACTCTCGAATCTTCACACCGAGGCGATTCTAACCCGCGTAAAGGTGGTCCTTGGTGGACGCGGTTCGAGGTTACCTCTTGGGGAAAGGGGGAGGGGAGGTTTACCCTTTTAAGCCTAACCAAATTCTAGAATCTTCCCTAACGCAAGAACTTCATTTCCGTGCTGGAAAGAAATTCCACGTGGAATTCTCCCACACCATCCATGCCCCAATGTTAGAAGGGGGCTCTTGGACTGACTTCCACACACTTCACTTTCTCTAGGTTTATTTTCGTTAGAGATATCCCTTTTCTCCGTCATACGTCCTCGTTTTTATTGCGTTTCAAACTCGAGGAAAACATAACAAGTCATATAACAATCACTCGTGTTATTATTATCAGTATTTATGTAAAACTAATAAAGAAAGTTTAAGGAGGGAATCTGCTCAGGACGGCTTGTAAGGAGAGTTTCGTATTAAAAATGAAGAGATGGAGAGAGAAATTGCATGAAGGGCATTAGTAGACCTTCGATGTTGGAATATAAAGGCCTGTTTAAAAGCTCTTGGAATAAATTCGTATGACAAAGGAATCTTTTTTAAAAAAAAGTATGAGTTCGAACTCCCTCGATGAATATTAAATTTATTTCAACGTTTCTGATCGCCTTTATGCATGAGTAATAACAGATAATTATCGGCTATTTAATGCTTTTTTGCGAATATAATTCACATTTGATCTAGATAGTTTCTATTCAAAAATTTCGATCACTCCTGTGGCCAAACGATATTCATTCGGTCAGGACGAACCAAGATGAACAGAAGTCCCTCACTTGAGTCGTTTTTAAATCATTACTTTAAGAGTAATCATTAAATATAGTCAGATTGTGGCTATTTAGCCATATTTCTCCGAAAAGTGGCGAAAGTTGGTACGAAGAAATTCGAGGAAAGCAAATAAGTCTCCTTCACAACGAAGCGGGACTTTTCTTTCCCTCTCGATGATATCAGTGAATGGGAGGAAGAAAAAACTCTCGCCTATTTTTTATTTTGTGGCGGCTCAAGAATTTTCGAAGGTCAATAAACATTTGTATACCTCGATAATATTACATAGCTGCCACGTGTTTGTGACCTAATCAATTGTAAATATTTTAGATATATTTAGAGTGGATTAAATTCAATAACCGAAGTAGGTAAAATGACATCGACAATATTTTTAGTGGTAAATATACGCCCCAAAAGATCAAGCCCATTCATCCAATCAGGCCCAAGGGTTCTTCTGCGAAGATGGCCTAACCAAATTAAGGCTTGTAGCACTAAATGTCTCCCTCCTTCACTTCCAATCAACGCTATCAGAAAGACAATCAATGATGCCACTGAAGAATGACATTTTGGTAGAAATTGCTACATAGGGGAAAGAATACGACCAGCACCTGATGGTATCTCTTTCGAGAAACTTTTGTAGGATCATTAGACCTTCATGGTTCTGGGAAAACCTCGGGACTTTTATAGTGTTTGTACTTTACAGACTACTTTCGTTAGAATAGATTAAACGGGGACTTCAAACCCTACCTGATATAACAATTCCTCCGATAGCAGGAGGGGTATAATGAAATCTAACGGACGCAGTACTTAGATTGGATGTCCGCAATTTCAGTCTTGGCCACCTTAACCTTTATTCCGTATATCTATTTTATTATTTATCTTTTTCCTTTATGTCTGCCATCCATTTCATTCTTTCTTAACGAAGAAAAAGTGTCTTCGTTAGTAACAGTGACTTCCTTTATCCCCTTAACTGAAATTATGTATATCATTTAAATTTCTGATTGGCAGAGTAAATTTTGATTAAGCCAAAATGCGAAGAAGCATCGGATATCAAAGTTAGGAAAAAAATCTAGATTGTCATAAAAACAGACGTAGTTTTGGCAGAGGAAGGAAATTTTAGGGATTAAAGAAAAAATAGGCTTCTCCAGCCTACT
Source organism: Ceratothoa steindachneri (assembly GCA_963969495.1). Classification (NCBI taxonomy): domain Eukaryota; kingdom Metazoa; phylum Arthropoda; class Malacostraca; order Isopoda; family Cymothoidae; genus Ceratothoa; species Ceratothoa steindachneri. The sequence goes on along the minus strand of OZ018329.1, from coordinate 67,276,916 downwards.
TAATTCAACACAATTAAAGACAATGGATAGGGAGAACATGGAGAAAAAAAACAAGAATAAAAAGAAATGAAAGTAGAAATAAGAATACTAAACGCTAATAAAGCACATCACAAATTTAAGGTAACATGCGTGAAGATCCCCCAGACTGGGACATTCGACAAGAATGTGCAAAACAGTCTGGGGGACAGTGCAGTCGTCACAATAGGGCTCAGGCGAGCGTTCCATTAAATGGCGATAAGTCACACGAGTGTGCCTGATTCAGAGACGACAGAAAGCAACCTAAAGCCGTCGCGTCATTGGTGGATAGGTCCATGGGAACAATCGTGGCGCAATGGTAAGCAAATTTAAGTTACCCTGGACCGTCTCCCATCTTCTTTGCCAAGGAGTCCGAAGAGATGCCCGTATTACTGCCATGTAGTCTGTGTGTAGAAGAGCGAAACGCTGGTCCGGTCGCCCTAGTCGGCGCGCTCATTCCCCACAATTCCTACATGTCCAGGAACCCAGCAGAAGATAATCTCGACATCCGCCCAGCTCACTAAAACTGTGGCATCACGGATATCGCGAACCACAGAGTGTGGAGATTCCAATGCTAGGAGAGCACCCAGGGCGATCTGTGAGTCGCTATAAATCACGATCCGGTCTTCGAACCAGGCACACGCGTAATCTCCTGTACCAAGTGGAGTATTGTCACCAACCCAGCCGTGAAGACCGACGCAGCGCCCGGTAAAGCCCCGCTGACTTCAAACAGAAGGAAAACGGCGTGGAAACCGACTTCCTCTTGTGACTTGGAGCCATCCGTATACACTGGCACGGTTCCAGCGTGACACGAAATGTGCTCCAAAAACGGCGAAAGCAATACTCCCGGCGCTCTACAAGCTTTGGGAGCAGAGGCGTGGCGACAAATAGCCAAATATAGAACCCTCTAGGGTGGCGTCCTGGGCAGAACCAGGGGCGCCACTGGCCCGAGAGCTATACATAGCCCTCGAAGGAGTTTCCTGACCCTAAACCCAAAAAGCTTAGGGTATGACTTGCGTAGCTCGGCGGCATAGGCACTGTCGAGATCCGCTGCGGATGCTTAGAGAGCCGTTGGCGACAAGGGGAGACGCTGCGCTTGTGCTCACAGGCGAGTAATGCACTGTGCAGGGCGCATAGATAATGGCATCTCTCCAGCATCGACAAGCAGGCTCTCAATAGAGAAAGTGTGGAAGGCACATGCGCCAAGCGAAGGCCGGTGTGGTGGATCGAGTCCCACCTTCCCCAATAAACGCTCAGCTGCAGATGTATAAAACTCGGATCCATAGTCGAGCTTCAAACGAACAAAGGATCGATAAAAAAGTAAGGCAGTAGCCCTATCAGCGCCCCAAGCGCTGAACGTCACGGAACGGAGAATATCCATGGCGCGGGTACAAGAGACTCTAAGGCTGCGAATATGAGCCTCCCAGGTGAGGCGTCGTTCAAATATAAGACGAAGGAAACGGTGCGATTCAACCACTTCCAGGAGTACCCCATTAAGAAACAAGTCTTGGTCCAGGTGGAGGTATGGATGGCGGCAGAAGTGCATCACCTTAGTCTTGGCGAAAGAAAACCGAAACCTGTGCGATTCGGAAAAGTGAGAGGCGCGGTTCAATGCCTGTTGGAGTCGACGCTCCAGAGTTGGAATCTAGACCGCGCGAAAATAGATCGTAATGTTCTATAGGTAGAGCGTAGCAGGAACATTTTCTGGTGGCACCAATGTACGGCGGTTGATGCTCAAGGCAAAGAGTGTAACGCTGAGGATACTTCCATGCGGGACACCCTCTCCCTGCTCCATTGGGCCGGAGAGGGCTCCCCCCCACCCATACGCTGAATCGGCAACCTCGAAAAAATTCAGATATAAAGACCGGGAGGCGTCTTCGCGCGCCCATCGTGTGGAGGATCTCCATGATACCGTATCTCCATGTGGTATCATAGGCGTTTCTCCAGATAAAAAAAACCGTGGCGAAGTGCTGTCTACGAAGGAAGTCCCCATAGACAGCATTTTCTAGTCGAAGCAGAGCATCCGACGTGGAATGGAACTTGCGGAAGCCGCACCATTCAGAACACAAATGGCCTCCCCTATTCAGAAATAAGCTTATTCTAACATTTACCAATTTCTCCATCAACTTGCACACGCAAGAGTTTAGAGAAGTTTGGCGGAAACCGGCAAGGGTAGAATGGTCTCTCCCTGGTTTGCGAAAAGCTAGCACAGTATCATTCGCCAGGAGTCTTGGAGGTTACCCTCTACCCAGATCGTGTTGAACAAATCTAAGATAAAGGTCATGCCTTGCTCGCCCAGTTGTTGAAGCATGGTGTACGTGACATCGTTAAGGCGGCGCTTATAGCGCATGTAGGCATAACGCTTCTATTTGAGGGCCGTCTAACACTCGACGGACATCCAAGGGAGTGGTCAGCGTGCAAAACGTTCACGGAATAGTAGTCAAGCCAACGGCGATGAGGTTCCTGGAGAAGAACTCAACGGCCTCCTCTACTGACCTAAATTCCTCGACTGAGATAGAGAATTCAGGCCTTTCCTGAAATACTGGCCGACGCGCCCACGCCAAGCACCACCGAGGTGAGCTCTCAGGTGGCAGCCGCCTAGAAAATGACATTTGAATGAGAAAGTGATCCCTACCATGGAGGTCATTGACCACCCCCCAATCAAAATCAGGCTGTGCATCCGGAGAACACAGAGATAGATCATAGCAAGAAAATGAAGCGGTTCTTGGGCAGTGATGCGTAAACTTATCCACATTTAGAACACCTATCAAAAGCTCTTCAATCCGATCGGCAATGATTTGTCCCCTGGGATATATTGAGTAATCTCCCCAGAGAGGATGTCTGCCATCCAGTTCTCCAAGCAAGAGAAATGGCCTCGGAAACCGTGCCTTGACGCTGCGTAAGTTCCCCACGTCGAAGTCAGCTGACGGTGAAATTTACGCAGAAATGATAGTATACCTTCTATCCAGGTGAGCCTGACAGCCACTGCCTGAGAGGAGGTATCTAAAGAGAAAGGAAGAACGGAGACATCATGCCGGGTGTAAACCGCGCATCCCCCAGCCCGTCACAGTCGAACGTGACGAAGAGTGTAGGGGTGGATCTCAAGGCCCCTCCCTGCTTTCTCATCACACGCTCGACCTTTACCGCCCCGTGATATTTTCAATGGAGTAGTCCCCGAGTTCCCTCGCATAAACTACTCCTTTCACAAAGTTCATGGTAGAGTATGGCGCCACACTCACCGAAGTGCCATCAAGCGTCCGAAGAGCACTTATCTTGGCCTCCTCAGAACGATCCGCCGCATTCGCCAGAAGGCTTCAATCGGAGAAACGGGTCACTTTCGGCTCTCTACCAATTATACCAGCTAAAGCTCTCCTCTGATGGATCATGTTGCACCTGGCCAACATGGTGCCATTAGTGGAGCGAATAACTAAGATGCGTTTGAAGCCAGTGGGTCCGAAAACGCCAGGGGTAACCTCTGAATGAGTAGTCCTGACGTAATCGAGGCTCCCCTCGGCAAACTTTTGGTCTTATTTTGAGATTCCTCGCCCAGGCTAGCTCCGGGACCGGACGTGCCGATCTTGGCTTGGTCGCGTTCAAGGATGGTAACGGCCTCGTCCGTCCCCGCGGCCATCGATGGAGGGAGGAGAGCCCCGAGTCTTTTTTGTTTTTTATTAGATCTTTTGTATTTAGGAGATGAGCGCGGGGAATGAACCCGCTTCTCCCCTCCCCCAGCAGGAGTCGCCAGGCCAGATGGATCGGCCTCTGCAAGGTCCTTCCCTGAGATGGTAAAGGTCCAGCAGTTTTGGGGGCACCAGCCGGAGGAGGAGACCCCTCCCCTCCTTGTGCTGTCTTAGGAGCCCGCTCCATCTGGCGAGGGCCCCGCACCTGAGCAGACGCGGGCTCGATGTGTGATGCCGAGCCCGAATCTGCCCCCATGGAAGGCGAAACATTTTGAGGCTTGGCTACATCAGGGAGCATGTCTATCTCAGGGAGAGGAAGGCCTCAATTCGCCCCCCTCCATGACATCACAGGTCATGTCAGTCTCATCCATGTTCTTTTGGGGCGCATAGGCCTTCACTACCGCTAGATTCAATATTCGGGCCAGCAGGTCTTTAGAGGAAAGTGGTCGATGAGTCCATTCTTCACTCTCCCCTCTAAGGGGGTTTGCCCTACCAAGACGCTTCAACGCGGAGCAGTCGGTTATGGGCTACCTGCTGGCTTTCCTGGCAGTCCCCTGTAAAAGCAAAGGCGGGACAGCCAGATTTGAGCTGGAGTCACATGGTGACTCCAAGGAGGCTGAGTGAGGGGAAGCCCCTGCACCAGTAGGTAATGTAGAGGAGTAAGCCTCATCTCCGGTTGAAAAGTTATGGAGGGTCCCCTGGAAAACCACAGGAAGGGACCTCCATTTTTTCTGTGGAGCTGCCTAGGGGCGGCTCCGTAGTTCTTAAAGGAAAAATGGGGAGAGATTTTGTTTTTTGTATGTTATCATCATTGACACGGTGACCCTTTTTTTACGGGATGCAAACGCTAATCACCCCCTGCACTGGCCCGCTCTGCGAAGGGTGAGTATAGACCTGGCAGAGCCAGGTGCCGCCATTTTTCACCACCCCTCCCGCCCGGTGGCCTGGTAGTCCCTCAGCATGGCGGCTCTACCTTGGACGCGGCGTAAAATTGATAGAGTCTGAAGAGAGAAGGAAAAGGGATGTAAGGAAGGTATGAGTGGGGATGAAGCAGGTTGTTAAAAACACACCATCCCAAAACGGAGCTCAGGGGTTAGGGAACATTGCCCCCTCCCCCTCAGCCCCGACCTGGGATAGTTGGCTGAAAAGAAGGTCAGCATCTACCCTGTGAAATTAGAAGACGACCAGAGAGAGTTGTGGAAGAGGTTGTATGAAAAGCGAGGAAACTAGGGGGGAAAACACAAGTATTCTGAACGAAGGAGAAGAGGCTAAGCTAGGGTCGGACGAGGTGCTGAATCCCGTCAGCACGGCGCCCAGTAGGCAAATCGCCGCGCTCTTTACGGGGTCACCCCCGAGCAGAAGGCCCAAACCACCCCTCTCAAAAAAACAAAAAAACATCTGTGCTCACCTACCAAAAACATCATATCCCACTTGCGCCTCAGTCAGCCTCTTTTTTTATTTTTAACACTCAGACATTGACACAATCAACCTTTTTTGTGGTCTTTTTACCATACACACACACTGACACTCCTACATTCTCTGCACAAGTCTATTTCCATCCAGTCATTTTCCATACCACCTCAGAACACCGAGTCACATTTTACTTTTGTATTTATTAAAAAAAAAATAGAAAGCTAACGATAGAATATCAGATAGAAAGGTCTTGAAATATATTTAAAGTGTTGGAATTATGGGGAGTGAAAATGCAAAGTACGTAGTTCGAGTGGAAAACTCGAAAGGAAACGACTATGACAAAACCCCCTCGAAAATTTCGAGTAAAAACGTTAAATAGAAAAGAAACTACTATGACAATAAATAAGAAAAGTTTGTGTAAAAACGTTAACGGCACCTCAATGGAAACTAGAAAGGAAACTACTATGGCAATAAATAAGAAAAATCCTGGCAAAAACGTTAACGGAGTACCAATGAAAACATAGAAATGAAATGACTGGCAATAAACTAGAAAGGTTCGAGCAAAAACGTTAACGGCGCCCCATTGAAATACAATTGAAAGGGACACTTTAAATCTTGAATTTTCAAAAGGAATGGAACGTTTTCGTTCCGTTTTTAATTCCAATCCTATGAGAGCAGCGCTGAGCTTTTGGAATCATCGAAGATTAAGGGACATCATTTACTAATTTCAAAATGGTGGCGGAGGAGAATTAAGGAAAAACAAATAATTCCATCTCTTGCGAAGTGTACACGGGCAAAGGGGAACCACTTTTTAAGTTTAGTACCAATAACGTATTAACGGCCGTCGCCAGCTTTTTGTGTCGAAATTTCCAGGATGAATTTAGGAGGGTTCCTCTCCCTGATAAGGCAGATACCCCACATGTGCAGAAAGAAAACCAGGCGCGATTCCTAATTAACTAAACTCTTTACACCCCACATCCAAGAAAATAGGGTACCTCACACATTACCGGATGTAGTGACTTTCTGCCAGGAAAAGATGAGTTTTTTGTCACCCAACAGGCAAACAAATTCCCCTGGCATGAAAGAGGCTAACAAAGCAAAGTGATACAAACCAGTAAAATCTGAGTCTTTAGGAGGGAAAAAGATATGGAAATATAAAAGAAAATATCAAAACAACAAAAGAAATGAAAATGAGACCAAGCATGCTGCGACAGACTCGAATTCCAGCCACTTGAGCGTGGTGGGCTATTCTCTTTCATAAACAGAAACAAACTGTACACAATATGAACTTAGAACCACTCTACTAGGGTAAGAGTCAACAGTATCTGTAGTCTAAGGAATTAAAAATGTAAAAGTGAAAAATATCCATTGTCAATATCACTTGATTTAGGATCTCCTCCAGGAGTTATGTCTTTGCGAGGGGTTCTTGAAGATTTTAAGAAAGGAAATTAGCAGAAAATAAAGGGGCTTCATTTATGGAGGGACAAAAAGAAAATTCCAAACTGATCCTCATAATATTTCTGAGATAATATTGTGGAATGTTTGAGAGAAAAATATTTTTCAGTTTTTTTGTTTTTGGTTAAATGATCACATACAAAAACATTGTAGTCAGGAATTTAAGGCATTTTCATTGAAACTTAATTAAAAGAATCTCGTGATCAGAAGCTCGGGTTTAGCCAAATTGCAAGAGGTCAAATTACCTCGGAAGTTTTCATCACGACCTAATTGTGGCTAAAGCGAGTATCAGCAAAAGAATTAGTAGGGAAAAAACTAATGAAAACAGTGATCATCATAACCACACAGATTAAGTTCAGCTTTTTTTTCTTGCAGCTATTCTTGTACCATATCTTGTTTCATTTCAGACGTTGAGAAATAACCCAAAACAACGGCGCGTAACAATTGATATGCGAGGTCCTGCAAAAGATCGCTACAAGATAATGTTTTCTTTTATTCAAACCTGGACACAAAATATAAAGGTAATTTGAGGCGAAAGCAAGAAAAACGGAAAATCGAAACAAGTTGAATGGAAGCCATCGTATCTTTAGCATCAGATCCACGAAAGTTTGGAACCCTATAACCCCCCTCCCCCATACACACACGTACGATGACTTTCATATTTCAAGCTTCCTCTTCCCAATTCTTATGTACACATTCCGAATTATGCTCCTTCTCCCCCCCCCCCTCCGTCTTATTTTTCGTTAGCCTCCTGTCTTTTCTTTGAAAGCTTTCTCCCACCCTGCTCTATTCATCCTATTCACCCCTTCACTAAATAGTACTACTCAAGCCACACATCCATAACAATGCGTTTTCATTTCCTTTCAGACGCTTATTCTCGTAAGTCCCAATTGTCCTGTAGCAAGTTATTTTTTTTTTACTAAACTTTAATGGAGAATACCCGTTTTTTTTTCTCCTGAAAATAAGAAAGAGCTGATGTTTCTTCTTAACCAATTTCTTCCCCACCTCGTTCTTTCAACGCTATCGTTAAATATACGACCGAACTTTTGTTATTTCTTATCAGTTCAATAAAAGCGATATTCATGCAAACCTTTTTTCCACATTTCCTTCTTTGTCCAAAATGGTCATTAAACGACTAGGCGGAAATAGATATAGTCCCCCCTTTTCGTCCATATATACGTTTTTAAACAATAAAACAAATTGTTAGCTTGTATTTACTGCTTATTTTAAAGTAATTTTAATCTTATCATTCTCATTCTTTTCCCAGTTTATCATTCTCCCGCTGCTCAACATCGTAACAAGTTAGCTTTGCCATCGGAGGTTGGAAGGGCCCTACAAGGCTCAATTTTCTTAGTGTAGCGCAGAACAGCCAAAACATAAAATTATATTTAGAGGGAGTTGATAAAAAAAACAGGTTTCCATAGCTTGAAAGAAGACCATTAACTCACACACTCTATTCCTTGAGAGATTTTTATAGCCCTTAAATTAACTTGATCTAACCACCCAATCTAAAAGTGAACTCTTTGAACTAAACTGATCCTGTTAAAAAATGAAAAGAAACTAACGATGATTAACTGTGGCGGACGAGCATGTAACACAATATATAAGGAATGATGAAGGAAAAGGAAAAAATAGATGATAATACACTGGAGTAAGATGAAATCACGAGATAACCCAATCCACTGAAAGAGCTGCGACGAAACATGTCATCGCTGACATTGGAAACTAAAATCTACCTGGAAATTTCACTCTTTTTAAACTGTTCCAGGAAGATTGAAAATTACACTTGTGACACCGACAGTAAATGTCGTGGTATGACATTACATTACATCAAAACCATATTATATCTTGGGGGAGGGACCAATAACTTAAAGGCGAACCGACAAAGGGACGGAACACCACGAGTTTCGACGGGTGGAATAGCGAGATAAGAGTGCAACAAGGTCAAGTAAAATATAGGCAATGGCAAAGCTCAAGGTTATTTAAAGAGGCATGTACAAAAATATAATTTTATTTGCATAAAAATGAAAGAATTGATGGGCAAAATACATCAGAGAATTACTGGGCAAAATTACATTGGTAAACGAGGGGGGAATTGAAGTTATGCATCAGACTATGAAGTTAAAATTTAATGTATTACAGGGGGAGACTATTCGAATGGGCGGAATTAACTCAAATGGGTTCCTGAAGGGGAAGAGGGGTTGGCTTACGGAGGATTCCGGGTGAGACGACGGGGTAAGGCTTCACGGATGTCTTCTGCACGTGAGGTGAGGGCGCTCAGAGCTTCTGAGCGGGAACTTAAAGGGATGACGGTTCTCCAAAAAGGGAGGGAGGCGGTAACCGGTCCAGGGGAGAGTATTTCGGCCATCCGAAAATGGGGGGCGAACGAGTGAAGTCGGAAAAATCACTCGGTAGCGCGATTGTTAAATGGAATTACCTCACTGGCTGGGGCTAATTTCAATACCCAAATAGTTCAGCCGTCACTTTTCTTTGTTGTTAGCACTTGACTTGGAACTAGGGGAATCTTCTTGGGTCCGGGTGAGAATTCTTAACTCTGTGTCTGCCTCATGGGAGACGAGCACTATTTATGTCCGAGGCTCTCACCGCGGGGGGTTAGTGGGAAACAGCTCTACTCTCGAATGGCCTCGAATCTTCTTGCCGAGACAATTCTAACCCGTGTAAAGGTGGACCGTGGTGGACGTGGTTCGAGGCTCCTGCTTGTGGAAGAGAGAGTGGTTAGGCTTACCAATTTAAGCCTAACAGAACCTTCTCCAGCGCATGGAACTTCCGTACTGGAAAAGAAATTCCACGTGGAATTCCCTCACAGTAAGAAATCATGAGACTTATACGAATCATCTCTTGTCTTCAGTAATATCTCTATACGCTTGTTGTTTAGAACCCCTCCCCGCGTGTTCACTTCCTTATTCCCCCCCCGCCCCCTAAATGAACACCTACTTATTCTTCTTTAGTTTTATACTTTTCAAGAACAGGAAGGAAAGTCTCAAAAAGAGGACCGATTACTACATAGATATGTAGAAAAAAACAAAACAAAGAGCTTAAATATCCCAGCTTACAATAGCCATGAGAGGACAGTATTTTCTAACTTCTTCAATGGATTCATAAGACTGTGGCATCCTCATTGCTGAAAGAACCAGCATAATTATTCTGAATATCAGTCTTTTATTGATTATATTTTTATTATTTTTATTTTCATATATAGTATCCTGCAATGCTTGCAGGATAGGAGGACCTACGGCTATATAGGGTGAACCCCCCAAAACGGGCCCCAACTTTCGATAGGCCTCTTCCACAGATTTTCACTTTCCATAGTTTCACCACTTTACAGATATCTCTTTTCAATCTTGCAGCGTGATTGCGCCGCTTTGATATTGCGCTTTCAATTCAAGGATAGAAATAGTTAACCTACGTAAAAAAAGAACAAAAGTTGAGATTCTCTTTCAAGTATTCTTTTTTTATTCACTCAAAGTTGTATGACAGTGTATAACTTCTGGCCTGTCAGATTTCAAAAGAGAACGTTGATGCACATTAGGCAGGACTGCCTAGATCTAGAATAGCCTTTTTTTGTTGTTTTCCATGGTGAAATATACGTGCCAAAAGCAGGGCAAGACTTCATTGGCACTGAAAATAATGGTAGAGACACAACATTGACTATCGAACGCAAACGAGGGAAAAAACTATTTAATTCCTTAAAGTTCGAGCAGAACTTGATGGAGGCAGAAGCCGTGAAAGAGGTGCAATTTGATGACAAAAAAAAGGCTAAAATCCAGATTGTAGGAATCCTCTGTTAATTATTTGAGGGAGGGCGGTGATGTATTTAAGGGGGGGCGGGGGCGGAGTAATGTGGTATTCATGGGACCCGATAAATAGTGTTGATTAAAATAAATGTGAAAACCAAGGTGGACATTACAGCCTGAGTGTTTTTAAGAAGTTCGTATAAGAAATGATGAAATAAGGGAAGTAAAAATATGCGTGAGGGCACAAAACTCAAGTTTTGTGCCGAAATTTAGGAACCATAAATCATTGGTTCCTAAACCCATGGCCATGACCCGAATGGGTATTGCAAAGATGCTCCAGAGGGTCGTGTGTTAAGTTAAAAAGTCAATAAAAATAAGCAATATTAAAAGCACAAACATAAATAATATTAAAGACAGAAAATGCTGCAGGGGGTTTTGTTGTGAGACAAAAGTTTGGTTTCCTTTTCCTGCCAAATTTCCAACAAATTACATTTACATGAAAATCTGACTTTCATTATCTTTGATCAACATAAATAGGAAATTTGTTGATAACTAAATTGAGCTTAAATTTTTTCTTTAGATAAAACTAAATGTTGAAATATGCTTGCGCCCCGAAGGTCACCAGGTCCCCCCCAAAATTCTGTTCAGGGTCGCGGACAAAAAGTTTACAAAACATTGTTCTTAAAAGGCAAGGTAGATAAAAGCATGAAGTAGGATATTCTAAGTGATCGTAGTCAAAATACTGTAGCTAACTTATCAACAAAATTGCCTTTTATCAGGATGGTAATGTGCTCATACAGACACACACAACAGTTCAATCTTGGTTTGCAGAACATCAAGTGTAACATCTGTGTCGAACTACCAAATCTCAAGGAAATTACTAAGGGCAATTTGAGATAGTTTCTCCTCCACTATGAAGCAGTTGAGTTGGTAAAACTTCGACTAGAGACTACACAAAGGATAAATTAGGTGTATTAAATTCAAATGCTAGCATTAAATCAGGTAAATAAATGTATATAGCTTACTACTTTGTTAGGTTTGAACATTTTGTCCCAAATATCGATTCATTATTCGCAATTTGTCCAACCGGATCAATTCTTTATACTGAGCGTAACGTAGAATTACTGGCTCATTGTTTTGTATGGGGTGTTTGGGTAAGAAATCGTTTATCTGTATGTTGGAGAAAGGTTGTAGGATTTGGTAAATTGAATTAGGCAACCCGGAAAATTTAGTGAAGAATTTGTTCTTACTAATGCGTGACGATCCGATCTAATTCAGTGCAGGATTTCATTGGGTAAACAAAATTACTGTGACCGGTTTCGTTCGCCAACTTACAATGCATAAAATATGGTATATTAAATTAAGTAGTTACAGTAATTATTTGCACATGTTAATTAGAAGCGTACTGCAGAGAGGATAAGTATATGTGTCGGTATAATCTCTCTCACTCTCCCCCTCCTCCCGCGCATAAAAAGTAATATCTAAATACTTGAAATATGTAAACACCATTTTTTGAGGGATTCTCTGTGTTAATTTCCTTTGGGTTATTTGAAATATCTATATGAATATTGTGTTTGATCGTTTGAGTACGCAAATGTTGTTTGTCTCATGCTTATATCATTCTATGCAAGGATGCGCCTCCATGTGTTATGGAACAAGCAAGGGTAGATTTTTATTTTAGGATAAGAGGTATAACTGTGGCCGGTCATTATCACCTGCACGTCATCCCGAGCAACAAAAAGCAATTTTTCCCACTGCAAAGAGAAGAGATTTCAAGATAAGCCCCAAGCCAATGATTGGCCACCATTTTCGCCGTCTTCCGATCCTCCCTCGGCCATTCGGACCGCTACGTTCACATGCATTAATATTCTCATGTTCATCCATGTCCATCCGGGGGTGTACATGATTAACAATACGGAATGAGGATGGAATTCATCTGAGGAATGCCGCTTGTCTTCCCTTTTTGTGTAAATATATTTTGGAGAGGGGAAATATCTTAGTGAATGATTTTCTTTCTTTTATTTCTCTTCCTCTCCATTCGTCTAGATTTTTTGCCTTTTTATCTATCTCTCTCTCTCTATCATTTTCTCTCCCTATCTCCCCTCCCCCTATCTCAGTTATGTACACAAATATACACAATCTAGGTCTTATATTATAACCAGGAATTTCTTCAAATAAGCTTAGATAAATTAAAGTTGCTCACAACTTTGGCAAACATCCCTCAAAAATCTAATTTCCGGAGAGAAGAGGATTAATAATAATAATAATCATAAATAAAATTAGAGATAGAAACTGAGATTAAGATATAAGGGAGAAGATATAATGAAATTAGGATGCAACACCAGTTCATTGCAAGGCAGAATAAAGAATATATTTTATACTATATATATATATATATATATATATATATATATATATATATATATATATATATATATATATATATTCCTCTCAATACATAGAAATGGCTACATAAATAACAAAGATAACACGAGTCAGTGAGGGGTTTTTTTAGCGTCTTTTGTTTGTATGGAACCTCGGAAAAGATGCTATATTTACGTAAACACCCTTTGGTTTGATATTCAATGACGCGATACTTTCATATGAAAATTTTAAACTGACGAATTAGCGCCTCAATAATGTATCATCATATATGGATAAAGTTTTGCTTAAAGTTTGGAGGAACAATTGAGATAAACTAAGATACTTACGAGGGGCGGTCAATAAGTTTTGCAAATCGGTAGGGCAAAACAGAGAAAGGGGGATGGCTGTTTGTGGGGGTGTTAGGACAACTTAGGACAAGTCAGAACCGGCAGCCGCACGCTCCTGCCTTGTCTATTTGAGAAGCAGTAGATGATCGCAGATCGTCAGTCACAAATTTTTCAACAATGGAGAAGGTTTAGCACTGCGCAGTGATCAAATTTTTGACCAAGGAAGGCAAGAATGCAAAAGAGATCCATAAACGCATGGTTGCAGTGTACACCGACACCGCCCCTTCATATGCAACCATTGCTCGCTGGGATAGGGAGTTCCACCATGGTCATGAGTCTCTTTAAGATGAACCCCGTCTAGGACGCCTGTGGCCCGTGTGGAGAGGATAATCCTCGAAAATCGACGGGTGAAGGTCGAAGAAATCGAGCGAGAACTTGGAATATCACATGGAAGTGTTATCAACATCATCTACGACAATTTGGCCATGACTAAGGTCTCTGCCCGTTGGGTCCTTAGAAACCTCCCGCCCCATGGTCGACTTCAACGTCGTCAAAGTCCACAAGGCCAGAGCTACACAGGCTGCCCTGCGCGAGTGCGGATTCCAGGAGCTCAAATATCCCCCCTACAGTCCAGATCTGGCCCCTAGCGACTAGTTTTTATCCCGCCAGCTCAAGACTGCACTGCGTGGACGCCGGTTTGGGGACGATGAAGATGTCCAGCTCGCCGTCGGGAGATTTCTGGTTGTCGGGAATTCGAAGCCTTATGGACAAGTGGCGCAAGTGCATTGAAGTTGAGGGTAGTTATATTGAAAAATAATAAAACACTTTTCCTCATATCTCGTTTCCTTATATTCGATGCGCAAAACTTATTGACCACCCCTCGTAAGTATTTCAACTTTGATATGAAATTCTAAGAGTATTTCGGAGACAGAATTGGAGTCAAGAGACGCTAAAGATTCTCACTCCGACTAAATGCACAATAAATTTATAAAATTTCCAATTTCTTAGATGTTATATAGTGGTTCTTGTAAAAATAATGATATATTTTAATTTATTTTAAATTTTATTGGATATTTTACAAAAATCGTATTTATCTAGCTTAAAGTTTCTCTCTGGCGTAGGCGCTGTGGAGATCGTTCATGGATGCAATGAGAGCCGTTGGCGAGAAAGATAGACAGCGGGCTCGCGCGTTCAAGCAAATAATATATTGTATACCGCGCAGAGGTGTGGCATCTCTGCACCATCGACAAGTAGGTTCTCATTAAGGAACATGCGGAAGGCATCGGTCGCGAGACGGAGACCAGTGTGGTGAATCAAATTCACCTCCACCAGCTCGGTTGCGAATGCGTAAAACTTGAATCCGCAGTTAACCTTTGAGCGTTCATGTTCTGGATAACGGGAGGGGTTTTTGAAACAACTTGCCCCGAATTTATTTGACTCGCTTCCATACCTCAACAAGATGAATCTCCCCTTAGTTGAAGACACGTATGTCCGTGAAGAAGAGCGACGGGCGTGCATCAAACATACTATAACTTAGCCTTAACTCGATGAAATCGATTGGGCGATACTCATTGTACATGCAGCCATTTTGTTTTCCTCTGAAGGCCGTCTCACAATCGGCCGACCGCCGTACCCGCTCCAAACACAACTGAGATGGTTTCTCGGGTGGAAATAGCCCAATAAATGATATATGAATGCAAAAGTAGCCACTACCATTTCAGTCATCGACCACCTCCGACCCAAAATAATGACGTACATACGGAGAGCACAGGAACATATGAAAGCAAGAAAATGAAGCAGCTCTCGGGCAGTGATGCGTAAACATGTTCATCACACCTCTCAAACTTTATGATCAGATCGACAAAGACCTGACCACGGAGATTGATCGTTTAGTCCCCCCAGAGGGGGTACCTAACGTTCAATTCCCCGATGAGGAGAAAGGGTCTTGGCAACTATGCCACAATACGGAGGAATGTACGCAGATATACTCCGGGAGGGTGGGCAGATGGCACGCACCCAGTATGTAATTCTGAAGCAAGATAGCTGACGACGCTGAAGAAGAGAAGAGTCTCCGTAGCTCCTCCCAATTGCAATGGTCCAAAGCAATCCCATTGTAGGAATATGTCCTCTAGGCCTAGTTAGGAGGTGATGCGGAGTCCCTCTTATAGGTAAAGTCCCTCACAGGAATGGCCGTACGCTTCCAAGAGGCAGATTACGGGAGCTGTTGCCGCAGAAGGCGATGATGCCTTCTAGAACTTACTGGGGGAGATTGAGCTCGCTACACGAGGCTTCTTCTCTCCGCCTAAAAACTTTCGTTGGGTGGAGCAGCTTCGGATCCTAGGCCCTTTGTCGTTTGGAGTGAGCTAGTATTCGATTCGCCCAGCCCAGCTTTGAAGGGATGGGGGGGAGCATGGGTTTTTTGGTGATATTCTCCTTTCGGTGGGCATCCTTATAAACCCCCGAAGGCGGTCATACGGCCACGTTCGGGGGATAGGGTTGTCTCCTGCGGAAGCGCGTGCCCGTTTTGCCTTAAGGGGAAACGGTTACGCGCGGGAAGGGGAGGGTGAGCCCTGAGTTTAGCCGAGCCGAGCCGAGCCGAGCCGAGCCGAGCCGAGCCGAGCCGAGCCGAGCCGAGCCGAGCCGAGCCGAGACGAGGCGGTGCGATGCGATACATCAAAACCAGTAGAACCGATAGCTATACCAGGAAAGTGCCCGCTTGGGGGATTAGAACCAGCAGAAGTCTTCCAAATGGACGTGTAATTTTTTTATTTAGATCATCTGGCGACTGCCTACTTGGGAATCAGTCGCCGTATTAAAAACTTGCATAGTACTAGGCTACTTTAAAATTAAATTAAAAAAAAACTCACGCACAAAAAACGCAAATCCAACACCAAATATTGAAAAAAAGGAAAAAGCCAACGAGAAGGAAGCAAGCTCCTGTGACGGGGAGAGGTGCACTCGGCGCAGGAACGTGCGACCTACGATAAAAAGGGGAAAAAAACCAAAACCAAAACCAAAACAGAACATAAAAGCTGATTAAATAAGAGGGAGAAGGCCGGCCTGCCCCAAAAGTCTACAAGTCCACCAGTTAAGGTGCACGCACTCGTCCCGGGTACAAGGCACATGGCGGTAGCGACCCCGCCCATCCCGGTACCGGGACAGATAACGTGCGCGAAGATCACCCAGACTGGGGGACGACGCAGTCGTCACAATAGGGCACAGGCGAGTGCACCATAAAAGAGCGATGCGTCACACGAGTGTGCTCGATGCGGGGACGACAAAAAGTGACCTGAAGCCGTCGCGGCATTGGGGGATAGGTGCATGGGAACTGTCGCGGCGCAATGGCAGGCAAATTTAAGTTGCCCTGGACCGTCTATCATCTTCTTTTCTAAGCAGCTGAAGAGCTGCCCGTATTCCTGCCATGTAGTCGGTGTGATGAAGAGCGAAACGCTGATCCGGTCGCTCGGTCCTAGCGGATTCTTTGGCACCCTCATTAGCGCGCTCATTCCCCGCAATTCCTACATATCCAAGAACCCAGCAGAAGATAATCTCGACATCCGCCGGCTCGCCAAAACTGTGGCGTTACGGATATCGTGAACCAGGGAATGCGGACTTTCTCGGTCTCCAAACCAGGTACGTCGCGTAATCTCCCGTACCGAGTGGTTTATAGCCACCAGCTTGGCCGTGAGGATAGACGCAGTGCCTGGCAGAGCCCCGCTAACTTCAAACAGAGGGGATACGGCGTGGAAGCCGACCCCCTCTTCGGACTTGGAGCCATCGGTATACAATGGCACGGTTCCAGCTTTGAAAGAAGAGGCGTAGCGACAAAAAGACAAATGTGGTACCCTCCAGGTTGGAGTCCTGAGCAGAACCAGGGGCGCTGCCGGACCGAGAGCTATACATAGCTCTCGAAGGAGTTTACTGGCCCTAAACCAAAAGGGCTTAGGGTATGGCTGGCGTCTCTTGGCGTCATAGGCACTGTCAAAATCAGCTGCGGATGCAGTGAGAGCTGTTGGCGAGTGAAGGAGGTGCCGAGGTCACGCGGACAGGCGAGTGATGCGGAAGGCACCGGTCGCCAGGTGAAGGCCGGAGTGGTGGATAGAGACAACCATCTGCAATAAACGCTTTGCTGCGGATGCATTTTTTTAAGGGGCTATCTGGCGACTGCCCACTTAGTCATAAGTCACCGTAAACAAACAGCCTAGTTCTAGGGTACTTTAAAAAATTTGAATAAAAAACAACAATAAAAAAAAATAGGAAGAAATAACAATAAAAATAACAAAACAATAACAAAAAAACAACTAAACCTAGTTAAATCAAAGGGAGAAGGCCGGCCTCCCCCCAAAAGTCAACAAGTCCACCAGTCAATGTCCACGCACTCGTCCCGAGTACAAAGGACAGGCGGTAGCGACCCTGCCCATCCCGTTACGGAACAGGTAAGGTCCGCGAAGATCACCCAGACTGGGACATTCAACAAAAATGTGCCGAACAGTCTGGGGGACGACGCAGTCGTCGCAATAGGGTGCAGGCGAGCGCTCCATCAAATAGCGATGCGTCACACGAGTGTGTTCGATTCGGAGACGACAGAAACGACCTAAAGCCATCGTAGCATTTAGGGATAGGTCCATGGGAACAGTCGCGGCGCAATGCCACGCAATTTTAAGTTCTTTCGATCGTCTCCCATCTTCTTTGCCAAGCAGTCCGAAGAGCTGCCCGTATTCCTGCCAAGTAGTCGGTGTGAGAAAGAGCGAAACACTGGTCCGGTCGGAGAGTCCTCGTGGACTCTTTCGCGCCCTCATCGGCGCGCTCATTCCCCGCAATTCATACATGTCCAGGAACCCAGCAGAAGATAATCTCGACATCTGCTCGGCTCGCCAAAACCGTGGCGTCAAGGATATCGCGAACCAGGGTTTTCGGAGATTCCAATGCCCCGAGAGCAATCAGGCGATTTTTGAGTCACTATAGATCACAATCCGGTCTCCGAACCGGGCACGTCGCGGAATCTCCCATACCGAGTGGTGTATTGCCACCAGCTCGGCCGTGAAGACAGACGCAGCTCCTGATAGAGCCCCGCTGACTCCAAACAGAAGGGATACGGCTTGGAAGCCGACCCCCTTTTGGGACTTGGAGCCATCCGTATACACTGGCACGTTTCCAGCGTGACACGAGGTGTGCTCCAAAAAGGTCGACCGCAGTACTCCCGGCGCCGTACAAGCTTTGGGAGCAGAGGCGTGGCGACAAAAGCCAAATGTGGTACCCTCCAGGGGGGCGTCCTGGGCAGAACCAGGAGCGCCACCGGCCCAAGAGCTATATTTAGCTCTCGAAGGAGTTTTCTGGCCCTAAACCCAAAAGGCTTAGGGTATGACTGGCGTCTCTCGGCGGCATAGGCACCGTCGAGATCAGCTGGGGATGCAGTGTAAGCTATTGGCGACTGAGGGAGGCGCCGGGCTCGCGCGTACAGGCGAGTGATGCACTGCACGCGGCGCAGAACGAGTGGCATCTCCCCTGCATCGACCAACAGGCACTCAATTGCGCAAGGCACCGATCGCAAGGCCAAGGCCGGTGTGGTGGATCGAATCTACCTTCCGCAATAAACGCTAGGCTACGGATGCATTAAACCCTCCATCCGTTGTCGAGCTTCGAAGGAACAGAGGATCGATAAAAAAGTAGGGCAGTAGCCCTATCAGCGACTCAAGCACTGAACGTCACGGAACGGAGAATATCCATATCGCGGGTACAAGAGACCGTAAGGTTGTGAATATGAGCCTCCCAGGTGAGGCGTCGGTCGAATACAAGACCAAGGAAACGGTGCGATTTCACCACATTCAGGCGCACCCCATTAAGAAACAAATCTGGGTTGGAGTGAAGCCGTGGATGGCGGCAGAAGTGCACCACCTTAGTCTTGGCCAAAGAAAACCGAAACCTGTGTGCTTTGAAATAGCGTTCGGCATGCCTGTTGGAGTCAACGCTCCAGAGGTGGCATCTGGCCGCGCCAAAAGAGATCGAAAAGGCGTCCACGTAGTGCGTAGCGAGAACATCTTCCGGCAGCACTGAGGTGATGCTGTTGAGGCTCAGTGCAACGAGTGTGAAAGTGAGGAAACTTCGCTGCTGGACACCCTCTTCCTGCTCCTTTGGGTCGGAAAGGGTTTCCCCCACCCGTACGCGGAATCTACGAAATCGCAAAAATTCAGAAATAAAGATTGAGAGGCGTCCCCTCGCCCCCATCGTGTGGAGAGTCTCCATGATACCGTATCGCCATGCGGTATCATAGGCCTTTTCCAGATCGAAAAACATCGTGGCGTATGGCTGTCAATGAAGGTAGACCTCTCCGACGGCATTTTCTGTCGGAGGCAGAGCATCCAAAGTGGAGTATAAACTTGCGGAAACAGGTCGGAGTAGAGTGATCTCTCCCCGGTTTGCAAAAGGCGATCACAGTAGGGATTCGCCAGGAATCCGGGAGAAGACCCTCTACCCAGATCCTGTTGAACAAATCTAACAAAAAGTCCATGCCTCGCTCACCCAGGTGTCAAATTATGGCGTACAGGACACCGTCCGGACCATGGGTGGTGTCTGCGCACGAAGCAATAGTGGAGCGCAACTCACTCACAGTAAACCTGTCGTTGAAGGGTTATCCGGCTCTGGAGGTAAAGTCCAGCCGGCGGCCTTCTGCGACATCACGACGTGCATTGAATGCTGGCGGAGCAGCATTCCGGCTAGAGAATGCGGAGAAAGCGGTCGCGTAGGATTTCGGTTCCGAGATTGCGGTCCCATTCTCCTCGAGAAAGGGAGGGGGGGTTCTGCGAGAACTTGCCCCGAACTCTTTTCACTCACTTCCAAAACTCTGCTGAAGGAGTCTTCCCGTTATTTAAAGACACGTATGCCCGCCAAGCTGAGCGGCCGACGTGCTTCGAAATATACCGGAACCTAGCCCTAGCCCGACGAAATTCAGCGACAGTGAAATCGTTCGGGCGGCGCTTATAGCACATGTAGGCATAACGCTTCTGTTCGAGGGCCATCTCACACTTGGCCGACCACCATGGGAGTAGTCAGCGTGCAAAACGGCCAGAAGTTGTAGGAATAGTATCCAGGCCCGCGGCGATGAGGTTGCCGAGAAGATCTCAACGGCCTCATCTACAGACCTTAACTCCTCCACAGAGATTGAAAATTCAGTTATTGCCTGAAATGCAGGCCACCGCGCCTGCGTCAAGCACCACCGAGGTGGGCTCTTAGGCGGCAGTTGCCCTGAAAATGATATTTGAATGGAAAAGTGATCACTACCATCGAGGTCATCGACCACTCCCCAAGCAAAATCAGGCTGTGCATCCGAAGAGCACAAAGATAGGTCAAGGCAAGAAAATAAAGCGGTTCTCAGACAGTGATGCGTAAACTCATCCACGTTTAGGACACCCATCTCAAGCTCTTCGATCAGATCGGCAAGGACTTGTCCGCTGGGATTTATTGAGTAATCTCCCCAGAGTGGATGCCTGCCGTTTAGATCTCCAAGCAATAGAAAGGGCCTCGGCAACCGTGCCACGACGCTTCGGAAGTCCCCCTCCTCGAAGTCAGCTGACGGTGGAATGTACACATAAATCATATTATACCTCCTATCCATGTGCAGCTGCACAGCCACTTTCTGGAAGGAGGTATCCCAAAGAGAAAAGAAGAACGGAGACATCATGCCGGGTGTAAACTGCGAATCCTCCAGCACGGCAATTTCCTGGTGGTGGGGTCGCAAGACCCTTATCCCGGGAGGGAGGGCAGGGGCCACGCGCCTAGCATGGTGTTCTGCAGAAAAATAGCTAACGGGGAACGGGATGAGACGATCATCCACAGCTCCTCCCAGTTAGCTCGGAGTCCACGGCAATTCCATTAAAGGAATATGCCCTCCAGGCCTATCTCGGAGGAGATGCGGGGGCCCTCCTCGAACAGAAGACCCTCACGGGAATGGCCATACGCTTCCCGGAGGCAGAAACCCAGGCGCTGTTTGCCGGACAAAGCGCTGAAGGCGCTGTCGCATTCGAGAACTTATAGGGGGAGGTTGGGCTCGCCACGCGAGTCTCTTCCTATCTCCGCCTCTAAAACTTAAGTGGGCTTGCGGCTTCAGAGGGGAGGAGCCCTCTTTTCGAGAAACCACTGTCTCCGAGCCACTAAGCCCACCACTAGGCGTGGGCGAAGGAGCCGATTTTTTTTTTTTTTTTTTTATAGAGCCCATCTGGCAACTACCCACTTGGGCATAAGTCGCCGAAAAACACGACAGCCTAGAATTAGGCTACTTTAAAGTTAAAATATGAAAACTTAACAATCAATATAAATTTGAAAAACTTAACAATCGAAGCAATCTCCGGCAGCGGGGGGTCGAAGGAGCCGAAGCTCTTTTATTGCTGTCCTTCTTTCGGTGAACCACTTTAGGAAACCCGGAAGATGGCCTGGCGAACAACTTGAGGGGTGTTGCCTCCTGTGAGTTTAACGTCTCGGTGGAGGCGCGTGGCTGTTTTGCCTTACGGGAAACGGTCACGCTGGTGGAAGAGGGGATAGTCTTGGATTTAGCCGGGACTGGGTATAAACCATTTTTGCAGCCAGCTTTACCAGGGGAGCAGCCGGGTTGAGTAGAACCCTAAGGAGGGCACCGAATGGGTGCGGAAACAACCGTGCTCGTTGGCCTGGATGGGCCAGGAGCACAGGGTACCTTTCTAACTATTGAGGAATAAGACATCCTAGGCAGAGCCGGACGCGCGAAGACCAGGTCCTTAGCCTCACGGAATGAGAGTCGATCCTGGGACTGAACAGCTAGGCTTTCTTTTTCAAGGAGATATGCACCACATTGCTTCGAATAAGCAGAGTGCGGCTCTTCGCAATTGAAACACTTGGCCCCACACGATTTCAGACTTATCGTGTGCGGCCTTAGAGCAATTTACACAGACTTCATGTGACCCCGACTGTGCATGTCTACAAGAACGATTCGTATGGCCGAAGCGGTGACAGTAATAGCACCGCTGCGGCAGTGGCACGAATGCCTTGACGCGGTAGCGCTACCAACCGGCACGCACCGACTCAGCGAGCTTTATCACAGTCGAACGTGACGAAGAATGTAGGGGTGGGTCTCTAGGCCCCTCCCTGTTTTCTCATCACATGTTCGAACTTGACCGCCCCATGGTCGGCCAGCTTTAAGGTAATGTCCTCTATGTAGTAGTCAAAGAGTTTCCTCGCCTAAACTACTCCTTTCACAAAGTTCATGGTAGAGCGTGGCGTCACACTCACAGGGGTGCCATCAAGTGTCCGAAGGGCACTAATCATGGCCGCCTCGGAAGGATTCAACGCATTCGCCAAAAGGCTCCCGTCCGAGAAACGGGTCACCTTCGGCTCTCTACCAATCACACTAGCTAAAGGTCTTCTCTGATAGATTATGTTACCTTTAGCCAACGTGCTTCCTTTAGTGGAGCGAATAACGAGGAAGTGTTTGAAGTCAGCGGGCTTCAAAATGCCAGGTAGTCTCTGAATTAGGGGCCCCGATGTTATCGAGGCTCAGCCCTGTGCACTTTTCGTCTTTGTCATAGTCAGGGGATCCGCACACATGAGGGTGGGGGGGGGGTAGAAGGGTCGGATGTGCCTATCTTGGCTTGGTCGATTGCCAAAGTGGCAGCAGACCCATCCGCCCCCGCAGCCCCCTCGGATGGAGATGATTCCCGAGTCTTCTTATTCCTATTTTGTTCTTTTTCGGAGAGGAGGGCGGGGAATGAAGCCGCTTTTCCCCTCCGCCGGCAGGAGCCCCCAGGCTAGATGGACCGGCCTCAGCCAGGTCCTTCTCCGAAATGGAGAAGCTCCTGGCAGTCGTAGGGGCACCGCTCGGAGGAGATCCATCCCCTCCGTGTTCTGCCTCGGAAACCCTCGCCGTTTGAGGAGGACCTTGAATACGGGAGGATTCGGCTTCGGTGCTTGGCACCGAGCCTTGATTTCTCCCCATGGAAGGCCCTACCGTCTGAGGCTGGGTTGCCTCAAGGACAATGGCTACCTTAGGGTGGCCTCCAGTTGGCCCTCCCCCCCTAAGACATCTCAGGTCCCGTTGTCAGGATCGTCACTAGTCAGGTGGTTTCGGGAGGCACAGGCCTTGACCCCGGCAACATTTAATATTCTTGCCAGCGGGTCTTTTGAGGGAAGCGACCGAAGGGGCCTGGCTTCTCTCTCCCCCCCCCCTTAAGGTGTTTGCCCTACCGAGCCGCTTCAATGGGGGGCGGTCGACAATGTGCTGCTTGCTGGCTTTCTCGGCAGTCCTCTAGGAAAGAAAAGGAGGGACTGCCGCTGGAAACAGGAAGGTGCCCGAAAGCACCTCCAGAGAAGGGGGTGAGGGGTAGTCCCCTACACCCGTAGTCGCAGGAGAGGAGTAAGCCTCCTCTCCGGTTAGAGAAATATGGAGGGTCCCCTGCGCAAGCACATGGGTGGGGGGTGACCTCCATTTTCTCGGTGGAGTGGCCCGAGGGCGGCTCCGTCGTTGTTACAGGGGGAATTAAGCGGATTTTTGTGATATATTCATCATTGGGCATGGTGACCCTCTTTTTTACGGGATGCAATAGCACATCACCCCTCGCAGTAGCCCGCTCTGCAAGGGGTGCTTACGGGTCTCGCAGAGCCAGTTGCCGCCATTTAAGGCCACCCCTCCCGCCTGGTGACCTGGCATCTCTTCAGCGTGGCGGCTCCACCTTGGGCACGGCGTAAAATCAAGGATAGATGGGGAAGGGAGAAGGAAAAGGGATGTGAGAAGGAAAAGGGATGTGAGGAAGGTATGGGTGGGGATGAAGCAGGTTGTTAAAAAAACACCATCCCGAACAGGAGCTCAGAGGTTAGGGAACGTTGTCGCCCCCCTCCCCCTCATCCCCGATCTGGGACGGTTGGCTGAGAAGAAGGTCAGCATCTACACTGTGAAATTAGAGGGTGACCAGAGAAAGTTATGGGAGAGGTTCTATGAAAAGCGAGGAAACAAGTGTTTTGAAGGAAGGAGAAGAGGCTAAGCTGGGGTCGGACGGGGTGCTGAGTCCCGTCAGCACGGCGGCCTAGGATGGCAAATCGCCGCGCCCCTTATGGGGCAAAATATATTAAGGGACAAAGAAAAATCTAGGTTAAGTTCCAAAATTTGGGGGAAAAAGACGAGAGATGCTTCGCTGAGTGGAGCTCATATGTTACGGAACCCACGATTCCCTCAACGATGTCTACGTGAGTAAATAAGAAAGAAGTTGGAGTTAAAGTTTTTATTTTATAGGAATGGAATAATTCACACATTTACTTTATTGTCTTTTATAAAGAAACAAGACCGAACCAAATCGATAAATTTCCAAACACGAAGAACATGAAAAATAAATAATACAAAGAATTGAAAAGAACAAAGGAAAGAATTTCTCGCTCAAAATTTGTATAATTATTCTTCTTGCTTCATCCTTATTAATAATAATAAAATAATAATAAAAAATAATAAAATAAAATAAATAATATTAAAAAAATTATTATTATTTTGTTATTATTGCGCCACCGTAACCTTTCCTTAGACAAGGTCTACCGATTAGTTAATGAAATACGCATAAAGACCAGAATGACAATTACTAGCGAGCCCAGGTTATCCGAGGACTGGCCCTCGTTGGGAAAGCTAGAGGGGGGGGGGGTGATAGTACCGTCTTTTACTACCGCTCCTCTCCCCCCCCAGTACCACGTCAGGAAATTGAGGATATATAAACCCCGTCGCCTGGTTCTATAGACGGAAGAGTAGAGATGGAAGAGAAAGAGCGGTGTTGTGCTTGACTTTGTGATGCGTTCGATCATAATTAGAATCGAACCCGGTTCCCAGTCGTGAAAATCCCGCGCCTGGTGCAGTCGGCCACGCGAGCTCCTCTTGCTTCGTCAGCCCGGCTTCTTTCCTGCTGCATTTGCACCTTATTGTGACGACTGCGTTGTCCCCCGGACTTTTCCCTAAATTCCTTTTGAATTCCCCAGTCTGGGGGATCTTCGCGCACGTTACCTGTCCCGGTACCGGGACGAGCGGGGTCGCTTCCGCTTGCCTCTTGTACTCGGGACGCGTTCGTATACACAGACTTGCGGACTATATGACTTTTTTTTACTCTTCGTTGTAGGTCGCATGTCCCCGCGCCGGATTAAGGCGACTTTTGCCCTTGTAGATAATCGCCAGATGGGCTCCTAAAATAAAAAAAAAATCCTAATTCTGCGAAATAACTGAAATTGACCTAAAGAGGCGCCAGCAAGCCACGAACGAATGCCTTTGTAAGAGGTAAATTAGCACAAATCGCACAACTATTTCCCCATAAATGGGGTTTGATACGAGTATTGGGGAGAGGATGGCGCTAGAATTCCTTTATTAATAATATTTTTTTACATATCACACACTTATATGTACGTATGTTTGTGTGTCCATGCGTTAATTTATTTTTAGAGAATCCTTTGCCTTTTCTCATCCTGATCTTTGGTGAGTATGGGAGGTCTTTGTCCGCGTCCTGACGGGTGAGTGAATAAGGGGCAAACATCAACATTCCGCGCGTTGTGTCCATTATTTCTCACCAGATTTTCTCTCTAGTGAAATAAAAAGATTTACTCGCTCTTTCCCCGTTCCCACCACTACCCCATCCCATTCCCTTCCTCTTCAAGCCCCAACCAAACTTTGGGGAAAACAAGGTCCAGAAAGAATGGAAAGGGTAATTAAGACGAGTTCCGTTATAAAATGAATTACGGTGACAAGGAAGTACACACATTTACATACGACTCTATAGACTTTCAGTTTAAGGGGAAGGAACTTAATGGGTGTAGAAAAAGACAGGGTTAAGACATGGGGGGGGGGATAAAAGGAAAAGAATTATAAGATCTTTTCGGTGGGATCGACATGGTCCAGCACGAGAGTCGTTCATTTTCTGTCATGGAAGAGGCACCCAAGATAAATAACGGCGCCCAACATAAACCAAGTTGATCAGAGGAGAGAGTGTGTGAAAAAAGAAAGAAGAATAAAAAACAACAAACAAAACAGCATTAATAAAAAAACAACCTCTTTTGTAGTAAATACTATATACATCAAATGTCGGAATGCTGCGATTTCCAACCCCTAAAATCAGACATGAACGATAAACTACAGACACTAGAATACCACTGGAATCATTCAGCTTGTGATGCGAACAAACGGTTAAGGCGCCTCGTAGAATTCGCTATTTTCGCTTATTAACAATGGGTGGTTTATTTCCAGCTTAAGGAAGGAATGGGATGAAAGCATAATTGAGAGACGGCTCCACCGAATGCCTTTCCAACGAGCGCCCTACTTTCTTCCATGGTTTGATTTCCGAGATGGAATCAGGCCACCTTTTCCCCTGACATCTGTCCACTTTCATAGTTTCCTATCCACTAGGAAACTAATGATATTTCGAGTATGATAAGTGCACTACTTTCAATCTTAACCTCGGCAACAGAAGCAGTTGATTCTTATATACTCGTATGATTCTTTCTACTATGTTCGACGTAGGCAGAAGATTTTAAAAAATATTCTTTCTTAAAAAAATTGGATTAAGAAATTTCATGATACTCATTAGATGCTCACTTCTTTTTAAACCAATATTTCTCTCACAAAATGACTTAATATTAGTAATAATGAGTGTATTTTCTCTTCATTTGAATCATCACTAAAGGTTTTATGTCTGGTCCAAGTTTTGGTTGAAGTTATCTAACGCCTTTATTTTCATTTTTTTTTTACAGTACTCACTACTCATGTTCGATTTACCATTTCCTCTTATTTTGTCACTATCATATTTATGTTGAGCCTCTTTTGATGTTTCCACCTTTATAAAAGTCTTTCCATCTTGGCGCTTCCAAAGAGTTATGGAATCGCTTCAGAGAAGCAGAGGGGGCTAACGAAATTTTCTCGTTTGCGAGCAAGCCTTGGACTCAGCGCCGGACTCCCGTCCTATTACCACTTCATTACGGCCCCTTCCCGTAATTCATGTTATAAATCTAATTTTGAGACGACCGAAACATTTTTAGGAGAATTTCTGGTCCATCTTGGCTTCTACTTACGACGTCTAAGGTGAGTGTTTTCGTTTCATAGCAATTGATTCCAAGTGGGAGTTACATACAGCGCAGTCTTGTTTGTATCCTCATTATTTGCAGTTTTATTTACAATTACTTTACATTCTCTTTGTTTTCATTTGCTTGTCATTAATTACTCACATGCCCGATTGTCTTTCGCTCCGTCAGAAAAGAAGGCATCGTACATCAGTTTGGGCATTGGTTCTAATAAAGACAGACGATGGTACATATTTTGCCCTCCGACTCTTGGTTCTCATACATCAATGTAATATAAACGACAATTTTATATGGGTTTTACCATTTACCACCAACCTCACCTTTATTTCTCTCCTTTTATTTTTCAGTGGGAACCTGCAGTGCAATTTGTTACCCAGACTATGATTCAATATGTATATCTACAGGGTATGGACAACCGATGTAAAGTCAACCCAAATCAAGAATTCATCTGCCAACTTACCACAACCGATGCAGCTTAACTTCGCTGAAACGGGTTACCACTCGGATAGGCTGTAGCCCATTAATGTTTCTTTCATAAACTTTAGGACTGAAGATATCCAAAATAGGAAGTGAATTGTTTTTCGAGAAAGCAAAACAGCTGCATCGAGACACCCTTATAAGCAGCGAGACCTCGCTTTTATAGCCGATAATAAGAGCCACTGGTCAGGGGTGATTTATTAGAACTAACTCAACCTCGTTTCACGAGTTTAACTGCTTTTCAGCCGGGGTCATACCTCATAGTTTGCGTCCAAATGCACTTACACGCACATGCAACATATAAACTCACACACATAACGAAGAACACACTGGAATTGCTCCCCAATGGGTGCATCTTTTTGGGGGGGACCCACGCATAAAAGTCCGGGGACGTGCGTTTATTTCAAGGTTTTCTTCATATTTACAGTGGACTTTACCCTTAGTTTAGTGCCTTAATGTAACCTCTCAAGTGGCACAGTGGGAGAAATTAGGAATGCAGACGACTGAGTTGTTTCATTGAGAAGAAGGAATTGGTTCATGGTAACTTAGCGACGACTGTTAAAAGGAGGAGACGATGGGTAGAATGCGAGGGGAAAAGGGAAAATTACACTAACAATAATAAGGCCCGATAATGAAAAACGCAAGGTCCACCTTGAATACACCTGGGGGAGGGAAAGCAGTTTAAAATCTCTGAGAATAATTTCGCCTACAAGCGAAAGTGTAATCAAAATTAGGATTTATAAAACTCTGTGGTCCAGAAAAGAAACAAATTACATTAGAAGGAAATGAATCTCAAACATGGATTAATGTCAAAATTGTTCCAAATCTGGGAAAAACAATTCTTGGTGAATTTCAACGAATTACAAGATTAGAAAATGTGAGAAAGTTAACAAAAGGATAATAAGCAAAATAAAAAGAATCCAAATTATATGGGAGGAAGAAACGAACCTTAAAATCTTCGCTTCTGCTACAGAACACTTGAATCATCAGAAGTAAAAGAACCTGGCCATGTACTGGGTGTCCCTAAAGTTTTAACACAGGCAAAATGCATATTTTTAATAACAAAATTTGAACTACTTTTTATTCAATTTTTCCCTTTTTTCATTCAATTGAAGTAATAATAAATAACATCTTGAATGTGATTTCCACAATTTGTGATGCAAAGTTCGATCCTCTTTGCTAGATACGCCCGATGAATCCACTGCATTAAATCCAAATTTCCGTCAATTTGAGCACATTTATTTTTGAAGCGCCGTTTCCTTAGGTTTCTTGTATCTTTAATTTTCAATGGGTACAAACACCTTCTCCTTTAGCATACCCCATACAAGGAGGAAATAAAGTTGGGTAAGCTCTGGTCAACGAGAAGACCATTTCGACATTTTTCCTCTTTGTCCAGACTTTACGGACACCTTGTAGAACAATTCAAATTAAGAGGAGATAAATGAGACTAAGGCGGTCATATAAAGTTGTAAAATATTAATTAAAATATTAGTAAAATATTAGTTTGATTAAGATTTTTCTTTGATGCTTGTCATCTAATCTCAGGTTCGACTTTCACTATACTCTGTAAGGACGAGGGGGGATGGGCTAAAAAAATATTCATCGTCATGTGATTTTAACAAAACAGATGATTTTACCCGCATTATGTTTAATACCATGAATACGACGCTAGTTCCCAGATCAATGATAAAAAGCCGGAGGAAAAAGCGATAATTTTAACTCGTGTAAATCTGGTTCCTTCGAAGCATTCCTTTATTTTAAATTAAAACGAAAAGAAAACTTGTATAATTCAACTATACACATTCATCCCTTGTTGGAAGAATACGTAAGAGACAAGTAGATAGTGAAAAAGATATAGACAGAACGAGAATAGTGAAAGCTAGTAAATATGACAAGGGTTGCTATGGCAAACGTCATTAATCCTAAATCCAGACACTCCGAAGTGCGAACGTTTGCACTCGCGACGGGTAAGAAGAGGCGGATGAGGAACAGTTTGAGATGAAGGAAGAGCAAGAGGGTTTAGTTGTGCCCTGAAGATTCCTTTAAAGATGGACCCGGTCGCACTTCCCCAAAACAACGCTCAATCATGCACACCTGCGCAGCACAAAGCTGACCCATGCACACCTTTTTTTATAGAGCCCATCTGGCAACTGCCCACTTGGGCATAAGTCGCCCGAAACACGACAGCCTAGAACTAGGCTACTTTAAAATAAAAATATGAAATAATAACAATGCTAGAAATAGAACCTTCTTAAAAAAAAGGGAGAAGCCCGGCTTCCCCACAAAAGTTAACAGATCCACAAGTCAATGTGCACGAACTCGTCCCGAACACAAGGGACAGGTGGTAGCGACCCCGCCCGTCCAGGTGCCGACACAGGTATCATGCGTGAAGATCACCCAGTTTGGGACATTGGAGAAGAATGTGCCGAACAATCTGGGGAACGACGCAGTCGTCGCAATAGGGTGCTGGCAAGCGCTCCATCAAATAGCGATGCGTCACATGAGTATGTCCGATTCGGAGACGACAGAAAGCAACTTGAAGCCGTCGCGGTCGATAGGAACAGTCCCGGTGCAATGAAACGCAACTTTAAGTTCCCTTCGACCATCTCCCATCTTCTTTGCCAAGCAGTCAGAAGAGCTGCCCGTATTTAGGCCATGAGGTCGGTGTGAGGAAGAGCACATCGCTGGTCTGGTCGGAGAGTCCTCGTGGACGCTTTGGCGCCCTCATCGGCGCGTTCATTACGCGCAATTCCTACATGTCCAGGAATCCAGCAGAAGATAATCTCGACATCTGCCCAGCTGGCCAAACCGTGGCGCCCCGAAGATCACGAACCAGGGGATGCGGATATTCCAATGCCACAAGAGCACTCAGAGCACTTTGTGAGTCGCTATAGATCACAATCCGGTCTCTGAACAGGGCATGTCGGTTAACCTACCGTACCGAGTGGTGTATTGCCATTAGCTCAGCCGTTAAGACAGACGCAGCGCCTGGCAGAGCCCCGCTGACTTCAAACAGAGGGGATACGGCGTGGAAGCCGACCCCCACTTGGGACTTGAAGCCATCCGTATACATTGGCACGGTTCAAGCGTGACACGAGGTGTGCTCTAAAAAGGTCGAACGCAATACTCCCGGCGCAGTACAAGCTTTGGGAGCAGAGGCGTGGCGACAAATAGCCAAATGTGGTACCCTCCAGGGTGGCGTCCTGTGCAGAACCAGGGGTGGCACCGGCCCGAGAGCTATATCTAGCTCGTGAAGAAGTTTTTTGGCCCAAACCTCAAAGGGCTAAGGGTATCACTGGCGTCTCTCGGCGGCATAGGCACCGTCGAGATCAGCTGCGGATGTAGTGAAAGCTATTGGCGACTGAGAGACGCCGCAGGTTCGCGCGTACAGGCGATTGATGCACTGCACGCGGCGCAGAGCGAGTGGCATCTCCCCAGCATCGACCAACAGGTTCACAATGGGGGAAGTGCAGGAGGCACCGGTCCCAAGGCAAAGGCCGGTGTGGTGGATCGAATCCACCCTCCGCAATAAACGCTCGGCTGCGGATGCATAAAACTCGCATCCGTAGTCGAGATTCAAACAAACAAAGGATCGATAAAAGAGTAGGGCAGAAGCCCTATTGACGCCTCAAGCGCTAAACGTCACGGAACGGATAATATCCATGGCACTGGTACAACAGACCCTAAGGCTGCGAATATGAGCCTCCCAGGTGAGGCGTCGGTCGAATTCAAGACCAAGGAAACGGTGCGATTCCACAAATTCCAGGCGCACCCCATTAAGAAACAAATCTGGGTGGGGGTAGAGCCGTAAATGGTGGCATAAGTGCACCAACTTAGTCTTGGCCAAAGAAAACCAAAACCTGTGCGCTTTGGTATAGCAAGAGACGCGGTTCAATGCCTGTTGTAGACGACGCTCTAGAGTTGGCATCTGGGCCTCGCCAAAAAAGATCGAAAGGTCGTCCACGTAGAGCATAGCGAGAACATCTTCCGGCAGCACCGAGGTGATGCCGTTGATGCTCAGGGCAAAGAGTGTGACACTGAGGACACTCCCCTGCGAAACACCCTCTTTCTGCTCCATTGGGCCGTTAAGGGCTCCCTCCCACGTAATTTTCCATTTGGAGCAGAGCGTCCGACGTGGAGTAGAACTTGATGAAGTCGCACTGTGCAAAGACAGATGGCCTCCGCTGTCCAGGATAAAGGCTAATCTAACATTTCCTAATTTCTCCATCAACTTGCACACGCAAAAAGTTAGAGAGTTCGGGTGGAAACTCGTCGGAGTAGAGTGTCTCTCCTCGATTTGCGAAAGGCGTGCACAGTAGCGATTCGCCAGCAGTCTGGGAGAAGACCCTCCACCCAGATCCTGTTGAAAAAATCTAAGAGAAAGACCATGCCTCGCTCAGCGACGTGTTGAGGCCTGGCGTACGGGACATTGTCCGGAACATGGGCGGTGTCGGCGCACAAAGTAAGAGCAGAACGTAACTAACTCACAATAAACCTGTCGTTGGAGGGTTCTCCGCCTCTAGGATGTAAATTCCAGCCGGCGGCCTTACACGACATCACGAGGTGCAATGAATGCTGGCTGAGCAGCATCCCGGCTAGAGAATGCGGAAAAAGCAGTCGCGAAGGATTTCGCCACCGACGCAAGGTCCGAGATTGCGGTCCCATTCTCCTGAAGAAAGGGAGGGGGGTCCTGCAAGAACTTGCCTCGAATTCTTTTGACTCGCTTCCACACCTCTGCTAGAGGGGTATTCCCGTTAAGTAAAGACACGTATGTCCGCCAAGAAGAGCGGCGGGTGTGCTTCGAAATATACCGGAACCTAGCTCTAGCCCGACGAAATTCAGCGACAGTGAATTCGTTCGGGCAACGTTTATAGCGCATGTAGGCATAACGGTTCTGTTTGAGGGCCGTCTCACACTCGGCCGACCCGATGAGAGTAGTTGGCGTGCAAAACGGCCAGATGTTCTAGGAATAGTTCTCAAGCTTGCGGCGATGCGGTTGCCGAAGAAGAACTTAACGGCCTCATCTACCGACATAAACTCCTCGACTGAGGTAGACAATTCAGTCATTTCCTGAAATGCAGGCCACCCCGCCTGCGCCAAGCACCACCGAGGTGGGCTCTCAGGAGACATTTGCCCTAAAAAAGATATTTGAATGGGATAGTGATCACTACCATGGAGGTCATCGACCACCCCCAAATCAATAACAGGCTTTGCATCCGAAGAGCACAAAGATAGGTCAAGGCAAGAAAATGAAGCGGTTCTCGGACAGTAATGCGTCAACTCATCCACGTTTAGGACACCCATCTCAAGCTCTTCGATCAGATTGGCAAGGACTTGTCCCCTGGGATTTATTGAGTAATCTCCCCAGAAAGGATGCCTGCCGTTTATATCTCCGAGCAAGAGTAAGGGCCTTGGCAACCGTGCTCCGAAGCGGCGGAAGTCCCCCGCGTCGAAGTCAGCTGACGGTGGAATGTACGCAGAAATGATAGTATACCTCCTATCCAGGTGCAGCTACACAGCCACTGCCTGACAGGAGGTATCTAAAGAGAAAGGAAGAACGGAAACATCATGCCGCGTGTAAACCGCGCATCCCCTAGCCCGGCCATTCCGTGGTGGTGGGGTCGCAAGACGTTTATACCCCGGGAGGGCGGGCTATCTTTTGAAGAAAGATAGCTAACGGGGAACGGGACAAGACGATCCTTTGCAGCTCCTCCCAGTTGGCCCGGAGTCCACGGCAATTCCATTGAAGGAATATGCCCTCCAGGCCTAGCTGGGAGGAGATGTGGGGGCCCTCCTCGAACAGAAGACCCTCACGGGAATGGCCGTACGCTTCCCGGAGGCAGAACCCCGGGCGCTTTTGGCCGGACAAAGCGCTTTCGCCTTCGAGAAAAGCACCTCTAGAGAAGGGGGTTAGGTGGAGTCCCCTACACCTGTAGGCGTAGGAGAGGAGTAAGCCTCCTCTCCGGTTAAAGAAATATGGAGGGTCCGGGGGAAAGACCTCCATTTTTTCTGTTGAGCTGCCCGAGAGCGGCTCCGTCGTTGGTACAGGGGGAGTTATTTTTTTTTTTAGACTCATCATTGGGCATGGTGACCCTCTTTTTATTACGGGATGCAACCGCTCATTACCTCTCGCAGTTGCCCGCCCTGCAAGAGGTGCTTACAGGCCTGGCAGAGCCAGGCGCCTATATTTAGGTCCACCCCTCCCGCCTGGTGGCCTGGTAGTACATCTGCATCGCGGCTCCACCTTGAACACGGCGTAAAAAGTTAGATTGTGAAGAGGAGAGAAAAAGGGATGTGAGGAAGGTATGGGTGGGGATGAAGAATGTTATTAAAAAAACCCATCCCAAACCTGATTTCAGGGGTTAGGGAACGTTGTCTCCTCCCCCCTCAGCCCCGATCCGGGACAGTGGGCTGAGAAGAAGGTCAGCATCTACCCTGTGAATTTAGATGCTGACCAGAAAAAGTTGTGGGAGAGGTTTTATGAAAAGCGACGAAGTAGGGAAGAAATACAGGCTATATAAAGGAAAGAAGAGAGGCTAAGCTGGCGCCGGACGTGGCGCTGGATCCCGTCAGCACTGCCGCCCGGATGGCAAATCCTCGCGCCCCTTATGGGGCCTTTACACCTAACCAGCACAACGCTGACCCAGCACAACACTGACCCATGCACACCTAACCAGCACAAAGCTGACCTATGCACACTTACTCAGCACAACACTGACCCATGCACACCTAACCAGCCCAACGCTGACCCATGCACACTTACCCAGCACAACACTAACCCATGCACACCTAACCATCACAACCCTGACCAATATTGGCACACCTACCTAGCACAACGCTGAGCCAGGCACACTTACCCAGCACAACGATGATCCATCCAGGTGGCGCGTTCAAGAGGGCACGAGAATGGGCGTGTATGATGGCGGCCATCACTCTGGGGTTCCCCCCGATCAAAATGAAGCCGCCCACGAGGAAGCCGACGAAGTGCGTCCCCCGAACCGCCTGCACCAACTCCTCGTCCCAGACGCATTCCGCGTTCGTCGCCACCCAGCTCTGAAATACAACACGGGACCCCCTTGAGTCGCGCGGGGGGGATATAATTGCTCACTTAAAACTAAGAAGAGAACCCAACGAGGGAATTTCTCCCTCAACAAATGTGTGAAAGAAAGGTAAGGAAAGTGGTGAGGTTGAGGAAGTAAAACAGTATGGAAAGTAAATCAATTCGAATACCCTAAGATAGAAACTACTTAGAACGCCCTGGATAGGGAGGTCACGCAACTCTCCAGAACCTGCCATCACGCCAGGAATGATCCACCTCTATCCATCCAGGAAAACCTACACCCCTATTGCTTTTTCTGGGCTCCTTCTCGTGGCTCGACTTTGTTCGAGGAGGGGCTGCATGTACCCTGCTCCCTCCCTACGTATTGAGGGGGTGTCGGTTATCGACAACCCTTAACTTAAACTATCTCACTATTCCACCTCTTTCTCTTTTTATTTCACCTCGGCTATTATTTCCCCTCTTCCCCCATCGGATTACACAGTTTTTCTCCATCTACTATGGTTCCTTCCTGAGCGGTAGTTATGCCTTCGCTAGTGGTTGCATTTTCAGTATTTCTTTTCACCCGCATGGAACTCGAACCCGTTGGGTCCTAAATTGTGGGTGGGAGAACAGCGCTTCATTCGGGTCCTTAGGGCTTCAATTTGCCCACTTGGGTACGATCGCCTCATTTTCATTTCCCTTAACTTAACCGGGTTTTTTTTTGTGAACCTTTCTCTAACTTTTTGGTTAAAGTCAAAACTTTAACTAAAATTAATGGTTTGGGTTTTTAAGGTGGAAAAGAGTACTGTGTAATCCAACGGAGACATTTCGAGGCTGCGAAAAGAGAAGGAAGAGAGATGAGGCGATAAGAAGAAAAAAAAGGGAAGAGAATGGGCGGGAATGCGTATGTTATATAATTACAGGGAGCCAGCAAGGACGACTTAGTCCACTTAAAGCCCAGTCCCATTCTATACTAATATGATAGTAGTCCTCCTTTGGACCTTGTCTCCAAGATGATCACTCCCGCGATATTCAATCCACGACAGGGATCCGTATTTAAAAAATATCATTATTTGTAAAATAACTGTCAATTTTGTTTTTAAAACTATTCACACTACTAGCATTTACTACCCCCATGGAGAGTGCGGTCCATTTATCGATGATTTTAAAGGTGATTTTTTTTTTGATTATGTTCGTTTGAAACCTCCGTAGTCCTTTCATTTTAAAACCGTTGTGAGGTGTGAAACCATTGTCGTACTTAAAAAATTTCATAGTTTACCTTTTCAAATTCATTTAAAATTTTAAATACTTCGATAAGCTAACCTCGCAATCTCCTAGTTTCGAGAGTCGGTAGTTTTAATATATTTAATCTTTCGATATACAACTAATTTCTAATCGAGGGAATTAGTTTAGTTGCCCGTCGTTGAATTCTTTCCATTTTATTGATGTTTACGTTTATAAGGTGACCACAATTGTATCGCGTATTCTAGGTGTGGGTCTACTAAGCTTTAATATAGAGATATGATTCTATCTTGGTGTTTGTAGTGAGAACTTCTCGCAATATATCCCATCATTCGGTTCGCATTCTTACACATTTCGTCACACTGTTTGTTAAACTTAAGATCCTTTGAAACCCGCACCCCTAAATATTTTTCTTCGTCCACGGAGATAAGATTTTTGCCACCCATTGGGTTATTTCGACTACGTGCAAAACTCTACACTTGTCTAAATTGAATTTCATGTTTCATTTATTAGACCATTCGAAGATTCTATAAAGATACCAGCTGAATTAATTTGCTATCATTCTCATTTAAAATTTTACTCACAATTTTTGTGTCGTCCGCAAATTTGGATAATTTACCAAGTAGGACAGTGTCCATATCGCTTACATAAATAAGGAACAACAATGGTGCCAACACAGATCCCTGGGGCATGCCACTAGTTACATTTTCCACTCCGAAAATTTACCGTTTAAAAACTACTCTATGCTTACGATTACTTAACTACAACTCGATTCATTGTAGAAAGGAGTTTTCCCCTTATTCCATGAGCAAACAGTTTAGTTAGTCATCGCCTCTGAGTAACGGTGTCGAATGCCTTAGCGAACTCTAAGTAAACTATGTCCAAAAATCTACTTTGAAACAAACGATTACGTACATGTAAATAATGTTGAACGTTAGAAAAATGTAATTTTTACATCATTATAATGATTTTGATTCGAGCCAAACTCCTACAGTACTACCGAGCTGATCGCGGCGAACTATCATTAAATTATTTTGTAGGTTTATAAAGATGAATTTCACCTATCTCTGAGCTACCCCTCTAAATGAGATATTATAGAAGTTCAAAGTATTAAGAAACTCTCCCTCCCTGACTATAACAAGAGAAGAGGAAGTGAGAAAAGGAAGAAGACAGCAAGGAAGATTTTGTTTTTCTCGTGGATTCTCTCGAGAAAAACATTAGTGTTTTTAGATTCGTGAATCTTCGTTCAGCTTCTGGATTTAGAAATTAAACACTCAAAAATTAAAGAAAAACTCATACCAGAACTAATTTTTCTAACTTGTTGTAAGTAAAATTTCTAAACTCTCGAAATCTTATTAAGTATAGGCTGAAAACTCTAATAAGCAGAGTAACTTACGTACCTAACGTAGTCCTTGACGACTTAGCAATACTGGTGTAACAACCTTTTGAAATGGAAGAATTTTTTTTTATATGCTAATTAAGATGAATTCGGGCGTCTACTTTTGTATGAAATTGAGTTCTAAATTTGTTGACTGCGTTAAATTTATTTCTATAGATGGGCTAATATAGGTGATAATTAAAGATCCTCAGAAAATACGCAGTGAGCTAAATATGATTGGAAATGAAATATAATACTCGGCCCCGAGGAGCAGAGTTTAGACTTTAGACCGTCATGGAACAAGCGGTTCAAGGATGACAAACGTGCGAAAGTATTGATTTAATCCCCAATGTGAAGTATCTAAAGCAAGGCGATCTTAAATGTATGCTGTTTACAGTTTTTTTAATAGTTAAGGAACGATTGTACTCTGGTGAAACTTCTGAATGCCCTCAGGATGTTCCGAGATCTTCTGTTCGTAGAGTTCCGCGACCAAACTTGTTCTTGAAGCACTTACCATCCTATTTTGATTCTTCAAGTCCATAAACATGCATGGTTCCTAATCATGCATTATGCTTCATCTTTTAAGATCCATAATCATGCGTAATCCTCATTTTTCTGTGATTCTTAATCTTGAGCGGTCCACTAATCTTGTGTAATCCCTAATTCTGCATGATCACCAGTCATGTAGGATCTCTAACTTTGTTGGATCCCTGTTATGTATTCTAAATTCTGTTTCTGACAGAGGGTGAGAGGAAATAATCATTTGGGCTGACGAAGATCTTTTTATATGGGGTTTCTTTAATAACCCACCTTCGGGAGTCGCTTCAATTCCTTTGAGGTTTCCGATTCGGATCCATCTAGCTGTAGTTGGTCATTTGCTGTAACGACCCCATGTCCCGTATCCTAGTGTGGGGGAATTCCACGTGGAATTTCTTTTACAGCACGGAAGTTCCATGGCTGGAGAAGTTCTGTTAGGCTTAAATTGGTAAGCCTACCCCGCCCCCCCTTTCCACAAGCGGTAGCCTCGAACCGCGTCCCCCACGGACCACCTTTACACGGGTTAGAATTGTCTCGGCAAGAAGATTCGAGGCCATTCGAGAGTAGAGCTGTTTCCCACTAACCCCCCGCGGGGAGAGCCTCGGACATAAATAGTGCTCGTCTCCAATGAGGCAGACACAGAGTTGAGAATTCTCGCCGGACCCAAGAAGATTCCCCTAGTTCTAAGTCAGGTGCTAACAACAAAGCAAAGTGACGGCTGAAATATTTTGTGTGTCGGAATTAGCCCCAGCCAGTGTGGTAATTCCATTTAATGATCGCTACCGAGTGATTTTTCCGACTTCACTCATCAACTCCTGTTGAAGCCCTCCTCGTTCGCTCTTCGTTTTCGGATGGCCAAAATACTCTCCCCTGGACCGGACCTTACCGCCATCCTCTTTTTGGAGAACCGTCATCACTTTAAGTTCCCGCTCAGAAGCTCCGAGCGCCCTCGCCTCACGTGCAGAAGACATCAGTGAAGCCTTACCCCGTCCTCTCACCCGGAATCCTTCGTAAGCCAACTCCTCTCCCCCTTCAGTAACCCATTTGAGTTAATTCCGCCCATTCAAATAGTCTCCCCCTGTAATACCATAAATTTTAACTTCATAGACTGATGCAAATCTACAATTCCCCCCCCTCCTCCTTTACCGATGTAATATTACCCATTAATTCTCTGATGTAATTTTTCCCATCAATTCTCTCATTTTTATGCAAATAAAATTATATTTTTGTACAAGCCTCTTTAAATAACCTTGAGCTTTGCCATTGCCGATATTTTACCTGATCGCATTGCACTCTTATCTTGCAATTCCGCCCGTCGAAACTCATGGTGTTCCATCCCTTTGTTGGTTCGCCTTTAAGTTATTGGTCCCTCCTCCGTAGATATAATATGGTATTGATGAAATGCAATGTCATACCACGACATATATATTTATTAATATACATATTATATAATTTGGGTGTGAAGTGTGTTTGGGTTTTTTACGAACACGTGTCATTTTAATTCTGACATTAGAGGTTCCCTTGTTATTCATATCTATCCATTTTATTTTAATTTTTGTATTGTACTGGCAGAAGGCAAGTTAAAGTTAATTGAAGAGCAGTGGAACGTAATCTATTTTGATTTTTGTGTTGGACCCCAGGTAATTAATTTTTTTTTAGTGTTTGAATTTTGGAGACTCTCCTGGTTATTAATCCAAAACAGTTAAGGTCTTTGGTGTCTTAATTCCGGTAGGACCATTTAAATTTTTTTTCCGCTTAGAAACAGCAGAGGTAGATAGCTGTATCATATTTTTTTTTGTGTGAACAAGGCCTTCATGAATAATTAAGTATTCATTTCGCGTGGGTAGTGTCCTAGCTCGTTCGTGTGTCAGTGTTCGCTTAGTTAACTGCGTAACAATGTCATCCTTCGAAAAATTCAAGAGACAGGGTGAAATGTTAGGTCTTTCGGACAAAGACCTGTTAAATTACGTATAGGAAGAAGAGAGGAACGAACGGGCAGAGCGAAGGGAGGAGGAACTAAGAAAAACGGATATGGAGAACAAACTGAAGATTGAGATGGATGAGAACAAACTGAAGATGGAAAGGAAGATGGAGAAGAACAAAATAAAGTTGGAAGAACGTGAACAAATTAGGCAGCATGAGCTGAAAATGAGCCGAAATCAAATGGATTCTCAGTCCATCGGTTCCCGCTTTTAATGATGGAGAGGACTTTGGGTAATTTTGTACCCATTTTCAAAGAATCTTTCAGATCAATAGATGGGATCTTGAAAATGATGGCGTCGCTCGCCTACTCCCCCTTCTAAATGCCAAGTTAAAGGATATCTTCGTATTCCTTCCCCCGGAAGCAACTTTGGACTATTCCACGTCTAAGTCCGAATTGTTAGCCGCTGTTCATATGAATTGCGAATTCTACCACTCCCGATTCCGCCAGGAAAGGATCCGCCCTGATCAAACATTTCGGCAACACGGGTACATCCTCCAAAGACACCTTCAGTGTTGGCTGGATGCGTGCAAGATTTCCCAGGTCTACGAGTCCCTTCTGGACTTCTTCCTTAGGGATCAGCTTTTAGCTGCCGTGGCTCCCGAAATTCGAGCCTTCATTAAAGAAAAACGTTGTGCCACTTTCAAGGAGTGCTTCAAAAGAGGCCGATGTTTACGCAGGTAGTTATTATTTATA
Source organism: Ceratothoa steindachneri (assembly GCA_963969495.1). Classification (NCBI taxonomy): domain Eukaryota; kingdom Metazoa; phylum Arthropoda; class Malacostraca; order Isopoda; family Cymothoidae; genus Ceratothoa; species Ceratothoa steindachneri. The sequence goes on along the minus strand of OZ018329.1, from coordinate 67,236,479 downwards.
CCCTAAGGATGTTCAAGAGGCTCCCCAATGGCCCCCCAATACTAAATTTTATGGCCATAAGCCCCCCCTTAAATTGGTTCCAAGATTTACCAAAGTTCCTAGTCCCTCGAAGAAACTTCCATCCATCGGAACACCGAGACGTTAAGCCCCTCGTTTCTTCTCCCCCGGTTGTGCCGTACCAAAAAAACCCGATCGTATGCTACACCTGCGGAGTTCCCGGCCATTACCGCACGAACTGTCCTCAAAACTCCCGATTCGCAAACCTTCAATCCCACCAAGTGCACCAAATGTGGGCCTCCCCTGATCATCCTCCGTCGCCTCAGGAGACCCACGATCCTCCCTCGCCCGACAAAGTCCCGGTCCATCAGGTAAACTTTCTTTTTAATGAGAACAGCCCTGGTGGATTGAAGTTCGAGAACGGAACTGTGAACGGTCGCCGAGTATCCACCCTCGTCCGTGACACCGGGTGCACCTGTATTATAGTGTCTGAGGACCTACTCCCACCTGTTGGTCCCGACCACAAGAAATTTGCGGTGGTCCACGACTACCTTGGCCGGGCCAGTCGTTTTCCAGTAATTCGTTGTCACATCGAGTGTGACTATATGTCCGGTTGGGCCGAAGTGGTAGCGGCCCCAATCCGGTTCTGCTCCGTTTTGTTCGGTCAGAACCCCGTAATCCACGACCATCCCGTGGCCCAGCCCGTGTTTGCCCGTACACAGGCAGCCCTGTAATCTCATGCACCCATTCTCCTGGAAACCCCTATTGACCCGGAGTTCCAAGCCCTCCAGAGTCACAAGTTTGCCCGCGCCCAGAAGGAGTGCGCAACCCTCCTCCTCCTTTGGGAGAAAACTAAAGCCCTCGAGCGTGAGTCCACCCAAGGTAACAAATGAGTGTCGTACCTCGTGAAGAAGGACTTATTGAGAGGTATAAGACCTACTTTGACCTAAAGTCACGAGAACGAAAATTCAAGCCTGGCGCGGAGGTGATGGTGCTACTTCTCACGGGAAGCAACAAACTCCTTAGCCAGTGGAAGGGACCCTACCCCGTCCTCGAGTCTAGAGGACCCTTGGATTACCTCATCCGTACTCCGGCGGGAGCGAAGGTTTTCCACGTAAATTGTATATATTCTCATTAATGTTCTTAATTATGATTTTTTTTTTGGTTCACTAATTTGTTTAGTCTTTAGTCCCATATTTTTGCCTCCATTTAATTGTATCCTTTTTGGGGGGTTCTACTGAAATGTCGCCAATGTTATCCTGTGACTTTTTTTAGTTGTTTACATTGTGCTAGTTAAATTGTCTCTAGAATTGACACGTTTAAGCCTTATGTCCGTAAATTTCCCGCTGAGCTCAGATTAACGTTTTTTTTTTGTGTGTACACCTGTCGTAGCAGGTCAGAATTTCCCTAGACCCTTAATAATTCTAGTCTGATGGTTGGGATGATCCTTTCCTACGCAACTGCTCTGTAAAGCATCATCTTTCGGTTGGGAGATGTGTGGGGGAATTCCACGTGGAATTTCTTTCCCAGCACGTAAGTTCCATGCGCTGGAGAAGGTTATGTTAGGCTTAAATTGGTAAGCCTAACCCCCCCTTCCACAAGCAGTAGCCTGCCTCAAACTACGTCCCCCACGGACCAACTTTACTCGGGTTAGAATTTCCTCGGCAAGGAGATTCGGGGCCATTCGAGAGTAGAGCTGTTTTACACTTACCCCCGCGGGGTGAGGCAGACGCAGAGTTGAGAAGTCTCGCCCGGACCCCAGAAGATTCCCTTAGTTCCAAGTCAGGTGCTAACAACAAAGCAAAGTGACGGCTGAACTATTTGTGTGTCGTAATTAGCCCCAGTCAGTGAGGTAATTCCATTTAACGATCGCTACCGAGTTATTTTTCCGACTTCACTCATCAACTCCTGTCGAAGCCCTCCTCGTTCGCTACTCGTTTTCGGGTGGCCGAAATACTGTCCCCTGGACCGGACGTTACCCCCCTTCCCTTTTGGGAGAACTGTCATCAATTTAAGTTCCCGCTCAGAAGCTCCGAGCACCCTTGCCTCACGTGCAGGAGACATCCATGAAGCCTTACCCTGACGTCTCACCCGGAATCCTCCGTAAGCCAACCTCTCTCCCCCTTCAGTAACCCATTTGATTTAATTACCCCTATTTGACTAGGCTACTTCTAATATATTCAATTTTAACTTCATAGTCTGATGCATAACTACAATTCCTCCTCCCTCGTTTACCAATGTAATTTTACCCATTAATTCTATGATGTAATTTTGCCCATTAATTCACTGATGTAATTTTACCCATCAATTCTCTCATTTTATATGTAAATAAAATTAAATTTTTGTAAATGCCTCTTTAAATAACCTTGAGCTTTGTCATTGCCGATATTTTACCTGACCTCTTTGCACTCTTATCTCGCTATTCCGCCCGTCGAAACTCGTGGTGTTCCGTCCCTTTGTCGGTTCGCCTTCAAGTTATTGCTCCCTCCCCCATAGATATAATATTGCATTGATGTTTTTTTTTTTTTTAATTTTATAGAACCCATCTGGCAACTACCCACTTGGGCATAAGTCGCCGAAAAAACCCTGACAGCCTAGAACTAGGCTACTTTAAAATAAAAATATGAAAACTTAGCAATCGATATAAATTGGAAAAAGTTAACAATCAGGAAGCAATCTCCGGGGGCGGGGGAAGGCCCCCCTCACCCCTATGCAGGAGAGTGCAACCTACAAACAAAACAATAACAAAAAAAGAACCTTAAATGAAGGGGAGAAGCCTGGCCTCCCCCCCAAAGTCAACAAGTCCACAAGTCAATGTGAACGAATCTGTCCCGAGTACAAGGGGCAGGCGGTAGCGACCCCGCCCATCCCGGTACGGAACAGGTATCGTGCGCGAAGATCACCCAGACTGAAACATTCGACAAGAATGTGCCGAACAGTATGGGGGACGAAGCAGTCGTTGCAATAGGGCGCAGGCGAGCGCTCCATCAAATAGCGATGCGTCACACGAGTGTGTCCGATTCGGAGACGACAGAAAGCAACCTGAAGCAGCCACGGCGATGAGAGATAGGTCCATAAGAAAGGTCGCGGAGAATTGGCAAGCAACTGTAAGTTCCCTTCGACCGTCTCCCATCTTCTTTGCCAAGCAGTCCGAAAAGCTGCCCGTATTAACGCCATGTAGTCGGTGTGAGGAAGAGCAAAACACTGGTCCGGTCGCAGAGTCTTCGCGGAATCTTTGGCACCCTTATCGACGCGCTCATTCCCCGCAATTCATACATGTCCAGGAATCCAGCAGAAGATAATCTCGACATCTGTCCGGCTCGCCAAAATCGTGGCGTCACGGATATCGCGAACCAGGGGATGTGGAGATTCCAATGCCCCGAGAGCACCCAGGGTGCTTTGTGAGTCGCTATAGATCACAATCCGGTCTCCGAACCGGGCACGTCGCGTAATCTCCCGTACCGAGTGGTGTATCGCCACCAGCTCGGCCGTGAAGACAGACGCAGCGCCTGGTAGAGCCCCGCTGACTTCAAACAGAGGGGATACGGCGTGGAAGCCGACCCCCTCTTGGGACTTGGAGCCATCTGAATACAATGGCACGGTTCCAGCGTGACACGATGTGTGCTCCAAAAAGGTCGGACGCAATACTCCCGGTGCAGTACAAGCTTTGGGAGTAGAGGCGTGGTGACAAATAGCCAAATGTGGTACCCTCCAGGGTGGCGTCCTGGGCAGAACCAGTGGCGCCACCGGCCCGAGAGCTATATCTACCTCTCGAAGGAGTTTTCTGGCGTCTCTCGGTCGCATAGGCACCTTTGAGATCAGCTGCGGATGCAGTGAGAGCTTTTAGCGACTGAGGAAGACGCCGGGATCGCGTGTACAGGTGAGCGATGCACTAAACGCGGCGCAGAGCGAGTGACATCTCCCCAGGATCGCCTAACAGGCCCTCCATTGCGGAAGGAACCGGTCGCAAGGCGAAGGCCGGTATCGTGGATCGAATCCACCTTCCGCAATAAACGCTCGGTGTGGATGCATAAAACTCGCATCCGTAGTCGAGCTTCGAGCGAACGAAGGATCGATAAAAAAGTAAGGCAGTAGCCCTATCAGCACCCCAAGCGCTGAACGTCACGGAACGGAGACTATCCATGGCACGGGTACAAGAGACCCTAAGGCTGCGAATATGAGCCTCCCAGGTAAGGCATCGGTCGAATACAAGCCCATCAAACGGTGCGACTCAACCACATCCAGGCGCACCCCATTAAGAAACAAATCTGAGTCGGGGTGAAACCGTAGATGGCGGAGAAAGTGCACCACCTTAGTCTTGGCTAAAGAGAACCGAAACCTGTGCGCTTTGACATAGCGAGTGACGTGGTTCAATGCCTGTTGAAGTCGACGCTCTAGAGTTGGCATCTGGGCCGCGCCAAAAGAGATCGAAAGGTCGTTCACGTAGAGCGTAGCGAGAACATCTTCCGGCAGCACCGAGATGATGCCGTTGATGCTCAGGGCAAAGAGTGTGACACTGAGGACACTTTCCTGCGGGACCCCCTCTTCCTGCTCCTTTGGGCCGGAGAGGGCTCTCCCCATCTGTACGCGGAATCGACGATCTCGCAAAAAATCACATATATACATTGGGAGGCGTCCTCTGGTTTCCATCGTGTGGAGAGTTTCCATGATACCGTATCGCCATGCGGTATCATAGGCCTTCTCCAGATCGAAAAACACCGTGGCGTAGTGCTGTCTACGAAGGAAAGCCTTGCAGACGGCATTTTATAGTCGGAGCAGAGCATCCGACGTGGAGTGGAACTTGCGGAAGCCGCACGTTGCGGAAGACAGATGGCCTCCGCTGTCCAGGTAAAAGGCTAATCAAACATTTACCAATTTCTCCATCAACTTGCAGGCGCAAGAGGTTAGAAAGATTGGGAGGAAACCGGTTGGAGTAGAGTGATCTCTCCCCGGTTTGCGAAAGGCGAGCACAGTAGCGATTCGCCAAGTGTATGGGAGAAGACCTTTTACCCAGATCCTGTTAAACAAATCTGAGAGAAAGGCCATGCTTCGCTCACCCAGGTGTCAAAGCATAGCTTACGAAACATTCTCCGGACCATGGGCGGTGTCCGCGCACGAAGCGAGGGCAGAACGCAACTCACTTACAGTAAACTTGTCGTTGAAGGGTTCTCCGCCTCTGGAGGTAAAGTCCAGCCGGCGGCCTTCCGCGACATCACGACGTGCATTGAATACTGGCGGAGCAGCATCACAGCTAGAGAATGCGGCAAAAGTGGTCGCTAAGGATTCCGCCACGGACGCAGGGTCCGAGATTGCTATCCCATTCTCCTGGAGAACGGGGGAGGGGAGGGGGGCTGCGAGAACTTGCCCCGAATCCTTTTGACTTGCTTCTACACCTCAGCTAATGGGGTCTTCCCGTTAAGTGAAGACACGTATGCCCGCCAAGAAGAGCGGCGGGCGTGCTTCGAAATATACCGGAACCTAGCTCTAGCCCGACGAAATTCAGCAACAGTGAAATCGTTCGGGCAGTGCATATAGCGCATGTAGGCATAACGCTTCTGTTTGAGGGCCGTCTCAACCTCGGCCGCCCCTATGGGATTGGTCGGCGTGTAAAACGGCCACACGTCCTTGGAATAGTAGTCAGGCCCACGGCGATGAGGTTGCCGGAGAAGAACTCAACGGCCTCATCTACCGACCTAAACTCCTCGACTGAGATAGAGAATTCAGTCATTTCCTGAAATGCAGGCCACTGCGCCCGCGCCAAGCACCACCGCGGTGGTCTCTCAGGCGGCAGTTGCCCTGAAAATGATATTTGAATAGGAAAGTGATCACTACCATGGAGGTCATCGACCACCTCCCAATCAAAATCAGGCTGTGCATCCGAAGAGCACAAAGATAGGTCGAGGCCATAAAATAAAGCGGTTCTCGGACAGTGATGCGTAAACTTATCCACGTTAAGGACACCCATCTCAAGCTCTTCGATCAGATCGGCAAGGACTTGTCACCTGGGATTTATGTAGTAATCTCCCCAGAGAGGATGCCTGCCGTTCAGATCTCCAAGCAAGAGATAGGGCCTCGGCAACCGTGCCACGACGCGGTGAAAGTCCCCCGCGTCGAAGTCAGCTGACGGTGTAATGTACCCAGAAATAAGAGTATGCCTCCTATCCAGGTGCAGCTGCATAGCCACTGCCTAAAAGGAGGTATCTAAAGAGAAAGGAAGAACGGAGACATCATGCTGGGTGTAAACCACGCATCCCCCAGCCCTGCCATCCCGCGGTGGTGTGGTCGCAAGACCCTTATACCCCGGAAGGGGTGGCAGGGGGCACGTGCCTAGCATGGTCTCCTGCAAAACGATAGCTAATGGGGAACGGGATGAGACGAGCCTCCGCAGCTCCTTCTAATTGGCCCGGAGTCCACGGCAATTCCATTGAAGGAATATGCCCCCCGGCCTAGCTTGGAGGAGATGCGGGGGCCCTCCTCGAACTGAACACCTTCATGGGAATGGCCGTACGTTTTCCGGGGGCAGAACCCCGGGCGCTGTTGGCCGGACAAGGTGCTGAAGGCGCTGTCGCCTTCGGGGACTTATTGGGGGAGGTTGGGCTCGCCATGCGAGTCTTTTCCTCCCTTCACCTCGAAACCTTAGGCGGGCGTTGCGGCTTCGGAGGCGTGGGGCCCTCTTTTCGAGGAACCACCGTCTCCGAGCCACTCGCTCCACCTTGGGGCGTGGGCGAAGGAGCCGAAGCTTCTTTGTTGCTGTCCTCCTTTCGGGGAACAGCTTTATGAACACCGGAAGATGGCCTAGCGACCATCTTCAGGGGTGTTGCCTCCTGTGAGTCTATTTTTTTTTTTTAATTAAGGTGCTATCTGGTGACTACCGACTTAGGCATAAGTCGCCGTAAACAAACAGCCTAGTTCTAGGCTTCTTTAAAAATTGAACAGGAAACAACAATAAAAAGAAATAACAATAACAATAACAAAGCAATAAAAAAACAATAACAAAAACAACAACAACACTAATTGAACCTGGTTAAATGAAACGGAGAAAGCCGGCCTCCCCCCAAAAGTCAACAAGTCCACCACTCAAAGTGCACGCACTAGTCCCGAGTACAAGGGACAAGCGGTAGCGACCCCTCCCTTCCCTGTACCAGGACAGGTGTCATGCGCGAAGATCACCTAGACTAGGACATTCTACAAGAATGTGCAAAACAGTCTGGGGGATCACGCAGTCGTCGCAATAGGGCGCATGCGAGCAGCGCTCCATCAAATAGCGATGCGTCACACGAGTGTGCCCGATTCGGAGACGACAGAAAGCAACCTGAAGCCGCTGCGGCATTAGGGGATAGGTCCATGGGAACAGTCGCGGCGCAATGGCACGCAACTTTAAGTTCCCTTCGACAGTCTCTCATCTTCTTTGCCAAGCAGTCCGAAGAGCTGCCCGTATTCCTGCCATGTAGTCAGCGTGAGGAAGAGCGAAACGCTGGTCCGGTCGCAGAGTCCTCGCGGACTCTTTGGCGCCCTCATCGGCGCGCTCATTCCCCGCAATTCATACATGTCCAGGAACACAGCAGAAGATAACCTCGACATCTGCCCGGCTCGCCAAAACCGTGGCGTCACGGATTTCGCGAACCAAGGGATGCGGAGATTCTAATGCCCCGAGAGCACTCAGGGCGCTTTGTGAGTCGCTATAGATCACAATCCAGTTTCCGAACCGGGCACGTCGCGTTATCTCCCGTAATGAGTGGTGTATTGCCACCAGCTCGGCCGTGAAGACAGACGCAGTGCCTGGTAGAGCCCCGCTGAGTTCAAACAGAGGGGATACGGCGTGGAAGCCGACCCTCTCTTGAGGCTTGGAGCCATCCGTATACACTGGCACGGTACCAGCGTGAAACGATGCGTGCTCCAAAAAGGTCGAAGGCAATACTCCTGGCGCATTACAAGCCTTGGGAGCAGAGGCGTGGCAACAAATAGCCAAATGTGGTACCCTCCAGGCTGGCGTCCTGGGCAGAACCGGCGCGAGAGCTATATCTACCTTTCGAAGGAGTTTTCTGGCCCTAAACCCAATTGGCTTAGGGTAGGACTGGCGTCTCTCGGCGGCATAGGCACAATCGAGATCAGCTGTTGATGCAGTAAAAGCTGGTGGCGACTGAGGAAGGCGCCCAGCTCGCGCCTACAGGCGGGTGATGCACTGCACGCGGTGAAGAGCAAGTGGCATCTCCCCAGCATCGACCAACAGGCTCTCAATGGGGCAAGTGCAGAAGGCACCAGTCGCAAGGCGAAGGCCGGTGTGGTGGATCGAATCCACATTCCGCAATAAACGCTCAGCTGCGGAAGCATAAAACTCGCATCCGTAGTCGAGCTTCGAGCGAACAAAGGATTAATTAAAAAGTAAGGCAGTAGCCCTTTTAGCGCCTCAAGCGCTGAACGTCACGGAACGGAGAATATCCATGGCGCGGGTACAACAGACCCTAAGGCTGCTAATATGAGCCTCCCAGGTGAGGCGTCGGTCAAATACAAGACCAAGGAAACAGTGCGACTCAACCACATCCAGGCGCACCCCATTAAGAAACAAATCTGTGTCGGGGTAAAGCCGTGGATGGCGGCAAAAGTGCACCACCTTAGTCTTGGCTAAAGAGAACCAAAACCTGTGCGCTTCGGCATAGCGAGAGACGCGGTTCAATGCCTGTTGGAGTCGACGCTCTAGAGTTGGCATCTGGGCCACGCCAAAAGAGATCGAAAGGTCGTTCACGTAGAGCGTAGCGAGAACATCTTTTGGCCGCACCGAGATGATGCCGTTAATGCTCAGGGCAAAGAGTGTGACCCTGAGGACACTTCCCTGCGGGACACCCTCTTCCTGCTCCTTTGGCCTGGAAAGGGCTCTCCCCACCCGTACGCGGAATCGACGATCTCGCAAAAATTTACATATAAACATTGGGAGGCGTCCCCTCGCCCCCATCGTGTGGAGAGTATCCTTGATACCGTATCGCCATGCGTTATCATAGGCCTTTTCCAGATTGAGAGACCGTGGCGTAGTGCTGTCTACGAAGGAAAGCCTCGCAGACGGCATTTTCCAGTCGGAGCAGACCATCCGACGTGGAGTGGAACTTACAAAAGCCACACTGTGCAGAAGACGGATGGCCTCCGCTGTCCAGGAAATAGGCTAATCTAACATTTACCAATTTCTCCATCAACTTGCAGACGCAAGAGGTTACAAAGATTGGGAGGAAACCGGTGGGAGTAGAGTAACCTCTCCCCGGCTGGCGAAAGGCGAGCACAGTAGCGATTCGCCAGGAGTCTGGGAGAAGACCTTCCACCCAAATCCTGTTATAGAGATCTAACAGAAAGGCTATGGCTCGCTCACCCAGGTGTCAAAGCATGGCGTACGGGACATCGTCAAGACCATTGGCGGTGTCCGCGCACGAAGCTAGAACGAAACGCAACTTACTCAAATTAAACTTGTCGTTGAAAGGTTCTCTGCCTCTGAAGGGAAAGTCCAGCCGGCGGCCTTCCGAGACATCACGACGTGCATTGAATGCTGGCGGAGCAGCATAACGGCTAGAGAATGCGGAAAAAGCGGTCGCTAAGGATTCAGCCACGGACGCGGGGTCCGAGATTGCGGTCCCATTCCCCTGGAAAACGAGAGGGGGGTCCTGCGAGAACTTGCATCGAATCCTTTTGACTCGCTCTCACACCTCAGCTAAAGGGGTCTTCCCGTTAAGTGAAGACACGTATGCCCGCCAAGAAGAGCAGGGGGCGTGCTTCGTAATATATCGGAACCTAGCCCTAGCCCGACGAAATTCAGCGACAGTGAAATCGTTCGGGCGCCGCTAATAGCGCATGTAGGCATATTTTTTGGGGGGGGATTAAGGGGCTCTTTGGCGACTGCCGACTTAAGCATAAGTTGCCGTAAACAAACAGCCTAGTTCTAGGCTACTTCAAAAAAATTCAACAGGAAACAACAATAAAAAGAAATAACAATAACAAAGCAATAACAATAACAAAGCAATAACAAAAACGATAACAAAAAAAACAACAACAATAAAACCGGGTTAAATGAAAGGGAGAAGGCCGGCCTCCCCCCAAAAGTCAATAAGGCCACCAGTCATGGTGCACGCACTCGTCCCGAGTACAAGGGACAGGCGGTAGCGACCCCGCCTATCCCGGTACCGAGACAGGTATCGTGCGCGAAGATCACCCAGACTGGGACATTCGACAAGAATATGCCGAACAGTCTGGGGGACGACGCAGTCGTTGCAATAGGGCGCATGCGAGCGCTCCATCAAGTAACGATGCGTCACACGAGTGTGTCCGATTCGAAGACGACAGAAAGGAACCTGAAGCCGCCGCGGCATTAGGGGATAGGTCCATGGGAACAGTCGCGGCGCAATGGCACGCAACTTTAAGTTCCCTTCGACAGTCTCCCATCTTCTTTGCCAAGCAGTCCGAAGAGCTGCCCGTATTCCTGCCATGTAGTCAGCGTGAAGAAGAGCGAAACGCTGGTCCGGTCGCAGAGTCCTCGCGGACTCTTTGGCGCCCTCATCGGCGCGCTCATTCCCCGCAATTCCTACATGTCCAGGAACCCAGCAGAAGATAATCTCGACATCTGCCCGGCTCGCCAAAACCGTGGCGTCACGGATTTCGCGAACCAGGGGATGCGGAGATTCCAATGCCCCGAGAGCACTCAGGGCGCTTTGTGAGTCGCTATAGATCACAATCCGGTCTCCGAACCGGGCACGTCGCGTAATCTGCTGTACCGAGTAGTGTATTGCCACCAGCTCGGCCGTGAAGACAGACGCAGCGCCTGGTAGAGCCCCGCTGACTTCAAACAGAGGGGATACGGCGTGGAAGCCGACCCCCTCTTGGGACTTGGAGCCATCCGTATACACTGGCACGGTTCCAGCGTGACACGATGTGTGCTCCAAAAAGGTCGAACGCAATACTCCCGGCGCCGTACAAGCTTTGGGAGCAGAGGCGTGGCGACAAATAGTTAAATGTGGTACCCTCCAGGGTGGCGTCCTGGGCAGAACCAGGGGCGCCACCGGCCCGAGAGCGATAACTACCTCTCGAAGGAGTTTCCTGGCCCTAAACCCAAAAGGCTTAGGGTATGACCGGCGTCTCTCGACGGCATAGGCACCATCGAGATCAGCTGCGGATGCAGTGAGAGCTGTTGGCGACTGAGGGAGGCGACGGGCTCGCGCGTACAGTCGAGTGATACACTGCACGCGGCGCAAACCGAGTGGCATCTCCCTAGCATCGACCAACAGGCTCTCAATGGGTGAAGTGCGGAAGGCACCGGTCTCAAGGCGAAGGCCGGTGTGGTGGATCGAATCCACATTCCGCAATAAACGCTCGGCTGCGGATGCATAAAACTCGCATCAGTATTCGAGCTTCGAACGAACAAAGGATCGATAAAAAAGTAAGGAAGTAGCCATATTCGCGCCCCAAGCGCTGAACGTCACGGAACGGAGGTTGTCCATGGCGCGGGTACAACAGACCCTAAGGCTGCGAATATGAGCCTCCCAGGTGAGGCGTCGGTCAAATACAAGACCAAGGAAACGGTGCGACTCAACCACATCCAGGCGCACCCCATTAAGAAACAAATCTGGGTTGGGGTGAAGCCGTGGATGGCGGCAGAAGTGCACCACCTTAGTCTTGGCCAAAGAAAACCGAAACCTGTGCGCTTCGGCATAGCGAGAGACGTGGTTCAATGCCTGTTGGAGTCGACGCTCTAGAGTTGGCATCTGGGCCGCACCAAAAAAGATCGAAAGGTCATCCACGTAGAGCGTAGCGAGAACATCTTCCGGCAGCACCGAGGTGATGCCGTTGATGCTCAGGGCAAAGAGTGTGACACTGAGGACACTTCCCTGCGGGACACCTTCTTTCTGCTCCTTTGGGCCGGAGAGGGCTCCCCTCACCAGTACGCGGAATCGACGATTTAGCAAAAATTCAGATATAAAAATTGAGAGGCGTCCCCTCGCCCCCATCGTGTGGAGAATCTCCATGCTACCGTATCGCCATGCGGTATCTTAGGCCTTCTCCAGATCGAAAAACACCGTGGCGTAGTGCTGTCTACGAAGGAAAGCCTCGCAAACGGCATTTTCCAGTCGGAGCAGAGCATCTGACGTGGAGTGGAACTTTCGGAAGCCGCAGTGTGCAGAAGACAGATGGCCTCCGCTGTCCAGGAAAGATGCTAATCTAACATTTACCAATTTCTCCATCAACTTGCACACGCAAGAGGTTTGAGAGATTGGGCAGAAACCGGTTGGAGTAGAGTGATCTCTCATCGGTTTGCGAAAGGCGAGCAAAGTAGCGATTCGCTAGGAGTCTGGGAGAAGATCTTCCACCCAGATCCTGCGAGAACTTGCCCCGAATCCTTTTGACTCGCTTCAACACCTTAGCTAAAGGGGTCTTCCCGTTAAGTGAAGACACGTATGCCTGCCAAGAAGAGCGGCGGGCGTGCTTCGAAATATACCGGAACCTAGCCCTAGCCCGACGAAATTCAGCGACAGTGAAATCGTTCGGGCGGCGCTTATAGCGCATGTAGGCATAACGCTTCTGTTTGAGGGCCGTCTCACACTCGGCCTACCACCCTGGGAGTGGTCGGCGTGCAAAACGGCCAGACGTCCTAGGAATAGTACTCAGGCCTACGGCGATGTGGTTGCCGGAAAAGAACTCAACGGCCTCATCCACCGACCTAAACTCCTCGACTGAGATAGAGAATTCAGTCATTTCCTGAAATGCATGCCACTGCGCCCGCGCCAAGCACCACCGTGGTGGTCTCTCAGGCGACAGTTGCCCTGAAAATGATATTTGAATAGGAAAGTGATCACTACCATGGAGGTCATCGACCACCTCCCAATCAAAATCAGGCTGTGCATCCGAAGAGCACAAAGATAGGTCAAGCAAGAAAATAAAGCGGTTCTCGGACAGTGATGCGTAAACTCATCCACGTTTAGGACACCCATCTCAAGCTCTTCGATCAGATCGGCAAGGACTTGTCCCCTGGGATTTATGGAGTAATCTCCCCAGAGAGGATGCCCCCCGTTCAGATCTCCAAGCAAGAGATAGGGCCTCGGCAACCGTGCCACGACGCGGCGGAAGTCCCCCGCGTCGAAGTCAGCTGACGGTGGAATGTACGCAGAAATGATAGTATACCTCCTATCCAGGTGCAGCTGCACAGCCACTGCCTGAAAGGAGGTATCTAAAGAGAAAGGAAGAACGGAGACATCATGCCGGGTGTAAACCGCGCATCCCCCAGCCCGGCCATCCCGCGGTGTTGGGGTCGCAAGACCCTTGTACCCCAAAAGGGCGGGCAGGGGCACGTGCCTAGCATGGTCTACTTCAAAAAGATAGCTAAGGGGGAGCGGGACGAGACGAGCCTCCGCAGCTCCTCCCAGTTGGCCTGGAGTCCACGGCAATTCCATTGAAGGAATATGCCCTCCAAGCCTAGCTCGGAGGAGACGCGGGGGCCCTCCTCAAACTGAAGACCCTTACGGGAATGGCCGTACGCTTCCCGGGGGCAGAACCCCGGGCGCTGTTGGCCGGACAAAGCGCTGGAGGCGCTGTCGCCTTCGAGGACTTATTGGAGGAGGTTGGGCTCGCCATGCGAGTCTTTTTCTCCCTCCGCCTCGAAACCTTAGGCGGGCGCTTCGGCTTCGGAGGCGGGGGTTTTCTTTTCGAGGAACCACCGTCTCCGAGCCACTCGCTCCACTTCGGGGCGTGGGCGAAGGAGCCGAAGCTCCTTTGTTGCTGTCCTTCTTTCGGGGGATAGCTTTAGGAACCCCCGAAGATGGCCTAGCGACCATCTTCAGGGGTGTTGCCTCCAGTGAGTCTAACGACTCTGTGGAGGCGCGTGGCCGTTTCGCCTTGCGGGAAACTGTCACGCTGGGGGAAGAGAGGGGAGCCCTGGTTTTAGCCGGGGCTGGGTATGAACCTTTTTTGCCGCCAGCTTTACCAGGGGAGCGCCCGCGTTGGGTAGAGCCCGCAGAAGGGCTCCGAATGGGCGCGGAAACAACCGTGCTCGTTGGCCTGGATGGGCCATGAGCAGAGGGTGCCTTTCTAACTACTGAGGCATATGACATCCCAGGCAGAGCCGGGCACGCCAGGACCAAGTCCTTAGCCTCGCGGAATGAGAGTCTGTCCTGGGCCTGAACGGCCAGTATTTCTTTCTCAAGGAGATATGCACCACATTGCTTTGAAGAAGCAGGGTGTGGCTCTCCGCAATTGACACACTTGGCCACACACGATTTGGACTTATCGTGTGCGACCTTAGGGCAATTTACACAGACTTCGGGTGACCCCGACTTTGCACGTTATAAATGAGCGATTGGTATGGCAAAAGCGGTGACAGTAATAGCACCGCCGCGGCAGTGGCACGAATGCCTTGACTCGTTAGCGTTACCAACCGGCACGCACCGACTCAGGGAGCTTGTCACAGTCGAACGTGACGAAGAGTGTAGGGGGGGGGGGGGGTGAGGCCCCTCCCTGTTTTCTCATCACACGTTCGACCTTGACCGCCATAGGGTCGGACAGCTCTAGGGTGATGTCCTCAATGAAGTAGTCACCGAGTTCCCCGGCATAAACTACTCCTTTCACAAAGTTCATGGTAGAGTGCGGCGTCACACTCACCGGGGTGCCATGAAGTGTCCGAAGAGCACTTATCTTGGCCGCCTCGGCGGGATTCGCCGCATTCGCCAGAAGGCTGCCGTCCGAGAAACGGGTTGCCTTCGGCTCTCTACCAATTGCACTAGCTAATCCTCTCCTCTGATGGATTATGTTGCCCTTGGGCAACATGCTGCCTTCAGTGGAGCGAATAATGAGGAAGCGTTTGAAGCCAGTGGGCTCGAAAACGCCAGGTAACCTGTGCACTTTTGGTCTTTGTCATGGTTAGGAGCTCCGTACCCTTGGGAGGCAGAGTGACCGGATATGCCGATCTTGGCTTGGTCGCTTGACAAAGTGGCAGCAGACCCATCCGTCCCCGTCGCCCCCGTGGATGGAGAGGAGCCCCGAGTTTTCTTCGTCTTTTTGGTCTTTTTCGTCCCTTTATTTTTTGGAGAGGAGGGCGGGGAATGAACCCGCTTCTCACCCCCGCCGGTAGAAGCCCCCTGGCCAGATGGACCTGCCTCAGCCAGGTCCTTCTCCGAAATGGAGAAGGTCCTGGTAGGCGCCGGGGCATCATCCGGAGGAGATCCCTTTCCTCCTTGTACTGCCTGAGAATCCTCAGCCGTTTGAGGAGGACCTTGCATCGAGGCGGATTCGGGTTAGGTGCTTTGCGCCGAGCCAGGATTCCCCCCCATGGAAGGCCCTTCCGTCTGAGGCTGGGTTTCCTCAAGGACCATGTCTATCTCAGGGGGGGCCTCCAGTTGGCCATCCCCCCAAGACATCGCAGGCCCCGTTGGCAGTATCGTCACTAGTCTTCTTTGGGGAGGCATGGGCCTTGACCCCGGCAAGGTTCAGTATTCTTGCCATCAGGTCTTTTGAGGGAAGCGACCGAAGGGGCCTGGCTTCCCTCTCCCCCTTAAGGGGGTTTGCCCTACCGAGCCGCTTCGATGTGGAGCGGCTGGCTAAGGGCTGCCTGCTGGCTTTCTTGGCAGTCCTCTTGAAAAGAACAGAGGGGACTGCCGCTGGTAAAAGGGAGGCGCCCGAAAGCACCTCTAGAGAAGGGGGTGAGGGGGAGTCCCCTACACCCGTAAGCGAAGGAGAGGAGTAAGCCTCCTCTCCGGTTAGAGATTTATGAAGGGGCCCCTGAGCAAGCACAGGGGGAGGGACCTCCATTTTTTTGCTGGAGCTGCCCAAGGGCGGCTCCGTCGATGTTATAGGGGAAGTTAGGGGTTGGGTTTTTTTTTTAAACTCATCATTGGGCATGGTGACCCTCTTTTTGACACAGGATGCAATCGCGCATCACCTCTTGCAGTCGCCCGCACTGGAAGAGGTGCTTACAAGCCCGGCAGAGCCAGGCGCTGCCATTTAAGACCACCCCTCCCGCCTGGTGGCCTGGCAGTCTATCGTCATGGTGGCTCCACCTTGAACACGGCGTAAAAAATATATAATTGTGAAGAAGAGAGGAAAAGGGATGTGAGGAAGGTATGGGTGGGGATAAAGCAGGTTGTTAAAAAACAACCACCCCAGACCGGAGCTCAGGGGTTAGGGAACATTGTCCCCTCCCCCCTCAGCCCCGATCCGGGACGGTTGACTTAAGAAGAAGGTCAGCATCTACCCTGTGAAATTAGAGGCTGACCATTGAAAGTTGTGAGAGAGGTTGTATGAAAAGCGAGGAAACAAGTGTTTTGAAGGAAGGAGAAGAGGCTAAGCTGGGGTCGGACGAGGTGCTGAGTCCCATCAGCACGGCGGCCAGGATGGCAAATCGCCGCGCCCCATACGAGGTGGTATTGATGTAATGTAATGTCATACCACGACACCTAGGTTAAATTGACCATTCTCACTGAGATAAATATCGAAAAGTGTCAATCGGTGTTAGAATATATACCAAGAAAACACAAAAAAGCTGAGAAAGAATAAAAAAACAAAGGGGGGGAAGAAAAAGCCAAAGAATGGATAGAAGAGTAATGACGAAAATTCAATGATACAATGATTATCCGAGCAAGTTTCTTCCACGTTAAAAGTTGGGGCCATAAGGCCACATTTTAGTTGACAGTCGCAAGTTGGAGCAAACGAAGTACAACCGAAATTAACCCTTTGAGGAATAACCCCCAAGAGCTGAAAAAACACGGAATCATCTGGCAGTAACGTGTTTTGTTCTGCATCTACACAACATTCGCTTGCGAGTGAGACCAATTGCTATTATGATCAATGACCGACTTTTATTTAGAGGTTAAGTACTGATAAATTCCGATTAATTTTGTTACCTGATAGAGATGGAGGCCCTCTTGGTAAGTATTAAAAGTATTTTTATCGTAATTATTGCCATTTGGATTCGAATTCTGGTGGTAAATAATGAGAGGGGACAGCGTATTTGTAGGGGTTGGGGTTTCGCTGCTGGTACTGCTCGTTGGAGGGGAATTCACCATCTTGTGCGGACTGCTTTGATTAGTGTTGTTTTTAAAGTGACAGTTTTTCTCGAGCTGCGGTGACACTCCACCGACGACCTTGAGCGGGCTCGAGGTTTCTTTCGTTCGGATGTTTTCCACCTGCTGCTTTCTATTCAAATTTTCCTGCTGGTTTTGCAGAAAGTGCGGGTTCCCTTTTTGTTTCAATTGTTCTTGTTGCTGTCGTTGCGGTGATGGCGGAGGTGGCGTCTGTTGCGGTATGTGCTGTTTGATCTCAGAGACATGTGGAAGTGTTGGAGGGATTTCCATGCGTAGCTGCACAGCGATGCATCGCTCATAGATTGAGACGCGGTCACACATTCTGGAAGAAAAAGATACAAAGGTCTTCAAGTTCAAAAACGACAATGTTGGTTAGTGTAATTAGATTAATTGAGTCACTTCAATGTATATGGAGAACTGGAAGGATAGCACGTACAAAGTACATCTCAGTAGGGAAAGAAAGAGGACTCTAGTTAACAGAAATAATGTCAACATACCCAAGTCGCGTGCTCTCAATTATTCTTACTTATGATATTAGGACCTTTAAAACTTTCAACAAGTGTGGCAATTCGACTCATAGGTAGTTTTCTTTTAATAATTCCTTGGTAAGACAATGGTAATGATATCCATCGAAAGAGAATGTAAAACAACATAAGGGTTTTAAATTTCATTAGAATCGGCCAAATAGTTACGATATTATTGCCAAAAAAACTAATTGAATCGTAAAATGGTTACCATCTGACCGACTTATTAACTTATAGAGTCGCGTCACGTGACTAAAAATGCATCAAATAAATTCAACCTTAGAGAGAAAGTAAGAATTAGAATTCTTGTAAAACTGTGTGACCATGAATGATGGATTGAAGGAACACACTAAATTCGCAAAAGTTGACACTATGGGAGCACTATTTCGATGGAGGCGTTTATTACAAGAAGAATAAAAAAGGATGACACTGCATAAAATCACCAGCACTCATTAGAAACAAAATAAAAGTAGATAAAAATGGAGGGGTAGTTGGCAGAACCTCAAATTGTGAAGAAAGGCCAAGGTCAGCCAAAACTAAGTAAACAAACTCCACCCATAGTTGAGAGACCGGACAAAGGGTACATTAAAACATTCTATAACACGCTTGTGCGGAAGCTCATACAACTTTAACCCAGGAGAGAGAGAAGAGGGAGTAATTACCTCGAGGGTGGTGACACTTATGAGTTTGGGAAGGGCGACACCTTTACGATATAAGGGGCCAAAAAATACGGCATAATAAATAATCCAAAGTCGAAAAAGTCCAAAGCTAGATAAAATACGGGGCTGGGCACAGAAACATGCTAAGTACTTGATGGAGAAGGCGCCACGATAATAACGTTTAAGATGAGTGTGTTCATAAAATAAATATTTATATTCAAGAATATGGAAGATGTCGAGAAAAAATGTTGAAATCATTCAACGTATTAAGTGATCTTATAGGTAATGCGGCATTTTTATTCATGGTTAGCACTATTTTATGGATAGACCAGGCAATGGCTTCGCCACTATTCCTTACGGGGGAGCTTGCGCTTCGCTACTAAATTAAAATTTAAAATCTAAAAAAAAGCAGCCATGGTTAAATTTTTCTAAATTTTCTGAACTTCGCCAATTATAATAATTTTAAAAAGGAACTCTAAACTAAATTTCATCCCTTTCAAAATATCACATTGCTAAAATATAGGGTTATAGAAGATATATATAAACAATTTTTTTGAACTTCATCATTTGTAATTTTTTTGGTTTTATAAAATTCACAAAATTTCGATACTTATATTTATTTCTGAACTTCACCATTTTGTTTTTTTAATATTATAAAAGAATTATTAGAAATAACTTTGAAACAAAAACATAAGTCATAACCAAACTAAGATGAAATTATTATTCAAATACTAAAAAAATTCCCCTTTTTAAATTATATATGGATAGAAATCAAACAACTCTTTGATGTCATTTATGATTAACAAAACTTGCACTTTGCAAGCAGGCTTACGGCCATTTAGACCCTGGTAACAGGCTTTTGGTCTAAAAAAAATGTAAAAGGTTACCAATACATATCTCCTAATAATTAAAATGGAAAAATCTATTTTAGAAATAACTTCGATATAACCTTCGAATATCTGAAAACCCCCCAAGAAAAACTGCCTCTTAATTTTAATAAATTTACTCCTTTTTTTCTGAACTTCACCATTTGTAATTCTTTTCATAAATGGTAACTCTTAGAAATTACTTGGATATAAGCTTCAAATATACGAAAAACCAACCCTAAAGGCTGTTTTATCAAACTCTAAAGCAACTTTATAAATAACGAGGACAAAAGCTTTGAATATACGAAAAACCAGTCCTGCGCTCTGATATTTCCATCTCTGAATAACCTCTTAGAAAGAACTTGGATAAAAGCATTGAATACGAAAAATCAGTCCTAAGGACTGTTTTATCAAACTCTAAATGAACTCTTAGAAAGAAATTGGCTAAAAAATTCTAATATGCTTAAGTCATAACCAAACTATGAGGAATACATATCTATTATTATTTAACCCATCCCCAAAATCCCTTTCTTAAAATACAGTATAGTGTTATGGAAGAATATACGCATTTATTTATTAATTTAATTAGTAATATAATTTCTAATACAATGTTTGTAAAAATTGTTTGACTTTGATTTTAAAAAGTTCTTTAAGGCTTATGTACCACTTCTGTTATTGCTATCTTGATTCCTAAAAATGAACCATTTTGAGTAGGATTGTTATAGGAAACTAAAATTGGGTTATTCACAGTAGAAACCCGGGTAAGGGGGCTGCTCAGCCTTTGAGACCCGGCTCATCATTGGGTTGTGAAATCAGAGTTATCCTTCTCTTAGGTGGAGTTGTCATGGCTACGAGATCCACCTACCCGTTCCCACCGGGATGCCCAGCCACGGAGGTAACCTCCCTAGTAAATAGTGTCAGTTTTTTTTTTTAAGACTCCCGATGGGGATTCGAACTGCCAACCAAATGACTGCCGGGCAAGCGCGCTAACCACTAGACAATGGATTGGTCCTGGGGAAAAAAAACTAATACCTCAAATGAAACAGAGGCCTCATCCACGGAAGATTCTATTATGCGTTTGGTGGAATATGAATAGCATAATCGATTGTGAACGTCTTAACCCATAGCAGACAATTACCAAAGAGGTTTACTGTTCTCAGTTAGAAAGGTTTAGAAGCACCACTCGAAGAAAAAAGGCTGCATTAATCAAGAGAAGAAGAGTTTTCTTTCGTCACGAAAACGCTCAACTTCATATCGCAAGAAATATGATACAAAAGTTTAGCAATTACGATTGGGAACTAATGAGTCAGCCTCTAGACTCACCCGAATTACTCTTTTTATGGTTTACCGAATCATCTAAAGAGAATGAAGATGCCAACAACAGAAGGGATTGAAACAACCATAAAGATTAAAAAAAAAAAATCAAACATGATTATTGAAAATTTAGTAAAAAGATAGACACTAGTCGTAGAAACTGGCGGAAATTATACTACTTATTAAATTAATAAATATTTATTTATGAGATGACCTAATAAATTATCCCCCCAAATTAAGTTGGATTTTACTATTATTATCCCGCAAATGCTTTCTTTGGATGATTAATTATGCATTTGACTAATAATACTAAAAATACAGAGCGAAATTTATTTAATATGCAAGTATACATTTCTTATTCCGTTTTTTTTTAAAGATTTGACTCATTTTAAATAGTATTTTAAAATTTTAATTTGCTTTAATTTTAGTCAGTAAACATTAATTTTCAAAATTTTACAATGTTTTTACTCCTCCC
This sequence comes from Ceratothoa steindachneri, assembly GCA_963969495.1. Lineage (NCBI taxonomy): Eukaryota > Metazoa > Arthropoda > Malacostraca > Isopoda > Cymothoidae > Ceratothoa > Ceratothoa steindachneri. The sequence goes on along the minus strand of OZ018329.1, from coordinate 67,215,605 downwards.
CAAAAACTTCTTGTTGGGAACATTGAGATGTGATCCTCGATTAAAAATAGAACAGATAAATTAAGATGTCACATTTATCACTGCTTATGCTCTCCGACCTTTGCCATTTGGGCATATTTGGAATGTGGTTGAACAGTACATAGATCTCATGTGTAGCCGAATTGGCAAAAAGGGTGATTATGTACATATTCCTACTGCCAAGGACAATTTTTGAAATGCCGCTCTGATGTCCAATTGGGAATCGATAAGCATTTTACTGTGGCTTGATTGATGTCATTGCATTCAGTTATTTCGCTGATCAGTCAATAATGAATGTATATATATATTCTTTTCGTTGTGGATTTGCGTATGTAGATAATAATATAAACAATTAAGTTCTAGAAATTAAATGATTATCTTGGATATCTATGGACATGTTATTCGAATTTGTGTGTTTAGAAATACACTGCCTTGACTCGTGCTTCTGATTAATGTAGTTTTCTTGTTCCTGTTATGGCTACTTTATATGAAGTTTCTTTTCAACAATATATATATATATATATATATATATATATATATATATATATATATATATATATATACACATATATATACTATATATTTAATAGTATCTCCACGTTTTAACCAGTAATTGCAATGCTCAACAGCAAAGTGCATATTTTTTCTCTGGTTTTTGTCAAAATCCTCATCTATTCGTAAATGAAGGTATTGTTTTAGACAAAAATGAATTGTTAGGAGTGAGTATTTGCTGAAGCAAACTACTCGCTGAAATTGCGCTTAATAATGGCCTAGGTGTATTTAAGAGTGAGAAGACTTGTATAACTTTGAGTTATAATTCACTTTTCTTGAAATGTCAGTTAGAATATAATTATTTTTTAACGAAATATAGGGCCAAACGTAAAATTGAATCGCTCTACCTATTTTTGAATATAGAAGATTGCGTTGATAATTAGTAAACATTCAAGTGAAGTTGTCTAAAAGGTTTAGGGGTCGATTCAAATTAGTTGTTTACCTTGGGAATGGAATATCCAGAGGCAAGAGGCTTAAATTAAGCGGGAAGAGATTACACACGAACGCGACGATGAATTGTTTAACATACAAAGTGGTCAATTGCTGGAATCTTCTTCTTAATGTTGTTGAAGTGACTAGAATGATTCATTCAAAATAAAAACTTCAAAGAGCACTATATATTGTAAATGAGTTAATTCTTTTTAGAAGAAATGGAAAATTATATTTGTTATATTTTTTCCCATTTTAGTGATCCCTTCTGGCGGCTGCTCACGAGGACGCAAACGTCGAGAACACAAACAACGCCTTATCTCCAGGCCAAGTTAAAATAAAAGCAAATAAAAGACATCAAATAAAAGGATAACCAATGAGAACAACAAGATCAATAATAATGAAGAAACAACAAGATCAGTAATAATGAAGAAACAACAACGCTTAACAAAAACAATGATAAAATTGACAGCTACACGCTCAGGTGCCAAGTAAAGATTCGCTTTCATCACAAACCTCCATGGCAGGACAATCGAGGGCACGGGAGACCGCTCCGAAGCACTATGGGCAGGTGGTAGAGACCGCGTGCGAAGCTCTCTCAGACTAGGAAATGCAAACAAAATCTGATGTACACTCTAGGGTACAAGAAAATTTTTGCAGAAGAGTTCAGAGTATGTCTGATGTGTAAAAGCCAGCAAATGACAACGTTGAGGCATTTAGGGATAGGTACAAGGGGCAGAGTCACAACGTTTAGAATACTCGTACGCCGTCTCCCATATTTTTTGCCATGCAGCCCAAGGGGTGTAATTTACTGTTGTGGACAACGAAACGCTTACCCGTTGCTCAGTATGTTCAGATAGCCTGGTCCACTCATCAATGCGGTCATTCCCAACCCCTCTTTCATTCTCAGGAACCTAGCAGAAGATAATCTTGATGTCCTCTCGACTCGTAGTATCCATGACGTCACAGATAGTGCGAGCAGTATATTGCAACCAGCTAGACCGTGAAGTCATACGTTGTCCCTGGAAAATCCGCGCCTGTGCTTATTGATATGTTCCTAGATCTTATTTCGTTACCAAGAAAGAATTCCATATGTTATTTATATGACAATATTTTCTTAATTTTTTTCTACACCAATGAGTTGTTGTTGTTCTTCTAAAGTTTTCTTAAATCTGTGAGACGAGGCTTCTCCATTATCTGTTTGTGACGTAATCTGTTTGTGGCCAAATTCTAAAGACGTTCATGTTCATCAGAAATATTAATACTGCTATTCTTTCAATTAAATTTATTCTTGAAATTGAAAGAAATAATGACCCTCTCATTCTTAGATTTATTAATCCATAGAACTCATTCAGACCTTAAATATTCCATCTATCGTAAGTCTACGAACATTCTCATATTCATTTATGCTGCTCATAAACTAATAAAGTCTAACATTATTTCCTTCTGTTTCTCCATGGGCTCCGAGTCGTAAGCCCAGAATCCTTAGACTAATAATTTCCCAGTATTTGAATTTTACCACAAACTACGTTAGCCTTTTCATTCCCTTCAAAACTGTCTAAAGTTTCTGAAAAATATCTTTTTACAGAAGTCATAGTGTGTCATCCCTTTCATTTGTAAGAAATTGTGAGTGCTACCGTATTCTGAAGCTTGTTCTTGTTTCCCTTGACTCATAAATAGTTTTAATATTTCTGTGTTTTTAAAATATTGTTCAGCCATTAATACCCTTTAACTACAAGGGACATTATTTGGTAACTTAAGCTCACGGTCACGATAGTAGTCCCAAGCCAAATAATGTGCCAGGATTGGTTCATAAGAGTTAGGCAAAATTCACTTGAAGCTCAAAATTCGAAGACGAATTTTTGCGCACATCTCCCATAGTCCATAGCTCCCTATGTAATATCGGTAAGTTGATAAAATTCACACATTATGCACTTGAATTGCTATAGTATGTGTTAATATAGTTTCCATTTATGTTCGAAATATAGCAATAGAGGGGGAAAAACAAGCAGTAAAATTATTTTAGAATTGAGCCTACTATGATGGTTTAGAGGCAAATCATGAACTTCAAGTATTTGTATGAGTGTCCAGTAAAGGGTTAATGACGATTTGTTAAAAATATTGATAAAAAACGGGATATATTTGCGATTCATTGTTCTGATTGTTTCAAGAACTATTATGGGCATAATAATATAACTTTTGCAGTACGTTTAAACCAACCTAAATATAATGCAAGACATGGCGAAACAATAGTGCATTCTCCATTCACATGGCCGAAAATAATTGGAATTCCGCTAAGTTAATTTTGGTCACAAAATTAAAAGAAATATCATGAATGTGTATGTATTACTGATTCACCAAATTCTAATATTAATGAATCTGTTTGTTTTTTCTCATTCGCTTCTTTTTGTGCTTTCATTACTTTCTCTCCATCTTCACATTCACCTAGAGTCTGAATTTATTATAAGAGAATCTCTTGCTAAATCCCTCTTGCTTAGCCTGTTGGTACTATTTCCATTGAGCCTTTGGTCTGCCATACCCGTTTTGGTTCTAAACTTTCTCAAAAATAAAGGCATTGACAGTATCATTTTTACTGCTCTCGTGACGCTAATTATTGATCTTGTCCGTAAATAAGCAGGAATTTTGTTATTTGTCTATACTTTTTCTGTCCTTGATGCTTCTCTTCCTTGAGAATGAACTGAATTAAAGTTCGAAAGTACGTGGAATTCGTCGTTTTTCTCTTATCTGAAGCTTAAATTTACACTTGTTGCTTCTTCTTTTTCACGCCACACTGTGTGGTTGTCAAATTCGTCGTGAGTTATGTTTGGAGGTCACTGTAAATGACCTTGTAACAAGGACAAGTCCTGAGATTTGTAGGATGTGGTACATTAAGGCTGTCTACGTCGCTGTCGGTACTGTGGCGAAGGACGTAAGGTAGACGGAAGTTACTATAAGTATAATATGTAGGTATCCTACATGGTGAGGGTACTTACTGATGAGCCCTAAGAATTTGTAGAGGCAAGAGTGGATGCGTTTCTATATAAGGAGCCTCGTGCTAGGAGGTTCAGGGCATCAGCCAACTTCAAGATGGGGTTAAACACGGGGAGCAGTGGGGATAAGAAATGAACATCAAACGAAGCATGGGTGGGCGAGCAGAAATGATACTGAGTGTCCTAAGGTGACCGAGAAGAGGGCACGTCAGAGGATAGTACAAGTAAATAAATGACAATACATAAAATGGGGCCCTGGATACCAAACGGGACGGGGGGAGATATAAAATGATTCGAAGGGTACGAGTGTCCGAGAGAGGATTTACGGTGATTGCTTCCATGGAAATGGGAGAAGTGCAAATGATGAGGAGTCTCGCGTAAAGCCTAATCGACTGGAGGCTTGGATACGACGAGTAATTGGGGCGCTGCAAAGTTCCACTTGCAAGATTCCTTCTTCTTTAACCTCGCTGAGAAATAAGCGAGGGAGTACTCCAATCATTGAACGAAGTCAATAACCGAGTGATAGATGCCTGTCCGTGTCTATCGTCTGTCGGCAGGAACTCTAGCCTTAGATACGAGGAAGGACGGGTAGAGGTGACGCGTTGCTTTCGTAGCTGGAAGCTGTCGGGAGGCGAAGCAGGCTGTACGAGACTGTACGTGGCTGTTAACCAAGACAGCGCTGTATGGTACTGCCTTCTCAAAACCTTCCTCGAATTATTTATACTGTCTCGGCGGAAGCGAGTCGCTGGGGTCCCCGAAAAGGGGGACGGGGATCTCATTAGACTTGGTGCATCAGGGGGAGGGAGGATCGTCTCGGCGGCCTCACAGTTTTGCGCAAAGGTCCTTGGCGCCGTGAGTCTGGCGCCGATCGATCAGACCGTGCAACGGCGAGGAATGGAACCCAAACGGATTACGCGGTCCCGCGAAAATCTTGCGGCCCCCTTAGGGCTGTCTGGCCGTGCAGGTATATCTTATTATGCACCACAGGTAGACATTGGGTTCTAGGAGGGGAGGGTAAATCTTCTCTCTCTGCTGACACTTTGAAATGCTGATGTTAAAAAAGAGAGTGGGGACGTCAAGAGAGACTTCTATGTCTTTTTTCCTACCGAAAGATAGCGATCCTTTGCAAAAGATATTTTTGCGATGACATCAGGACAATCACTACAAGACCTCTCTCTTTGTTGAGGGAACATGGTAGCAATACTTTAAAAGTCGTTCTGCTGTGCACGCTGTTTCCAAATGTGACTGCCTGAGACTTTTCTTTTTCTGTAGAGGAAACAATTCCTCTACAATGGACAAATCCATCGCAGATTAAGGAGAGAGGCTTTCATCTAAATTTATTTTTATGTACTGAAATTTCAAAACGAAAAGCCACGTGAGCTTACTCTCCAGAACGTTTCTGAGATATTTATATAGTTGTAAGGTGAGTGGTGGTGCAAATTTTTGAAGGTACATAGACCAAGTAGCCTAAGGAGTAGAATATTTGGGTAGCTCTGGTCCAAGGCTTGAAACTATCCTGAAACCGCCCGACCTTGGCAATGAAGGAAGATTCCTCCGGGAAGAGAGAGGGTGGTGGGGGTGGCAAAGGTCGTGCATGTCGATTCTATGTGGGAAATGAATCAGCAGGGGGAGTGATAAGTTGGCTAAAAGGGCCCTACCTCATGCCAAATTATAGTACATTTACTGAGCCATCTCAAATTATTCTACTATGGTGACCATTTTGAGGTTGCTTAAGGTTGTCTTCATCACCAGAGCGGAACAAATGGATTTATTACATTTAGTGGTAAACTCCAACCTTCACAGAGCGTATTTAAATATATTTAAATCAAAACAATATTTTTTCAGTAAAAATGTTTTGGAAAAAGAAAAGGTGCTAAAGTTAGGGGGACTGATATTGTCCCTAATATGGTTTGGGTCGCAGATAAGGATAACTATTAAGATGTCGATGTTTACCAATAGCACAATATTGGTGAGGTTAACCTGGGTATATGTCAGAACGATCTGGAAGAGGTTGGTAAAGAAATCGTAAGAATAGAAGTGGAAATGTGTAAAAGAGACCTAGCCCATCAGATAACTTTAGCGCTAAGGACTGTCAATCACTAAACTCACCTGAATTTGCAGAAGATATTCGGCAGAGATGTGGCAGAAGTTAGAGTGGGAGGTGGAAATCCGAGGATTGATAAAAACTTTTGAGTAAAATCAAGGGCGGGAAAGATCTACAAATATACTTCAGATGTAGTTTAGGATTAGAAACCTAGAAATTAGGGGTTTCCCGAATTGTACACGCAAAATAAGCTATGAATTTTAACCATCTGTGCTAGAAAATTGTAACTAAACCCATGTCTCATTGTAAAAGAAGGAAAATTCTTGCAAGTTATGACTCTTTATAGGTCTTAGCTTTCAGTTGCCTTTTTCTTTGTTTCTCGAAATCGACTTCTTTATATGGGTGTCTCTGGTCGGGGCACTTAAAAATTTAATATTTGAAATAAAAATATTGACTACATTTTATTTAGTTGAAATATTAATACATATCAGTTTCAATGAGATTTCCACCATTTATGATGCAAAGTTCAATGCGCTTTGCGAGACTCACCCGATGAATCCGCTGCATTAAATCCAAATTGCCATCAATGTGAGCGCATTCATTTATGATGCGTTTCAACAGAGGTCTTGCATCTATAATTTTCATTGAGTACACCTTCTTTTATACCATACCTCAGTAAAATTAGTCAAGGAGTGTAAGGTCTTGTGAACAAGACCATTGTGATATTTCATGTGTCCAGTCTTTAGGGGCTACTTTAAAATGAGAATATGAAAACAAAACAACGATAAAAAGGGAAGATGACAACAATTAGGAAGCAAGCTCCGGCGTCGGGCGAAAGTGTCCCGCCCCCCGGCGCAGGAGCGTGCGATCTACAAAGAAAACAACAATAACAAAAAAACAAAAAAACAAAATCTAGTTAAATAAAAAGGAGAAGGCCGGCCTTCCCACAAAAGCTAACAAGTCCATCAGTCAATGTGCACGCACTCGTCCCGAGTACAAGGAACAGGCGGTAGCGACCCCACCCATCCCGGTACCGGGACAGGCAACGTGCGCAAAGATCGCCCAGACTAGGACATTCAACAAGAATGTGCCGAACAGTCTGGGGAACAACGCAGTCTTCACAGTAGGGCGCTGGCGAGCGCTCCATCAAATGGCGCATTTTAGAGAAGGATGGAGGTTGTGAGCAAAGGCAGGAATATTTTCATATATTCCTTGCTAGTAGTTTTTACAGACGCCAGTTTATCTAAACTTGATGACATATCAATTTTTTTCTTAAAAAGATGTAGAAAATAGTTCTCAATTGATAGGTCACGGAACAAAAATTTAGTCACGTGGTGAGCTTAAAATAGGTTAAACTACCAGGGGCTTGTTGTTAGCATTGGACGAGGAGAATTGGTAGGGGTGGCGAGAATCCTCGATTTTGCAAAGGTGGTACGGTACAGTGCATATCACGTACACTGCAAAATAAGGCGGAAAGTAGGTGTTACTGAGTAGCAAAAAAAAAAGAGTGCTTGCATTTGGGCGTGCCCAAGGCCATCTTGTGAAGGTTGTAGCGGAATTTTTAGCTATATCTATGCGATGGGTTATACAAATCTACCTGCAATAGCGAAAATCCCTGTCTATAGGAGCTTTCCTGCCAGAACTTTGCCCCCCAAAAGATGCTATTGGACCGAGAACGCCCGTGTTTCACTGTTCGTGGCTAAAAATCGCTTTGCTATACGGCATTAATTGCTGCAAGACGTCAACGCCGGATCTTCAGTACCCATACTAAAAGAACAGTCCGCAAGAAACTGCATAACATCAATATATTGAGCAGAGGGGCATGAAAGAGGTCTTTGCTCACTTCTGCCCACAAAGTTACTCTGCTAAAGTGGGCGACAACCTTAGCTCAAATAAGCAAGACTAAAATTCTTGCTTATTTGAGTAAGGTTATTGCATGTGTTTTAAGGTATTCAAAATTGGGCGTGCTGTTGTAAAGGTTGGGAATCTCTGTCGTAAACAAAAACACTTAAGCTTCACTGGGAAATTTGAATAAAAAAACACAAGGATGTTTGCAAGTTCATTACTGTTGCATGTGTCATGGCAACGTCCTAATTATAAACTTTTATTTATGAAAATGAAGATATAATAAGGTGTAATACATTTATAGTGTTTATATATGGTTCAAAAAGATTTTGCTAGATATATATAAATTAGGATTAAAGCGCTAAAAGTGGTCAAATGTGCAAAAAAAAAGACATAACTAGTTTTCATGTGGCTTGCTAATCATGGAGATACCATTAACTATGTAATTTATCTTCTATCTAGAGAAGGGGGGATAAAAACTTTTATTTTATTGCTTTCTTTTTGCAAAGGCCAATCCGCACACTTGAAAGAAAAGATTTGAACGCTAGCATAGTCTTTAAATAAGCCTCAAAATCAAGCTTATGGCATATGGTAAATTTTCGCATATATTTACATTAATCTTGGTTTGTTTCTGTGAGGACAGAATTTTCCTGTCTTTTTGATTAGCGACTGTCTTGATAAATCTCCGTGCAGAGATAATTTGCGCGAGTCTGTGATGGATCAGAAATTCTTCGCATTGTTATTCCTGAATGAAAATTGCCTAGAAATTGACGACTGATGTATTCGCTCATGTTAGACAACCATTCTGATTGTTAGGGTCGTCTCGGAATGATTAAACCCTTCAAACTACTTTAAACTTGCGTTCCTTTCCTATGGTTACTGGCGCAAGTGAACACGGGTTCGACCCTGACGATATCCATTTAGAGTGTTTGAGTCTGATTGGCGTTCCTGGTGGGGTTTTTTTTTCAATCAATTTATTTTAACATTTTACGTTTAACATTCTGGGCACCTTTACCAATCAGAGCCTCGGTTGTGAATATACAAAGCTAATTACGAGTGCATTAAAACTCTAAAGTTCGATGGTAATGGTGCATTTTATATTCGTTGCATGCTCGTTATAAGGCGTTGGGCGACCGTCTTGGGCAGTCATTATCACTGGAGTAGTTAATTTTCTACTTTATTTAAGATAAGGAAACATTAACCAGAAGTGAATAAAGATGGAAAAAAATGAATAAATGATAACAAAGGAACCTTTTGATAAGGATGGCAAAATAACAAACAGAAAGGACCAAGATGTCCCCGAGATATTAATCTATATCCCGAGTATAAGAGGCATGGGACAAATGATTGTCTACATGAGGAACAGAGTCAGCAGACCCCAGTAACTAAGACTAGTATGACCAGTAGTTCGTTTTGAAAGCCTCGAAAAATATCATACATAAGAGAAGCCTAAAACCCCAAAGTATTCATTTGAATCCCAAGTGGGGGTACGAGGAGGCATATGCACCGAAGCGTGTATACTTAAAACCCCCTCCAACCTCTATTTGTCTGTGTGTGTGTATTTGATATGATAAGAAGGAAAGATCTTTGGGGGAACGCCATTGGAGGTGTTTTTTTCAAAACACCCGGAAAGTTTTATGCAAAACGAGGCACGCTTTTAACAGAGAAGAACCCTTTGTTCATATATAGTCTTGAGCGCTAATCAGTCGTCACGCTTCGCCAGTTTTTTCAATTGTGTACCGAGGCACATGAAGATATCATCACTAACTCTATAATTTAAGAAGGGGATTTTTTTGACTATTTGAATAATAATTTCATCTTAGTTTGGTTATGAATTATGGTTTTTTTATCAGAATTATTTCTAATAATTATTTTATAATATCAAAAAACAAAATGATGAAGTTCAGAAATAAATATAAGTATCGAAACTTTGTGAATATTTTCTAAAACCCAAAGAATTACAAATGGTGAAGTTCAGAAAATGTATTTATATATATCTTCTTCTATAACTATATGTTAGCAACGTGATATTTTGAACGGGAGGAAATAGTTTAGAGTTCCCTTTTAAGATTATTATAATTGACGAAGTTCAAGAAATTTATAAAAATTTTAAATATTAATCTTAGTAGCGAAGCGCAAGGTCCTCCCGTAGTGGGGGTGGGAGGTAGCGAAGCCATTGCCTAGTAGTGATATACAGAGATCACATTTTTAAAAGAATGATTCATAGGTTTGGAAGTAAAATCATGGCATTCTGAAAGCCTGTTTGTAAGACATTTTGGTAAATATTCGCAGAATTTGCTCCAAATACGTAATGTCAAGGATATACGAGTGGTTGCATGATTCCGTGGCCTAAAAAGCGTTTTTTTAAAGGTTGCATTTACTTTATTTTCATAAAAGCGAGTTGATGTAACAAACAAGGTCTGCTGACCAAAAAGTCGCGTGCTCTCACTTATGCTGATTTATGAGTTTACGACCTTCAAAATTTTCAATAATTTCCGGACTAACCCTGGGAGGACATTGCCAATTCTATCATTCGGAAGAGAATGTAAAAAAAAATAAGGGTTTCAAATTTTGTTAGAATCGGCAAAATAGTTACAATGTTATTACAAACACAAAAAAAAGCAAACGAGAACCGACCGACTGACATAGTGAGATGTAGAGTCGCCCACGACTAAAAAGAAGGGCCATGCAACGAAATATAGTTTAAGAGCAGCTTGCAAAGGTATAGTCAGTCAGTGTAAAGGTGTTACAGGGAAAATTAGAAACTAGAAATTAAAATATATTAATTTTTATTATTATTATCTAGTAATCATATATGGTAAGTTGTTTCCTGGTGACATCAAATAACGATGAGAAGCACTTGTAGGCAAGTTGTAAAGAGCCAGAGATTAACGAGAGAAATGTGTTATATGAAGAGGCAAAAGACATTTGAATATATTAAAGAACCGAAATGGGCAGAAAGTCTCCTCCTAATTTGCTAGGAACAAACCTGATCACATACACGCCCAGAGAAAAGTAAAGGGCGTCAGTCGAAAGGCCTTTCTCCGATCCCATTTGTGGTATTCGCCCTGTGATTTGTAGATATTTAAATAGAGGCAAAACGCGGTTTCCAAACAATACAGTAAACTTTGTATTCACATAATTATCACGGTCCTCCAAAACTCCCTCGGTTTGGAAGAAATAAAAAACATCCAGAGTTTATAGGGTAGAGATGAGACACGAAAAAGGAGCTATTAGAGGTTCCAGTCGAAACGTTTTTGAGATCTCTTCATTTCACATTTTATCGAATGTGTGATAGTAATGCTGATGGACCCCATAGGTCATAGGGATTATCTACTAAGTTGCGTGAATCAAAACTAATTAATCCCAGTATTAAAACATGCCCATTAATGTCAATATGCTCATATGAAAGCAATAGGGTTTTCGTGTCACCTTCAATAACATTAGATCTAACAGTTACCCGTAAGGGAAAGGGGCTTCTTTGCTAATAAGGATAGGAAGCCTGTTCAAAGATCAACTTTTTATTATTTTCATAGGTGGCTGTACATTTTCTCATTATTTTTGACCTGCTAAACACGAAAATCACAGCGACTCTGACATATGATGCTGGAAAGCATTGCCGCATGGAACTTTAAATTTCTGTCTTGAAATCGGCCAAAAATACCAGTTCTGGGGTAGTAGAAATATTTTTTATAATATAGCTTTTTATCTAAAAAAGATAGATCCAAACATTTGGCACTAAATTAAAATGATTTTAGTCCTCTTTCTAATTTATACAACTGAGATATTCTTGACAGAAAAATGTCACAATTGGTACATAAAAATATTTCACAAATATCAATAAAAATTTTCTCACACTCAAGACATACAAGGAGCCTTTATTCATGACACAAGTTTTAGATTAATACTTTATCAAGTCTTATAGATCAATAAATAAAATCATTACATAATGATTAATTTCATAATGATATTTAAACAGTCAGTTTTTTTCTTGACTCTATCAAAGCGGCGTCTGTTGAACTCCGCAGCTTTAAGGGGATAGTCTCTTTGTTTGGCATCATTCACCGCTTTCAGATTTTTAACATAGTACAACGCTTTTCTGTAATCATCTTTATGTGGCCAAGGAGTGACAGGTTATAGAAGCCACTCGGATCCAATGTACAGTGTGTCCGGTAGAAAATGTAATTCATTTCCAATCGAGATCAACCAGGGTTGTCTTAGCTGTCTCTCTGTAATAGAGGCTTTCCTGTTCAGAAGCGGTCTGGCTTTTCATTGGCATGTAATTAGGAAGCAGTTTCGTGCTTCAATGGGTCACTAAATCTACTGCTGGACAAGGCAAATGGCATGACTTCCTGCGCCAGGCACTATTTGTGTTTTTTTATTTTTATGTACTGCATCATAAAGCCGACTCAGTTGTCTTGTACTTCAATATGCCCTGGATTAGACTAAGACCATTCACAGGACCATCTGTAGCAGAATTGGCATTATCCATAAAGGAGTGTTGAACAACGCAAGGAAGGTGTTGAGTCTTCCCAGCTTTAATAGTGTGTCTTCAACGTATTCAAGTTGATCTCCAAACATCATACTATTCATGGAGTACAGGTTTCTAACCTAATGCATGACGCCTGGTCGACTCCACTCAGTACCTCGAGGAGGCGTTCGTCCCAACAATAATGATTTTCAGTTTATCTATTTCTATGTACTCTTGGAAGCCTCTCTGCTCTTAGAATGTCTTGGAATATTTCTTCCCTGTTCTGTATCTTTTTCTTTAGCCATTTTGCAGCTAATCAGTTAATTTGGGGGTTTTCCTTGGACAAGTCCGTTCAAGCATCCTTCAAATGCTCAAATCAGTAATTTTATGACCCGTTCATCTTCAAGCTTCTCATATAATGCCCCTACTAAGATTACCCTGATATGATGCCGACAGGCCAGATCAAACATCTTTTTAGTTCAGAATTTTCTCTAGAAGTTTGGCAGCTCCCTTGGGAACTTTACCACGACTGGATTTATTGTCAAAATTAGGGCAGTAACATTATTCCTAAGGTCCTATGTCTCGACTAAACCCATTGAAGCCTCAGTCTGAGTTGTGCTAGAAGAATTGTCGATGATAGGTATTTAACTTTGTGTATGAAGGTAGACCAGACACCGACACAGATAGGGCCTGAGATGATTCCAGGTTCACTGCCCAATACAATTTTGCGCAACATTATATCCCAGTGTAAGGTATCGTAATTTTTTTTTTACAAAACTTAGACATGCGACACTGGCTGATATTATATATGACCACTGACCAGCATTCTGTTGTGAGGTGCTTTTGAGGTTGAGATGACGAAGTTATTCAAATCAACCCCTCCAGCTTTTAATGTGGCAGAGACAGCGCCAGTTGTTTGATTGTCTGCTAAACTAAGACGATCAGCTGTATTGCGGATGAGATCACATTCCATGACTTTCGTTGGAAACATCACAATCATTCTAGCAATTGTGTCTGTTGGTGAGAACATCCAGGATGAAGCTCATCGTATTCCGTGTTCTCTGTGTTAGCGTCTTTATCAGTTGATTGACCCCTGGTAATGTCATCCACATGAACAACTACCTCTTGTTATTTTGCAGGTGTAAAATAGTACATGTTAAGGTTAAGGGATACTATTTCAAAACTATTGTCGTGGCCAAACATATGACCTGCCCTTTCAGCCTTTTGATCTTTGCAGAACCTGATATCTTAATCTTTAGTCTCTATAGATAAAAGTTTGTTGTTGTGTATTTCCTGTATTGCATCTGGAGCTCCTATATACGAGTATATATCAAAAATATACCTATTTCCAGCACAAATGCTTCTCTTTTTTCTCTATGATTACTTGCACTTCATTTGATTTTCACTAGAGCACGAAGTTTGTCATGGAGTTTCATTACAATGTATTTGTTCATTGTCTTGATCCTTACCATCTGCCAGAATAAGTGAATAGATTTAATTGTTACATATGCTAGGTCTTGAATCTTGGGCGTCCCCCCATTTTCCAATAAATTCTGAAGATTAAGAAAATACTGGAACGTCTGTCTTTGGTTGGGAAGCTGGGAAGCACTGATAAAAACAGAAGGGTATCCAACCAGGAAAGCTTGAGTGAGAGATCTGGTAGATGGCCCAGATGACACCTGCCTGTGGACAGTACGTAGAGGTTCTGAGAAATATATTTTTAGAATTGACCCTTCTGGTCTCCGCTGTCAAAGAAAAGACTATTTTAACATTTTCCAATTTTTATATAACTTGCACACGCAGGAGGATAGACAAATTGGTCGAAAACTGGTTGGAGTAGAATGATCTCTCCTCGGTTTGCGAAGAGCAAGGGCAGTAGACATTTGCTAGTAATCTGAGAGGATATCCTTTATCGAGATCTTTTTTGAAGAAATCTAAAAGAAAGATCATGTCTCGCTGACCTAGGATTCAAAGCAGGGACTCACCTCACTCAATGTAAACCTGTCGTTTAAGGAATTCCCACCTCTGGAGATAAAGTGCAGTCGGCGGCTTTAAGCGACAATACGATGTACATAGAATGCTAGCGGAGCAGCATCCCAGCTAGAAAATGCGGAGAAGGTGGTTGCGAAAGACTCCGCGACTGATGCTGGGTCCGAGATTGCGATGCTATTCTCGTGTAGAATGGGAGGGGGGTCCTGCGAGAACTTGCCCCTTCTGCTAGAAGGGTCGTGGAGACACCTATGCTACACAGGAAATGCGGCGGCGGGCTTCGAAATATACCGGAACCTATCCCCACCTCGACGAAGTTCCCCGACAGTAAAATCGTTCGGGCGGCGCTCATAGGGATTAGATGAATAAGACTTCTGTTTGAGGGCCGGATAGCACTCGGGTGACCCCTAAAGAAGCGTTTGGCGTGAAAAACGGCCAGGCAATCTAGAAATAGTAGTCAGGAACACGACGATAAGGTTGCCGGAGAGCTCAACGGGCACATCCACCGACCATTTTGACCTAAATTCTTCGAATGGGACATGGAAATAAATCATTTCCTGAAAGGTAGACCACCGACCCCACTCCAAGCAGCACCAGGGAGCTCTCAGGCGCCAGCGGCCAATAAAATCATATTTGAGTGGAAAAGTGACTACTACCATGGAGGTCATCGACTACCCCTAACCCATCAAAAAATCAGGCTGTGTATCCAGAGAGCACAAAGATACATCAAGACAGGAAACTGAAGCGGTTCTCAGGCAGTGATGCGTAAACTCATCCATATTAAGGCCAGCTATCTCCACCTCGTCGATCAGGTCGGCAAGGAGCTGGCCTCTAGGATTGATCGAGTAGTCGCCCCAGAGGTGGTGTCTACCATTCTAATCCCCGAGCAAGAGAAAGGTAATCAGCAATCGTGACACGACGCGGCGGACGTCCCCCGTGTCGAAGTCGACTGACGGTGGAATATACGAAGAAATAACAGTATACCTCTTATCCAGATGCAACTGCACAGCTACTGCTTGAAAAGAGGTATTCAAAGCAAAGAGAAGAACGGAGACATCATGCCGGGTGTTAATTGCACATCCTCCTGTTCAGCCCCCTCACCGTGGTGGTAGGGTAGAAAAAAACCCTTACACCCCGGGAAGGTGGGCAGGGGGCCGGCGCCTAGCATGGTCTCCTGCAAAAAGATAGATAAGAGAAAACGGGAGGAGACGAGCCTTCGCAGTTCCTCCCAGTTGGTCCGGAGTTCGCGGCAACTCCATTAGAGGAATATGCCTTCCAGGCCTAGCTCGGAGGATATGCAGGTGTTCTTTTCGAAGAGAAGACCCTCACGGGAATTTCCGTACGCTTTCCGGAGGTAGAACTCCTGGCAATGTTGCTCAGACAATATGCTGAAGGCGCTGTCACCTTCGAGAACCTATCGGGGTATTTGGGCTCGTAACGCAAGTCTTTTCCCCTCCGCTTCGAAACTTTAGATAGGCAGAGCGGCTTCGGAAGCGGGAGCCTTCCTTTGGAGGATCCACCTTCTTTGAGCCCCCCAGTCTAGCACTGTGTGTGAGCGTGGGAGCCAAAGCACCTTTGGTGCTGTCCTCCTTTTTAGGGCAGCTTTAGGAGACCCGGAAGATGGCCTCACGGCCATATTCCGGAGTGTTGCCTCCTGTGAGTCTAAAGACTCGATGCAGGCGCGCGGCCGGTTCGCCTTACGGAGAACGCTCACACTGTCAGAGAAGGGGGGGACCTGGTTTAAATCGAAGCTAGTTGTGAATCTTTGTACCACCAGATCTACTAGGGGAGCTCCCAGGTTGTGTAGAGCCTGCAGAAGGGTTCCGAATGGGCGCGGACATGACCGTCCTCGCCGGCTGGAGGAGCCAATAACAGAGTGGAACTTTTTAAATTTTGAGGCATAAGACATCCCAAGCAGTGCCACGCGCGGCAAGAACACGTTCTTAACCTTACGAAATGAGAGACGATCCGTAGCATGAATGGCCAAATTTCATTCTCCAGGAGATACACAACACATTGCTTCGAAGAAGTGGGATGCGGCTCTCCGCAAATGGCACACTTCGCAATACAGTATTTAGACTTATCTTGCGCGGCCTTGGAGAAACTTACACAGAGTTCCAGTAACCTCAACGTTGCACGTCTACAGGGACGATTCATATGGCAGAAGCGGTGGCAGTAACAGCACTTCCACGTCAGTCGCAGGAATGCCTTCACGCATTAGCGATACCAACTAGCACGCATCGACTGAAGAAGTTTGTCACAGTCGAACGTGACGAAGATTGTATCTCTAGGCCCCTCCCAGTTTTCACGTCTAGGACACTTTCCATCTCAAGAGGTGGCTCTATGTGGCCTCATTTTCGCCCAAGGCATCACAGATCCCAATTGAGAACTCTGCCTTGTTGTGTTTCGTCTTCCCCTGCAGGTTTGAATTGCAGGACTGTAGTGGACACGGAAAGATGGGCTCTGCTATACGTTGCCCTCCCTAAGGCGGTTGGGCTCCTGATCTTTAATCAGTCTCCTGTAAAAAGAAAGGAGGGACTGGCACTTTTAGGGAGATGGAGTTGCCCGAGGGCGCCTCGACAGAAGGGAATGAGAGAGAAGACACAGCGACCGTAGGCATAACAGAGGAATAAATCTCTTCTCCGGTAGAAGAGGCTTCGGGGTTCTCGGAGAAGGGTCAAGGGGTGGGTGGGCACCTCCGTTTCAGAGGTGAAGCTGCCCGAGAGCGACTCCAAAGATGGCAAAGAGAATGCCCCATTGCCTCATGGAGATGTTATAGAGAATCCTCTACACAGGTAGAAGCAATACCTCGATTTTTCCCGTCCGCCTCTGCATATAGGAAGGGCAAGACCGCGCATGGAGGCAGATATCCACGCCCTTTCCTCCTATTGCTTTTTGCAATAGGTGTCTGTTACGGACTGCGACCTTAAAAGGAGTTATTATTTGGTCTCGAGTAGGCTAAAAGAATACCCATACTATCTTGTGAAGCACCTCGTAAAAAGAAACTAAACCAAGATATAGGTCGTTGGCCTTGGGAGCCGTGTCACCTAAACCTTTGCTCTCTAGAGCGCAATAAGCAATGGCAATAATGGGTGGGGGTGTCGTGGACCCAGTCCACTCATGCTGGCAGTGATGGGGCGTGTCAACCACACCTGCATGACTTTTGCGTAGAAGTGTGTCAAACGGTTTTGCCAGTGGTCATTGGTAACCTGACCTCGTTCCCGCTTGACATCCTCAACCAAAGGGCAAAAAGTGAATAGAAGCAGTGCACAGTCTGGGTTCGGATGGCGATGTATTAATGTGTGTCGATCTTTTGCCCTTTTCTACTTTCTTTTGAAATTATGGAAATAAGTACAACTGGTGGAGGTGACGAATTCATTTTCTCTCGCTGAAAGAAGAATGGGGAAGTGGGGACAGACAAATAAAAGAAAAGGAAGGCAAAATACAAAAGAAAACAAGTGAAAAATGTTAGAATTATAAAGACTCCACTCGCAAACTTAATCGTCTGTGGAAAATGGAACTGGTAGGATGGATTTAAAACTATTAGGAACAAATTTGTACGATTACTTGAAAGTATGTTCTTTAACATTATACGTAGTTCTTCGTTATAAAACCTGAGCGGTGTGTCTGGTAGGAAGAACTGCCTTGTTTTTTTTAATGTCCTTCATAACAACAACCCGATTAGCGGTACCGGTTTTCTCGAAACGATAAATGGGCTTCACGGATACCGTACCGAAAGGATTCACTCGAATTCCTTGTAATACAGTGGAAGGAATTTGTCGATTCGTGGGAGCCTTGACAACTCATTCTTTCGTGACCACCCCTATAGCTCGAGGCGTAACGCTGGACCAAATGCGGTCGTCGGCGCTCTCCCAGGTGACAACTTGTCCACTAAGGAATCACGTCCGTGGCGGCTTTGGCTTTCTTTCTTTTAATTATTAGCGTTTCAACACGTTCCACCTTACTGGATTCAAAGGCTGGCAATTATTCCCTCTATATTTCGCTTTCTCTCGGCAATTAATGTATGCGAAAGGTAGTCAGCGCCACGACTGATAATTATTAAATATTTTCTCTATTTCATGTTAACTCAAAATTCAATCAATAATTTATAAAATATTATTTTTACTAAGAAAAAATCCGCAGTTATTTGTTGCGTCCATGTAGGGCCACGCGATCTTGCGTGTTGTGATTATTAGAAGACAAACCCCCCAAAATAAAGTGGACGGTAATATTTTTTTAATTAAAAAAGAAAGTTACTATTTAATCAAGCACGAAACTTTCACTCACTAATGAGGGGAAGAAGAGGCAAATAAAGAAGAGTAGATGAAAACAAAGAACAAGGAGTAGTATAATGGTTAAACATTGCAGATTTCAATAGCAAATCTCCTCACTCCTACTTTTGTTTTCATTTTCAGTAATTAGCAAATATATATTTAAAAAAATCTTTGCCTCCCACCCCCCCGCCCACCGCCCAGGCCCATCTTTAACACTGGGACAAAACTCGGTTGTGAAATAGTTGCATAAATTCAATAAGGATGCCAAAGTTTAGTTTTAGTACTAAAATAGGCGTAGGAACTTTTCCAAAATGTTAAAAGTAAATTTTGCTCTTAAATATCAGCTATAGTTAAACTACAGTGAAACTCTTGGGCTTCACTGGTATTTCTGTTTTGAAACTTTATAAAAGAGTACCAGAATGGAGTGGAGCTCGTCAAAAGAGCGCTGGTACTTTTTATGTGCTTAACTCCTTGTGCTTAACTTCAAATTGTGATTTTATCATAGCTGACAACAACGCAATTTCCTTCAGGCGGTATGTGTTTAACATAATAATACACGTTAATAACTGCCTATATGTACTGACCTAAGGACTTTTATTTAACGTTAGGATTGATTTTAGAACTTTTAACCTTTTCTTTCACCCTTTAATGGGTCTATACAGCCCAGGCAAGATAGTGGGAGATTAAAGAGGTGAACGAGACGACCTAAGAAAGAGGCACCCGTTTCTTTTAAACCACTGGGTTCGGAAGGATGGGCCGCCTCTCAAGGTTTTAGTTGAAACAGAGGCATTACTTCGAGGGAGGGGGTGATTTATTAAAAGCGGAAGTAAAAATATAAAAAAAATTTGATATAAAAAAATACCAATGTAATTGAAGTTTTTTTTTTATAAAGAGCTCATCTGGCGACTGCCTACTTGGGCATTAGTCGCCGTATTAAAAACTGGCCTAGTACTAGGCTACTTTAAAATAAAATTCAAGATAAAAAACAACCCCTTCCCCCCCAAAAAACTGGAAAGGGAAGGGAGCAGTAAGCAAGCTCCTGTGTCGGAGGGAGGTCCCCCCGAGGCAGGAGCGTGCGACCTATAATGGAAAAAAAGAAGCAAAAAACAAAACAAAACAAAAAGACCGGCTTAAATAATAGGGAGAAGGCCGGCCTCCCCGCCAAAATCAACAAATCCACCAGTCAATGTGCACACACTCGTCCCGAGTACAAGGGACAGGCGGTAGCGATCCCGCCCATCCCGGTACCGGAACAGGTAACGTGCGTGAAGATCACCCAGAATAGGAAATTCGACAACAAATGTGCCAAACAGCGTGGGGAACGACGCAGTCGTCACAATAGGGCGCAAGCGAGCGCTCTATCAAATGAAGGTGCGTCACACGAGAGTGCCCGATTCGGAGACGACAGAAAGCGACCTGAAGCCATAGTGGCATTGGGGGATAGGTCCATGGGAACAGTCGCGGCACAATGGCACGCAACTTTAAGTTCCCTTCGACCGTCTCCCATCTTCTTTGACAAGCAGTACGAAGAGCTCCCCGTATTCCTGCCATGTAGTCGGTGTGAGGAACAGCGAAACGCTGGTCCGGTCGCAGAGTCCTCGCAGACTCTTTGGCATGCTCATTCCCCGAAATTCTTACATGTCTAAGAACTCAGCACAAGATAATCTCAACATCCGCCCGGCTCGCCAAAACCGTGGGGTCGTGGATAGCGTGAACCAGGGGATGCGGAGATTAAATGCCCCGAAAGTACTCAGGGTGCTTTGCGAGTCGCTATAGATCCCAATCATGTCTCCGAACCGGGCACGTCGCGTAATCTCCAGTTCTGAGTTTTGTATTGCCACCAGCTCGGCCGTGAAGACAGACGCAGCACCTGGCATAGGCCCACTGACTTCAAACAGAGGGGATACGGCGTGGAAGCCGACCCCCTCTTGGGACTTGGAGCCATCCGTATACAAAGGCATGGTTCCAGCATGACACGAGGTGTGCTCAAAAAAGGTCAAACACAATACTCCCGGCGCTATACAAGCTTTGGGAGCAGAGGCGTGGCGACAAATAGCCAAATGTGGTACCCTCCAGGGCGGCCTTCTTGGCAGAACCAGGAACGCCACTTTCCGAGAGCTATACTTAGCTCACCAAGGAGTTTCTTAAGCCTAAACCCAAAAGGCTTAGGGTATAACTGGCGTCTCTCGGCGGCATATGCCCCGTCGAGATCAGCTGCGGATGCAGTGAGAGCTGTTGGCGACTGAGGGAGGCGCCGAGCTCGTGCGTACAGGCGAGTGGCATCTCCGCAGCATCGACTAGTAGGCTCTCAATGGGAAAAGTGTGGAAGGCACCAGTCACCATGCGAAGGCCGGTGTGGTGGATCGAATCCATCTTCCGCAATAAACGCTCGGCAGCGGATGCATAAAACTCGCATCCGTAGTCGAGCTTCGAACGAACAAAGAATCGATAGAAAAAGGGCAGTAGCCCTATCAATGCCCCAAGCCCTGAACGTCCCGGAACAAAGAATACCCATGGCGCGGGTACAAGAGACCCTAAGGCTGCGAATATGAACCTCCCAGGTGAGGGGATGGTCGAATACAAGACCAAGGAAATGGTGCAGTTCAACTACATCCAGGCGCACCCCATTAAGAAACAAATATAGATCGGGGTGGAGCTAAGAATAGCAGCAGAAGTGCACCACCTTAGTCTTGGCCAAGGAAAACCGGAACCTGTGTGCTTCGGCGTAGCGAGAGACGCAGTTTAATGCCTGTTAGAGTCGACGCGTCAGAGTTGGCATCTGGGCCGCGCCAAAAAAGATCGAAAGGTCATCCACGTAGAGCGTAGCGAGAACATCTTCCAGCAGCACCGAGGTGATGCCGGTGATGCTCAGGGCAAAGAGTGGGACAGTGAGGAAACTTCCCTGCGGGACACCCTCTTCCTGCTACTTTGAGCCGGAGAGTGTTCCTCCGTATCGCCAAGCGGTATCATAGGCCTTTTCTAGATCGAAAAACACCGTGGCATAGTGCTGTTTACGAAGGAAGGCCTCGCAGACGGCATTTTCCAATCGAAGCAGAGCATCAGACGTGCAGTGGAACTTGCGGAATCCGCTCAGTGCAAAAGAAAGATGGCCTCCGCTGTCCAGGAAAAAGGCTAATTTAACATTTACCAATTTCTTTATCAACTTGCACACGCAAGAAGTTAGAGAGATTGGGCAGAAACTAGCCGGAGTAGAGTGATCTCTCCCCGGTTTGCGAAAGGCGAGCACAGTAGCGATTCGCCAGGAATCTGGGGGAAGACCCTCTACCCAGATCCTGTTTAAGAAATCTAACAGAAAGGCCATTTTTCGCTTACTCAAGTATCCAAGCATGGCGTACGGGACATTGCCGGACCATGGGCGGTGTCCGCGCACGAAGCAAGAGCGGAACGCAATTTACTCACAGTAAACCTGTCGTTGAAGGGTTCTCCGCCTCTGGAGGTAAAGTCCAGCCAGCGGCCTTTCGCGACATCACGACGTGCATTGAATGCTGGCGGAGCAGCATCCCGGCTCAAGAGTGCGGAGAAAGCGGTTGCGAAGGATTCTGCCACGGACGCGGGGTCCGAAATTGCGGTCACATTCTCCTGGAGAACGGGAGAAGGGGTCCTGCGAGAACTTGCCCCGAATCCTTTTGACTCGCTTCCACACCTCTGCCAAAGAGGTCTTCCCGTTAAGTGAAGCCACTTATGCCCGCCAAGTAGAGCGGTGGGCGAGCTTCGAAATATACCGGAACCTAGCACTAGCCCGACGAAATTCAGCGACAGTGAAATCGTTCGGGCGGCGCTTATAGCGCATGTAGGCGTAACGCTTTTGTATGAGGGCCGTCTCACACTCGGCCGACCACCATGGGAGTGGTCAGCGTGCAAAACGGCCTGACGTTCTGGGAATATTAGCCAGGCCCGTAGCGATGAGTTTGCCGGAGAAGAACTGAACTGCCTCATCTACCGACCTAAACTCCTCGACTGAGATAGAAAATTCAATCATTTCCTGAAATGCAGGCCACCGCGCCAAGCACCGCCGAGGTGGGCTCTCAGGCGGCAGTTGCCCTGAAAATGATATTTAAATGGGAAAGTGATCACTACCATAGAGGTTATCGACCACCCCCAATCAAAATAAGGCTGTGCATCTGAAGAGCACAAAGATAGATCGAGTCAAGAAAATGAAGCGTTCTCGGGCAGTGATTCGAAAACTCATCCTCATTTAGGACATCTAACGTAAGCTCTTCGATCAGATAGGCCAGGACTTGTCCCCTAGGATTTATTGAGTATTCTTCCCAGAGAGGAGGCCTGCCGTTCAGATCTCCAAGCAAGAGAAAGGGCTTCCTTCAACCGTGCCACGACGCGGTGGAAGTCCCCCGCGTCAAGGTCAGCTGACGGTGTAATGTACGCAGAAATTACGGTATAATCGTACCTCCTATCCAGGTGAAGCTGCACAGCCACTGCCTGAAAGGAGGTATCTAAAGTGAAAGGAAGAACGGAGACATCATGCCCGGGTGTACACCGCGCATCCCCCAGTCTGCCATCCCGCGATGGTGGGGTCGCAAGACCCTTATACCCCGGGAGGGCGGGCAGGGAACACGCGCCTAGCATGGTCTCCTGAGGAAAAATAGCTAACGGAGAACGGGGCGAGATGAGCCTCCGCAGCTCCTCCCAGTTGGCCAGGAGTCCACGGCCATTCAACTGAAGGAATATGCCCTCCAGGCCTAGCTCGGAGGAGACGTGGGGGCCCTCTTCGAACAGAAGACCCCCACGGGAATGGCTGTACGCTTCCCGGGGGCAGAACCCCATGCGCTGTCTGCCGGACAAAGCGCTGAAGGCACTCTCGCCTTCGAGGACTTATTGGGGAAGGTTAAGCTCGTCATGCGAGTCTTTTCCTCCCTCCGCCTCAAAACCTTAGGCGCGCATTGCGGTTTCGGAGGCGGGCGGCCCTCTTTTCAAGGAACCACTGTCTCCGAGCTACTCAGCATACGACTAGGCGTGGGCAAAGGAGCCAAAGTTCCTTTATTGCTGTCCTCCTTTCGGGGGACAGCTTTATGATCCCGGAAGATGTCCTGGCGACCAACTTCAGGGGTGTTGCCTCCTGTGAGTCTAACGACTTGGTGGAGGCGCGTGGCCGTTTCGCCTTACGGGAAACGGTCACGCTGTGGAAAGAGGGGGGAGCCCTGGTTTTAGCCGGGGCTGGGTATGAACCCTTTTTGCCGCCAGCTTTACCAGGGAAGCGCCCGGGTTGAGTAGAACCCGCAGAAGGGCTACGAATAGGCGTGGAAACAACCGTGCTCGTTGGCCTAGATGGGTCAGAATTAGAGGGTGCCTTTCTAACTATTGAGGCATAAGACGACCCAGGTAGAGCCAGGCGCGCCAAGACCTAGTCCTTAGCCTCGCGGAATGAGAGTCGATCCTGGGCCTGAATGGCCAGGATTTCTTTCTAAAGGAGATATGCACCACATTGCCTCGAAGCAGCGGGGTGCGGCTCTGCGCAATTGACACACTTGGCCACACACGATTTAGACTTATCGTGTGCTGCCTTGGAGCAATTTACACAGACTTCGGGTGACCCCGACTTTGCACGTCTACAAGAACGATTCGTATGGCCGAAGCGGTGACAGTAATAGCACCGCCCTGGCAGTGGCACGAATGCCTTCACGTATATATATATATATATATATATATATATATATATATATATATATATATATATATATATATATATATATATATATATATATATATATATATATATATATATATATATATATATATATATATATATATTGGTCCGCGAAAGTCTACTGCACACTGTTAGAAATGCAAATTTGCATACTTTTATTTAGCGCAGGTGAATGAAATTTACTAAGGACGTTGAATTTTAAGGTAATAAATACAATGTAATGATCAGAAAAGCAAACAAAATGATAAACAGAAAAAAACTTTATAAGAGGACAATACTGAAATTTAACAAAATAAAAGCTTACAACAATTTCCTATAAATACATATATATATATATATATATATATATATACACTTTACATCCGCAAAAAGTCGAAACAAAAGAATAATCATCTTTCGTCCCGTATATCTAGAATATTATAACTAAATGCAAGATTTCTCTCTCCATCATGTAAGACTCCTGTGTCATTCCTTACAAGATAGTAGTACCGTCAACAAGTTCATCATTTGGATAAACAAACTAATCAATCAAGATCTTAGTGAACACATTGTAGCCTTTCAAAGAGTGGCCTTGGGTAGAGAAACATCTCTTGTAGAGCTTAAAGTAGCTCTAAATTCAGTTGGTACCATAATACGCAACTGGAAGTCTCGTAATTCAATTCATCATTTGGATCCTTTAGGTCGCCCTGGGATGTTAACGGAACGTGCAACTCGAAAACTTGCTAGAACAGAATGTGATAAGCAACAGACTACTTTTAGAGGGCTGCAGGAAGAGCTGTAAACAAGTTTAGTTGAATTTAGCCAGAATACAAGTAGAACGCCGCGTCGTTATAATATCTTTTCTTGTAGTCCAAGCAAGACTCCACTCTTTAAGAAAACGCATTGTAAAGCTCGCTTCGCGTTTGAAAATGAACATTTAAATAAATCGGCAACGTTCTGGGAACAAATACTTTGGTCAGATGAAAGGAAATTGAACTTTTCGGTCAAAATTCAATCAGGAGAGTTTGGAGAAAAAAAAAGAGTACAGCTTATGCGCCAAAGAATACGATCTCTAAAGTTAAATTCGGTGGTGGACCAATCATTGGATGGGGTTATTTTGGTTCATCAGGGTCTGGAAGAATGGAGGTAGTCAAAGTAAAAATAAACGGCTAAAATGTAAAGATACATTTAGGAAAGAAATTTGTTATTTAACGTTGGCTCTCTGAACTTGAAACCAAGAAGGACATATCAATAAAACGATGACCCCAAGTATACAAACTAAGAATTGTCTGAAAACAGGTAGAATTAATGTATTGGAATGCGTTGTCGAATTTAACTAGTTTCCTTACAAAGTTTTTCCTCTTAATAATTTTGCTTTTCTGATCATTATATTGTATTTATTACATAAACTTCCACAGGCTTTATAAATTTATTTCACCTGCGTTAACTAAAAGTATGCAAATTTGCATTTCTAACAGTATTGTAGTAAACTTTTGCGCCCCACTGTATATATAGGGTGTCCCCCCAAAAATGTATACACACTTTAAATAATTATAAAGTCAGTGTTTATTAAAATACATTTAATTTTCAAAATGTAATAGATTCAAGTGACACAATTTAATTGTTTTGTCAACGCCTGTTTTCGAACTGACGTCCGTTCCGGTTCAGACACTGCTGATAACACGAAGCAATGGAATCGCACACATCACTAAACATTTCATTTGGTATTTATGTCCATTCTCGTTCAATGGCTGCTCTTAATTCAGTGAGTGTTGCTGGTTTTATAGAATAGACTTTATCTTTTAAGTATTCCCATAAAAAAGTCTAGTGCTGTGGTCTGGTGAACGTGGAGGGTATTCTACAAAACCCCTTCGTCCAATCCACCCGTTGTGCAAGATTTTATTAAAGTAGGATCTAACAGTGTGATGGTAGTTTAAAGGGAAGGTGGGGCATCTTGTTAAAAATAAAACTCCTCATCTTTAAAGTCCTCTCTAATGCTCGGCATGATAGACTGGCGCAGCAAGTTCAAGTAAACAGGACCAGTCACAGTAGTGTCAAAGAAGAGTGGTCCAATTAATTCTCTTCATGATAACACCCACTGCACTGTAACTCGTGTTAAATTAAAATGATGTTCAACCATAACATGCCGATTCTCAGGTTCCCATTAGGTGCAATGGTGAGAGTTAGTTTAACCATTTAATTTGTATCCTCATCACTACACACATGCTTTGTTGGAAAGTGTGCATCTTCTAGATATTGTGCCAAGTACCACTCGCAATACTCCACTCTTCAGTCTAGATAATCTTCATTAAGAGCATGGATTAATCTTGGAATGTAACTTTTGCATTGACAGTGCTTCAAAATGCGTTAGAAAGACGATTTTGAAACGCCTATCTCACGACTCGCTTGGCACACAGATTTTCTTGGGGCTTGACGATGTTCGTGGTCTTACGGAACGCTTCTTGTTCATATTCTGAACAGTTCCATTGCTTCAAACTTATCTCTAATTCGAGTGATGGTAAGTCGCGTTGTGGATCTTTTAGAAAGTCCCTCCTAAACTGTCTTTGCACTTCAACTGCGTTTTCACACTTCCAGTAGCATTTTAGAATGAATTTCCTTTGTTCAAAGCTTAGTCTGACTGCCATTATTAATTCTAATGGGTTTAACCTGGAAAGAAGAAAACATCAATTGAGCTATCAGCTGTTAAAGTGTGCATAGATTTCTTTAAACACCCTGTATATATATACTGATGGCTAACTGTATAAAGCATCTCTAATAGATTTAAATATGTTGAGGATGGTAGCTCAGCTGATGAGCGTCGTGGTCATAATAGCGATGAGCGCTTGATGACATAGGTTCGAATCCAACACCTTTATTGATTTTCATATAAGGGTTAAAAATAGTTTTCCCTATTTCCTCCGTTTCTATATCTCCCATTTTCTTTCTGAAGCTTTCAATGGTTCACGAAATATTTTCCTTAGCGTTTTTTCGGGTTGTGATGCCAGTTTTCATTTCTTTGGGCCTTTAAATACATCTATTATATATTATTATATACTCAAGTTGCTATGTGCATTTCAATATATATATATATATATATATATGAAAAGAGAAAGAGGATTGGTTTATACCGACGAGGAAATCTTAAAACAACTTTTCAAATTGAATTTGATGATGAGTTGTGCAAGATATTATTTTTTAGTGGATAATACCGCCCATGACTTCTCTCACATTTTCTATTTATTCCTTATAAATATCAATGTTTTCTTTTCTTACCGGTCGGTATCAACGGCTCTCCAAGGAAATATAGATACATATGCTTTTTAAGTTTCCCCAACACACCCTAGTGGCGTTGGCCAAAACTGAATAGTTATCGCTCTAGGAAATTTTGGAAAGGTGCCCATTTCTGTAAAGTCTGAATGGGGCTTGGTTCCGAAATACTGAGGCGAGAGGACTTTCCCCAAGTCTCTCTATTTCCTCGTTTCTTATTGATTAAGAGTGGTCGACGGCGCAGGAAGCAGATCAAGACCATTCATGACAATTTTTGCCATTGAAGTCATCTGTCGAGCAATGAGATTAAGAAAACAAAGGCCAGATTTCTTCCTATAAAGGAAGTAAATTGATGACTTGCGTGTACGCATAATTATTTAGTTATAGGATTGTGTCTGAATGTATTCGATTTACATTAGGCAACATTGCCCTGGAAATTCCTTTGAAAGAGACGATGAGAGGGTGAATGTTTGGTATGGTGAATCGCGCTCCAAAGGCGACTCACCGAGATACAAATGAAATTCCGCGAAATGTTGTGATTCGTCACTGACAAACCCATTAATTTATCAAAAAACAAATTTGGCTACTTAGAATTTCTTATTTTATTCTATTAAAATGAGTTCCTTCAGTTTGTGTAGTTCGTAGCGTTTGCACATACTTTAGCCATTGCAGGATATCTACACTTGTTTCGTATGTTTTACGAAAGATAACACGGTTTTACTCCTGAAAATATTTTTTAAACGCTTATAGCCTTGTCCTTTGATTTTTGTAGGCATCTTTTATCTTCTCTAATTCAATTTTCTTCTTTGTAATTCCATTGATTCTTTGGAAAACGTCAGCCTCCACCTTTAGTTAAGCAATTTCTTACCAAAATAAAAGTGGTAACATCCACTGCAATCGCAAAATCCAAAATTTCGATTATTAAGTTTTCATTCATGTTTTTATAAAAATTTCAAACGCGTCTCTTAAGTGTTTTGCAACTCTTCATTGAAATTAAAATATTTCCAACTGTGGGTATAGGCGAATTGCTTAATACTCCAAATAAATGATAATCATAATAAGACATTAGTAGACATGTTGAGAGGATTATTATTACAACCATAAGACTTGTAGTTAACCCTAACTTTTGGGAGTTAGTTGGGTACACAGGTGTTGACCGCAAGGGTGCTGGGGTCACCAAGCAATCTAAACAAGTGCCATTTAACTTTTTGATTCATGAAATATAGCATCTTTTGTCATGGAGGTTGAATCTCATTTTTTCAATCATGCACACAGTGACAAACCAGCAAATTCTGACAAAGAGCATTTAAACATTTTAAGACTGTTGGGGCAAATTGGTTTCACGAAATGCACACTAACAGTTAAATTAGATTGAAAATCATATTGTTAGGTAATTTGATTAGATTGGTATCATACTCAGGCGTGCGAAAAGTATACTCGAAAGCTAAACTATGCAAAAAAGCTGAGTCCTGGTATATGTAAGTGAAAAGCAAGAATTAGTACGACCATGTTTAGAAATATTTACGATTACAATACTTAACACTTTCAAATTATACCCATACTGTTCTTATGCCAAGTTGATCAAGGACACCAGGTATAAACAAGTTCTATCGTCAACATAATTCATCTACGGGGAAGAACTCTAGGAAATTAAACAGAACAAATAAACACAAGAAACCTGGTAGAAAAAAGAAGAATGGAGACGGAATAATAGTGTAAGGCTTGTTCTTTTAATGCGATCACAGAATCTCTTGGAACAAATATATGCATACGAAAACGGAAGCTCGGCATCGCATGTTTAGAATCACCTTGAAAAAACCCTCAGTAGGTAAACAGCTCAGAGTAACGGCTAATACCCGAGCAGAGTAATGAAGCTTCGGCGCAAAGGGGTGAACCGTAGCATTTTTTTTTCTTCGAATTTAAAACAAAATAAAGACTAGAGCGTATCCTGAGAAAAGTTTGTAAGGAGTGATCGTGAAGGAAGTGGTGAAGCTAGAGAAAGTGAAATACATTATGTGCAGATCCTCCTGCAGGTATTGTATCCTTGAGTAAAAGCTAAGGGTAATGGAGTTGGGAGGGTACACAAACCTCCAGATGAAACCACAGCAAAGTTACTCGACATCTCATGTGCATCTCGACAAGTACCTGACAGGGATAAAGCTTAAGAAGAAACAATCGAAACATGTGTAAGGGTGGAAAGAGGATGGCTAAGGATCTTGCATAGGTTGTTGTTGTTGTCCTTCTTCAGACTGCCTAGTCAAACAGCCCCGAGCCCCTGAGAAAGGCCGTGATTTGGATTTAGCTTTATCACAAAGCCCTCGAGAAGTGTATATTATGTTGTTGGCGTGTGTGGTTGAGTGCAATGCAGTTTCAATTGTGCGTTTGATGGTGTGGGGTTCTGTGTTTCAGCTCAAACAAATATCTACAATGGAATTATTCAGCCTTTTCTGATAGCCCAGAAGGGCTGGGTGGTGTCCACTCCGCAGCCTAGCCGGATGACCTATCTTCACGGGGGAGGGATGATTCGAAAGGAGGGATTTCTGGTGTCTGAGCTTGTAGCTGAGAGTGTTTTTTTGTGGAGATTGGATGGATTTGTGTGATTTGTGTGTGGATATGTTTCTGGAGGCTAATTTATGTTGGGCAGAGTGGGAGTGATAAGATCATCTATGTATGATATCTCCTACTAGATGTTGATTTGATGTTCCTTGGAGTGTGTTGGTGTTCTGACATGTAGTGTAGTGGATATTGTGGGTCTGTGGAGACTATGGTGTTTGTGCGACTCTCATACCCAAGTGGTCCATGAATTTGAGGACTTTGGTTTCATGCTTTAGGTGGTCTGGGTGTAAAAGATGTGCAGCCAGTGATTATTTTTAGGGATGATGATTTGAGTTTGTGTCAAAGAGGTTAGAGACCCAGGCAGGGTTTGCATAGTCCATCACCGAGGGCAAATATATTGCTTGTATACTGCTAGTGCGGTTTTGCTGTGTCCGAATGTTGTACTAGCAAGAGATTTGAGAGCCTTTAGTATTGGTGTAGATTCGTTTATACTTCTGATATGTTGTTTGAATAACCTTGATATATTGTATGTAGTATAGGGATGTTGCTTATAATGAGATTAGGTGTATGTTATGCTCTGCTATTCATTGGTAAGAAGGATAGCTTTAGATTTGGCTGGGTCTATCTTAAGTTTGTTTGTGGTGAACCATGTATGAATGGGTTTAGGTAGTGTTGAAGAAGTTGGGTGGCTGTCTTTAAGTTTTGGTGTGTATATGCAATGTTATGTCGTCTGCATAGGAAGCTATGTTTATTTGATGATGGTGAGGTTTGGGAATGTTGTGCATGTACATGTTGAATAGATTTGGGGAAAGTACGGATCCTTTTGGTACACCCTCTATGAAATTTCTAATGTGTGATAACTGGTCGACAAATGATACGTGGGCATGTCTGCCGGCCAGATAGTTGGTCAGCCATCCTTTTCTGTTGTTTTGAATATCGTGTTGTATATTTTGTTTGTGAGGTTGTGGCGGGGAATGGCATCAAAAGCTATGCCGATATCTATGATAGTGAGGAGTGTTCTCTGTGAGGGGCCAATTGAATCGATGACTTAAAAAATATTTTTGTGAAGTCTGTGAGGTGTTTGTTTGTTAAGTGTCGTGGTTTGAAACCGTGTTCTGAGAGTAGTAAGGGAATGTGTGGTGCGATTAAGGTTTAGGATGAGGCTTTCAATGACTTTGGAAGGAG
The DNA here is from genome assembly GCA_963969495.1 of Ceratothoa steindachneri. Lineage (NCBI taxonomy): Eukaryota > Metazoa > Arthropoda > Malacostraca > Isopoda > Cymothoidae > Ceratothoa > Ceratothoa steindachneri. The sequence continues at coordinate 67,184,323 of OZ018329.1, read as the reverse complement.
TGCAGAGGAGCATGATGGGTTGGTGTGAAGAAGGAAGTGTAGAGGCTTTGTTGGGTTTGGGGATTGTGATGATTTAACCATGCCTCAAGATGCTGGGCATTGTACTGTGTGAGTAGCTGTAGTTTGGTATGTTGGTGAGTGCTTGTATGCCTTGTGGTCCGAGGTGAATGTTGCTGATGTTGTCTGGTTCACAGGCAGATGAGTGTTTAATATTATGGATGATGCGGTTCTTCTGGTGGTTTGTGTCGGGTACATAATCTGGGTCAGTGGAGAAGAATTTCCTGTGTCGAATGACTCGACGATCGTCAATGGGGGGTTTATTTGTGAGCTCAGTGCTTGTATTTGGAGTGCAAGTTCCAGGGTGTGGACGTAGGGGAGTTATGTTTCAGTGTATCACTTTTTCTGATAAGGTCTTAAATTTTTCGTGTGAGGTTGGTGTTGTTTTTCCGTTGCCTATTGAGATGTGTTTTATGTCTGCGTTCTGTATAAGGGAGTTGAAAGTGTGTAGGTGGTGTTATGTCTGTGATGGAAGCACTATTTAGGGTTTCTTTCTTTTTTTTATTGTAACAGCCCATCTGGCGACTGCCTACTTGGGCATAAGTCGCCGTACACAACAAGCTGGCTAATACTAGGCTATATTAAAAAACAAAACAAATAACAATATATAAATAATATATAAAAAGGACAAAAGCTAAAACAAAATAACAATGGAAAACAACAAAGAAGCAAGAAGGAAGCATTCTCCGGCATCGGGGGGAGCCCCGTACCCTATGCGCAGGAAAATGTAACCTACAAAAAGAAACAAAAAGGTCAAATAAGGTGGAGGAGGCTAGCCTCCTCCAAAAAGTCGTAAAGCCCCGCTGACTTGAAACAGAGGGGATACGGCTTGAAAACAGAGCTCCTCTTGGGACTTGGAGCCATCCGAATACACTGACATGGTTCTAGCGTGACATGAAGTGTGCTCTAAAAAGGCAGAAAGCAATACTCCCAGTGCTTTAGAAGCTTTGGGAGTAGAGGCGTGGTAAAAAAATACGCAGAAGTGGTACCCTCCAGAGTGGCGTCCTGGGCAGAACCAGGAGCGCCACTGAGCAGAAAGCTATACCTAGCTCTCGAAGGAGTTTCCTAGCCCTAAATCCAAAGGCATAGTGTGACTGGCCTCTCTCGGTGGCTGTCGAGATCAGTTGCGGAAGCAGTAGGAGTTGTTGGCGATTGAGGGAGGCACCGAGGTCACGCGTACAGGCAAAGAATGCACTGTGGACGGCGCAGAGCGAGTGGCATCTCTACAGCATCAAAAGGTAGGCTCTCATTGGGAGGGAGTGCGGAAGGCCCCATTCGCCGGGCCAAGGCCGGTCTGGTGGATCAAGTCCACCTTCCGCAATACTTGCATCCGTAGTTGAGCTTCGAACGAACAAAGGATCGATAACAAAATAAGGCAGTAGCTCTATCAGCGCCCCAGGCGCGGAAGACACGGAACGAAGAATGTCCATAGTGCCAGTACAAGAGACCCTAAGGCTGAGAATATGAGCCTCACAGGTAAAGCGTCGATCAAATACGAGACCAAGGAAACCGTGCGAGTCTACCATTTGCAGGCGAACTCCATTTAGAAACAAATCTGAGTCAAAGTGGAGCCGCAGACGCCGGCAGAAGTGCACTACTTTAGTCTGAGCTAAAGAAAACCGAAGACTGCGCTTCGGCATAGCAAAAAACATGGTTCTATGCCTGTTGGTGTCGACGCTCCAGAGTTGGCATCTGGACCGAGCCAAAAGAGATCGAAAGGTCGTTCGCGTAGAACGTAGTGAGAACATCTTCCGATAATGCTCAGTTTAAAGAATGTGACACTGAGCACACGCCCATGCGGAATGACCTCTTTCTGCTCCATTGGGGCGAAAAGGGCTCCCCCCACCCGTACGCGGAATCGACGATCTCGCAAAAATTCAGAAATAAACATTGGGAGGTGTTCTCTCGCCCACATTGTGCGGAGAGTATCTATAGTACCGTATCACCATGCGGTATCATAGGCGTTCTTCAGATCGAAAGACATCGTGGTGTAGTGCTGTCTATGAAGGAAGGCCTCGCAGACGGCATTTTCCAGTCAGAGCAGAGAATCCGAGGTGGAGTGAAACTTTCAGAAGCCGCACTGTGCGGCAGACAGATGGCCTCCGCTGTCCAGAAAAAAGGCTAATCTAACATTTATCAATTTCTCCACTAACTTGCTTACGCAGGATTTTAGAGAGATTGGGCGGAAACTGGCCGGTGTAGAGTGATCTCTCCTCGGTTTGCGATAAGTGAGGAATCTGGTAGGATACTCTCTACCCAGATCCTGTTGAATAGATCTAACAGAAAGGCCACGTTGCGCTCACCCAGGTGTCGAAGCATGGCGTAGGGGACATGGTCTGGAGCAGGGGCGGTGTCCGCGCACGAAGCAAGAGCGGACGCAACTCACTCAAAGTAAACCTGTCATTGAAGGGTTCTTTGCTTCTGTAGGTAAAGTCCAGTCGTCGCCGGCCTTCCGTGACATCACGACGCGCATTGAATGCTAGCCGAGCAGCATCCCGGCATAAGAATGCGGAGAAGGCTGTCGCGAAGGATTACACCACAGACGCAGGGTCCGAGATTGCGGTCCTAGTCTCCTGGAGAACGGGAGAGGGGTCCTGCGAAAACTTGTCCAAAATCATTGTGACTCGCTTCCACACCTCTGCTAGATGGGTCATCCCCTTAAGTCAAGAGACGTATGCTCACCAAGAAGAGTGGCGGGCGTGCTTCGAAATATACCGTAACCTAGCCCTAGCTCGACGAAATTCAGCGACAGTGAAGTCGTTCGGGCTGAGCTTATATCATATGTATGCATAACGCTTCTGTTTGAAGGCCGCATCACACTCAGCTGACCACCTTAGGGTTTCCAAGTGTTGTTCTGCTTCATTAGTGAAAGTTTCTTAGTTGGCGCTTTTGTAATTTGTTAATTTGTGTGTGACTGTGTCCAGCTTGAGTGTTTCTTGTTTTGGCGCTGATGATTTTGAAGTTGGCAGAACTGAGGGGTTTGATCGCTTTCTAGGATATTATGGGTTGGGGCGAGGTTGGGGACAAAAGTTATGTTTGGTAATCCGCAGGCCTGGTTGGGGATACGTTTATGTTGATGGGTGTTGTTGAAGCTAAAGAGGTTGTGTTATTGTCGAGAACCACTGGCTCTCTGCCACGTTTAATGTTATCAACAAACCAGGCCGATGTCTTGGCGACGAAGTCGCCACTCAGGATTATGTTGTAGCTGTTTTTGATTTGTTTTATTTTTGGTATGTAATTGTTTTACATTTATTTATAACCATAGAAAGGAGTTTATTATGCTTGCTTTTGGTGGGGGTAAAGATGGGTAGGGTTGTGGCCAAATGTCTTGTGCCGGGCGTATGAAGCTTGAGCTATATTAACTCAGGTAAAATGAGCCCAACTTATAGGGGCAAGAGCCACTCATGTTTTTCTCTTGCGTGAATTTTTGTCAAGTGTTGAAACCTCTTTGTTACAATTTTGGATGCAAGCTTATCTAGTTTCACCCACGGGATTTTTCAGAATGGCAGGTAATTCAAGAATTATTACAAGTCTCGCCAAGTTTTCATAAGAGGGTCAGTCAATAAGTTTTGCGAATCGGTAGGGCAAATTGGAGGAAGGGGGATGGATGTTTGTGGAGGCGTTAGGACCAGTTATGACAAGTCAAGACCTGCAACCGCACGCTCCTGCCTCGTCTATTTGAGAACCAGTAGCGGATCGCAGATCGTCAGTCACAAATTTTTTAACAATGGAGAAGGTTGAGCACCGCGCAGTGATCAAATTTTTGACCAAGGAAGGCAAGAATGCAAAAGAGATCCATGAACGCATGGTTGCAGTGTACACCGACACCGCCCCTTCCTATGCAACCATTGCTCGCTGGAATAGGGAGTTCCGGCATGGTCGTGACTCCCTTGAAGATGATCCCCGTCCAGGACGCCCGTCATACGTGACCAACGAGGACAATGTGCCCCATGTGGAGAGGATCATCCTCGAAAATCGACGGGTGGAGGTCGAAAAAATCGAGTGAGAACTTGTAATATCACATGAAAGTGTTATCAACATCATCTACGACAATTTGGCCATGGCCAAGGTCTCTGCCCGTTGGGTCCCTATAAACCTCACGCTCCATGATCGACTTCAACATCGTCAAAGTCCACAAGGCCAGAGTTACACAAGCTGCCCTGCGCGAGTGCAGATTCGAGGAGCTCAACCATCATCTCTACAGTCCAGATCTGGCCCCTAGCGACTACTTTTTATTTCGCTAGCTCAAGGATGCACTGCGTCGACGCATTTTTGGGGACGATGAAGATGTCCAGCTCGCCGTCCAGGAGTGGATTGAACAGTAGTCGGGAGATTTCTGGTTGTCGGTAATTCGAAGCGTCAGGAACAAGTGGCACAAGTGCATTAAGGTCGACGGTAGTTATATTGAAAAATAATAAAACACTTTTCCTCATATCTTGTTTCCTTATATCCGAATTGCAAAACTTATTGACCGCCCCTCGTACGCTTCTTCCAAAGATATTGCTGTAATTTAAGCAAACGACAAAAGATAATGTTCAGATGACCACTATTAGAAAGCGAACGAAAACGCAGCTGGGAATTGGTTCTTTGTCAAAATATCTGGGGTCAGTTTTTATAACTCTTTAACTAGAATTGTTAAAACAAGAACTTTTACTTTTATTTCGTTGAAGGGAGTATAGTAAAATGTTTTTCACTGTAACAGCTCAAAACGCCCCAGTTTGTTTTGTATTTGTTTTCTACCCCGTGCACGTTCTCTCTCGAGTGTCAGAGCGTCTCTAATGCATCACTCTTGCATATGGTAGGATCCAGAATGTGCGGATATTAACTCTGTATACTCTTAAGCCTCTGATTTTCTCAAATTTCTGTATTTTCAGTCTGACATTTTACGATGTGAGTCTCTCTTCACGATTCGGATCCCAGCTCGTTCACGTCTATGAAACCTGCCTCAAAGACGATTTCAGGCCTCAGCTGCATCAAAACCTCTTATTTGATTTGTTCATTATTTTTAATGGGACTTGTGCATTCCCTGACATTGATCCTATTGTGATTATTTGAAGTTTTCTCTAATCTTAATCATCCCTGAACGCGCTAAGGTAGGTCTCATCGTGGGATGGGGGTCAAGTTCCCAAAAATTGTGACTTCGTATATTTATTATTACTAACTTCAGTGATTCTTTTATGAATTTTGCTTATTTTAGTATGCACCAATGGCTTATTGTCTTCGAAATCGCATCAAATGTAACGCCCTTTCCACCTCACGCTGTTATTTGCTTGTATCAAGAAATAAAAACTAATTTTTATGATCGTCAATCGGAAAGAAAGGTTAAATCATTAAATATTATTGTATATTTAGTGGCTCTGCAGTCAGTGACGTGATAAAATACGTGTTAAAAGACAATTCTCTCTCACGCGAGATGCTGCTGCATCAAACTCCGGGAGAGATTGGTATTTTACCTTTGGCGAAGGGACTTGAGCTCACCTTTACACTGGATCCTTTCGATGACGGCGAAACACGGAAAAGAGCTCTGATCATCGAAAGAGGCACGTTTTCCCTCGGAACTAATCGCATTCAGACTGTTTCCCTCTCTATTTTCGTGGTTCAATGGTAGTACCCACCCTTCTCAAACAAGAGGTCGGTGGATTAAACACCGGGGAAGGTTGATAGTTCATCTTTTACAAGTTTTGCTACAATGACCGAGAGGAAGAGACACCCTAAGCCTCCATTAATTATTTGCAAAGAGCTACACATCATAACAAATTTATCCCCTTTGCGTGATTTCAATGACGACGATCCCAAAAATAGTATTTGGGAGAAAGGGATATTCTTTTCATTGAGGTATATTTTGAACTCTTCGCCGTGAGAGATTCCTTCTATTATCCTCTATCACTTTGCCGCTTTTTGTTCTTGCGTGAGGTGCAAGATTACCAGAAGGATTGTGTGTTATCAAAGGATTGGAAAAGAGAAAAAAAACACGCTGAAATTATTCCGGGTAGTTGCTATTTCCACTCTACAGAGCATTAAATTCTCTTCTTGCAATAATAATGCGGAAAATGTGTACATTTTTTACCATACCTGGGATAAATTTGAGAAAAAAATTATTTAAATTTCTCTAGATTGGAGCATTTTACCCAAGTCACGGATGACTTGCGTTTGGTGTTTGTAAGTCGTTCACATGCGATCCTCGCCTACCGATTTTCCTTTTTCGATTGGCAGCCAAGTGTTATCTACTTTAGTATAATGAAAAATTATATAAATATGGAGGCAAAAGACTGTCCTTTCTTCAAATGTTCCTTTCCACCTTGAACGAAACATCCCAATTATTCATAAGCAGTGCTAAACTGTCGCATTGAAGGAAATATCCATCTATTAAATATTTTCGATCTTTGGTAATTATTAGAAGATAGCCGACTGATTTTAAGAGATACAGGGTCGAGTATACTTCGCCCATTAATAGTAAATAAACTTAGGACAGGACGTCAATAAAACCAAATTTTAATTAATATTTTACGACAGAAAACTGTCATAGTCATGCTTATAAGTAAAAAGCAGCTATTATAAGGTGGAGATCAATAAAATATCTTGCGTATCTCAATACTTGATTTGACGCTTCGAACATAAATCTCCACTTTGCTTGCTAATACTTCCCGTAGAAATTGAAGTGTGCCCTGTTGGCCGAACATAATGGGATTAACAAGTTTGATCGTCGAGAACTTGTTATTATTTCTCTTTTTTCACTTATGAGTCCATGACTACTAACTTTTTCCTAGTTCTCATCAATGATAGTGTGCCTTTCCTGTCCTATAATTCTAGAGATAACCTTGGGAGTACCTTGACAATTATTTAATTTGAAAGAAAATGTAAAACAACGTAGGTGTTTCAAATTTCGTTAGAATCGGCCCAGTAGTTATGACGTTATTGCCAAAACAAAATAATTCCCGGGCTAGCCTTGGAAGGACTTTGACAATTATATCATTCGAAAGAAAATGTAAAACAATATAAGGGTTTCAAATTTTGTTAGAATCGGTTATTGCTAAAACAAAATAATTCCAGGGATAACCATGGGAGGACTTTGGAAATTATATCATTCGAAATAAAATGTAAAACAACATAAGGATTTTAAATTGTGTTAGAATCGGCCGAATAGTTAAAATTTTATAAAGACCCAAATAAAGAAAAACGAGAACCAACCGACCTATATAGATAGATGTAGAGTCGCCCGCCACTAAAAATCCTCTCAATGAATTTTCTCCTTCTCCATCGATTGGATTTCAAAAACTGTTTCCTTTGTTACAGAGATTCTATTGGTTGTCTATCTGTTTTTACTTGGACACCGCATCCTTGAAAACGAAAAAGTTTCGTTTGCCTCCCCACAAACACTCCATTGGTACTTTTGTACCTCAAAACGATATACTGGAGTATCCTTTGTACGGAAAGTGCAGGAGTACATTACAGAAGCGGAACAAATAATTATAGACGGCACGATAGACTCCTTAAATATAAGATTATCCCATAAGTAATGAGGTATTATTTAGGGATATAAATAATCAAAAGCAGGTTTGTTTGGATACTAGCCTAGTCTATAAAACTCATAGCCTAGCTATCTGTATCTCTTAGCGCCTAACTCAAAGTTTACATTTTGATAGTGCTTAGTCGCTACTTTCTGGGCTATTAATTTTGTATTTTATTGTTAACTTAATGTGCCTTGGCGTTAAATGAATATTATAAAAGTGGCAAAAGAACATATTCGCAACGTTACGCTTTGTGAGTTTAGAAAAGCAACAATGCTAAGTTAAGAGCAGAAAATTTATGTCAAGTATTAAGGTGAATGAACGATTATTACGAGGCAGAGCCAAAGATGGTTTCAGAATTTTAACTCGAAAAAGTTAATCTCAAAGATGAACCCAGTCCATGACCGATCAGTGGATTTTGCTAAAGATCTTGTAAAAAATAATAGTGGAAGAAAATCCTATTGTAACTGTTGGATAATTGGCTGAAAAAATACATTGAACTCCTTCCATTTTTTATCGTCAATTAAGGGAAGGATAGGCAATGTTTCCGGATTGAACCAATGGATTCCCCGAAACTTGTCAAGAGGTACACTTGCAGCAAAGAATTGACTAAAAGGGGAAGGGCATTTTTGAGTAGGATTGTTACAGTAGACGAAAAATGGGTTTATGTTAAATAAATTTAAACTTCTAGACAATGGATGAGTCCAGAGGAAAATCCAATAAGTCAACCAAAACAGGGGCCTAATCCAATGAAGAGACTTATGCGTTTGATGAGATATTAGTGGCATAATCCATTTTGAACTTCTTATCTCCAATCAGATTACCCCCCAAAAGTTGTCCTTTTATTAGTTTGACCGTTTAGATTCACCAATCAAATCCAAAGGTTAGCATAAATCAAGAGAAGAAGAGTTCTGTTTCATCAAGGCAACGTGAGACCTCGCAGCGCAAGAGTTACCATACCAAAGCTTAATAACTTCGCTTGGGGACTAATGAGTCTTTCTCCATACTCACCCGACTTAGCCACATCATATTACTATCTTTTTAGCGAATTACCTGAAGAGAATAAAGATGTCAACAGAAGAGGTCGAAACAATTTTAAAGAAACTTTTTTAGTACAACGATGGAGACTAGTGGCAGCAACTGATGGAAATTATATTAAATACCTATTTAAATATAAATAACTTCAGAAAATTGTTGGATTATATCTATAAAATAATGATAAACATGAAATAAATGCCACATTGCTTAAAGGATCTTATATACGTGTGCATGGCAGACTGTACAAAGTGAATTTTTGACTGGCCACAAATAGTCAAAGATTTGTGGTATGTCAGCAACGCGAAAAAATATTTCCCTACCGGTTTTTTCGGTCACAGACGACGCTAAAGAAAACGAAGAAGAAGAAGAAGAAGAAGAAGAAGAAGAGAACCGAAGGCTACGAAGCTGAGGCAAACCTCAGAAGCCATATGAATTGATGTGAGATCACTATAATAGGCTGGGCTCTTCGGCCTTATTTGCCGAGCATCTTTCAAAAAATATAATTACGGTCACCTCGTTCTTCTTCGGCAAAACACAAGGATTTGCCAATTTTTCTCGCCTAGACGACAGGTTTGCTTTCTTCATTAACGACCTTAAGGTGTAATTTGTAGCCGTTAAACTTTCAGTTTGTTATCTACTCTCTTCGTTTCCTTTCGCCCTACAGTTCCGGTTGGTTGCCTTTTCTTTGTTTGCTTGATGATTTTCCACGGCTCTATACCGGACCGGCTATTTTTCGCCTTTTATTGTCGACTGAAACTATTCCTTTTTTTCCCAAACTTCTCCAGGCAGCATCACAGCATTTAAACTTCTGCCGTCATCAAGGTTTAGATGTACATCTGTTTTTTCTCGGGACAACCCCTCCATGACAGTCTGGCTTAGTTATCTTTTGCCGTCCCTCCTCGACCGTCTTCAGGCCTTCCTCTTCCCTCTGAACATTCACCGACTTCGCCACGATCAACGATAACATTGTACTTGATTTTATTCTAGAGCTAGTGCAATCAATTTCTAATGCACTTGCATGCACTGCTATCCATTCTAATCAATGTTATTATTTTCTTGAACATTGTGACCCATGAATTCACTTCTAATCTGCACAAACTCAGCCAATCCTCGTTTTAATTAATCTCTCTACATTTTGTATATAAATTTATCGTTTGATGGGATAAACCATTAGAAAGCCAGTATTTTATCATCAAACTTTAAAGAAGGCAATTGCATTTTCTATCGTTGGTTATTTCTTTAATTAGGCTCGAAATTTCATCACTATTTCCTCTTTACCACAATTCTCACCCTTCTGCTTAAGCTCACCGCTGTTGTATGAATATTCTACAATAATCAAAGTTATTATAATTCCAGAATATTGTACGGAACCCATCATTCACATAACCCATTTTTTTTTCTCGCATCTCCCGGCACGTTAGAGTGAAATAAACATCACACGTGAAGTAATGTTCGAAACCGTAAAGATTACATCCACAGCACTTTCTGCAATTGCTCACGATTTTTTGAATGACGCCTCGGCTCAATGACTTGCCTAATTGAAAATATGAAAGAAATGCACTCAACAACAGTAGCAAGTAATCACTGTTGCAACACGACCAATGGAATTACAGGCAATTGACGAGAACTAATGTAAAGTAAGACAGGTTTGCATATTCTTACATGGCGTATTGTAACACTCAGCGGAACAACTTCTCCGAGGAAAGAACCTTGAACTAGTCCTAGTTCGGTGAAGGCCTCCACTTAAACTCTAAAGAGAGTTTATTCAACCTAAATTATCATCATCAACCGTTTTCCAGCATGGTAAGATTGGCGCGCATCAACGTTCGGCATGATTTGCTCTCGGGAGCAAAATCTACGGTGTTCACAGATTATTACAATTAGGTTTTTCGTTTACATGTTTTATAAATTAATAAATTGAAGGGTCTAAGAATTGTCCTATTTGTAATAAAATTGTTTCTTGTTTTGTACGTTAAATAATTGCAAATTTATTAAATTTTCTTTGGAGTCACATATGTGGTGGTCATTTTGTTCGTGCATAAGAATTTCCCTGCCTTCTTCTTGTAAGGGATGAAAGGCTCATAACGATTACTCGCACTTCAGATCTCTTTTGATCCCGGTACTCAGGCTGTGTACTCTTGATCGATAGGTTTGCAATTACGTAAATTTATAGGAAAATAGATATTAAAAGACAACAAATAGGTCGATTAATGACGGTCCAAGTTGGAGTTAAAGCGAGCAATGACAATGCAAATTTACAGTAGAAGATGCTTCCTAGAGGAGTTGGAGAGTGCCAGGATCCCTAAAGGACAGGTCGCATAGAGATTGACGAATTCTCGATACCACGAGGCCTTCACTAGGCATTTTGTGACTGCTTAGAGGCGTAAACAGTAATTCGATGAGGGCGAACGAAGTGAAGTGAATGGTTGCTTCTTAGTGGGAGGGTGATCACGTGGATTGCTTCATAAGTGACTACTCGAATTGGAGGGTGTGTATTTATTTAGTCTGAGAGAATGGTTACTGTTACTTGTGAGCATACGCCGATCGTGTCTTCCGTGATCAGGGAGAAACGCTGGCCAAATAAAGGTCCAGCAAATAGTATCTTCTGATGCGAACGTCGTCGAAGAGGTATGCAATGCTAGTTTTATAGTGAGGACTTGCTAATTAATGTGACTAATGTGGCGTTGTTGGCAAAGAAAGATTTCCCTCGATTGTGGGAGAACAGATATCCGCAGTGATGTAATGTTGTTGACACGATGTTTAGTCGTTATGAGAGCTGTTTAACCAGCTGCATTCGAGGTTTTGTTGGTGCCATGAGGCATAGTTCTAGGGCCCATATGTATGCACTACGCTACACATATTCAGTTCTCCTGTGTCCGTAATTTCTGGTAGAGATGACTTATAAATTTTTAATTTATTTATGAGATTATGAGGATAGAAAGTGAGTAAAAACTGGTATATTCAGTTTACAAATATCCCACTGTTAATTTTGAGTATTCCTTTGACTCGTGTATGTCAGAAGAAATTGTTGGTTCTATAAAAGAACTATTTCAAGTCCATGAAGAAAATTTCTGGAACACATCAGTGAGCTAAGACGTCGGAGCTATTTTTAGTAAATTTTAAGCAAGTATTTAAACATTTGTGTCCTTCATAAGTGTGTATATCGGAGTGGTGGTAAATCCTAGAAGGCCTAGCTTATTTATTTTTAATTTTATGTGGGAATTTGGCTTTCGCTAGTAAGGGCACATACAGCAAAATCATAATTAAGCCTATTTTTAGGATTATTTAATAATAAGCTAAAGAAAAGGAGCAAAATATTAGAAAAGAACATAAGACAAAAAACAAACAAACACAAAACGGCATGATGAGGCACCCAGAGGAGGCCCTCAGGCGCTCGAGCATCCACCCAACACCCTTTTTTCTAAGAGCTCATCTGGCGACTGCCTACTTAGGCATTAGTCGCCGTATTAAAAACTTGCCTAGTACTAGGCTACTTTAAAAGCTAATTTGAAAACACACACACAAAGAACAAAAAACAACCCAAACAAAACACCAAAAATAAAAAAAAGGAAAAGTAAACGAATAGTAAGCATGCGGGGAGGTCCCCCCGACGCAAGAGCGTGCGACCTATAAGGAAAAAAAACAAAACAAAACAAAAGAACAAAAAATCTGGTTAAATAATAGGGCAAAGGCCGGCCTCCCCCCAAAAGTCTACTAGTCCACCAGTCAATGTGCACGCACTGGTTCCGAGTACAAGGGACAGGCGGTAGCGACCCCGCCAATCCCGGTACATGGACAGGTAACGTGCGCGAAGATCACCCAGCCTGGGACATTTGACAAGAATGTGCCGAACAGCCTGGGGGATGACACAGTCGTCACAATAGGGCGCAGGCGAGCGTTCTATCAAATGGCGATGCGTCATACGAGAATGCCCGATTCGGAGACGACAGAAAGTGACCTGAAGCCGTAGCGGCATTGGGAGATAGGTCCATGGGTTCAGTCGCGGCTCAATGGCACGCAACTTTAAGTTCCCTTCGACTGTCTCCCATCTTCTTTGACAAGCAGTCCGAAGAGCTGCCCGAATTTCTGCCATGTAGTCGGTGTGAAGAAGAGCGAAACGCTGGTCCGGTCGCAGAGTCCTTGCAGACTCTTTGGCGCCCTCATCGGCGCGCTCATTCCCAGCAATTCCTACATGTGCAGGAACCCAGCAGAAGAGAATCTCCGTGGCGTCACGGATATCGTGAACCAGGGGATGCGAAAATTCCAATGCCCTAAGAGCACTCAAGGCGTTTTGTGAGTCGCTATAGATCCCCATTCGGTCTCCGAACCGGGCACGTCGCGTAATTCCAGTACTGAGTTTTGTATTGCCACCAGCTCAGCCGTGAAGACAGACACAGCACCTGGCAGAGGCCCACTGACTTCAAACAGAGGGAATACGGTGTGGAAGCCGACCCCCTCTTAGGACTGGGAGCCATCGTATACAAAGACATGGTTCCAGCGTGACACGAGGTGTGCTCCAAGAGGTCGAACGCAATACTCCCGGTGCTATACAAGCTTTAGGAGCAGAGGCTTGGCGAACAAAGCCAAATGTGGTACCCTCCAGGGTGGCGTCCTGGGCAGAACCAGGGGCGTCACCTGCCAGAGAGCTATACCTAGTTTATCAAGGAGTTTCTTGGCCCTAAACCCACAGGGCTTAGGGTATGACTGGCGTCTCTCGGTGGCATAGGCACCGTCGAGATCAGCTGCAGATGCAGTGAGAGCTGTTGGCGACTGAGGGAGGCGCCGGTGTCGCGCGTACAGGTGAGTGGCATCTCCGCAGCATCGGCTAGTAGACTTTCAATGGCGAAAGTGCGGAAGGCACCGGTCGCCAGGCGAAGGCCGGTGAGTTGGATCGAGTCCACCTTACGCAAAAAACGCTCGCCAGCAGATGCATAAAATTCGCATCCGTAGTCGACCTTCAAACGAATAAAGGATCGATAAAAAAGTAAGGCAGTAGCCCTATCAGCGCCCCAAGCGCTGAACGTCACGGAGCGGAGAATATCCATGGCGCGAGTACAAGAGAACTTAAGGCTGCAAATATGAGCCTCCCAGGTGACGCGTCGGTCAAATACAAGACCAATGAAACGGTGCGATTCAACCACTTCCAGGCGCACCCTATTAAGAAACCAATCTGATTCGTGGTAGAGCCGTGGATGACGGCATAAGTGCACCACATTAGTTTGGCCATAGAAAACCGGAATCTGTGCGCTTTGGCATAGAGAGAGATGCGGTTCAATACCTGGTGGAGTCGACGCACCATAGTTGGCATATGGGCCGCGCCAAAAGAGATCGAAAGGTCATCCACGTAGAGCGTAGCGAGAACATCTTCCGGCAGCACCGAGGTGATGCCTTTGATGCTCAGGGCAAAGAGTGTGACACTGAGGACATTTCCTTGTGGGGCACCCTCCTCCTGCCCCATGATACGGTATCACCATGCGGTATCATAGGCCTTCTCCAGATCAAAAAACACCGTAGCGTAGTGCTGTCTACGAAGGAAGGCCTCGGAGACGCCATTTTCCAGTCGGAGCAGAGCATCCGACGTGGAGTAGAACTTGCGGAAGCCACACTCTGCAGAAGACAGATGGCCATGAAAATGGCTAATCTAACATTTACCAATTTCTCCATCAACTTGCACACGCAAGAGCGGAGCGCAACTAACTCACAGTCAACCAGTCGTTGAAGGGTTCTCCACCTCTGGACGTAAAGTCCAGCCGGCGCCCTTCCGCGACATCAAGACGTGCATTGTATGCTGGCTGAGCAGAATGCCGGACAGAGAATGCAGAGAAAGGGGTCGCGATGGATTCCGCCACTGACACGGGGTCGGAGATTGCGGTTCCCTACTACTGGAGAACATGGGAGGGTCTTCCTGCAAGAACTTGCCCCTAATCCTATTTGACTCGCTTCCACACCTCTGCTAGAGGGGTATTCCCGTTAAGTGAAGACACGTATGCCCACCAAGAAGAGTGACAGGCATGCTTCGAAATATACCGGAACCTAGCCTTAGCCCGACGAAATTCACTACAGTGAAATCTTCCGCGTAGCGCTTATAGCGCATGTAGACATAACGGTTCTGTTTGAAGGCCGTCTCACACGCGGCCGACCATGACCACCATGAGAGTGGTCAGCGTGCAAAATGGCCAGACATTCTGGGAATAGTAGCCTAGGCCAGCGGCGATGAGTTACCGGAAAAGAACTCAAAGGCCTCATCTACCGACCTGAACTCCTCGACTGAGATAGAGAATTCAGTCACTTCCTGAAATGCAGACCAACGCGCCCGCTTCAAGCACCACCGAGGTGGGCTCTCAGGCGGCAGTTGCCCTGAAAATGATATTTGAATGGGAAAGTGATCACTACCATCGAGGCTATCGATCAGCTCTCAATCAAAATCAGGCTGTGCATCTGAAGAGCACAAAGATAGATCAAGGCATGAAAATAAAGCGTTTCTCTAGCAGTGATGCGTAAACTCATCCACGTTTAGGATGTCTATCTCAAGCTTTTCGATCAGATCGGCAAGGACTTCTCCTCTGGGATATATTATTGAGTAATCTCGCTAGAGAGGATGCCTGCCGTTCAGATCTCCAAGCCAGAGCAAGGGCCTCGGCAACCGTGCCATGACGCGGCGGAAGTCCCCCGCATCGAAGTCAGCTGACAGTGCAATGTACGCGTAAATAACAGTATACCTCCTATCCAGGTGCAGCTGCACAGCCACTGCCTAAAATGATGCATCGAAAGTAAAAGGAAGAACGATGACCTCATCCTGAATGTAAACCGCCCATCCCTCAGCCATGCCATCTCGTGGTGGTGGGGTCGCAAAACCCTTATACCCCGGGAGGGTGGGCAAGGGGCACGCGCCTAGCAGTCTCCTGCAGAAAAATAGGTAACGTTGAACGGGACGAGACTAGCCTCCGCAGCTCCTCCCAGTTGGCCCGGAGTCCACGGCAATTCCATTGAAGGAATATGCCACCTAGGCCTAGCTCGGAGGAGACGCGGGGGCCCTATTCGAACAGAAGTCCCTCACGGAAATGGCCGTACGCTTCCCGGAGGCAGATCACCAGGCGCTGTTAGCGAGACCAAGTGCTTAAGGCGCTGTCACTTTCGAGGACTTATTGGGGGAGGTTAGGCTCGCCATGCGAGGCTTTTCCTCCCTCCGTCTCGAAACTTTAGGCGGGCGTTGCAGCTTCGTAGGCGGGGGGCCCTATTTTCGAGGAACTACCGTCTCCGAGCTACTCAGCATACGACTAGGCGTGGGCGAAGGAGCCGAAGGTCTTTTGTTGCTGTCCTCTTTTCCGGGGCAGGTTTAAGAACACGGAAGATGGCCTAGCGACAAACTTCATGGGTGTTGCCTTCTGCTAGTCTAACGACTCGGCGGAGACGCGTGGCCGTTTTGCCTTACGGAAAACGGTCACTCTAGGGGAAAGTGGGGGGAAGGGCTGGTTTTAGCCGGGGCTGGATATGAACCCTTTTTGCCGCCAGCTTTACCAAGGAAGCGCCTAGGCTGAGTAGAACCCGCAGAAGGGCTCTGAATGGGCGCGGAAACAACCTTGCTCGTTGGCCTGGATGGGCCTGGAGTAGAGGGTGTCTTTCTAACTATTGAGGCATAAGACGTCCCAGGCAGAGCCAGGCGCGCCAGGACCAAGTCCTGAGCCTGGCGGAATGAGAGTCGATCCTGGGCTTGAATAGCCAGGATTTCTTTCTCAAGGAGATATGCACCACATTGCTTCGAAGAAGTGGCCTGCGGCTCTCTGCAATTGACACACTTGTCCACACACGATTTGGACTTATCGTGTGCGACCTTGTACCAATTTATGCATACTTCGGGTTACCCCAACTTTGCACGTCTACAAGAACGATTCGTATGGCCAAAGCAGTGACAGTAATAGCACCACCGCGGTAGTGGCATGAATGCCTTTATGCGGTAGCGGTACTAACCGGCACACAGTCAAACGTGACGAAGAGTTTAAGAGTGGGTATCTAGGCCCCTTGCTTTTTTTTCATCACACGTTCGACCTTGACGCCCCATGGTCGGCCAGCTCTAAGGTGATGTCCTTTATGGAGTAGTTCACGAGTTCTCTCGCATAAACTACTCGTTCCACAAAGTTTATGGTAGAATGTGGCTCCCGAAGGTGACCCGAGGAACGGGTCACCTTCGGCTCTCTACCAATTACACTAGATAATGCCTTCACATCTGATGGATCTTTTTACCCTTGGCCAACATGCGGCCATCAGTGGAGCAAATAACGAGGAAGCGTTTGAAGCCAGCAAGCTCGAAAACGCCCGGTAACCTCTGAATGAGGGGCCCTGATGTTATCGAGGCTCCACCCTGTGCCCTTTTTGTCTAGTCATAGTCAGGGGCTCCGCACCCAGGGTGGCATAGGGGCTGGATGTGCCAATCTTGGCTTCATCGCTTACCAAAGTAGCAGAAAATCCATCCATCCGTCCTAGCAGCCCCCGCGGATGGAGAGGAGCCCCGAGTCTTCTTTGTCTTTTTCTTGTTCTTTTTCTTTTTTGAGGAGGAAGGCGGGGAATGAAGCCGCTTCTCCCTTCCGCCGGCATGATTCCCCATGTCTGATGGACTGGCATCAGCCAGGTCCTTCTCCGAGATGGAAAAGGTCCTGGCAGTCTTAGGGGCACCGGTCGGAGGAGATCTCTCCCTTCCTTATACTGCCTCGGAACCCATAGCCGTTTGAGGAATACCTTGCATAGGGGCAGATTCGGGTTCGGTGCTGGCCTCAAGCCCGGATCCCCCCCCTATAGAAGGCCCTACTGTCTGAGGCTGAAATGCTTTAAGGACCATGTCTATCTCTACGGGCGCCTCCAGTTGCCACCTCCCCAGGACATCGCAGGTACCGTTGGCATCATTGTGGGGATGCACAGGTGTGGGGAGGCACGGGCCTTGACCCCGGCAAGGTTTAGTATTCTTGCCAGCAGGTCCTTTCAAGCATACCACCGAACGGCTCTGGCTTCCCTCTCACCCCTAAGGGGGTTTGCCCTACCAAGCTGCTCCAATGGAGAGCGGTTGGATATGGGCTGCCTGCTGCTTTTCTTGGCAGTCCCCCTGGAAATAAAAGGAGGGTCTGCCGCTGGAAACAAAGAGGTTCCTAAAAACACCTCCAGAGAAAGGGGTGAGGGGGAGTCCGCTATACCCGTAGGCTTAGGAGAAGTTTAGGCCTCCTCTCTGGCTAGAGAAGTTTGGAGGGTCCCCTGCGCAAGCGCAGTGGGGGAGGGGGAACCTTCATTTTTTTCTGTAGAGCTGTCCGAGGGCGGCTCCGTCGATTTACAAGGGGAAGTTAAGGGGAGATCTTTAGTTCTCTTATCATTGAGCATGGTGACCCTAAATTTACAACGGGATGCAATAGCTCATCCCCCCTTGCAGTAGCCCGCCCTGCAATGGGTGCGTACAGGCCTGGCAGATCCAGGTGCCGCCATTTAGGACCACCCCTCTTGCCTGGTGGCCTGTCAGTCCCTTGGCATAGCGGTTACACTTTGGACACGGCGTAAAAAAATAGATGGTGAAGTGAGAAGGAAAGAAGATGTGAGGAAGGTATGGGTGTAAATGAAGCAGGTTAGGGAACATTGCCCCCTCCCACCTTAGCCCCGATTTGGGACGGTTGGCTGAGAATAAGGTCAGCATCTACCCTGTGAAATTAGAGGCTAACCAGAGAAAGTTGTGGGGGAGGTTGTAGATGCAGTGAGGAAGTAGGGGAAAAATACAGGCTCTCTGAAAGAAGGAAGAGAGGCTAAGCTGGGGCCGGACGGAGCACTGGATTCCTTCAGCACGGTGGCCAGGATGTCAAATTGCGCGCCCCTTACGGGGCCACCCCAAAACAGCAAACTAAATAATATTGATGCTCGCCTTAGCAAATAATGCGACCAGTCCAAAATAGGTTGTAGACAAGCCCGTCCCGAGTACAAGGGACAAGCTCTATCGATCCAGGAGGCCGGGGGCCTGGGACAGATAGCGCGTGCATAGCTTCTCCAGCCTAGGAAATTCAACAAGAAAGATCCGAGAAGTTTGGGGGCCAAGTACTGTTCCATTAAGGCCCGGGAGAGCGCGCAATCAGATGCCGCTGCGCCCCGCAAGTATGCCCGATTCGGACTGACAGAAAACTAATTGAACATGGCTAGGCATTAGGGCATAGGTGCATGGGATAAGTTGCAGCGCAATGGCATGCAACTTCAGGTTCTTGTTGGCCGTCTTCTATCTTCTTTGCGATGCTGGTCGATGGACGAACCTGATTCCCGCTACATAGTCGTCAGAAAGGAGCAGAGAATCGCTGATCAGGTCACTTAGTTCTTGCACTGTTTGGCGCCCTCATCAGCACGCTTATTTTCCGCAATTCCCATAAGTCTAGGAGCCCAGCAGAAGACAATTGCACCACTCTTTTGACTCGAAGCAGCCGTATTTTCATGAATACTACGAATAGGGGGGCCGAGATGTCAAGTTATTGACGGCACACAATGAGCTATACGAGCCGTTATATTCACTATCTGGTCGTCACAAACGGTACGCCGCTAAATCTTTCAAACTAGTGGTGTATTAAAACCAGGTCGGCCGTGAAGACAGACAGGGCACCGCGAACGAACAGGCCGCCTTCGAACAAGGGGTAAAAAGCGTGATAGCCCAACTCCCATTCGAAGTTAGGACAGCTGAGTTCATTGCCACAGCACGAGCATGACGCATGTACTCCAAAAATTTCGAACTTAGTACTCCCGGTGCTATAAAGCCTTGGCAGTCTAGGCATAACTGCAAATATTGGCATTTGGTAACCTCAAGCTGGCGGCTTGAGCCGAACCAGTGGTGCCATCAATCAAAAGTTACTTAAAGGCTTTGGAAAAGTTGTATTGGCCTAAGCCCAAAGGCTTAAGTAATATTAGTGTCTCACTACAGCTAAGACCCTGTAGAGATAGATTGTGGATGAAGAAAGAGCCTTTGGTGATTAAGGAAGTCGAATGGTTTGCAGTAAAAGTGCGAAAAGGACGGTAGAAAGCGAGTCGCCTTTACATAACATTGAAAAGGGGCTTTCCATGGAGGTAGTTTTTTTATTTTTAAGGAGCCCATCTGGCGACTGCTTACTTGGACATAAGTCTTCGTACTCACTACAGCCTACGACTAGGCTATATTAAAAAACAAATAGATAACAATTATAAAAAGATCATAGGTAAAAAGAAAAACAAAAAGCAAAAAGGTAACAAAAAAGAAACGCGCTCCAGCGTCGTAGGTAGGCCCGTCTCCCCCCGGCGCAGGACCATGCGACCCACAACAAACAGTCAAATAAAGGGGAGGAGGCCAGCCTCCTCCTAAAATACGTATAGACGGCAAGTAGGTGCGCATAAACCAGTTTCGAGTACAAGGGACAAGCGGTAGTGACCACGCTCGTCCCGGTACCGAGGCAAGTAACGTGCGCAAAGATCACCGAGAGTGGGATATTCAACAAGAATGTGCCGAACAGTCTGGGGAGCAAGGCAGTCGTCACAGTAAGGCGCAGGTGAGCGCTCCATCAAATTGCCGTGGGTATCGCGAGTGTGTTCAATTAAGAGACGGCAGAAAGCAACCTGAAGCCATTGAGGCAATGGTTGGTAGGTCCATGGGAACAGTCTCGGCGCACTGGCACGTAACTTTAAGATTCAGTTATCTCCCGTACCGAGCGGTGTATCATAACCAGCTCGGCCGTGAAGACAGAAGCGACGCCTGGCAGAACCCCGCTGACTTCAAACAAAGCGGATGCAGCGTAGAAACCGACCGCTTCTTGGGACTTGGAGCCATCCGTAAACACTGGCACGTTTCCAGCATGAAACGAAGTGTGCTCCAAAGAGGCCGAAAGCAATACTCCCGGCACTGCAAAATCTATGTTAGTAGAGGCGTGGGGAGAAATAGTGAGAGGTGGTAAACTCCATGGTAGCGTCCTAGGCAGAACTAGGGGCACAACCGGCCTGAGAGATATACTTAACTTTCGAAGGAGTTTGTTAACCCCTAAACCCAAATAGCTAAGGCTATGACTAGCGATTCTTGGAGGCCTGTTCACCGTCAAGATCAGATGTGGATGCAATGAGAGATGTTGACAACTGAGGGAGGCGCCCAGCTTGCTCGTATAGGCGAATAATGCACTGTGCACGGCGCAGAGCATCGATAACTAGGCTCTTAATGGGGGAAGTGCTGAAGGCACCGGTCGCCAGGTTAAGGCCACTGTGATGAATTGCGTTCACCTTCAGCAATGCATGCTCGGCTGCAGATGCATAAAACTCGCATCCGTAGTCAAGCGTCGAACGAACAAAGGATCAATTTAAAAGTAGAGCAGTAGGCGAACGTTACGGAACGAAGAATATCCATGTTGCGGGTACAATAGACCCTAACTCTGCGAAAATAAGCCTTCTAACTGAAGCGTCGGTCAAATACAAGACCAAGGAAACGGTTTGAGTCCACCACTTCCAGGCGCACCCTATTGAGAAACAAGTCTGGGTCAGGCTGAAGCCGTGGATGTCGGAAGAATTGCACGACCTTAGTATTGGTCAAGGAAAACTGAAACTTGTGCGCTTCGGCATAGCGAGAGACGTTCAGGAGTTGGCATCTGGGCTGCACCAAAAGAGATAGAAAGGTCGTCCACGTAGAGCGTAGCGAGAACATCTTCAGGAAGCACCGAGCTGATGGCGTTGACAAGAATGTGACACTGGGGACAATTTCCTGCTGTAAACGCTCTTCTTGTTCTATTGGACTGCAGAGAGCTTCCCCTAACCGTACGTGGAATCGATAATCTCGCAAAAATTCAGATATAAAGATTAGGAGGCGTCTCCTCGCCTACATCTCGGAAAGTATCTCCATGATACCCTATAGTCATACGGTATCATGGGCCTTCTCCAGATCGAAAAACACCGTGGCGTAATTCTGTCTACAAAGGAAGGCCTCCCAGACGCCATTTTCCAGTCGTGGCAGAGGATCCGACGTGGAGTGGAACTTGAGGAAGCCGCATGTGTAGAGGACAGATGTCCTCTGCTGTCCAGAAAAAAAGGTTTTCTAATATTTACTGATTTCTCCATTAACTTACACACTTTGCCACACAAAATTTGGACTTATCTTGTGCGACCTAAGATCAACTTACACAAACTTCGGGTAACTCCTTTTTTGCGCGTCGACAGGAGCAAATAGTATGGCTGAAGCGGTGACGTTAGTAGTACCTCCCTGGAAGTGGCACGAATGACTTCATGCGGAAGCAATACCAACCGGCAAGCACCGACGAAGGGAGCATGTACAGTCGAACGTGACGAGGAATGTAGGGGTGGGTCCCGAGGCCCCTTCCTATTATATCATCACAGGTTAGACCTTCACCGCCCCATGGTTAACCAGATCTAAGGTGATATCATCTATAGAGTAGTCCACGAGTCCCCTCGCATAAACTACTCCTTTCACGAAGTTCGTGGTAGAGTCGGCGTCACACTTTCCGCATAAGAGGGATTCAACGCATTCACCAGAAGGCTACCGTGGGAGAAACGGGTCACCTTTGGCTCTCTACCAATCACACTAGCTAGAGCTCTCCTCTGATAGATCATGTTCCCCTTAGCCAACATGCTGCCATCCGTAGAGCAGATAACTAGGAAGCGTTTGAAACCAGCTGGCTCAAAAACGCCAGCTAGCCTCTGAATGAGGGAACCTGAAATATTTGATGCTCCGCTCTGCTCACTTGTGGTCTTAGACTGGGACTCCCCACCCCAGAGAGCAACACAGCAGGATGTGCCGATATTGGTTTGGTCGCTTAACGAAACGGCAGCATATAAGTCCTTCCCCACGGCTCCCGCAGAAGGTTAGGATCCCCGAGTCTTTATTTTGTCTTCTTTCGGTTTCTTTTCTTTTTAGGAGAGGAGGACGGGGAATGAACACCCTTTTTTCCTTCGTCGGACCAAGCCTTGCAGAAAGTCTTGCCTATCCTAGGGGCACCAGCCAGGTGAGGGGATCCCTCCTTCCCTTGTAAGGCCTCGTGCGCCCACGCCTTCCGAGGATAAGCTTTCACAAAGGCAGACTCGGGTTCTGTGCTTGGCACCGAGCCCGTGTTTGAGCCCATGAAAGATCCTACCATCTGTAACTGGGTCACCTCAGGCAACATGTCGTCTATCTTAGTGGGCTTTCATGTGGCCATCCCCACCAAGACATCACAGGTTTCATTCCAGGTACTTTTGGTCATCTTGCCTTTGGCCAGCGAACAGGTATCCATCGGGGAAGAGAGGGAGGCACGTACATACAGTGAACGCCTATAAGCTTGATATGCGAACCCGCAGGACTTTGGATTGCAGGAGCCAACGGGTTGTGTCTTCTCTCACCCCCCTAAGGGGCTTTTCCTATCGAGCCGCTCGCAAAGCGGTTAATTATGGGCCTCTTACCGGCTTTTTTGCAGTCCCCTTGGATAGCAAAGTGGGGACTGCTATTGTAAGGAGGAATTCGCATAAAGGTGACTCCAAAGAAGGGGGTGAGGGTAATCCCCTGCACGCATAGGCATAGGAGAGGCGTAAGTTTCCTCTCTGGTTAAAGTATTTTGGAGGGTCCTCTGCGAAAAAACAGGTGGGGAGGGGCACCTCAATTTTTCTCCGTGGAGCTGACCGAAGGCGGCTCAATCGCTGGTGAAGGGGAAAGGAAGAGGTTTTTTTTTCTTCTCATCATCGGGCTTGCTAACCCTATTAGTGATACGGAAAGCAAACGCTAATCATCCCACGCAGTAGCCCGCTCTGCGACGGGAGGATACGAGGCCGGCAGAACCAGCTGCCGCCATTTGAGGCCACTCCTCTCTAATAATGGCCTGGCAGTTGGATCTTGGGCTCGGAATAAAATCGATAGACATTTAAAGGAGGAAGAAAGGGGATTTGAGGAAGGTGTGGATGGGGATGAAGCAGGTTGTTAAAAACACACCATCGAGACCGGAACTCAAGGGTGAGGGAAATTGTACCACCCTCCCTTAGCCCAGATCCGGCTGACCAGAGAAAGTTGTGGGAGAGGTTGTAGGGAAAATAAGGAAATAGGGTAAAGACACAGGCTCTCAGAAAGAAGTAGAAGAGGCTAAGCTAGGGCCGGACGTGGCGCTGGGCCCTGTTAGCACGGCTGCCTGGAAGGCAAGTCGCCGCGCCCCTTAACGGGTTGCACGGAGAATGTTCGGGAAATCCATGTAGCTCACATCTTAGTCTAGAAACAAACAAACACAGTAGCTGCAGAAGAGTGATCCTATCAGGCATCGCAAGTGCTGAACGACACGAAACGAAGAATGACCATGATGATTTTACAGAAGAACCTAAGGCTGTAAATGTGATATTTCCAGGTAAGGCTTCTGTCTAATATAAGAGCTGATAGACGATGCACCTCTACCCCATCCTATCAAGCCCCATTTAGGATTAAGTCGGGTTCGGATATGAAGCTGTAGATTGCAACAGATGTGCACACCTTAGTCTTGGTCAAAGAAAACTGTTAGCTGCGTGATAGCGAGAAATAAGGTCAGTGCATGTTGGAGTCGACAATTAGTAGTAGGCATCAGGGCAGTACAAAGAGAGATCGAAACGTTGTTTACGTAGTGTACCGACAACATCTTCCGTAGTCACTTAGGTGTTAATGTTGATGGTCAAGTCAGAAAAGGTCACACTAAGGACACTTCCCTGCGGGATGCCATTTTCCTGCAATATTGGCTCATGAGCGCTCCTTCTACGCTGTACGATCTCGCAGGCACTCAATCAAGAAAATGTGTAAGTGTCCCCACAGATCCAGAGATCTACGAGAGCCATCTGCTATTATAAGCCGTATCCAGATGAACGAACACTGTTCAGGAGACGGATGACCTTGGCTGTCAAGAAAGTAAGCTTGCCTAAATTTATCCAATTTCTCAATTAATTGACATACACAAAAAGTTATAGATATTGGGTGGGAACCAGCCGGGGCTTAATAATGGCTCTCAAGCTTGCGAAAAGTAAGTTTGATAGCATGGTAGTCATTTGTTACGAATCTGAGAAGATAACCTCCCTCCAGTTCCTTTTAAATACGGCTTGCGAAATAGCCATGCCTCGCTCACCCAAAGGTTGAAGAATAGCGTACGCGATATAGTTCGGACTATGAGCGGTATTCGCGCAAGAAGCTAGAGCGGAACAAACTCACTTAGCGTAAACAGGCCATTAAAGCTTCCTCTGGAGGTTGTTCAATCGGTGGTCTTTTGTGAGCCAACTACTTGTTCTAAATACCATCGAAGCAGTTGTCCGGTAGAGACAATGCAGAGAAAGCCGTTGCAAAAGACTCTGCCAGGGAGATGGGAGTCCGAAATTGCGCGACATTCTCCTGGAGAACAAAAACAGGGTCTAGCTAGGACTTGGCCCTAATCTTGTTGACAAGCTTTCACACCTCTAAAATAGGTGTCTGTTTTTCCTTTGAGTGGAAGAATGCCTCCCAAGAAGAGTGGCGTGTATGTTTCAAAATATAACGGAACATAGACCTCACTCGAGGAAATTCACACAAGGTGAAAACGTTCGGGCGGCGTTTGTAGCGCTTATAGGAAAATCGCTTCTCTCTAATGTCCTTCACACACTTGGCCGACCACTAATGAAGCGGGTGCCTTCAAAAACGGCCAGCCGTTCAGATAATAGTAGTCAGTCTTACGGTGATAATGGTATCGGAGAAAAACTCAACTGCCTCACCAACCTTCCTAAATTCCTCGACTGAGATAAAGAAATAGGTTATTTCTTTGAATGCAGAGCACTGTGCTCGCTACATGCATTCCCAAGATCGCTTGTCATGCAGCTTACTCATAAGTGCAGCAAAAGATATTTAAATGGGAAAGTGGTCAATATCATGGAGGTCATCGACCACCTCCCTCAAAATCAGGTTGTGTGTGAATCTAGAGAATACGCAATAGATCGAAGTAAGAGTATTATGCGTTTCTCGAGCATGACAATTGAATTCATCCACACATAGGACACCAATTTTAACTCTTCGATCAATTCGGCAAGGACCTTGTCCCTGAGATTAGTCACATAATCTCCCAAATCGAGTGCATACATTTCAAATCATAGAGCTGAACAAAGGGCCTCTGCAATCCTGCCCACTGCTACTACCTGGAAGGAGGCCTTTGAAACCAACTAGAGAAGAGAATGGAGCTACGAGTATCATGTCCGGTGTAAATTGCGCATTTACTCACCGGGTCTCCCATCCCATGGTAGTGCGGTTTCAAATCCCTCATATCCCTATAGGGTGGGCAAAGCACACGCTTCCAATTTGGTTCCTGAACATACAGCTAGACCAAAATGGTAGAAGAGAAGGCCTCCGCCCATTGCCACCCATTTTCTGCAGCTATTTACTAGGATAATAATTTGGTTAAAATCTCAAATCCTATTTTGGTAATTGTACTTTGCATGCTGTTATCATCGATATTTTTTACCTATGATACGTTGGAATCCATTTAAGAATTAACGCAACGTACGAAATATTATAAAAAGTGTTGTAAAAAGGACAACCGATGACCAAAAAGATAGGACAACCGTCATTTGATTTAAATGCTGAAGTTTGTTGGCCACATTCTAAGCCTATTCGTGGATAATAATATCAGTAACATTTGGGCCCTTAAAATACAGTCAAATGGTTACCACATCGCAAAAGGAAATGAATGTTAACACTCTCCACGTTGAGAGCCGAAAGTAAACGAAAAAACAAGACTCTTTGTTCTAGTTAAACCAATACCTCAATTATTTAATGTTCACGTGTGTGTCTCTGTTCATTTGGATGGGTCTAGCGTGCACGTGTCTGTCTGTGCGTCTCTCTTTCCTTTCCTTTTGATCCCTTCCATTCTCATCTTTGTATTTATAAACCTGATATAAAGGAGTCAGGGATACAGACTTAAAGGAAACGAAACCCGAAGCCCAAACTAGTTCTAGACGATTCGCTCTCTGCTCACTTTTGCATACATTAAGTTTACGATAACAGAAGCCACTGAGAGAGAAATGTCCGCCCAAATATATTGTGTAGACCTGTGACCGATCTTGACAATGATTGCTCTTAGGTCCAACACACCTCTCCGACCGGGTAAGTGCGTGTGGCCAATACATCACCGAAGAATGTTAGTTTGCGCTGATCCCTTTAAACAAATAAACAACCGTCACACGAAACAAATAAAGATAAAGTCATATAACTTACACGAATCTGTTGTATCATTGTCTCGTTCCACCTGAATAACCTTTATGGTTGTATTTTCCTTCTTCGGCTCTCATCCTCCCACTCACCGTCTCCTTTAACCTTTCAATCACCCCGTGACCTTTGTTCAAGCCTTGAGGTGTACCATTGACTACGAAGGATGCTAAAACTACGACGAGATGTCAAAGGGTATCTTCTAATTATCGTCTCATGCTTAGAATAATCACGCCCGCAAATCGACGTGTGGCGCCAAATGTTGGATATAGGAAGTACTTCAGAGGAATGATATGGGATAATAAATTGCACTGGAGCATTACTCGTAATATTGGTCCCTTTTAACATGGTACACATGAAGCAATGTATGCATTGAAGAACAAAGAATATCATAAAAATAGGTAATTTTGAAAGTGCGGAGGAAGCGAAGAATATTACTTGATTAATTAGGATGTAACTTCGAACTTGCAGCAGATTGGGAGGAACACAGATCGGAGATTGCGAATGCTAACCACTTCTTTAAAACAAATAAAAATCATATAAATTGTATCTAACTTATAAACAAATTTTAACCTCTATTTAATCCTTAATCATTTCTACGATGCGCAATGGACGACATGGGCGGTGCTGTTAGATATTTTTTTTTTAATCCATAATCGTATATTTTGTGGTTATCTACCAAAATTTGAATATCATACCAGAAGTACGTAAAGACTCGATAAATTAGTTTATCTGGTGTTTTCTTTAGTTATTTATTTTACTTTCTTAAAATCTGAGTTTGGAAAGAATTGTAAAATTTGTGCAATTGTACAACTGGTGGTTATTTTACAAAAAGAGTTCATACAGTTTGGAATATAAGTATGTTTGTGATGGTTGATTTTGGATGGACATAAATCTTCCTGTTATTTGGAATTTATAATCACCAAAAGTTAAAAAAAAGAACAATTGAGGTCCTTAAGTTAATGTATAGATAGCGTGACTTAAAGAACAAGGCTTAGAGTAAAGAGAAAAACATTAAAGATGGTTATTATTAGATTGCTCGGAAAGTTCTTTCGTTATTTGACCACTATGAAAATGAACCAACCAGCCACGTCACAACCAATGTCAAATGGTAGGAAACTTAGAAATAGTTTATCATCTCTTCTGTCTTGCAGTATGTCCTTGATAATCATTTCGGTGTCTAATCCCATGAAGGATAAGGGGTTAATGAAGCAACATATTCTTCATTGTTTACTCTATGAATTTAGAAAGAAGGAATGAGAAATATTTGTGAAGTGTATCTAGATATAGTGACGGCCCCAACATGTCAGCTATGGTTTAAAAGGTTTAGAGATGGCAATTATGACTTATCCGACAAGCCTCGCTCTTTTAAAGCTAGGCTTGTCGGATTCTACACGAAAATTTACGCAATAAATAAATCACTGGAGTATTTAGGTACTGGAAAGGAATGATTATGGTTCGAAGGTTGATTTAAGACATTAGAAAAGTAAGCTGTAGAGTGAATAAGGTATTAGATGCTGGGGTGAGGCTATTGAAATTTAAGATAATCAAACGTAACATTTAATTTATTGTTGCCATTGTTGCTGTCGCATTTCTTGTTCTTCTATAATTCTAACTTTGATAACGTTCAACCTCCGAGGGTGGAGGAACAAATCGGGGCCCACATTCTAATTTCCTGGGACAAACGGATTCGTCATAACAAAGACGCGTTTCTCTCTCAAGGGTATAATGTTGCTTTTGACCGTCAATCCGGCAAAGGCGACATCGGTTGGACTGAAGGAAGAATGGAGGAGGAACAGCTAATGATAATGAAATGAAGCAGAGTCAGTCAAGTTAAAGAAAGGAGGTGACAGACGATAAAATACAATAGGAGGATGAGGCGAAGTAGTGGGAATGAAGAAAAAGATCTCTCCATAATACTCGAATTATTTGAAGGAAATATTTAGAACCCAATGACGAAATTATGAAGGCAACTAAAGATAAAGAACTTAAGGAAGAACTATAACACCAAAGTGAGAAGACACAAAAGGAAAAATTAAGTGGTTTATAAAAATATTTGTGATAAGAGGGGTAATTGGTAGAGTAACAACAAGGAGTAACAACAAGGAAAGAAGGTACCCTAGGAGACCTTACGGTCCATTCAAGGAGGGTACCTTTGGACTAGCAATCAAGCGGGCACATGGCTGCTCAATTGTTTTGCGTCCCTAAACGGCCACTTTTCAAGACCTCATCTAGTCTTGACTTGAACTGGTCAACAGATTCACTGTTGACAACTTCCACTGGAAGTGCGTTCCACTTACCGCAGATACTGTAAGTGAGAAAAATTTCCACACAGATTGCGGTTGTAACGCTTCAGTTCAAGTTTGAAGTCGTGATTGCGCGTTCTGTTCTCACTCAGTGTGAACATATCCCGGTAGTCAACATTGTCGAACCCTCGAAGAAACAGAGATTGAGAAAAGTTTAGGCAAAGTGAAGGAAGAACAGTAGACGGAAGTTAAGGATAAAAAAGTCTATAATACAAAGGGAAGGAAAGGATCAAAATGGGAAGTGAAGCAGAGACGAATAAAAATCACACCTTAACCATATATCGTCAAAAAGGGGTTTAATATTTTGGGTTCATAATACCCCCGCCCGCTCCAATACAATATTTAGAATTGACGAATTTTACACTTTTAATCTTCATTATTTAGGTGGGTTTTTATCAGCTTTTTCTCCCTATCCCACTTCTCTTTCTTCATTCTTTCTCTGAGTGAAAAGGACAATGTCGGTAGAACATTTTTCTGAATTAAGAATAAATAACCATAAATAATCACGAAACCTGAAAATCATACTTTAAAATCGTGAGGAGCAGTTCCTGCACCAAAAAGAATAGGCCTTTACACTACATAAGCCCCAGAACCCATTCGATTTTTAGTCGAGTGCGACTCTATATCTCACTATGTCGGTTGGTCCCAGTTTTTTTTAGGAGGGGGGGGGTAATAACATTGTAACTATTCAGCCGATTCTAAAGAAATTTAAAATCCATATGTTTTTTTAGATTCGCTTTCGAATGACATAAGTGCCAGGTTCCTCCCAAGGTTAGCCCGGGAATTTTGTTTTTGGCAGTATCAAAACTATTCGGCCTATTCTAACGAAATTTGAAACCTTAATGTTGTTTTGCATTCTCTTTCGAATGAAATAATTGTCAAGGTCCTCCCAAGGTTAGTCCTGAAATTATTGAAAGTTTTGAAGGTCGTAAGGTCATAAATCAGACTAAGTGAGAGCAAATGATTTTGGTCAGCATACCTTGTTTATGTAAAGAGCCTTTCTGGTGACTGCCGTAATCACGCTACAGCCAAATACTAGACTAGAGTATCAAACAGACACAAAAAACAAACAAAACACAAGCAAAGAAACAATCAAAAACAGAATAAGTAAAAAAACAAGAAAGAAATACGCTCCGGAGTGTTGAAAATACCAGCCAATGACTCGTTCAAAAACAAGCACAATTTCATCAACAGTATTTTAGATGAAGTCACACGCTTTCTGATAGAGTGTTAGGTGTATTAACATATAAAAATTATCATCTGTCGCGTTTTCAAACTCTAACTTTTATCCGGTTTTTTAAAATGATTTTCCTTAGTCTTATTTTATCCTCTATTTACAACTCTGCTCTTGTTGGGTGATTGGAAGAGGAAAATGTGACGTGTCTTCTTTTCCCCCGCCAAAAAGAGCCGAAATCAGTAATTCTGAGTCCCGACACAAGGGTACCATCTAGTTTCGCAAGGTTTTAACCATGCTCTCTAGGCCCTGAACGTTCATCGATTATGTTACAGTTTCTCCATTTCACAGTGATGGGTGTACCCTCGTCCATCAATCGGTCAATTCAAGTCAAATTCAGCAGAGAGGTATTTAAGGGGTCATTTAGAATCAGGTTTCTTTAAATTATCAATAACTAAAAGGTGAGGATGATGATTAAGGTGAAAAAGAGGAGAAAAAGGAATGCGGCAAAAATGGCTTCAGCCAATCACCCGAATGTAAGAACGGTTCCAAAATGCTCGCAGGTACAACGCGGCATAGCAAATAGACTAAAAAAATGCGAACTTTCAGCGATGGAGGGAAGGAACGGTAGGCCAAGGGTAAACAGATAACGATAGGGTGTGTGTGTGTGTGTGTGTGTGTGTATGTGTGTGTGTGTGTGTGAAAACAAGTCAGCAGGGATGAACAAATCAGAAAGAAACGACAATTTAGATAAATATGAATTTGTCATAACCGAGCGAAATAAAATATTTTCTCTAGTTTACAGCGTGATAACAACGAGGACATATCCCACAGAAAGTTTTTAAGAAGAGATCTGTAAAGAAAGTGGTAAAGATAAATTGAAGCTGTGCAGAAGACAGCTGTCTATCCTCACGGAAACATTGGGGAGCGGGAAAGAAGTGGGGAGAGAGAATGGAGAAAATCAGTATTTTATCGCATGAGTTGTGTAGGAGTCGTCTATGGTTGCTTCGAGGTTTCACAGCAATAGGGCAGCTCCACAGATACCTGGGGAAGCAAATCCGTGGAACAAATAAGTTGGAGGAAGAAGCTTCAGCCTAGCTGTCAATCTGACTCTTTAGATCTGAACTCCTCGAATGGCCCTTAGTCTTCGGTGTCCGGATTTTGACTGATATCAATCCATTTGCTGCTTTGAAAAGTGCCCCCCTTCCTTTAACGCCCTAATAAACCCGTTGTGGTGGGAAGGACAACCTCTGACGTCACGAGTGTCGGTAGAACGAACTTACTCGGAGCCATAGGCAAACGAGTTCACATGTGTATATTAGCATGTTATCGAGAGTTCTTTGTAGCCGAGTGGATACGTCGTTGGTCCGCTAACGTCGCGGTGCAGGACTAGATTCCGGCATGAGCGAGCACAACAGTCAGGGCACGGAGAGATCTGGCTACCGATTGGTGGACGCGCGGTGCTCACCCCTGTATTAGGGTGGGTAGCTCTTATACTTCTCATCACACACATAAACAATTACAACACTGATTTGTTCCCTCCCCCGCCTTCGCACAACACACACTATCTATCCAAAGGAATCCTGCCAATAGGTATATATATCCACATATTTCTGACGCGGAACAGGTCCCTCTTCCCCGAGGTGACGAAGGTTCTACCTGAAGGCTGTTTGGTGTCAAAACATAATACTCCTTGGCACCTCTCCCCAAAGAGGACCGGCTCCTGGACCCCTCAGGCTCACCAACGATTGTCATACTAATCTTTGTCTATTTTATTATCCGGTAGGGATACAGCTCGATAAAGACAGATTAGAGAACCACCACCACTACTACTACGACACCGTTATCACTCACACAACCAATATTTAGAGGCGAAGTAGTCCGCCCATTCTCTCTTCAACTGCAAGGTGGTGGATGGTGTAGCCAAGAGCCTTACCCGGACTACACCAGAAACTTGGGTAATGAACCCCGCCCCCTCTCAAAGGCCCACAATTAAACGCTGCGACGGGGGGCGAGATGTAGTATTGGCCCACATCTGGATGACTGCGTGTTCATCCTTCCCCCAATCTTGGGGAGCTTCGCGCACGCTACCTAACTGGGTATCAAGACGAGCGCGGTGCCCTCTGGCACCTGGGCAAGCCTTTTCCTT
Organism: Ceratothoa steindachneri; assembly: GCA_963969495.1. NCBI lineage: Eukaryota > Metazoa > Arthropoda > Malacostraca > Isopoda > Cymothoidae > Ceratothoa > Ceratothoa steindachneri. The sequence continues at coordinate 67,151,919 of OZ018329.1, read as the reverse complement.
GTCTTTTGTTTTGTTTGTTTTCCAAAATGTTCTTTAATTGTTGTTTTTGTTTGAGTTGTTTGGTTTTGGCTCTGTCTACGGTAAAATATAATTTTTAAAAAACCGTAATTACGGTTACTATGACTGCAGGGGTCGTCAAGAATGGATTCTTGAATCCATGTATATTAAATACCTTTCTCCTTCCTTAAATTCCGATTCTTCTTCTCACCCACTGCTGCTACTCTAACAAAAATATTATCAACCCCCTAACCTTCTCTTTCTTCTTACGTTCCTCACCCTTTCTTCCTAGTTATTCCCTAACGGCTGATTGTTTAAGGTTGGTTTATCCTGATGTGTTTCCTGTGTTTCCCCAATTGTTAATTTTTAACTCGCGACATAATAATCCAAAAATATCAATTACCTGTAAATTTATCGCTATTGACCCCCTTAATAAACATTAAATACTTTCCATAAATTCGTAATTTTGATTATCTGTTTGACTCTTAACTTAAATTGTTTTCCACGAATTGTATTTCCAGTAGCCGAAGATGGGTGAAAAGTTCACCCGAAACGTTGTATCAAGAAAATGACAAGAATTTCCCTTTATACGTCCTTTCGTTTATCCTTCAAATTATATATATATATATATATATATATATATATATATATATATATATATATATATATATATATATATATGTCAGAGGGAGAAGGTTTACCCCAACCCCTACCCCTAGAACCCAACGTCTACCTTTGGCGCGTGAGAAGATACACCTGAATGGCCAGACAGCTCTAAGGAAGCAGCGAGATTTTCGCGGGAGCGCGTAATCCGTTTTAGGTTCCATTCCTCACTGTCGCAACGTCTGATCGGCGCCAGACCCACGGCGCCAAGTACCTTTGCGCAAAGCTGTGAATCTGCCGAGACTCTCTTCCCTGCCCCCATGACGCGCCAAGCCTAATTAGATTCTCATTCTCCCTTTTGGGTGTCCCTGGCGACCTACTTCCGCCGAGGCAGTATAAATACCTCGAAAAGAGCTTTAAGAATGCAGTATCATACAGCCCTATCTTGGTTAGCAGCGACGTACAGTCTCGTACACCCTGCTTCGCCTCTCAACGGCTTCCAGCTACGAACGCGACGCGTCACCTCTACCCGGCTTTGCTCGTATCCAAGTCCAGAGTTCCCGCCGACAGACGATAGACACGGCCAAGCATCTATCACTCGGTTATAGACCTCGTCCAACGACTGAAGTACTCCCTTGCTCATTTCTCAGCGAGGTTAAAGAAGAAGGAATCTTGCAAGTTCAACTTTGCAGCACCCTATTTACTCAATTTATGCTAACTTCCAGTCAATTAGGCTTTACGTGAGTCTCCCTGATAATTGCACTCGACTTTGTTTATTTAACCCTCAAACTGGGATCCTTATCCCGATTCTCTGGCGTGCCCTCTTCACGGTCACCGAATAACATCTCTATTATATTATGGTGTCAGGTGTGGAGTAACCTTTGGACATCTATATTATATTCTAGTGCCAGTTTCTTTATAGGATCATCCGCAGTATCTGATCTGATTTCTTTTATACCTGTGACATATTCTAATGGGTGTTATTTTTGTATATTGAAGGTTCTGGTTTTAGAAACTGTAGAAAAGACTTTACCCATTTCTCCTTTTTTCCTTTTGTGTGCATATTTTATACTGCATTTGTGACCGTGTGAAACATAACCCTTTCCAGACCTCCTAAATCGTCTGCCGTATTGTAAATGAGTTTATCTTATTTCGTTTTTTTTTTGTATTGTGTTGTCGTTTTCTTAGTGCGTATTGTGCAACACAGGCTCTCGCTAAATTCCGGAGTGAATATTTCGAGTATAATTAAGAATTAGCGCCGTGCGAAATAATTATCGCTGTGTTTCTTTGTTGCTGTTTTTTAAGTGAAGAATCGTAGGTCCACCAAAGCCTACCAGGACTTATCCTGTCCGTCTAATTAATTCCCCCTTTCTTTGTGGTGCTTTTCTTGAAAGTTGGTAAACTTGATCAAATGGCCTCATTATTTAACACGTTTAATGTCAAGGAGAGTCGCTTGGGCTCAGCGGAAAGGACCTCTTAGCATATATTTGAGAAGACGAAAGGATAGAAAGCGAAAGGGAAGAGAAGAAACGAGGAGAAAGGGAAAGAATCCGTCTTCATGAACTTGAAATGAGTAGGACCAGGAACGAGACGCTGTCCATCAGCTCGAGGTCCGAAGCTCCCCCTACCGCATCTGTTAAGCTTCGAAATAAACCATTGGAAGATCGAGGCAGATGGAGTGGCTCAATTGTTGCCCTTGCTAAATTTCCACCTCCGAGGTATATTCATATCACTCCCCTCGGAGGAAACAATCGATTATTCGACCTTAAAATCGGAGTTACTGGCGGCATATAACATGAACCCAGACATTTACCCATCAAAATTCAGACATGCTCGCCTTCAGCCAGGCCAAACATACCGTCAGTTTGGATATACCCTCCAGCGTCACCTCAACCTTTGGCTTGATGCTTCTAAAATCCCGCATGACTATGATGCCCTCGTTAACTTCTTCCTGAGAGACCAGTTGTTGGCTGTACGTCTGGATGAAGTCAGATCTTTCGTAAAAGACCGGCGGTGCCTCACATTCAAGGAGTGCACAGAAGAGGCCGACATTTATTCAGCAAGTCACAACCTTTATCCGAAAGAAGGGAAGAAAACGGCCCCCCTTTCCACAAAACCTAAAAGAAACAAAAGTAAATTCATCCGGCAAAATGAAAAACAAGTTTGCCAGGGTAACTGGGCCGACGAAGCCGAAACCGCTCTTTTCGTCCGAACAACAGGATGTAAAACTATTCTCTTCAGACCCCCTTACCTCATCTTTCCCCAGGAGACCCACTATTTGTTTTTCCTGTAGTGTGGAGGGTCACGTGAAAGCGAACTGCCGACAGAACTCTCAGTTCAGGAATAACTCTTCTCACCAGGTAAACCAGATCTGTGCCACGTCTGCCCCTTCGTCAACACCATCGGAATTTTCTCCCAAGAGCACCTCAAATTCCGGCGGCCACTAGTTAAACTTCTTGTTTGATAAGAGTACCCCTGGAGGTCTTAAGTTCGAATCCGGAACGATTAATGGCTGCCGTGCCTCCAGGCTTGTCAGAGATACAGGGTGCACCTGCATAGTGGTGTTGGAAAAGCTGCTTCTCCCAATATCCCAGGACCATAATAAATTCGCCGTCGTGCAGGACAACTTAGGGCGCACCAATCGGCTCCCCGTCGTTAAGTGCTACATCGATTGTGTGTACTTCACTAGCTGGGCAGAAGTAGTAGCAGCCATTATTAAATTCTGCTCCGTCCTAATTGGCCAGTGCCCGTGGCCCAACCCGTCGTTACCAGTTCACAAGCGTTATAAGATTCGCAGATGCCCTCGCCGCTAGAAAATTCACGTTCTTCTGAATTCAAGGAGTTCATGACTAAAGATTTCGCAAGGAACCAAAAGAACTGCGATTCCCTCCGTCACCCGTCGGTTAAGGCCCAGTCAAAAGAGCAAGAAGTCACCCGAGGAGAAAAGGTGATCTCCTACCACTTTAGCCACACGAAGACCACCCAGAAGATCTTCAAATATTTGCATTGGTCAGGCACCCATGAAGAAATCCTTCGCTACTGCAGGTTTGCGAAATATCTGCCAAAAGACTGCCGTCAAAGGACAGGTTAAGCCCGAACCGTTGCAGAGAGGTCCCCTATCTCAGAGCCGTTTTCCCGTGTGGCGATTGATCTCATTGGTCCGATATACCACCTGTCGAGTGAAGGGCACAGTCACGTGCTAACTTTAATGGATTTTGCTTCCCTGTTCCCCGATGCCGTGCCGTTGAAGAATAATTGGATTAATTTTATATATATTCCACAATAATTTTTGTAGTTTTGTGTAATGCCTTATAAGAATGTGCCATTATTTTTTTTTTATTGTGTATATATTTTTGCTGAGTTACCCTGTTCGTGTGTACATTTTTTTGTATTATAGGACCTTTCTTTTTTTAATTTCTTTGTATGTAAACCCCTCGTTCTTGAGACTATGATGACCCAGGCTATTAATAACTATTCCTGTATCATATTGTATTAATATTCTTGTAGTTTTGTGTAATGCCTTATAAGAATATGTGCAATTATTTTTGCCTATTGTTGTTTTTATATTTTATGATAAGTTACCCTGTTCGTATGTACCTTTTTTGTATTGTGGGATTTTTTTTTAATATCTTTGTATGTAAGCCCCTGGTTAACGAGAGTATGTTGACCCGGGCTATTGATAAATATTCTGTCTATCTTATTGTATTATTAATGTTATGTATTATTATTTTTTTATTGATGTGTTTGGTAATGGGAAAATAGAGCATTTCTAGAGTCCCCTTTATTTGACTTATTTTTTTGCAGAATACTCGGTACCATCCCTTTCGTAATTTGGTCCCTATGGAAAATTTAGCCGTGTAATTACTCTATATTAGTCTGATGTGATTTCCTTCGAAAGCTCCATTTTGAGAGGGAAGAAGATATCGGAGAGAGAGAAGGTTTACACTCCCAACCCCTTAGAACCCAACGTATACCTGTTGTGGCAGAGAAGATATACCTGCACGGCCAGACAGCCCCAAAGGAACAGCGAGATTTTCGCGGGACCGCGTAATCCATTTTGGGTTCCATTCCTCGTCGTCGCACCAACTGATCGGCGAAAGACCTACGGCACCAAGGACCTTTGCGCAGCGACCCGCTTCCGCTGAGGCAGTATAAATACCCCTAGAGAAGCTTTAAGAAATCAGTACTATACAGCCCCGCCTTGGTTAGTAGCCACGTACAGTCTCGTACACCCTGCCTCGCTTTCCAACGGCTTCCAGCTAAGAACGCGATGCGTCAACTCTACCCAGCTTTGCTCGTATCTAAGGCCAAAGTTCCCGCCGACAGACGATAGACACGGAGAGGCCGACATACGATATCGACTATCCTCCCAGTTATCGACTTCGTCCAACGACTGCAGTACTTCCTCACTTATTTTTCAGCGAGGTTAAGGAAGAAGGAATCTTGCAAGTTCAACTTTGCAGCGCCCCACTCACTCGCCGTATTCTAGCCTCTAGTCAATTAGTCTTTACGTGAGTCTCCCCGATAATTGCTCTCTCCCATTTTCTTGGGAAGCAAATCTTCGTACATCCTCTCTCGGACTCTCGTACCCGACGAGTCATTTGTATTATCATCCCTCCGTTTGGTACCCTGGGTATCACTATATTTATTTACTTGTGCTATTAATATTTTCTTTGTATATAGAAAAGTTATATATTTTTATACCATTAGTTTCTCTAATCCCAGAACCTCTAAGAATTGATTATTTAGGACAACCGCACTCGAATATGTTTATTTAACCCTTGAACTGGGATCTGTATCCCGATTCTCTGGTGTGCCCTCTTCACGGTCACCCTACGACAATATATATATATATATATATATATATATATATATATATATATATATATATATGATAAATAACACCCACAAGGAAATTGGAAAAACGATTCCGAGCGCTTTCGTCTTTATTCTAAAAGATCTCTTCATGGAATAACGTAGGTCAGGACAGACAAAGTTTTAAATAGTAAGGAGTGGGGGGTTAAAACGGCTACCCGCATCAAAACCCTAACTAGGGGGTACAAATTGTTTAAACACTAATTTGTGATTTAATATAATTAGATACGATAGTATATATATTGGTAGGGCCACCTCCGTGAAGGCGACCAGAAGCGGGACTCCATCCGACGAATAACCACACCAGATGTGGCTTAACCTAGCTAAAATCCCAAGTGGTATTTACGAAACAGAAGAAAAACCATCCCCAATCCCCCAAATAAATCATACCAAAATAAAGCCCCTTGAAGGAAGTCATCCTCTTCGGAGACTCGAGTACACCGTCAGTGCGCTTCGATACTCCCAAGAAGTCCACCTCCTCCAAAACCTGGACTCCGATACCTGCTACGTACGAACTTGTGCCAAGCTAGGGCACTTAGGGATCGATCTTCATGGTTTCAGCGCCACAACGGGTACCACACCCGAAGCGCCTAAAAAGTAGCGCTCAGTCCGGAGCACCAAACATTCTTTACAGAAGGGCTCCGAGGAGCGCTCTATCCTACGGCGTTACGTTCCTCTGGTGTGTCCAATCTGGAGCTGACAAAAAGCGACGTGAATTCGTCGAGGCATTGGAACCTAAGTCCAAGGGAATAAATTAGGCTCGATTGTGCTCATCCGGTGTAAACAACAAACGGTCGGGTTTAATTTTTTAATATTTAAAAAATGTAGAGGTGTGAAGAATATGTAAAATTGTATATTTCTCAAAAAAATATTAAGATCAAACCAATTTTTCTTCTTTACGAATAAAACCAAGGAAATAAATAAATAATTAGACGAGAAATAAAAACCCCCGTCAAAATCTACGGGAGAAACCGTCCCATCTCCGAGATGAGAGGTACCTGTGGTGACTATGTTCTTTTGTGTAAATTGCCTAAATATGCTAAATGAGCGTCCCAGGTCGTACTCCTAAGTCTCCAAGAGGTTTCCAAGTGATAATTTTAATTCGCATTTTCATTTTTATTTCAGAATTGACTTCATTGGAAATCATTTAGCAAACCAACGTAAATCAAAATTTGTGGAACATGCTCAATGGATTGACGGTCTTATTTGCTTATGAATATTTTAATATTCCAATTACGTAGAGATAAACTTTAAAAAATAGACCTTATTCGAGAATGTAATTTAGCTGTCTATAAAAAGATTAATATGGAGGCGAAATTTTATAGGTCCCCCCACCCCCTGCGAAAAAGTGGCGATAATGAAATATATAAATTAATGTAGATCTTACGTTTGAGACTAACGATGTCATTATTTTTAAACGCTTTCAGCCCTAATTAGAAAAAAGAAACAAGTATATGTGATGACTTCAATTTTTTCCAAACGCTGATCTTCTTATCAAACGGCGGACAATGCAGGAAATCCACTTAAATAATTATATACCCCCTCTGAAAAGTATAAAGCACCTCATAGATTTATATATTTAATCTAATTTTTTAGAATTTATAATATTCATAAATATGTATGATAATGTGTATTTTGCTAATATGTTTGAATATTTTGTTAACATGTTTGAATTACTTAGTATTTTACTAAAGAGAGTGTAACTAATAAAATGGTATGTTTTATAAAATCATAATTTAACTATTCTTTTGTTTAAGTTAAATTTATAACTATTGTGTATTCAATATCGTTCTAAATAAATAATATGACTAAACGTAAGAACTTACAGAAACAGAGCTAAAAAAATAAATTGTCCAAGATATGCTGTCCAAACCACTGTAAAACGATATCAAGAGACTAAGAGATTTGTATCAAGGAAGGTAAGTGGCAGAAAACGTCGTACAACACTGAGATAAGACAGATCCATAATTTAGGTCTCGCTTCAGAATCGCAGAAAATATCTTTTGAACTTGATGGGGAGTTCATTGAAATTTCAATTTCAAAAATATCACCAGAACAGTTAGTAGACTCGAAGTTCAAGGGTTAAAAGGATGCAAAACGAGAGAGAAGCAATGTATACCTGAGATAAGCCGAAAAAAATAGCCTATGGTTGGCCAAAATTCAATAAAATTAGATACATGGACAATGCTCTAAAGTTATCTGGTCAAATGAAACTATTCATTAGATATGGAACAAATAATATTGTATTATTGTTGTACATGTAATTAATGTAATTCCATTTAAATATATCCTGGAAAAAAATGAATTAAAAATTTAACTATTTTCTAACAATTGTGCAGATTTTCAGTACTTGTGGGACTACCTTTATGAAACAAAGAGTTGGAAGGACATTTTAGCCTGTTGTGCGGTACCAAATGTGAAACGTTTCTTTTGCATGGTTTAATATTGATGTTGCCATTCTTGACATGGTAACCTTTGGGCCCTCTTTCCTTGACATAGTAAACTTGAGTTCTTCATTTAAAAGGTTTTCGGAGTGTCTACCAACAACGAGTTAAAAATCTTTAAATCAATTGTTGCAAAAAGGCCAATGAACCTTTTAATCTTAGTACAAAGAGATCCTTTTTCGACTGTAAAAAATAATCGTAAAATTCCGCACAACTCTAGTGTCCCGAAATGATTGAAATAGTACAATGCTGTGCTACTAAATTGACTCTTTGATTGCGACAAAGATCATATGATGGCAAGTTGAAGATGCTCAATTTGCAGTCACTAGATACAAGTAGATTGATTGGTGAACTGATTCAAGTTTCTAAGAATTAAGTAGTTTTCGTAATTTTAAATCCCGGTTTTGCAAAGGTTCTGTTTCACTCGTTTTTTTATCTTTCCAGTAGTATACGTGTGCGATAGAAAATTACCATCGAACAAACTTAAAGTTCTTCGGCAGTCGGATGACCATCGACAGAATAGTGGAGAGATTCAAGAACGGGTAAGACCTAAAAAATTGACTTCGTTAAGGCAGACCTCAAGTTGTCAACCATTTAGGTGTGAGAAAGGCCTTAGAAGGTGCTCCGAAGCTCAAAATGACTGCACTTGCGAAGAAGAAGAGCATCTCGGTGGCCACGATATCCAGGATCGTCACGGAGGATGGTGGAATAAGCTTAGGGTGTATGAAAAAGGCTCTACTCACCAAACGTATGCGAGAACAATGTTGGAAGCGCTGCTGTCACCTTCTCAACGACTCGAATAGTTATGGCAATCGAATTCTGATCAAAAAACCTTCACGGTCAATCCGTCATCAACAAGAAGAATGACCGCGTGGTAGTCTTCAACCAAGCACCCGGCCTCCCTGCTGATACTCGGCGGCGTGGCTTCGAATAGTGAGAAAAGAAGCCGCCGGTGTAGTTTGCGGCCGGCTACAGACTCATGGCGGCTGATTACAGGGATATCTTGGCAACAAAAGTCCTGTTCTGGGTGATAAATATCACTAAGAAGGCGGAATACTACTTTCAGTAGGACGGCGCCCCGTCTCACACGCCCAAAACCGTGTAAGAGTGGATGGAGTCGAACATGAACTTCTGGTCGAAGGAATTTTGGCCACTGACGTTGCTTGACTTCAATCCCTTCGACTACCGCTTGTGAACGCATGTCGAGGGAACGACCTGCGAGGTCTGCCACACCAACGTTGACGAGCTGAAGTTCTTCGTTAATCGCGTGTGGTCCATCATAAGGAAGGACTTCGTGTGCGACCTTCATGTCTCGCCATGAGCGCATGCTCACGACCGAGCTCGGCTAGATTGATTAATATTACAATTCAAACACATATTTATATGTCAAAACAATAAAAATCTGTCTAACTACATATAAACTATCATTGTATCCATTGTAGAGAACATCGTAAGATGACTTTTGCAATACCCGGTAAATTTACAAATTGGCAATTAAGTTACATCAGCTATTGTTTGAGCGGGGAATCTTCAGTGTATAGAATACAAGAAACACCAATTGCATATACACATCTGTCGCCACGGAAGGGGTGAATAAAACCGACTCGCCATTTTAACCTCTTTTCCCCCTCTTTCCTAAATGAATACCTAAAGGACTTATTTGGCCAGGCCTTTCAAAAACATAAATAATTCATATATGTAAACAAAGGCCTTTATACCATTATAACTAATCTTTTGATTTTTTTATTAAATTCTTTAACCTCGAAAATGTTATTTAGTGAAGGGATGTTTATTTGCAAAAATGGTGCTTCTTTGGTGCGTGGTCTACGAGTCCAATAGAACCTGACTTAGGAGAGGTTCTGTTCCGGATCCTACACTAAAGAGTGATTAGGATTATATATCGGTAGGTTAAGGTTAGGTTAGGTAGGACAGGGGTTAAGTTAGGTAATTTTTTTTAATTTTATAGAGCCCATCTGGCAACGGACCACTTAGGCATAAGTCGCCGAAAAACACGACAGCCTAGAACTAGACTACTTTAAAATGAAAATATGAAAACATAACAATGATATAAATTGGAAAAACTTAACAATCAGGAAGCAATCTCCGGCAGCGGGGGGAGGTCCCCCTCACCCCGGTGCAGAAGAGTGCAACCTACAAACAAAACGATAACAAACAAAAAAAAGAACCTTAAATAAAGGGAAGAAACCTGGCCTCCCTCCAAAAGTCAACAAGTCCACAAGTCGATGTGCACGAATTCGTCCCGAGTACAAGGGAAAGGCGGTAGCAATCCCACCCATCGTGGTACCGAGTACAGGTACCATGCGCGAAGATCACCCAGACTGGGACATTCGACAAGAATGTGCCGAACAGTATAGAGAACGACGCAGTCGTCGCAATAGGGCGCAGGCGAGCGCTCTATCAAATAGCGATGCGTCACACGAGTGTGCCCGATTCGAAGAAAACAGAAAGCAACCACATCCAGGCGCACCCCATTATGAAACAAATCTGGGTTGGGTGGAGCCGTGGATGGCAGCAGAAGTGCACTACCTTAGTCTTGGCCCAAAAAAAACGAAACCTGTGCGCTTCGGCATAGCGAGAGACGCGGTTCAATGCCTGTTGGAGTCGACGCTCCAGAGTTGGCATCTGGGCCGCGCCAAAAGATTTCGAAAGGTCGTCCACGTAGAGCGTAGCAAGAACATCTTCTGGCAGCATCAAGGTGATGCCATTGATGCTCATGGCAAAGAGTGTGACACTGAGGACACTTCCCTGCGGGACACCCTCTTCCTGCTCCTTTGGGCCGAAGAGAGCTCCCCCCCACCCGTACGCTGAATCGATGATCTCCCAAAAATTCAGATATAAAGACTGGGAGGCGTCACCTTGCCCACATCGTGTGGAGAGTCTCCATGATACCGTATCGCCATGCGGTATCATAGGACTTCTCCAGATCGAAAAATACCGTGGCGTAGTGCTGTCTACTAAGGAAAGCCTCGCAGACGGCATTTTCCAGTCGGAGCAGAGCATCTGACGTGGAGTGGAACTTGCGGAAGCCGCAATGTGCAGAAGACAGATGGCCTTCGCTGTCCAGGAAAAAGGCTAATCTAACATTTACCAATTTCTCCATCAACTTGCACACCCAAGAGTTTAGAGAGATTGGGCGAAAACCGGTCGGAGTAGAGTGATCTCTCCCCGGTTTGCAAAAGGCGAGCACAGTAGCGATTCGCCAGGAATTTTGGAGAAGATCCTCCACCCAGATCCTGTTGAACAAATTTAACAGAAAGGCAATGCCTCGTTCACCCAGGTGTCAAAGCATGGCGTATAAGACATCGTCCAGACCATGGGCGGTGTCCGCGCACGAAGCGAGAGCGGAGCGCAACTCACTCACAGTAAACTTGTCGTTGAAGGGTTCTCCGCATCTTGAGGTAAAGTGCAGCTGGCGGCCTTCCGCGACATGACGACGTGCCGAGAATGCTGGCAGAGCAGCATTCCGGCTAGAGAATGCGGAAAAAGCGGTCGCTAAGGATTCCGCCACGGACGCAGGGTCCGAGATTGCGGTCCCATTCTCCTAGAGAACAGGAGGGGGGCCCTGCGAGAACTTACCCCGAATCCTTTTGACTCGCTTCCACACCTCAGCTGAAGGGGGCTTCCCGTTAAGTGAAGACACGTATGCCCGCCAAGAAGAGCGGCGGGCGTGCTTCGAAATATACCGGAACCTAGCCCGACGAAATTCTCCGACAGTGAAGTCGTTCGGGCGGTGCTTATAGCGCATGTAGGCATAACGCTTCTGTTTGAGGGCCGTCTCACACTCAGCCGACCACCATGCGAGGGGTCGGTGTGCAAAATGGCCAGACGTCATAGGAATAGTAGTCAGACCCACGGCGATGAGGTTGCCGGAGAAGAACTCAACGCCCTCATCTACCGACCTAAACTCCTCGACTGAGATAGAGAATTCAGTCATTTCATGAAATGCAGGCAACCGTGCCTGCGCCAAGCACCACCGAGGTGGGCTCTCAGGCAGCAGTTGCCCTGAAAATAATATTTAAATGGGAAAGTGATCAGTACCATGGAGGTCCTCGACCACCCCCCCCCCCCAATCAAAATCAGGCTGTGCATCCGAAGAGCACAAAGATAGGTCAAGGCAAGAAAATGAAGCGGTTCTCAGACAGTGATGCGTAAACTCATCTACGTTTAGGACACCCATCTCAAGCTCTTCGATCAGATCGGCAAGGACTTGTCCCCTGGGATTTATGGAGTAATCTCCCCAGAGAGGATGCCTGCCGTTCATATCTCCAAGCAAGAGAAAGGGCCTCGGCAACCGTGCCACGACGCGGCGGAAGTCCCCCGCGTCGAAGTCAGCTGACGGTGAAATGTACGCAGAAATGATAGTATACCTCCTATCCAGGTGCAGCTGCACAGCCACTGCCTGAAAGGAGGTATCTAAAAAGAAAAGAAGAACGGAGACATCATGCCAGGTGTAAACCGCGCATCCCCCAGCCAGGCCATCTCGCGGTGGTGGGGTCGCGACACCCTTATACCCCGTGAAGGCGGGCAGGGGGCACGCGCCTAGCATGGTCTCTTGCATTTTTTTTTTATTAATAGGCTATCTGGCGACTGCCCAATTGGGCGTAAGTCGCCGCAAACAAACAGCCCAGTTCTAGGCTACTTTAAAATATAAATATTAACAGAAACAACAATAAAAAAGGGATAACAATCAGGGAGCAAGCTCCGGCGTCGAAGGGATTTTTTTGGGTTTTTTTTTAAGAGCTCATCTTGCGACTGCCTACTTGGGCATTAGTCGCCGTATTAAAACTGGCCTAGTTCTAGGCTACTTTAAAATAAAATTAAAGAAAAAAAAACAGCACCCCAAAAGGGGAATAGGAAGCAAGCTGGTGCGTCGGGGAGGGGTCCCCCCGGCGCAGAAGCGTGCAACTAAAGGAAAAAAAACAATAAAAAAAACAAATGCAAAAAAACAAGACAAAACAAAAAAACAAACCTTGCTTAAATAATAGGGAGAAGGCTGGCCTCCCCCAAGAAGTCAACAAGTCCACAAATCAATCTGCACGAATCTGTCCCGAGTAAGGGGGACAGGCGGTAGCGACCCCGCCCATCCCGGTACTGGGACAGGCATCCTGCGCGAAGATCACCCAGACTGGGACATTCGACAAGAATGTGCCGAACAGTCTGGGGGACGACGCAGTCGTTGCAATAGGCCGCAGGCGAGCGCTTTATCAAATAGCGATGCGTTACACGAGTGTGTCCGATTCGGAGACGACATAAAGCAACCTGAAGCCGCCACGGCATTGGGGGATAGGTCCATGGGAACAGTCGCTGCGCAATGGCACGCAACTTTAAGTTCCCTTCGACCGTCTTCCATCTTCTTTGCCAAGCAGTCCGAAGAGCTGCCCGTATTCCTGCCATGTAGTTGGTGTGAGGAAGAGGGAAACGCTGGTCCGGTCGCAAAGTCCTCGCGTACTCTTTGCGCGCTCATTCCCATCAATTCCTACATGTCAAGGAACCCAGCAGAAGATAATCTCGACATCTGCCTGGCTCGCGAAAACCGTGGCGTCACGGATATCGCGAACCAGTGGATGCGGAGATTCCAATGCCCCGACAGCACTCAGGGCACTTTGTGAGTCGCTATAGATCACAATCCGGTCTCCGAACCAGGCACGTCGCGTAATCTCCCATACCGAGTGGTGTATTGCCACCAGCTCGGCCGTAAAGACAGACGCAGCGCCTGGTAGAGCCCCGCTGACTTCAAACAGAGGGGATACGGCGTGAAAGCCGACCCCCTCTTGGGACTTGGAGCCATCCGTATATACTGGCATGGTTCCAGCGTGACACGATGTGTGCTCCAAAAAGGTCGAACGCAATACTCCCGGCGCAGTACAAGCTTTGGGAGCAGAGGCGTGGTGACAAATAGCCAAATGTGGTACCCTCCAGGGTGGCGTCCTGGGCAGAACCAGGGGTGGCACCGGCCCGAGAGCTATATCTACATCTCGAAGGAGTTTCCTGGCCCTAAACCCAATGGGCTTAGGTTATGACTGGCGTCTCTCAGCGGCATAGGCACCATCGAGATAAGCTTCGGATGCAGTGAGAGCTGTTGGCGACTGAGGGAGGCGCCGGGCTCGCGCGTACAGGCGAGTGATGCACTGCACGCGGCGCAGAGCGAGTGGCATCTTCCCACCATCGACCAACAGGCTCTAAATTGGGAAAGTTCGGAAGGCACCGGTCGCAAGGCGAAGGCCGGTGTGGTGGATCGAATCCACCTTCCGCAATAAACTCTCGGCTGCGGATGCATAAAACTCGCATCCGTAGTCGAGCTTCGAGCGAACAAAGGATCGATAAAAAAGTAAGGCAGTAGCCCTATCAGCACCCCAAGCGCTGAACGTCACGGAACGGAGAATGTCCATGGCGTGGGTACAAGAGCCCCTAAGGCTGCGAATATGAGCCTCCCAGGTGAAGCATCGGTTGAATACCAGACCAAGGAAACGGTGCGACTCAACCACATCTAGGCGCGCCCCATTAAGAAACAAATCTGGGTCGGGGTGAAGCCGTGGATGGCGGCAGAAGTGCACCACCTTAGTTTTGGCCAAAGAAAACCGAAACCTGTGCATAATAATAAATGGAACGTCAAAGGAAAAATACCGCAATCTGAGAACGAAGAGAGAACTACTAAGCGCAATAACGGACAAACAAAGAGAATACTGGGACATAGCCGTTTAAAATATTGAATACCAGCTATTGCCTCGATAATTTTGGAAAAAGATAAAAAGAATGGGAAATACTAAAGGTAAAGAAAAAATAAAGATTATGGACAGAAACGGGAAATTAATTGAAGATGAACGCGATATTGAAAAATTGTTCAGGGAACACTGGAAAGGAGTGTTCAACATCGGCAAAGAGGAAAACGAAAACTACGATATAGACTTCGAAAACCAAATAATTAAAGAACTAAATGAATGGATTGAGAGGTTCTTCCATATCACTGCGTAAAAGATGAACGGTATGCAAAGGATGGAATTTAACTCCAAAATCACAATCGAGAAATTAAAGAATACCATCTCAAATTTTAAACAAAATGCCCTTGGGAAATCGGGCCTCATCAGAAAAAAAATATATAGAAGCACCGGATAATATACTTGAAGGGATAAGGAACGTGTTTAACGCCTGTATCCACACGGGATACTTTTCCGATGAGTTAAAGATAGCCAAAATGATATGCATACCGAAGCCGGGGAAACCACTTTCGGAGGTCTAAAACTTCCGGCCTATATCCCTTCTCCACTTCATCTGCAAGCTGTTTGAAAATATCCTGAACACAAAATTAAATGAATGTCTCACAGAAAACAATCTCTGCAACAATCAATAATTCGGCTTCAGAAAGAACAGGAATACGGAGATAGCCCTCAGCGTGATTACAGAAAAAATAAGCAAAGTGAAACGAGAGAAATGCCGTATGGACATTGTATGCCGGGACGTATCGAAAGCATTAGATAAAGTCTGGCAAAGAGGCATACAACATAAAATAAGAATGCAACGAATACAGAATAAGGCAGTATACATCATTACGAACACGCGACGATTAGAGAGGAAAACAAAGAGACTTACACATCGAAGCGAAAATAAACCATTAAACAAAATAATTGAAAAAAGAGCAAAAAAATCATAGAAAAAACACAAGAAGAAATAGGAGAGGAACTAAACAATCAAATATCACGAGGGGCAAGATGGAGACAACATATGTTGTTTCCTAGTGCTAAAAACAGAGCGGACCAAAGGGAAAAGGAGGAGATTTACGTGTAAACCAAATAAAGAAACCCGATTGCGACAAAAAAATTTCCGAATAATGACAAAGTCACCGGACTGGACTTGATACCAACAGGAAATGACAAAACTAACCAAGTGCAAATGAATGAAAAAGGAAAAACAACATGAATAAAGAAGAGAATTAAACAAATACATAACCAAGGAACATGAGCCTACACAACAGATACATATACGAGAATTATGCTACAAAAACCATAGAAACTCGAGTTATTAACATAGCAGGAAAACAATTAACGCTAACAACGGGTTGAACGCCTATTTTATGCACACATAACATAATAACAAAACGATCACAGAAATAAACCATCAGGTCTTTTCGCTCCAGCCACACCATAGGAATGCCAAATCCTAGTTGTTTCATTGTGTCATTTATCAATTGGCGTAGATTTTCGACACATGGTTTACAAACATTGTGCGGGGCCCAAGTATGCTCTTTTCCCAAAGATACTAATGTTCATTCTTTGAGTTGGTGCAGTAAAACAATCGCATATATAGCAAAACGAGTCAGGGGAATTCAAACACTTCCTTTGTAATGAGGTCATACTACTGAATGTTATTTCCTAAAACAAATCGGAAAACCGAAATTATATTATACAAAATTGATCTTATATATCTAGATGTGCATAACGAGAAGAATAAAATAAGAAGAATATCAAACGACTCTACTTCCGTTCACTTGGTCGTAAGATAGCCTGCTACTATGAGTGAGGCCAATATGGACCAGTCCCTAAATCAAAAACTTGACGTGATAGAACAAAACTATTGCCATTTTTAGACTCAGTGAACCCGAATTTCCCAAGAACAGGTCTCAAACTTAAGTCAGCAGAAAAAAAAGTTAAAATTTGTTGACCAGTGTAATTTATACCATTATGAGTATAGTCTTTCGTGACACATAAAATAATTGATAAGGTAGTGCTGTTGCTTCCTGTCAGCTTGTCTCCCTCCTCCCCAGGAATTTTGTGCCGCTCGGGGCCGCCCAGCTTGTATGCGAGAACGGCACCGAGCACATTCCAGGCTATGTAAGGAGGTCATCCGCCACACCCGGCGCTCTCGCGTGCCAGGCCCGATCTGACGGGAGGAATCCTTCTTCCGCCCCATTTTGAGGGAAAGACGCCGACGCCGGTGCTGCGAACGCTCCCAATGAGGGACCTTCGCATTTTTTTCATATCTCCCGTCCCCTGTTATGGGAAAGACCGCTCCATCACTTTTCCTAGCCTGTTCCCCGATCCCTCTCCCCCTGGAAGCTATTTCTAACTGAGTGAACTATCGTTGGTTTTCGTTTTTTAATGCGTGAAAATATTTCGATTCATTTCTCTTTCGTCTTCTCTTCAATTGCCTCTTTATTCTTTCTTGGTGAGCGAAAATGTCCAGTTGGGATGTTTACTGATGAGTAAAATGATTGACTACAGGGAATTAATAAATACGAGAAAAGGATTCCAAGCTCTTCGTCCTGATATTATCTAGCGTGGTCCGAAGGTCTTGTCACTCCCTGTAATAAATATTGTTTTAATTTTCTATTTTAGATGACTGAAAGTCCCCCCCTTGTTAATATTGTTTTAGTTTTCTATTTCAGATGGTTGACACAAGCTCCTATAGTTTGGCAGAGAGACTGTTTGCAAGTGTATGGGCACGAGAGCGATATCAGAATATCCAACAGCTGAAGAACACTGTTTAGTGTTGAGGAAGCCTTTGCAACAATCACCAAATCACAGGTTCGTAAAATATCACACAAGACACGGCGCTGCATCATTTTCTGCCTCGAAAATGAAGGTGTTCATACAGACCTTCTCGATGCGTGACACTCAATGAAAGTGAATACACTAAAAAGAGTACGTGTGTTTGATTTTATTATATTGTTCCTTTATTTTTATTATTACTTTTCGGTAGAGGGTGACAAGACTTTCGGACCACCCTGTACATTATTTGTCGAATTCTTCAAAAAAAAAAGAGTATTAGATTCGAAATCCATCACCCCTCTTCACGAGTCTAGCCCCCTACACCCGGATGATAAAGTCACATAAGTGTCTATCCTCTTTGGCTTTTAACGTGACCTCATGAATTGGGGTGGACGAGATTTGCTAGTCTGTCATACTTGGTCCTTTTCCCTATTTCTCTTCTTTTTATCCACCCCTATCCTTCATCGTTTTGGCCTTCTCATTCTTTCCCTCATTTATCAATTATGTAAATCATTCCTAGGGGCAATAGAGGAAAACCCTTTGGATATGCCCAAGGTACCCACCCATTCCGAGCTTTCAGCAGTGTTCAGTAAATGGATCTTGTAAACATAAGGTGTCCCAAGTTTTTCTCTACCCAAATATAACCAGACTTAACCTATTCTAAATTAGGTTGGTTAGGTTATATTATGGTCGAAAAAACCTTGGGGTGTCTTATATTTACAAGATCCCAGCAATTTAGGGTAAACCCCCCTCCGTCTAGAAATGGGCTCATCTTCAAAAGGGAGCGTCCGCGCGAGGAGGATTCTCTATTCCATTGGTGAATGAAGAGCTATGAAAGACGGTTCGTCATTATGAAGCGTACACGTCGTTACAACCACTCAGTCAACGTCAAGAAGACTCGTGCTTTGATATATATAAAAAAAACAACAACTACCTGTTCCTTGAGGTTGTCTACCAGGTAGAAAATAAGCTCGCCAGAAATGAGGAGTGAAAGATAAGGGCGAGAGAGGAATCAAGGAACAGAGGAAGGTTTATCCTTACAAGTCCTCCGTCAGATTCAAGAGCAGACTATGAACGGGGGTTCTTTGGACCACATAAGGCATCTCTTTGATATCTCTTTAGTCATAGTCTTCGCCACAACTTCAGGCTTATTGACTGACCCCTCCCATATTTCTTTCTGTACCTACACGTAGAAATACACACACGTGCGCGGAAAAAATACAGGCAGACTTTTAAAAACGGCATCTTTTAAACAGTACACTTATATAGAAATTAATAATAAAAAATTCGAGTGAAAAGGAAAATCCCAAATGTAGTTGTGACTCACATTTATCGATCATCTCCGTTTGAACCAAGATTTGGAAATATACAATCTCCATCCCATTAAAATGCTCACAGTGAACATCTATTTTGGTGATAATTGGGTAACTACTTTCTGTCAAAGGCAACTTTCAATATGGTGTAAAATAGTTTCCAGCGATGACCATAAAAGGAATAAAAAAAATACAAGAGTCAATAATTTGCTATTAGGAATGTGTCTGGCAAGATTCTATTATTTAAACCTGGAATTAGGAATTAAATAAACTGTGCTGGCAAACTACACCTCCCCATTAATTTTTAGCCCATTTTCTTCGTTCCGCGGCGCGCCTGCAAGTGTGCGCATATTAAGGGAAACATTTAAATTCGGGACGTCGCAGCATGGAACGATCTAACCTAATTGCGTCCACGTAACGGACCATGATACGCCATATAGAACTGCTCTCTAATGTAATATGTGCGCGCGATCGATTAGAAAAAAAATGGCAACTTGCTTTTAAGTTTTTGCTAAACAACGTTTTTTTTTTATTTTTTATAAGATACATTTAGCGCTCACTTACTAGGTACCTCTAGAGCAGTGGTTTTCATCTTTTTATGATAGTGGAACACAAATTGTTATTTAGAAGCAGCCGCGGCTCCCCTAATTTAATATAATTTATGTATAAATACATAATTACGTGGAAAGCACTTCAAAATTAACCACGATTGGCATTTAACCTAATTTAATCGAAATAAGACAAAATTTAAGAAAATAAATAAGTCGTACCTTTAAAATTTTAATGGGAAATTTGTGCTTTGAGTATCACATAATTCGTTAATATTGGGACGTATAGTTGACAAGGCAATTCTCATTTCTTCATTCACTGTCTGCAATCTATTTCTTGCTTTTATGTTTCACAATGCAGAGAAGCTAGTTTCAAAATAATTTCAAGCGTCCTCAGATTTTTTTTTTATATAAATGTTCGAAATAAATATTTGGGGGCATTTTATATGTGATGTTTTGGGCGCTCCCGCGGCACCCTGGTTGAAAACCACTGCGCTAGATGGTACTAAGAGACCAAAGTAATAATACCTTACCCCCAAAGCAAAAACATAATCGAAAAAAAAGAGAAAATGTCAGCGAAGAAAGAATTAGGAGAATTAGATGTTTTTTTTCTTTATTTTTGTGTGCAAGAATTAAGAAATACAACTGATTTCTATTTCAGTAAACCGCTCTTTTTAATCACGAACGTATCGTACTGACCATTCCTCATGTTCTGCACGCGAAGAACGTCCATTATGACCGGAGATCATGTAGATATTAATGGCAGATAAAGTAAGCTAGATTTTGAGGGAAAAGTAAACTCCAACCAACGAACGAGGGCAAAAGTGCTCATGAGAGCCAAGTTGTTCAGAGAGTGCATTTATTATAAATATAAATATATATATATATATATATATATATATATATAAACTCTTCACCATCAGAAAGTCTTTTAAAGAGAAGTTAGAGAAAGCAGGGAAATTAGGGTTATTAAAGATGTGTGAGAGATGCATAATCCAAAGATATTGGGAACTTAGGGACATGGCGGGACACAACTCTGCCTAGTGTGCAAGTTGTCCCCTACGAAGACAGGGAGACAAGGTTCTCCCTTTGCAGTGGTACTTGGGACGGACATGGAGAACAATAGTGAGAAAGTCTTCTAATCGGCCTTAAGTTTGATATAAGAGGAAGTCCATTCGAGATTGATAAAAAGATTAGCCTAACCTATGTGGCAGGATAGACGGTTTTGATGGATTGGAAAATTTATGCCATTATATTTCTTTTTTTTTAGCCCTTGGATTAATATTTTACTCTTTGGTTAGTTTGTGTTGGTTTAATTTGTTTCTGTACTTTTTTCTTTAATAAAAATTATTTTACCGATTATTTTTCTAATATACCAATAGGTTACTTGGGGGTCATAAACTATGATTAATTAGGAATTTTGTTCACGGGGGATGTTGTCTAGGATTGATCCCAACAAAACTCGGGATGCCTCATCTTTACAAGATCTGTTCGTTTGTTTTAAGTGGCATAGACTTTAATCCAAAATGACGGCTCTATGTGATGGTTGTGTTGGTCAATATTTTTCGTCGCTAAGAAGCTGTAATTGAGTTTTGTCTAATGCAAGGAATAATCCGAAAAGAACAGTTTGTAAACGGTGCGGGAGTAAGCATGAATTAGATTTAACGAGAAGGATATTGACATGCCATAGAAATTTGACGATTCTAAGACTAAAAAGGGGTAAATTTTGAATAGACAACTACTCACTTCAAGGAAATTTAATGACGCCATTTTTAGCCTCCCTCCCCAGCAGACAGCGCTGCAAAAAAAAATCCCAAAACAAAGAACAGTGGAACGCGTAACAACCGCATTCAATTCGATCCCTAAGGTGATTATTTCGAAGTTCGGGGGCCCTATCCCTTACCCCAGTTATTTTTAATTAGCTAGTAGTATACACAATTTGTAAAAAGCTTACCATTAGGTCCCAATTCAAATGCGATTGCCAGACGTCGTTAGGCGCTCTAATATTCATTGTTTTTATGCGGAGCTTCTTGATTTCAGATATATAAGACTCGCCCCCGAAACATATTTTCTATAATAGTCAGTAATATAAAATGTTCATATCATATTGTAATTGAGAAAAAATTCCATTTAAAACGATATATAATACAATATGATGCGATTCCAATTGACAATGTTGCTATGTATTCCATATTTAGAAAAAAAAGGAAATGGATCGGAATCAATTTTTTAAAAAGCTTAAAACTAAACGAGATTATATCCCTAACCTTCTACTTCGTAGTTAAATTAGCATCGGTGTTGATAATATTTCTTGATTGGGTACAATTAAACTTTTATATTCCCAGTTTTATGACGTCAGGGCAGCGGAAAATAATAGCTTAATGTATTGGAAAATACTACATTTAAATGATACTAACTAAAAGAAAATAACCCGGAGTTTTGCATTTGTAGAATTACCAAAAAAGGAATAGAATGTGATCCAAAGGAGGTTTATTTGTAATTAATTGGGATTTAAACGATAACTGGCGATTTTCCCAACGAATGACAAAAACACGAAGGAAAAAGTTTTTTAAACCAGGAACAGCAAGTGAAAAAGGGATGATCCAAACTGCAATAGCACAAATCTTCAACTGCAATTACTGGTGGAGGGGATGTTAAAATCCCCAGGAACAGGTTCGTATAAAGGGCACATTCACCCAAAAGTAGGAACCCGTGGAAGGAGGGAAAAAAAATAAAGGGACTGTGTACCAATCGTCAGCTCCCGATGCAGACGCGGAAGGGCCGTAAAATAAAGACAGGCGAACGAGTTCAAATGAACGTTTTGACTATCCGGTTGGGAGAATTGAACAGCGGTTGCTGCAATTTGCATCAATGATTCTGCAAAGAGCAAACTTTGATGGACTGCCCCCCTTCCCCTCAGATTCATGTCTTCATTTGTTTATACTTTGAATTGATTTCTTTGTTCATACTGGTTACTGGAGATTGGAACAATAACCTCGCGACCCTATTGGGTAGGGTCGAGATTTTCTTGCCTCTCCCTCTACCCGTCTTAATATGGGAGAGAGGAGGGCCAGGCTTCCTTACTATCAACCATTTTTACATTCATTTTTTTTCTCCTTTTGTCGTCATATGGTAACAACAGGTGAGCATTTCATTTGGATTACACAAATCACCTTTACAATTGATAAAATAATCGCGTTTTTTTTCCCATTTATTTTTAATGACTCAAATGTGTAAATTTATTGCGCCTGGGTTTAATAAGTATACTCTAGACCATTGTAACATGTTATCAATAATAATAATATTACTAATACTACTACTAATGTGATAGTTACATAAACATTTAAACTCCCTAACCTTTGCAAAGTTGAATGGGCATTTATATTCTATAGTTTCTTACCTGGTGTAGTTAAAGAGCTGGTGATCAAATAGGAGTGTTCGCTTTAACTGGCTGTATTTACAAGCATTTTTCTGTGTGTGTTAAGGCTTTAAAAGACAATCATTCCAATATAAGATGCTCTGTCGGGCATCTGATTACAAAAATGCGAACAAACTTCACATTTTAACTCAAAGTTTCTACGCTCACTTCATAAAATATTAAGACTTTGAGGAATACTCCTTAGCTAAGTCATTCATAGCATATTGGTTATATGACAGAGCAACAATTTCTCACAAATACAAGTCTCCTTTAAACAACTACCTACCATCCATTATACTAGTGTACTCAAAATGTTATTGCCAAGACGGATTTTTGTGGCGCCGAATTTCTGGCAGTTGTCGTACATTTCAAATTTGTTTTTAATATTTGTTCTCTTTGTAAAATAGTTTAAAATATGACACAAATTCTAAATTTAAGATGAAATCAAGGTTAAAATTTGGTAAAATAGCTTCCGATAACTAGTTCAATCTTGTTAAAAACACTAAAAAGCGGCATTACTTCTTTTATGTCTGGCAGGGAGGTGTCAACACAAAAAATAAAAGATTTTTAGAATTTTTATTCGCTAATCTTGAATAAATAAAAGTATGGAACACGGAAAACCACTTGCAAGAGCAAAACAACTACATCGTAAGATAAGTCTAAGCAAAGCGTTAACAGGAGTTTGTTGAAAAATGATTCTGATATTAATCAAACGATCTCTTCTTGAGCGTCCATGTCATGGGCATCATGGAGTAATACACCAGCAGTGATTAAGCGACGGGCGTTAATTTGTTCCCAAGCTTCATTGTAATGATACCTTGTGCTTACCCATCTCATACCATATTATTATTATTACAAAATAAGTATCGCATAAAAGAGATTTATAATAATGAACAATCATTGGCGAAGGCAAAAGGCATTTAGACATGAATCACAGGTGAAGGCTGCCAATTTTATACCCTGCAAGGCGTCTTGCTTTCGTTGCCCATGGAGTGTAAGTGCAGAAGAGTTGCCCCTCAAGGAGTGTAAGTTCAGAAAAATTCCCCAAGGAGTGTAAGTTCAGAAGAGCTGCCCCAAAAGTGTAAGTTCAGGAGAGTTACCCAAGGAGTGTAAGTCCAGAAGAGTTACCCAAGGAGTGTAAGTTCAGAAGAGTTGCCCAAGGAGTGTAAGTTCAGAAGAATTACCTAAGGAGTGTAAGTACAGAAGAGTTGCCCGCTATCACAGACCATAGTGCATCAAGTTATTTATTTAGCTGGTCAATGCACCTTTCACATTTATATATCTCCACTAACTTCACCACTTTCTTTGTAAACCTATTCAACCGAAATTCCTGGCCATGATGCACTCGTTTATTTCGGATCTATTGAAAAAATGCAAATAAAAGTATCATTAATTAAGATTCATTCAGAGCGAGCATGGCAACGCCCAACCTTGAATACCCCCTGGACTGTTAGGGACTTGAGGACAATCACTATCGTTGCGGAGCAACCGAATAATTTTGTCAGCTACTTTAATTTGAGTTACTTTTTTGCCTCTTAAGTGACTTGCCCAATTTTGCTAGACTTAACATCATTTATTTGAGTCTCCTTTTTTTTTGCAGTTTAAGTGACTCACTCAAATTTACTATACTCAAATTCTTTCATTTGAGTCTCTTTTTCCATCTCAAGTGAATCGGTAATTCTGCAAGATTCAAAATCTTTTATTTGAGTCTCCTTTTTTTTCATTTTAAGTAGTTCGCCCAATTTTGCTAAACTCAAATTCTTTCACTTGGGTCTCTTTTTTTGCCTCTTAAGTGACTTTCCCAATTTTGCAGGACTCAACATCATTTATTTGAGTCTCCTTTTTTTTGCATTTTAAGTGACTCGCCGAATTTTGCTAGACTCAAATTATTGCCGCCTAAGTGACTCACCGAATTTTGCTAGAATCAAATTCTTTCACTTGAGTCTTTTTTTCCCTCCTAAGTGACTTGCCGATTTTACAAGACTCAACATCTTTTATTTGAGTCTCATTTTTAATTTTAAGTGACTCGCCAAATTTTGCTAGACTCAAATTCTTTAATTTGAGTCTCGTTTAGGCCTCTTAAGTGACTCGTCCAATTTTGCAAGACTCAACATCTTTTATTTGAGTCTCTTCTTTTGCATTTAAAGTGACTCGTCAAATTTTGCCTGGCTCAAATTCTTTAATTTGAGTCTCCTTTGCTTCTTAAGTGACCCGGCGAATTTTACAAGACTCAACATCTTTTATTTGAGTTTCTTTTTTTTTTGCATTTTAAGTGATTCGTTCAGTTTGGTTAGACTCCTTTTTTTTTAGTCTCTTTTTTTATCTCTCAAGTTACTTGACTAATTTTACAAGACTCAAATTATTTAATTTGGGTCTCTTTTTTTGCATTTGAAGTGACTCGCCCAATTCTGCTGGACTTAAATGGTTTAATTTGAATCTCTTTTTTGCCTCTTAAGTGACTCGCCCAATTTGGCTAGACTCAACATCTTTAATTTGAATCTCTTTTTTCCCTCTTAAGTGTCCTGCCGATTTTGGAAAACTCACATGTTTTATTTGAGTCTCGTTTTTAATTTTAAGTGACTCCCCCAATTGTGCTAGACTCAAATTATTTAATTTCAGTCTCGTTTTGGTCTCTTAAGTGTCTTTCTTTGCACTTTAAGTGACTCTTTAAATTTTGCCTGACTCAAATTCTTTCATTTGAGTCTCCTTTTTGCTTCTTAAATGACTCGCCAAATTTGAAAAGATTCAATATCTATTATTTGAGTTTCATTTTCCCCCTCTTAAGTGACTCACCCAATTTTGCAAGACTCAACATCTTTCATTCTTTTTTTCGTCTTTTAAGTGACTCGCTAATTTTGCTAAATCAATTCTTTCATGTCAGTCTCTTTTTTGCTTCATGTCTTACTCGCTCGCTATTGCCAGACTTCATTCGTTTTTTTTATTACGTTTCTAATTAAGTCTAGAAGATCAGGGGGTTGGATTTCCAGCGTCAGGGTACCGGGTCCTATTCCCTGCGAGAGTGAAAGCAAAATATTTTGGCTTTCAAAGGAAGTTGCCTTCAAACAAGCGGTGCATCGAGTCTGAATTATACGCGTGTTGACAGATCTGGGCACATATGTCAGCAAACGCATTAGCAATTACAACACCGATGTCTCTTCCATCCTCGATTCATTCACACAAACAACACATCGTACTTTTATCCCGGAATAATACGCCTATCGAAGAGGTTTCTCTTATCCACACTTCCCTGACGCGACACGGGTGTATCTCCCTTGGGCCACGAGCAGTTCCTTGCCCGCTGGTTGGTGACATAACAAAATAATTATCATCGCTTTTTCTGCTCCCTACTTCTCCAATCAAAAACGGCCTCTGGAGCTTTCGGATTTAATTGTGATTGTCTTTATGTAAACTTCATTAGCCGATCCTTGGATCTAGTCCATGATTGAAAAATGGGTGAGGGGATGTAGGGGGTATTAACTAGGAGAAGTGAATAGTTGAGTGTATGAAATGGCAGGATAAATCACCTAGGTGTAGGGTTAGAGAGGAGTAGGAAAGCTGAAGTCCTTTTTTTATTTCCCTTAGCTATATATATATATATATATATATATATATATATATATATATATATATATATATATATATATATATATACATATATATATATATATATATATATATATATATATATATATATATATATAGAGAGAGAGAGAGAGAGAGAGAGAGAGAGAGAGAGAGAGAGAGAGAGAGAGAGAGAGAGAGAGAACGTGTGTGTACGTATGTAAATGTTCTGGGGAAATATGAAACGGTCACCTTTTGTAAGAATCTCTGCGATCGGATCCCTGCCCACACGAGATGTTGGTACGAAAGAAGCTATAAGACAGAGGTCGCCAACCCATGGCCGGCGGTCAATTGTCAAAATTAACATTGCGTGTGGCCCGTCAGATCATTTCTTGGGTCGTCGGTGCGACCCTCCATCATTCAAAACGTGTGTTGAAACATATTTTTTATCAAGAGCGTTTTTTAGGAGAGGTAAGTATCATTGATGTTTGTATCAACATAGTTGTGCGAACAGCAACTGCTTAGCAAGATGAAAATGACAAAATCGAATACCAATGTACAACTAACAGATGACAACTTGGACGACGTTCTCTTGCTGAATATTAGTTCCGTTACTCCTGATTTTGATAAGCTTTGTCCTGAGAAATGTCACCAGGTGTCTCATTAATAAATTCATTGATTGTTTCTTCTGTATAATATGTATTTTTCATTTTTTTATTGGTGCGGCCCTCGGCCCTCTAGACGTGTCGATGCGGCCCGCGATACTTTGCTGGTTGCAGACCCCTGCCCTAAGACTTCACGGGGCCAATAACATAACGAGCCACTACACCCGACACTCTCGTCGTCTTTGAAGTCCATATTGGCACCCATTAATAAGGATCCTTAAAAGCAAAGACACCGGGACCACTTGACCAACCTCTCTTGGCCCCCAACTGCACGTCGTTAGCAGCATACATTGGGATTCCACACAAAATAACACGTTGACACACATACATTATTCATTGGTGCCCTTTCTGTCTCACTTACACGTCGATTTTCTTAATTCATCATCTACTAAACTGGTCAATTATTTAATTCAGGTTGTCCGTTCCCTCTTTCTGTCTGTCTGTTTTTAGCATGTCTGTATACGTGTATGTGGTCGTATCTCTCCTGTTCGTGACTTGTATCTTGCGTCCGGATCACGCGACAGGTACGCATTTTATTTTTTTAAATCCTTAAGATTTTTTTTTTTATCTTCGAAATATTTACGTACTTATTTATCCTTCGCGTTCAGCTGGACCGGAATCAAGACTTGCCGTCTGACCTCCTCTCCGATACCTATGAAGTCTGTCTTGGAAATGGCAGATTAGGCCATCTGGTGTATTTGATTTCTTGCTTCTAGTTGTAAATTGTATGGTAATAATGCATTGCAAGTGCACTCTTAGGTGTTTAATTAACCGTATAATTGTTCTATGTCAAAGTACGTGTAGGAAAAAATTCCGAATCATGCTGGTCCTTTAGGGGTGCAATATATTATTTTTTTACTTAGAATATTTTAAATACCTTCGAAAGTATATTACACTGAGCTTAAATGGAATTTCTTTATAGGGCTCTTCCAAGCTTCGCTCAACTGGATTAATACGAAAGTAATTATTGATGAATAGGGAAAAACAAAATCATAAACCCGTCCAAATTTGCTCCCCTCCCCCGCCTTTCTTGGTATTGTTTGAAATATAATTTTTCATTTTGTCTGTTTAAGAGAGAAATGTAATTTCTTTGAAGAGTTGAATTTTGAAGTCCCGTAACTCAAGGTTGGCCACAGAATTACAAGGAGAAGTGTGACACATAAGTGTAAGGCTCGGTCACGATGTTGTGACGGAGTGTGAAAGAAATTAGAAATTTGTGAGACCTGAAGACGATTATAATTTCGTAAGAAATCAATGTATCTATAGAACATAGTCACTAAAAGTCGGATAAGTGCGTTCAATATGTTTACAGAGTCGGATAAGTGAATTCAATAGGTTTACAGAGTCGGATAAATGCGTTCAATAGGATTACAGAGTCAGATAGGTGCGTTTAATAGATTTAAAAAGTCGGATAAGTGCGTTCAATAGATTTACAGAGTCGGATAAGTGCGTTCAATACGTTTACAGAGTCGGATAAGTGCGTTTAATAGATTTACAAAGTCGGATAAGTACGTTCAATAGGTTTACAGTCGAATAAGTGCGTTAAATATGTTTACAGAGTGGTAATCCAATTTGATAAACTATTTTGAATGTTCTTTCAATCTAATTGGCTTATTCAATCCAAACGGTAGTATTTATATATAATTACTTTTTTCATAATTATATTATGTAAACCATTACTGATATAAAATATTAGGTGATGTCCATAAGTAATGTAGCCTTCTTTTTTAATTTTATCATTATTTTATGGATCGAACTCAACCAAATCTAAAATTATTTATATTTAAATAAGTATTTATTTATTGATTTAATAAGTAATATCATTTCCACCAGTTTCTACTACTTGTCTCCATCTTTTTACAAATTTTTTCAATGCCATCTTTGTAAAAACGTTTGATTTTAAAAGATTATTTAAGGTTGTTTTGGCCTCTTCTCTTGCTGACATCTTTATTCTCTTCAGGTGATTCGTTAAAATTCTAAAAGATAGTAATCTGATGGGGGCTATGTCGAGTGAGCATGTTGGATGACTCATTAGTTCTCAATCGAAACTGTTAAGCCTTTGTATATAACCCAGGACCTGCCCTTAGACCCTGTATCCATTTTTAGAGGCATAGGTAAGCTCACCCGGAATGGGTACCTTGGACCATTACCTTTCAAAATCACTGAGGTGATAACGCCTCAGGTGGTCACGTTTGTCAGAATCCAAGATGGCGGCGAGCCGCCAACTTGGAAAGGAGTATCGCTATAATTTTAAAACTAATTGGAATAAAAAGTCATGTAATATGTCTAAAACCACTAATTTGTACCTCGGGAATCCATTTCTGAACTTATTTTTACTATGTCTGCCCCAAATCCATAAATTCAATATGGCGGCCAGTAACGGTTAAACAAACGCTGTGATATTTAAAAGAATTACCAAATCCTGCGAAGTATTGTCAAGTGTTAGAGTTTTAAAAATAATGAAATTACTTTGATTGCTTATATATAACTCTTCTTTTGTTTCTATTTTAAGGTAAGATGTCTTTGAATGCTGCACAGTCATCGTCGGAGGAGGAGCCAGTTAATACCGAGCTATGTATTATATGCCAACACGATGGTAAAGCTTCCATTAAGCAGCTGACCAGCAAACCGAGAGGTCGTGCCAATGTGAAGAGGGCAGCCGAAATCAGAGATGATATCGTGACAAAAAGACTCTGTACTATTAGCGCTGTTAGTGGTGGTGTAGGTAGTAAAACTTCTAAGTACCACATTAATAATAAATGTTACAAAACATACACTCACTAAACTCTATTGAAATTAATTGAAGAAAGACAGAAAAAACAACATGATAACAGTGAAGCGGTGAAAATAGATCCATCCACCAGTGGGATTACTCCACGACTATCACGTAGACAGTCTATTCTGCGCCCACCCCCAAGTGCCAATGAAGACACAAGAAAATTAACATGCATGGTATTCGGATGTGCGTCATATAAAAAGAATACAAATAAATTCAGAATCAGTTCGAGTGAGTCGGTAATAAAATTAATTACAGCAGCTTGTCATCTTCAAGATGAAGTCCATACAAGAATTGCTGACCTTATACGGGACACTACAGACAATAGTGTCAGCTGTGCTGGTTGCTGGCCTGTACTGTCATCCCCAAAGTAAAAAGTTATACCAGAGGAAATATCAGAGTGACATTGACGAACCAGATGCAAAAGCCATACGTGTAACATAAAAAAAGACAATACTCTAGTGAGCACTTTCACATATTGATAAAATGCTAAGTAGAAAGGAAATGTACTCAATGAAAGAGTTGCGAGGATCTACGACTAGCCTGTTAGATGAAGGAGAGAAGCTTGATAGTGACTTCAGAATGCGTGATTTAAAACACACGCTGATAGATAACTATTGTGAATCTGTAACAATAGCACCAAAGAAGAGAGTGTATGAATCATATACTGTATTTTCATCCAGTATCATTCCCGCTGACTTAACATTGAAGTTGAGTAAAATGAACATTGCAGTTAAAAGGACGCTGAGAGAAGTTGACTTCGGACTAAATGACATCTTTCGTGATGGTACAAACCTAAAAGAGTCTTGGGAAAATACAATCATGCCTAGTTCACTCATTACTTTCTTTTTTTAATTATTTAACGTTCCGGAATATAAGTTGTTTAGGTAACCGATGATTGATTTGAGTGAGTTAGAGCAGGAGGTTGATAGCAATGATGCAAGGGAAGAAAGCAATAGTAATGATGTCAGATATGATAATGGAGATGGTGATGATAGTGATATTGATGGTAACAATGTTGGTGAAGGTGAAGATATTGATGAAAACCCGAAGGGGTCATTTACAATTCATGATATTAAGAATATACGCATGCACTCTCTTTATCAAATTATTGTTTATATGTTGCACAATGGTACACACGCAACACCGTTGCATACAATGCTAGATCATACTGCATTTGTTCGTGGTCGGAGTAAGACATTGATAACAACTCTAAATCACATAGGAGTATCTTATAGTTACAATGCAGTGAAGAAAGATATAGACCTTCTCATGGCGTATAATGTAGGTGCAGCTGGAGAAGACAGTGTGTCCATACCAATTACATTCACAAAAACTGACATTACAATGGGAGGAAAGGACAATTCAAACTATGCTGATATGTCATCTATTTCGGGTACACAAGGATCAAATTATGCAGGAATTGCGCTGTTTCATCATGCAATACTAACAAAGCCTCTATAGAAACCGCCAATATCTGCCACTGGACTTGATCTTAATCAGCCACGATTGCGAAATACCTTAAAGTGCTAAGAGGTTGCTCTGTTTAATAAACCGATGGTAAGACTCTCTCTTCAAGACGACATGCTTCTTTATCCAGAGAATTTAAACATTGTTATTCTTGATATGGATTCAGCTCACCAGAGAGCCTCTAAAAGAAAGAGAGAGTTTATCATAGGATTATGTCGTGTAGGTTTAGAGCCTGCACAGCCTCAAACTCCAATATGAGCTGCTACACACACACACTAGCATCTTCAGTTGTTGTGCCCGTAATGAGAGTTGGTTTTCTACCTGTGATCCTGAAACCCATATCAGATCCAGCAGTAGTTCGACAAGTCTAGACAAACGTTGAGAACATACGAAAACAACTCAATCAGCTATCATTTGCACTCTGGTGCGACGAAGCTGTTTTTGCATTAGCCTGCGAACTTGTATATCTGAGCCTGAACTCTTTGATAAGTTGCTTTCTTGCATGCACCCTTTCATTGGGAACATATTTTGTTTAAGTGCCAAGGTAGACTTCTACCAGGATCCGGAATTGATGATGCGTTATTCGAGTGAAAAGTGCTTGTAAAGTAGTCCTAGAATCTGTTCTGAATGGAACACGTTACTACAGGTCATTTGCTGAGATGTTGATTGTTGAGGATATAATCTTATCCGTGGTGAGAAGTGCATTTTGGGAATTACATGATAAGAAAAATTACCCGTTTGTCCCCGAGCTGGAATCACTCGCCAATATTATCTGGTAAAAAGAAATGTCCCCAAGTCTTTGATAAAGCACTGACACTAGTGAAACCGCTGAAAGATGAGTTTGTTAGGTTCCAGAAAGAATATGAAGAAACGTCTGAGGTCTGTCAGTTCTTTGGATTATGGTTGAGGATTGTACAGATCATTAAGCATTCTGTTGCTTCAGACAGAAAAACTAACTTTGATCTGTATGCAGCATTTGTGCAGGACTTAATATCTTTGTTTGCGGAGGTTGACTGTCTGAACTATCTTCGCAATGCAGCCACCTAAGACACTCGAGCTCACTCACCCCTTGTTGTTTCGTCATTTCCAGATGAGTCAATGGGTATTGCAGGAGAATCCTGTCACATTAAAAGCAGTTGGAACAGACATGAAATTTGGACAGTTTGTAGAGAAAGTATCCAAAGGTCCTGATGAAAACTACGTTGTTGGTGAGACCCGAAAACCTGCTGCAGTAGCTGAATTTGAGCTTCTTTACCATGAAATTGAAGCAATTGCAAATCTGCTCGGTCATTTAACATCAGACACTTATGAACACATTGAATGCAATCTCCAGTCTTACTTCAGGAAATCAAGACGTCTGACATTCAATATGAATGTTGGCCGTCTGTTGGATTATTTTCTGTCGAGACAGAACCCTTACACCGTAAATACTGCTTTAGTATCTCTTCACAATGTCTTAAATAGATAAGCAGCAGATCCTGCACTCGCTAAGCAGATATCTCAATGCCTTGAACATGGGAAGAAGGTATAAGAACTGCACAGACATGATCGCTCTGTCACCAAATAGAAAAAAGTCAGCGCAATTATTTCAAAAGGAAACTTCTAGCATTTCGAGATTACCCAAAAGATGATAGCCAGACCGAAGGAATTATAATCCTCACTAATGTAACACCTAAAGAACTCGCAAAAGGCTCAAAGCGATTTGAACCTTGCTCAGGCACGGGGGATGCCAATCAGCGAAATAATGTCTCATGATCTTCTAGTAAGCTCAACGCTGTTTGATTGAGACCTTCCACGTCATGCAGAAAAGCAACACTGGCATCTGAGATCTAGGATGATATGATGTCAAAGCCAGCATGGAACTATTAGGACGCCCGAGCAGCTTATGCGATAGGAGATTTAATGTCAAGAATTAGGCAACTGGTTTGTCGGACTTTAGTTTGATAGGAGATGTCATAATAGAAGTTGTTAAGAAAGCTGTGGGAATATGCTCAAACACCTTGCATTTCATATTCGACAGTTACATCAAATCATCTCTGAAAGAAGTAGAAAGATTGAAAAGATCACAATCCATTGCTACTTTGGATATCATCAATATGACTCGTGACACACCAATCCCAAAGCAACAAGAGAAGTTCTGAGTATCAGAGAACAAGAAGTGAGCCCTGCAAGCAATCGCCAGAGATATCATCCTAAGCATGTCAGATTTACCTGCAGAATGATAGTAAGCAGTGTTGTTGACAATGAAGCTATCCTGCAAATAAACAGGATACAGACATAGAAGAGTTCACAAACTACACAGAGGAAGCAGAAGGCAGAATCATATATCATATTGAGTGGTCAGTGCGTGTGCAGCATTGTAAGAGGGTTCCAATGATGCAGATACCTTTGCCCTACTACTGTATTACACTCCGCAGTTCAGAGAAAAGGGAATGGAGGAACTTTGGCAGAGATACGGACTGAATCACCGCATGCTGCCACTACATACATTGATTAATCACCTACGAGCAACTAAGTCTAAGGTAGACATTAAAGCTCACATCATTACTGGTCAGAACTGTATCAACAAAATAGGAACTAAACATTGTACTCTCCTTAATGACCCTGTTCAGTACCTAACCAACTTTATGGAATCAGGCGTCTTATCTGAACAGGATATATGTCTTGCAGAACAATATCTTGTCAGATGTTGGATTGGAGCTAGATCTTCAACCAAATGTGCCACATTTGACCATCATTATTATTATTATTCTGAGAGCTACCAAAGCCTCCCTCTAGAATGCAAAAGCAACTGCTAAATTGATTCAAAACAAAATAACAAAATGGTACTGAAAAGAGGCAAAGGCAGCCATGAAAAAGGTGAAGGGCTAATAGTAAACCCAGATGAATAAGAAATATTAGAAGATGAGAAAAGCTACTGTTTCAAGAATGCATTCACACAGGACTTAAATGAAGAAATATCCCTTGAGTGTACAATCTCGATGGGTAAAGCATTCCACGTGTTAATTAACGATGGTATAAAACACAATGGAAACTGTGTTGTACTAGCATTTATAAAAATCATAGTCAATTCTTTAAGATTAAGAGCAAACCTTGTCACGCGAACTGGATTAAAAGAATTAGGCAGAGCTATGTGCAACGGATGCTTAATAGTATTAAATACCTTGAAAAAATGCTAATGGCACCAACTATAGGCCGATGATCCAAATCAAGGGACAGAGCTGGTGATATAAACTTAATTGAGTTCAACGCTCTGTCCAACAACTTGATATGGCAATTAGCAGCAGACATCCAAACAGGAGCACGATACTCAAAATGAGGCAGAATGGAGGCATAAACAGACTTAATAAGTGTCGAGTCACAAGCAAAAGTTCTGTAACACTTACGAAGTAATCCAGTCTTCTGTGAAATTGAAGAGGACAAGAAACGAATGTGCTTCTCAAAAGTTAGCATCGAATCAATAATTACTTAAAGAAGACGTAAATCATCTAATTCCTCAATAAGTTCACCTGATATGTACAAACTGAGATGAGCTGGATCCAGTGTACGGAATCTAATAATGGTAATAGAATGCGTCTTATTAGCATTAAGCTTCATTCCCCAAAGTTGAGACCAAGAGGTAATCTTGGCTAAATTCCTATTTAGATATGCTGAAACTTCTCCTCTGTTACATAGAGACCGAATTGTGGAGTACAAAGTTGTATCATCGGCATACGATATCAGTTTATTTTCAAGGTTAATGCCCAAGTTAAAGGTCAAAATGATAAAAAATAAGGGACCGAGAACGCTCATTTGTGGAACGCCTGAGACCACAGGCACAGCAGCAGAATAGATCCCATTAACATAAACACTCTTGGATCTATTTGTCAAAAAATATTCTTAAAAATATTAAGAAAGCTTCCACCAATATCATAAATTGCGCGCGAATTTTTTGGCTATTTACCGAGCTACTTTTTTGCCTCACTGACTTCATTGTTTTGAGTTGGTAATTTAAGATGACGATAGCGCCGTATACTTTAGGTTATTTCCGCCCAAAATTAACATTTTATAGGTAATTTAAAAATGGGAGGCTTTGCCCTCCTCCTATACTCGCAACGCCCTGCAACTTTAAAAAAAACCCATCGAAATAATCCTAATTCCAAAGCCTAACATCAGATTTGAATGCAAAATGTGATTGCTAAATGTCGTTAGGCCTTAAGTTTTTCTTTTGCGTTCCTTGACTACAAACATATAAGCCTTACCTTTTTTAGTGATTTTATTTAATAAAAAATCAAATAAAAACTACGTCAAAAGAATAAATAGTGTCAGGCATAGATTATTTAGCAGAGATCGCTTATAATCATCTTGAGAAAAATGTACCCCCCAAAACTATATTTTACGTGTTTTGAAAACAAGAAGGAAAGCTGTGAAAAATAAACGCTTATGATTGGTCAATGACGATGTTTAATACAGCTCGCTGATTGGCCAGTGGGATAGCTGAAAAAAGAAAAAAAAGAAAAATAGAGAAAACATGGCGCGCAAAATCATCCGCTGCTAAACTTAACAATTACCCATAAGAATACCAAATCGAAGTAGATAAACATTGAAAAGGGAGGACCAAGAACGAGCCCTTATTAACAATAACGTACCCTGTGCTGCTCTAGATGTGTCAATCCTAATTTGTATATGTAGATAAATGCGGTTCCTTAGATACACCAGTATTGATTAAGGTGATGAAGTAAATCAATATGATCGACACAATCAAATGAAGACTAGAGATTGAGAATACCCAAATGTATGGCAGAACCGCATCATACGGAAGACAATAATGATCAGTTACAGTACGTGTATCCAGGACACTTGATGAAGTTATGTGTTATGCCTTGAAAAGAGAATGTAAGATCACATTACTATGGGATCTAAAATCCGCCCTCATACCATCACTTCAAGGGATTTAAAAAGGAGCTAGAGTTTAGAGATTAGGTAGTAGCTTTTAAAGTCTTTGGGATTTAGGGAAAGTTTCTTAAAGACTAGATGAACGGCAGCGTATTTGAAATCCTATGGTACAAGACAACGTGAAGGCAAGATTTTAATTATACCAATAATGTAAGGGAGAAAAACAGAGAAGACCTGAAGATAGCTATAGAAGGTTAGGTGTTAACGTGGGAACAGTTCTTTTTCGAAGAAATAAGGTAGGTAGTTAATATATTAGGTGATACAGGGGTGAAAAGGGGAGATGAAGCGGTCGAGAAGGTGGATTTACTAACTGACAAGGCACAAGGTGGGATGGGATTCCAGATCAGATACATACTATCTTATATAGAAGAAGGAAAATAACTCGCTTTTGTTGATAGTGGAAGAAACAGACACGTCAGAGAGGAAGAAATATGAGTAAGAAGTTTGAAAAGTATGTGTGCATTCCTTTGGTTATCAACAAGAATACAACGAGTGTGAGATTCGCAGACAGGCTTCAAAAGGACGGTGTAGTAGTGGGTAGCAAGAGAGTAAGTTAGGGAAGTTGTTGCCTTCTCAGTGCCTCGAACATGACGAGCCCTCAGGCGCCTCTCGCAGGCTTGACTGTTTCTCAGCAGTCAAAATAGTATCAGATAACCAAAGGGCAAATCTACGACGAGATTAGGTAGACATTAAAGCAGGTATAGAAGCCGGGAAAAAACGAGAAAGACTTGCTGACGTCGATAATAGGAGTGGTGGGGTCCAGGTGGAAGGATTGGGGGAAGATCTCTTTTCGTTCCTGATCATTTAAGGAAAACCAATGTACAAGAACTTTGGTGAGAGTGAGTGAAAAGGGAAAAGAGATCCCGTGAGTGAGTCTCGGATATACCTTGGAAACCATGCTTTGGCTAGAATCTGGATGATCTCATGCTCTCTCGGCTCTGAGGCCAGTGTCCATTTTAAATTATTGCTCTGGCCTAGGTGTACTTGGATGCCAAGCTCAATATCTAGCAAAATATAACAAGGGCCATGAGGGATGAATTCAGGAACTTCATCAAGGTATTTATAGAGTTTAGCTTCGAGAACTTAGTTAGCTTCGAGAACTAAGATTTCGTTTGGTTCTCATTCGATGGTGGCGATAGATACAACCTGCCCTTAAATTGGTCTCACGTATTGATGCTAGTAAATCTATCAATCATCAGGCCACTCTCAGGTCTGTGTATCTGAGGGCATGAAGAAGATGCAGGGAATGTGAAACCATAAAGGGATGTAGCACAATAACACTAGACGCCATCCAGAATAAGCTGGGTGTCGTGGTATGACATTACATTATATCAATACCATATTATATCTATGGGGGAGGGACCAATAACTTAAAGGCGAACCAACAAGGAACGGAACGCCACGAGTTTCGACGCACCGAACTGAAAGATAAGAGTGCAACGAGGTCACATAAAATTTAGGCAATGGCCAAGCTCAAGGTTATTTAAAGAGGCATGTAAAAAAATATAATTTTATTTACATAAAATAAGAGAATAAATGGGCAAAATTAAATTGGTGAATGAGGGGGAAAATTGCAGAGTTATGCGTCAGACTCAGAAGCTAGAAATTTATGCATTACAGAAGGAGACTATTAAAATGGAGAGGATTAACTTAAATGGATTACTGAAGGGGGAGAGGGGTTGGCTTACGGAGGATTCCGGGTGAGACGTCAGGGTAAGGTTTCACGGATGTCTTCTGCAGGCAATAAACGTGAGGCGAAGGCGCTCGGAGCTTCTGAGCGGGAAGTTAATGTGATGATGGTTCTCCAAAAGGGGGAGGGGGGCGGTAACGTCCGGTCCAGGGGAGAGTATTTTGGCTACCCGAAAACGAGGGGCGAACGAGGAGGGCTTGGACAGGACTTGATGACTGCAGTCGGAAAAATCGCTCAGTAGCGATCGTGAAATGGAATTATCTCACTGGCTGGGGCTAATTCCGAGACACAAATAGTTCAACCGTCACTTTGCTTTGTTGTTAGCACATGACTTGGAACTAGGGGAATCTTTTTGGGGCCATGCAAGACTCCTCAACTCTGTGTCTCCCACATGGAACACGAGCCCTATATATATCCGAGGCTCTCCCCGCGAGGGTGGGGGAAACAGAGCTACTCTCGAATGGCCTCGAATCTTCACGCCGAGGTGATTCTAACCCGCGTAAAGGTGGTCGAGGCTACCGCTTGTGGATGAGGGGGGGGGGGCTCACCAATTTAAGCCTAACCAAATTCTAGAATCTTTCCAGCGCATGGGCTTCACTTCCGTGCTGGAAAAGA
This sequence comes from Ceratothoa steindachneri, assembly GCA_963969495.1. Classification (NCBI taxonomy): domain Eukaryota; kingdom Metazoa; phylum Arthropoda; class Malacostraca; order Isopoda; family Cymothoidae; genus Ceratothoa; species Ceratothoa steindachneri. The sequence goes on along the minus strand of OZ018329.1, from coordinate 67,113,506 downwards.
AATTCCAGGTAGAATTCCCCCACACTGGGTATGTGTTTCTTGGTCCCCTACACCAACCGTTGGCACTTAATTTGAGATTCCATCAAATTCTGACAACCTTTTGACCGAAAAAAGCGAGGAGCGCTAAACACAGCGATAATGGGACTAAAACTGCGGAGCTTCGTGAGGGCAAAAATCTTCTATATTGGGTACAGCTTTAGCTTGATATATGTGGCCACGGCCTCGGTAGTCGCACAGGTAGAAATCATGCTCCTTTACAGATACCTTCTTCATACTGTATCCATCACCATAAAGTAGTGGGGGAGATTTAGAATCGAACACTCCAGTACTGTGAGCCGCTGGTGGACGCTATTTGGGAGGATATCGAAAGAAGATTTGTGCTCTTTTTCAAAGATCTAGCTTGCCAGCTGCCGTCCACCGCTTCCCACCTTATGTTCCATTTGATCTAGAAGAAGCAGCACGACGCTAGCCAGGTCAGAAACCTGAAGAAGGCCATAGAGGCAGCCGCGTAGACTACAATGAAATTGTCTGATGACGACAGCAGCACCGGTGAGGTAGATGACGACGAGATAGCCTTATTAGAGGTCATGACTCACTTTTAAAAGTACACCAGAATCTCAAGTCGAAAAGTCCAACCAAGGCGTAGGATATATTACAGAAGGATGGCAAGCTGAATGTATGGCCTTGTGCAATAAACCAATACTGATGCGCATCTTCGCAGAATACAACACAACCATCTCTTATGGTGACTTCCTGAACATATTTTCTCCATTGACAAGAATATTAGCAGAACCAGGAGAACCGCGCGCTCTGATCCGAAATAGCGTCTCATTTTCTTAAGGCAAATAAGGTTAAAAGATTATATTTACTGTACTTTTTTGTAATATTTGTACTTAAGTTACTAGAGTGCGTGATCCTACAAGTCACACTTAATTCAATGGATACATTTATGCTTTAATATAAAAAGGTGCATATCATTTAACATATAATAATACCATGTGATTATTAATATAAAAAAAATATGTATTTCATGTCCCCTTCCTAAGTCTTTACTGTAGAAGAAAACTTTTGCTCAGAATAATATTTATATGTATATGAAAGTTTTGTAACGCAATTTCTACATAAGGGCTAAAAAGTGAGCACAAATCCAAAGTTTTGTAAGTTATTAAGCTCTGTCAGTTTGGTTTTAGATAAATTAGTGCCGTAGAATGCCCCCCCTTTTTGTTCTATTCTAAGAGTGCTAAGAGTGTCTAATATATATTTGATATCAGAATATCTTAAAGAACAGAGCCGTTCCGAAACACGTAAGGATATAGAGAAAAACGCTGAATAATCCCAAAATAAACTTATATTTTAACTTTAACCATTGAATACACAACATCTAAACATTAATTACAGCAATACTCTGAATATTATCCTAAACAAGAATTAATTAAATTAGTTTACCCACAAAAATTGGTTAATTTCTCTACCTACAACAATAATATAAGAATTAAACTTACAGACTCATCTGAAGTTTAAAGGCCTCAGAAATGTTATTGACTCACGACGCGTGCCGTGTGTCCAGATGTAGATGGGCGAAATTACATGGTTGTTTTGGCGAGGGTAGAAGCTGGGGGGTTCTTCAAGGACGAGAACAAATACGGTGCTTTATGCAACACCTAGGCAGTCGTGGTCTCTCTGGCGAGAGTGAGTCGAACTTGGTTCTTAAATCAAGTATACTTGGAGTGCGGTGTGACCACCGAGTAACGAGCGCAAAGAGGAACTTTTCTCCTTCGTTACTTATTTCCTTATGGACGAGGACTGAACTCGGGGAGGGTCTTCTTCTAGGGCGAGTATAACGGAGGGGGATTTGTCTGGTGAGAATAATTTGAACTTGGTTCCTTACCAAGTTAACTTAGGAGTTCGGTGTGGCCACCGAGTAACGGGCTCGATGGGGGAGCCTTTTCCTTCTTCTTTTCTTAATTCCCCAAGGACGAGGAATACTCCTGGTGTTTAAGGTGCACCAGGATATGAAGAGTCTCTCTGGCGAGAGTAAGTTAAACTTACCAAAGTTAACTTAACGTTTGGTTTGATAACCATAGACTTAGCTCGAGGATGAGCTTCTTCTTAGCCCCTTAAGGTAGGTAGCCCTGCCTCTCTTGCAGGGTACTTCTAGGAGTGGCGAGCCAAGTACACTACCTCTCCAGTCTCGGTAGTTCGGTTTGATCCGAAGACTTCGTCACCTAGAGACTGACGTATACTACCCCGATTTTCCTCAGAGTTCCTCATTTATACCTCGTCACCCCACTGGGGGAGTGGTAAGGGGGGAAGAGGCTTGAGGACGGCCCCAGGAGAGTTATTTTCACAAACGGTTTCTCCCACGAAGTCAAACATTGGCTCCTCGTTAGCCTTTGAGATTGAGAGAAACACGTCTCCAATTTCTTATTTGACGTAAAACTGGATCTCACTCTCCAGGGGGAGATCTTACATTTTGACCTTTAGGGTCTTTCATGGCACCGAGTTGTGCCACGCTGCGGTTACGCTTTTGACTCGCCGATGCCTGGGCCGGATGTCTTTGCGGTAACCGCATTGGGACTGCATCACGAGTGAACGGGGGGAGGGGGGAAGTGACGATTTCCCTACACACCTCCCTTGAAGAACTTAATGTGGAGGGGGGACTCCCGGGAACTCAAAACAACTTACTCAACCTAGTCGAGATTAGCAAAGTTGTATTTTTTTTAGCCCTCTCTTACATTAAGTTTCCTTACACATGAGCGCCCTCGCACGTTTTTACACAGGCAATGTGTCGAACTAGACCTACTCGCAATACAATTTTACATAAAATTAAAAAACCTTAATTCGTAGATTACCCTCAAAAAAACAAAACAAAACAAAACAAGCTACTTCCTTACATTTCTAAGTTTTTGAGAACTTAAATCCTACCGATAAATATTAACACGAACCACAAATGACAACACCGTTTCACGATCATTAGGTACTGAAATAACCCTCAATGGTATTTCGTCTCCGCCTATAGAGCAGCTGTCCTTTATCGGCTCCTTTGATGTAGCTAATACTAAAATGATGCTCTAATACCAATACTTTACCGCGCCTGAGTCGGCCGTTCGGGTTATTGTGTCTACCCCAGTATGTTACTAAATGGTAGCGGTATTTCAACCTACTCGAATTACCCTTCTTATGGTACTTGAATACCTTTAAACTGAACCTTATGGCTAGAGCGGCCTGTTGCAGCGGGGCATATTTGATGGGAGCGTTGGTCCCATAGCTCTCCTTTAACCAGGTACACGGGAAGATTGTGTCTAGGTTTGATCTTTAAGTATCCAGAAAACTTTTCCCTGCGAGGTCGTTAATGGGCGTGGCGCTCACTACGATTTGTCGTATTAGCGGTAACTCCGTGGACGTTCCGTTCGGGGAGGAGACTACTAGGGGTAAAAGATACTCATCCGCTTCTACCATTTGATTAGTCTTACACGGGTGTATCGCAATAGTGGCTCTTTCCTCCTTCCTTGTCAACTCATTTGACTCTCTTCTCTTAGTAGGTAGTTCCTCAGGTACACCTGCACGTACCTCTACCCTACCTTCTACTTCCTCCCTGATAACGCCATTTGGCTAGGTTCTCCTCGTAGGTTCTTCCTTAGGTACACATGCTGGTACCTCATCCCTAAGTTCTACTTCTTCCATCGTTACCCCATTTGGCTGGGTTTCCCTCGATGGTCCTTTCTTAGGTCCAGGCCGGGCTACAACTTCCTCGGCCTTTATGAGATTCTCGATAGGTGCTCTTTCGAGTGCGAGCAATCTTTCCTTTTCTTCTCTCTCTTTTCTTTCAGCTTGAGCACGTTCGTTTTTCCTCTTCATTCTCCTTTCCTCCGCCTCTTTTTCTGCTTTCGCTATTTCATTTACCCGTCGGTTTCTTCTTTCTTTATCTTCCAGGTTTATCTTTATTTTTCTTTCATCATCTTCTCGTTTTATCTTTATTCTCCTTTCCTCATCTTCCCTTTCTATCCTTATTCCGAATTCTTGTGCTTCTCTTTTCAACTGTCTTATTCTTTCGTTTGTCTTTCTTCCTCTTGAGAATCTTCTTTCCTCTATTTCTATTTTCCGCTGTGTTCGGGCTTCTTCCCTTTTTCGGTTCATCCATATTTCCATTGCTTCCCGTTTTCTTTTATCCTTTCTTTTTATATTTTCCCTCTTTCTATCAAACTCTATTATTTCTTCTTCTTCTTCTCTTTGTATTCTCAATTCTTCAAGGATGTAGGCATCCATATCCTTGCCTTCAAATCCCAGAATTTGGACTTGTTGGTAAAATCTTTCGACCGGATCCATTTTGTGTTGGTCCGTCGAATTTTCCTCACTATACTCTCAGGTAATTATGCCACCACTCACCAGGTAGCGCTCAGCATAACTTACCCTTAATCCCACTACTATGCTGATTGAAATACCACTCCCGACAACAAATTTACCACTTGGCCTACCAATTACCTTTAGATTGTTACCACCCCTAACTTTACCAATTTTCCTCTCGTCAATTATTCTCTTATTCCTGATATTCCTTTACGTGTTGGCTCTTTCTTAATTAGACACTGCTGGATTCTTTCTAATAACAACCTACAAACCTGACACCACTTTTATTTATGTCGTAGAATGCCCCCCCCCCTTTTGTTCTATTCTAAGAGTGCTAAGAGTGTCTAATATATATTTGATATCAGAATATATTAAAGAACAGAGCCGTTCCGAAACACGTAAGGATATAGAGAAAAACGCTTAATAATCCCAAAACAAACTTATATTTTAACTTTAACCATTGAATACACAACATCTAAACATTAATTACAGCAATACTCTGAATATTATCCTAAACCAGAATTAATTAAATTAGTTTACCTACAAAAATTGGTTAATTTCTCTACCCACAACAATAATATAAGAATTAGGCTTACAGACTCATCTGGAGTTTAAAGGCCTCAGAAATGTTATTGACTCACGACGCGTGCCGTGTGTCCAGATGTAGATGGGCGAAATTACACGGTCGTTTTGGCGAGGGTAGCAGCTGGGGGGGTCCACACGTTCTTCCGGGGAGGAGGGGGGGGAGTTCTTCAAGGACGAGAACAAATACGGTGCTTTATGCAACACCTAGGCAGTTGTGGTCTCTCTGGCGAGTGTGAGTCGAACTTGGTTCTTAAATCAAGTTAACTTGGAGTGCGGTGTGGCCACCGAGTAACGAGCGCAAAGAGGAACTTTTCTCCTTCGTTACTTATTTCCTTATGGACGAGGACTGAACTCGGGGAGGGTCTTCTTCTAGGGCGAGTATAACGGAGGGGGATTTGTCTGGTGAGAATAATTTGAACTTGGTTCCTTACCAAGTTAACTTAGGAGTTCGGTGTGGCCACCGAGTAACGGGCTCGATGGGGGAGCCTTTTCCTTCTTCTTTTCTTAATTCCTCAAGGACGAGGAATACCCCTGGTGTTTAAGGTGCACTAGGATATGAGGAGTCTCTCTGGCGAGAGTAAGTTGAACTTACCAAAGTTAACTTAACGTTTGGTTTGATAACCAGGGACTTAGCTCGAGGATGAGCTTCTTCTTAGCCCCCTTAAGTTAGGTAGCCCTGCCTCTCTTGCAGGGTACTTCTTGGTCTGGCAAGCCAAGTACACTACCTCTCCAGTCTCGGTAGTTCGGTTTGATCCAAAGACTTCGTCACCTAGAGACTGACGTATACTACCCCGATTTTCCTCAGAGTTCCTCATTTATACCTCGTCACCCCACTGGGAAAGTGGTAAGGTGGGGAGGGGCTTGAGGACGGCCCCAGGAGAGTTCTTTTTACAAACGGTTTTTCCCACGAAGTCAAACATCGGCTCACGTTAGCCTTCGAGATTGGGAGAAACATTTTGACCTTTAGGGTCTTTCATGGCACCGAGTTGTGCCACGCTGTGGTTACGCTTTTGACTCGCCAATGCCTGTGCCGGATGTCTTTGCGGTAACCGCCTTGGGACTGCATCACGAGTGAACAGGGGGGGAGGGAATTGACGATTCCCCTACAATTTGCAAAGATTAGTTTCCAATATAACTGATTTTTTTTTCTCCTCTAAGCTTATGCGTAGAAACATGAATACAAATTTGGATAAGGAAAAATGTATGAAACTTCTTGAAAGTAAAATGTTGAATATAAAACTGGAGAAATGTCTTATCAAAGATTCGGGCCTCCAATTTTTTTTTAGGAGAGGTGGAGGGAAATTACGCTCTCGGGAGACCGGGCAATGGCTTCGCTATTAGATTAAAATTTAAAATCTAAAAAAAAACAGCCATGGTTAAATTTTTATAAATTTTCTGAACTTCGCCAATTATAATAATTTTAAAAAGGAACTAAATTTCCTCCCTTTCAAAATATCACGTTGCTAAAATTAATTCTCATCCGAAATAGTTTTTTAAGATAAAAAAAAAATATCGCTTTACAACAGAATTTATTAATTAAATGTTAAAATAGTTGATTAGTGTAACTTGAATAGTAGGCACTGATATAGTTTAAGTACATGTAAATTGGATATTAGGTAATCATTGTTCAGAATTCAGGGCATAAACTTCTGTGTCTTCGAACTTCTAGAATGTTCAGCTATAGAGATGTCTCTCTTCACAGTCCAACACTTGTCACCCATCATGACTGTATCCCAGCGTTCCTGAAACCTAGTCTCAATCTCTTTTATGTCCTGATGTTATCTCTCCCCATGCTTGTCACTCATTGATCCCAGATTCTCAGGAAACCGATCCATATGTGAAAATAAATAATGCCTTGTGATTCCAATGTTGTATCCAATTTTTCCTAAAGCATTCAGCATACTGGTGACAAGTTCTCTGTAGTTTCTGGACTTCTTGCTGTCAATAAAGTTCTTCCCGAGCAGAACAAAAGCCTTCCACGTTTACACTTCCACTTCGTACATAGAGTTTCCTAAGTCTGAATCTCTGATAATCTGACGGATTTGAGGATCATCAAAGATGCCAACTTTCAAATTCTACCTTATCAACCCTGGAAAAGCGTGAAGTAGCTACCATCCTCGCCCAAAGCTTTGTTGGACTGTTTGATAAAGCCGAGCTTGATTATCCTGTCTCTGTTCATCTGAAGGTTGTTTATTACGTTCCTTGCTCATCAAGGCAGCAATGCATCCCGTACAATCCAGTCCTTCTTCGTGTAATGCTGAATTCGGTTTATACTATTCCACATGCACAGAAAGCACGCGTAGTTGGTGAACCCAGACTGTTGTCTCAACAAAAAGTTCCCTATTTTTAGGTCAATATAAATAAACCACTCATGCGGATCATAAGGAAATTTCTTCACCACATACTTCCCTGATTCGTAATTCGCCTTCAGTATAGTCGAGTGAGCGAAGGGTACAGAGGAAAATTGTTTGCGCTTGTGCAGCAGAACACATTTTAGCGATCGCTCACTGCGGTCAATGAGCATCCTTTAATCTTCGGATTGGTATTGTGGCACCCCATGCCTCTGTTGAAGCTGCACAATATATGTAAGTACACCAAGTCCTTCTCTTCAGAGAAAAAACGGAGGTTCATTTGATGTCTGTTGCGGTAGAAGATGATGCGAGAACTGCCGCACAGGACGTTTTTCCCTTCAATATGGATGCTAACAGTTCTGCAGGAGACTTTAACAAGCTGAGATTGCGAACGAGATCATTTAGCTTTTGGAGGAAAAAGATGTGGAGCATTATCATAACCCCCCCCCCCCACTTATTCCTTTTTTTCAACACTGGAGGAATATTTGTCACTAATATCAAGAAGTTCTAAAAACACAGGTACTGAGCTACAAAACATCGTGCTGATCGAATATCAGGTTAGTTGAAGATGCTCCAGTTCTGCCTGTTGATCCCCTCAAATCAATAGCTCAAAAAAAGCATTCAGTGCCATCGTTAGTCGGCTCCATCCAAACCACGGGAATTCCAAACTTCTGAGACAACTCTTTTTGCCCTTGTTCCAAAGACACAGATACTCGATGTATGTCTTGCATACTATGTGTAGTGCCCAAGCTTAATCTTGTTAACCAAGTTTCATACCATAATAAGCATGGTAAACATGTGTTATGAAACTTGTGACTGTATTTTTATTAGAAACAACTGTGTATTCACCGCATATGTAGCCGAATACACCGTGCTTATTTTTGCAAGATCTTCTGGTCGAATCCATTTTATCTACCTGCCAGTTTGTCAAAAATTATCGTATGTAAACTCTTCAGAATTCGTCTATTTAGATAAATAAGAAAGAGTTTTGAATCATATAAATATAAAAGACCCGTACATGTACATAAAATAACCCGTAAAAAAATCATGTGATGATAAATAAAAAATTTGACCTGATTGAGCAAAATCAAGGTGATTTTTAGATTCAGCACATCCAAATTGTCCTAAATCAGCTAGCAAAAATTTAGAAACTAAAGTTGATGTTGACATACATATAATCAACTACAATAATTACATCCTAAAATCACTGAGTAAAGGAAGGGGATGTGAACTCAATATATCTTAACATTTCCAAGGCCTTTGATGAAGAGACCATGTAATTAAAACAAGTCAAAAACATAGGTATTTTCGGGAAAGTCCTAAGATGAATGAATTTCTAACTAAAAGAATTCAAAACATAAAATTAAATGAAGTCAAATCAAATCCCCCCCAAAGTAACTAGTGGCGTTCCACAGGGCAGATTTTTTTCACCGAATTGTATTTCTTATCATGAATCATTTCGAAAACGTTTTAGAAACTTTCGTAGTTTATATGAAACAAGTTCTTCTGACTAAAAGTCGCATGCTCTCACTTATACTGATTTATGACCTTACGACCTAGGAAACTTTCAATAATTCACGTACTAACCTTGGGAGGACCTGGAAAATTATATCATTCGGAAGAGAACGTAAAACAACATAAGGATTTCAAATTTCGTTAGTATCGGTCGAATAGTTATAAAGTTATTGCCAAATAATTCCCGGTATAACTTTGGGAGGACTTTGGCAATTATAACATTAGAAAGAGAATATAAAAGAACATAAGGGTTTCAAATATCGTTAGAATCGGCCGAATGGTTATGATGTTATTGCCATATAATACCCCGGTTAACCTTGGGAGGACTTTGTCAATTATACCATTCGAAAGAGAAAGTAAAACAACACAATGATTTAAAATTTTGTTAGTATCGGCCGAATAATTATGAAGTTATTGCCAAATAACTTCCAGGATAACCTTGGAAGGAATTAAGCAATTATATCATTAGAAAGAGAATATAAAAAAACATAAGGGTTTCAAAGTTTGTTAAAATCAGCCGAATAGTTATGATATTATTGCCAAATAATATCCCAGCTAACCATGGGATGACCTTGGCAATTATAGCATTAGAAAGAGAATATAAAACACCATAAGGGTTTCAAAAATCGTCAGAATCGGCCGAATAGTTGAAGTTATTGCCAAATAATATCCCGGCTAACTTGGGAGGACCTTGGCAATTATATCATCCGAAAGAGAACGTAAAACAACATAAGGATTTTAAATTTTGTTAGTATCGGACGAATAGTTATGATGTTATTGCCTGCCGAAACAAAATAATTCCCGGGATAACCTTGGATGGTGGTGATGTAGATGGTGGCGGTGTAGCTGGTGGTGGTGTAGGTGGTTCTGATGTAGGTGGTATTGGTGTAGGGGGCGGTGGTGTATGTGGGGGGGTGTAGGTGGTGCAGGTTGTGTAGGTGGTGATAGTGTAGCTGGCGTTTGTGTAGTTGGTGGTGGTGTAGGTGTTATAGAAGGTGGTGTTGGTGTATGGGGCGTAAGTTGTGCAGGTGTGAGTGGTGTTTGTGCTAGTGGTGTAGGTGTAGGAAATTTAGGTGTAGATGGTTTAGGTAGTAGTGGTGGTGGTGTTTGTGCTAGTGGTGTAGGTAGTGGAGGTGTACGTGGTGGAGGTGTAGGTGGTGTAAGTGATGTTGGTGTAGTTGGTTTAAGAGGTCGTGGTGTACGTGGTGGTGGTGTAGGTTTTATAGACGATGATTCGAAAGAGAATGTATAACAACATAAGGGTTTCAAATTTCGTTAGAATAGGCTCAATAGTTACAATATCATTGCAAAAAACAAACAAAAGCAAAACGGGGACCGACCGACCGCCCGCCCGACGACTGACATAGTGAGATATAGAGTCGCACGCCACTAGACTCGCTATCCATGTTGCCTATGCTTTTGCACTCACCTAATATTGACTCGTACACTTGACCAATATTTATTTACTATAATTTCTTGCTCTAAATGATTTAAATATACCACGCAAAGAAGAGAATGTTCCAACTACAATATTAGCACGGCAAACTGATTTAAACTTAACGATTACACAAATAAGGTCCTACATTAGACTTTGCGGCTGATATTACCTATTCCTATGCACGCATCTGTATATGAATTAATATATCGGCAAAGATTCAATAAACATTTTTTTATATCGCAGAGCGGAGAATCAAGTACTATATAATAGTATATACCAATAAAGTTAGTGTAAATTTAATAGTTGCCAAAAGAAGCGAAACAAAAGTTTCTATCTATTTTGAAAGACATGTCAGTTTATGTTAAAGGTTCTACCTAGCTAATAGCCCACAAAAATACCAACCCCTGCAGTTCAACTTTGTCAAGATATGGAACACTTCTTTTCAACTTCCTACCTCGATTAATCAGGAATTTCAGTGATTCAAGATTATCAGACAAATAAAGAGGGTTGTTAAAAAAAAAATAACGGCCAATAAACACATTCTCCTAATTAAGAGGATCATGCCTATGGAAATTTGGTTTAATTATTCGATACTTTGCTGTGCCGTTGTTGTCAGTGGCCATAATGGACCATAAAATTTAGAATAATAATTATATAATATATAACGCCAAGCGTAGGTTAGGCATTACATGGTGCCTGAGGAAGAAATGTCATTTATTCGGATAAAAACATGGTATACAATGATGTATTCAAATTCAATACAGAAATCTTTAACTAAGGGGTATTAGAAACTGTTTCTCCGCTCATTTGACAAACCCTTTAAGGTAAATAATTTTCAGTTACTTGTAAGGAAAGTAATTTGAATATGAATAACACCAAATTAAAGCTTCTTATAGAATGACTATCCATCACATTGTTGGTTATTTAATATAAATTAAAACCAAAGGATATGGATAATACGAAGTGACTTAGATAAGCTGTTGGGTGACTTAGATAAGCTGTTAGCTTGGGCTCAGAAGTGGCAGATGACTTTTAACCTTAATAAATGCAAAGTTATTAACATGGGGAGAGATAATAGGGAATTTAGCTATGAGATGGATGGATATTGGCTTAATTCAGTTGAAGATGAGAAAGACTTAGGAGTGGTAGTAGATAGGTCACTGAAATTTTCAAAGCAGTGTATTGAGGCAAAAAATAGAGCAAATAGGGTGCTAGGTTACATTAAAAGAAACGTTAGCTACAAGAGTAAGGAGGTCATCCTTAAACTATACAACTCTTATGTCAGGCCACATTTAGAGTACTGTATACAGGCATGGTCACCACATTTTAGACATGATATAAACTTATTAGAGTCAGTACAAAGGAGGGCAACAAAAATAATACCATCTCTGAAGCACCTTCAATATGAAGATAGACTGAGGGTATTAAATATGTTTTCATTTGAAAGAAGGTGTGTGAGGGGAGATATGATTGAGCTTTTTAAAATCTTTTCTGGGATGGATAAATTAGATTTCAGCAAGTTATTTGAGTTAGAAGGTAGTAATAGAACTAGAGGCCACCACTTAAAGATTAAAAAACAGAGGTGCAGACTGGATGTTAGAAAATATTTTTTCACTAACAGAGTGGTGGATTATTGGAATAGTTTGCCACCTGAGACTGTAGACAGCCCAAACTTGAATGTTTTCAAGCGCAGATTGGATGATTATATGGGGATGGAGGGTTAATTTCTTACTTTTTGGTATGTGGATATGTTTCTTGACTCATTCCTGTGGATGCAGTTTCTTTTTATTGTATATTTTGGGGGATTTTGATTTTGTTTTTGACAGACTCCTATGGAGGCTTTAAATTATATATTGTAGATGCATGGTTGGACATTCCTATGGATTGTTAAATTGTATATTGTAGCTGCATGATGTGACAAAATCCTATGGATGCATTTTATGGGTGGGATTTGATGGATACGGATGACCTTTGATAGGCCCTTGTGGCTTTTGTCATCCGTTAAATTATGTTATGTTATGTTATGTTACGAATAATTTAGTATTATTTCTTAAATGCAGATAAAAAAGATGAAGAAATGTTGTGTCCAGAAAAAAGTAAAAAACATTTTTGCCATCTATTTGGCTCTAGCTAAGAATAACGTCTACCTGAGGTTCTCTGGATTTTCTTTTGAATTCAGAAGTAAATAGACATGCATTGATTCAAGGAATATGAGATTTAGGGGTATAGAATATAAAATATTTATCTATTAGTAATTGATACTTTTAAGGAAATTGTACTACGAGTTAAACTAAAATCACAAAGTTTGCCTTCATAATACAGAAAACTTGGAGTATTTGTAGAAAATGAATAAGTTAGGGATAACAAAATAATAGTTAAAATAATTGAATTTAGTACTTCGCAAATAAATAAAAAGTAAACATGTAGAAATGTAAACATTGATTATGTTATGTATTATGCAGTTGTATTATTATAATTTTGCCAGTACTTTTCAATTAGAAGGGTGCACGTATTTTAGGCTACTAAATATTGCAATACTTCTTCGTATCGTTGTAATATTGTAATATTTTGAACGCGGAGAAGGCCTATCACCCATATAAAGTCACGACAAATCTATATTTCCATCTGATTATCCAACGCAAGAATTTTTCCACAATGCCATATTTAAATGGCACGGGACGGCATCAATTCGATAACTCGCTTTTGATTGTACCTTCCCTTCCTGAATTTGCTATCTTCTATTTCCACCGATTTTCCTGGACAGCCGATTTTCTCCGAGTGCCTCCCAAGAGATCCTAAAAAAGTCCACCAAGGTTCTGGCCGAGACTCTTACCTGTTCGCAGATTTCACAACATAACATAACATAAATTCACGGGTGAGAAAAGCCACAAGGGCCTATCAAAAGTCATCCGCATCTGTCAAAACCCACCCACAAAATGCATCCATTGTATTGTGTCAGATCATGCATCTACAATATACAAATTAATCAATCCAGAGGATGGTGTCAGATCATGCATCTACAATATACATTTTGAACCATCCACAGGAATGTGTTAAAAACAAAAAGCATCATCATCATGACTCGTTAAAATCCAAATCAATCATAATATACAAAAATAAAAAAAACTGCATCCACAGGAATGAGTCCAGAATACTCTCCCCCCCCCCAAGAAAAAAGTTAACCCTCCCTTCCCATATAATCATCTAATCTGTGTTTGAAAACATTCAGGTTTGTACTGTCTACCATCTCAGGTGGCAAACTATTCCAGTAATCTACTACTCTATTGGTGGAAAAATATTTTCTAACATCCAACCTTCACCTCTGTTTTTTAATTTTTAAGTGATGACCCCTAGTCCTATTACTACCTTCCAACTCAAATAACTTGCTAAAATCAAACTTATCTATCCCAGAAGAGATTTTAAAAAGCTCAATCATATCTCCCCTCATACATCTTCTTTCCAATGAAAACATATTTAATACCCTCAGTCTATCTTCGTATTCAAGGTGCATCAGGGAAGGTATTATTTTTCTTGCCCTCCTTTGTACTGACTCTAGCATGTTGATGTCATGTCTCAAATGTGGTGACCTTGCTTGTATACAGTACTCTAAATGTGGCCTAACATACGAGTTGTAGAATTTAAGCATAAACTCTTGACTCTTTTAGCTAACATTACTCTTAATGTATCCTAGGAACCTATTTGCTCTATTTTTTGCCTCAATACACTGCTTTGAAAACTTCAGTGACCTATCTACTACTACGCCTAAGTCCTTCTCATCCTCAAATGAATTCAGCCAATGCCCATCCATTTCATAGCTAAACTCCCTATTATCCCTTCCCATGTTAAGAACTTTGCATTTTTTAAGGTTAAAAGCCATCTGCCACTTCTGAGCCCAAGCTAATAACTTAAGTCACTCTGCAGTTTAAAGCTACCCTGAACTTCTTTGACTACAGCTGCCAATTTAGTGTCATCAGCAAAAATTGATGCTTTGCTATTCACACCTTGCCCAAGATCATTTATATAAACTATAAATAATAAAGGGTCTATAACGGATTCCTGAGGTACGCCACTGATAACATCCCTCCAATGTGGACTCACTCCATTCAGGACAACTCTCTGTTTCCGGTCTTTCAGCCATTCAACCATCCAATTCAAAACTTTACCACATATCCCATGCATTTTTAATTTTTGAACTAATCTTCTATGTGGAATCTTATCAAACCTTTGCTGAAATCTAAGTAAATTACATCAACATTCTCTCCTTTATCTAATTATTTAGTAACATAATCCATAAATCCAGTAAATTTGTTAACCACGATCTACCTCTTCTAAACCCACGCTGAGCATCATTGATTAACCCATTTCTCTCTAGATGCTCAGAAATTTCCTTTTTAACAATCTTCTCAAGAATTTTGCAAACTATATAAGTTAAGCTTACCGGCCTAAAGTTATTCGGGTCCTTTTTACTTCCCTTTGTAAAAAGTGGCACTACATTCGTTAATTTCCAATCATTAGTTATTTCTACAAATTCTAGTAATATATTATATATCTTCTCAAGAGCGACTGCAATACCATCCACACCTTTTTTGAGTAACCTAGAATGAATGTTGTCTGGGCCAGATGACTTACTCCTATTTAACTCCAATATAGACCCTTTAATTATTTACCTGTTCACATTAATGGTATTCAACACTATTTCTCCTTACCCAGAATTGTCCTCAATTAACCTATCTGGATTCTCTTCTGTAAATACTGAAGACAAAGAACCTGTACTATTTCCTCATCAGATTCTTTCAAAACCCCTTCATATCTAATAAGCCCTATTTTATCCCTGTTAGATTCGTTATTATTAATTCTACCAGGTTATGATTTCCCCCCCCCCCTATGGGGAGGAGCTTGCACTTTGCTACTAAGATTAAAATTTAAAATCTAAAAAAAATCAGCCATGGTTAAATTTTTATCAATTTTCTAAACTTCGCCAATGATAATAATTTTAAAAATGAACTCTAAACTAAATTTTTCCCTTTTCAAAATATCACTTTGATAAAATATAGTTATAGAAGAAGATATTTAAAAATAAATTTTCTGAACTTCACCATTTGTAATTCTTTGGGTTTTAAAAATTTCACAAAATTTTGATACTTATATTTATTTCTGAACTTTGATAAAAAAACATAAGTCATAACCAAACTAAGATGAAATTATTATTTAAATAGTGATGATGATGATAATAGCTAAAGAATTTTCTTTGACTTTTATTATTATATTTAGCTAAGTTAATTTCTGATGCCTTTTTGCTTTTCTTAGTAATCTTATTTAGCTCATTTCTGGTCAACCTATAATGATTTAAATTGTTAAAAGTACCTTCTCTCTGTAATCTCTGGTATGCCCTTTCCTTCTCGGAAATTTTCCTAGTTATCTCCTGATTCCACCACAATGGCTTCCTATATTTCTTCCTTATAGCCTTCATTGGAATACACTGGTCATGGACTATGTTTAATATTGTCTTAAAAGTGTCCCACATCTCATAAGCATTCTTTCCCCTGAATTCTATATTCCACCTAATCTGATTTAGCAAGTTACGTAATTTATCGTAATCGCCCCTATAATAATTTGGATTTTTTGTGGAGTTTGTTGATGTTCTACCTTTCACTATTCCCAAGTTAAAACGGACCATCTGATGATCATTATTACCCAATGCTTCCCCGTGAATCAATTCCTGAACTAAGTGATCATTATTTGAAACAACCAGATCTAATATATTAGCACACTTTGTTGATTTATTAACAAATTGAGTCAAAAGATTATCCTCAAAGCATTCTATAAACTTACAACTTACTCTATCCTTTCCTATACTATTTTGACAGTCCACAGAATTTAAATTAAAGTCACCAAGAATAATTGTATCTACTTTACCTCCTTTTCCTTTTTTCCTGATCATTAATTGATCAATACAATAATTCTGTCCGGGTGGTCTGTAAAAGGCTCCCAAGTGTATTCTCCTATTTTTACTGACCCTAATATCTATCCACAGTGAACTAACTTCTTACTTTATAGAATTATTTAGGTTTGAAGAAATGCTATTTCTGATATAAATAATCAACCCACCACCAGTCCTATCTTCCTTTTGACTAATGTACATGTCATAACCCTGTAGTTCAAATTCACTCACGTTGTCATTAAATTTATTTTCATTAACCCATGATTCTATTACACATATTATATCTATATCTTTATTAATAATATAACTAAATAACTCATCTTTCTTATTTCTAAGACTACGAGCATTGGTATAAAGACAACTCAGCCTGTAGGGGTGCGAAGATGTATCAGAGAAAAATTCCTTCCAAATCGATCATATAAATAGCCCATTAAATTACCACCTCAGGACGGACTAAGCTGTGGCGTAATGGCTAGAGTGACTGGCGTTTAAATCAACAGGTACCGCGTTCGAAACTCAAAGTCTAAAACCTTTTATGAAGAAATCTCCAGAAGAAAACGGAAATCAAAGAAAACGCTTTAAGGACAACTTAACTAGAATCAAGAAGACTCAAGATAAAATGGATCGCTTCAAGAAAGAAAACGAAAATTAAGAAGAAATCAACACAAGATAATTGGGACGAAAAATGAAGATACATCAAGAAGCACGAATGAATTATCAACGGAAGATAAATGCAATAAAAATTAAGTTACATCAAGAAAGAAATCAAAGATCAAGAACTAGCCCAGCCAACAAGAATATTAAGTCAAGATTAAAATGGAAGATAATGTTTGAAAGGACAACTTAAAGATACAGGAAATTCAGAAAGTAAATAGATTCGATAAAGATAATATTGATAAATAAGTAAATAGATAATAAGGATATGCTCCCCACCCCCATAAGCCCTCCTATCCCTGAAACACCTCTTTTAGAATCTATACCTTCTGCTCTATCTCCTCTGCATATCTTTCCTTTCCCTGACCACTATCACTTACTGGTTTCCTGCCTGTAAAGATCCAACAACACTATCTAACTCCGGCAACAACACGTCAACCCCAGCACGGTAAATTGGACTCCATCTAATGCATACCATGCCTTATTCTTACAAAACCCGCTCCAACCATCTACAAACACTAATGCCGACTCCTCACACAGGCCTTTCACATACTCATTTAGTCCAATTGCACGTGACAATCATTCCATCCCTACATTCAATCTCAGTATAGGTCCGTTTATTGCAAACAAACCCATATACAATCCACAAAATTGTCTCTGGGGAGAGGTGTACTTAGAAAAAAATGGCCCAACAAAAGGCGATTCAATTAAACATGCACCTAGATATAGACACTTACGGTTTAGATCTCGAGCGTTGAACAGACAATTTTGGCACATGGTTTCCATAATGAAAATGGCATTAGGTAGGGGTGAAAAATTGTAAAAAGCGCAAACAATTCTTGTTACAAATAAAAGAATCCGCCTCCCCACCAAAAGAAAAGAAACAAGGTCTGCTGATCAAAGTCGCCTGCTCTCACTTATTCTGATTTATTACCTTTCGACCTACAAAACTTTCAATAATTCCAGGATTAACAATGGGAGGACCTTGGCAATTCTATAATTCTAAAGAGAATGTAAAACAACATAAGGGTTTCCAATCTCATTAAAAACGGCCAAATAGTTATGATGATATTGCGTAATAATTCCCCGGCTAACTTTGGAAGGACTTTGACAATTATATGTATCATTCGAAAGAAAATGTAAAACAACATAAGGGTTTCAAATTTCGTTAAAGTCAGACGAATAGTTACAATGTTATTAGCAAAACAAAAGAAAGCAAAACGGGGACCAACCGACAGAGTGAGAATTAGAGTAGTCCGTGACTTAAATACTTTGCTTAAATGACTTCTTTTGGGCATTGAGGATGACCGAGTGGTTTATTAGTCTCGCTAACGGCAACGCGGAAGGCGCTTTCGAAACTCGTTTTGCTACTTTTCTTTATTTATTTTTCTTTGCGGCTCTTTCCTACTCTAAGCTATCTACAATGGTTGCGGTCGAACCAAGTAAACATTCGTTTGAAAAATTTAAACGGTTTGTATTAATTTCTTTCGTAAATAGGAAGATGTACTTCCCGCTTAGTATTCTCTCTTTTGTAAATGGAAAGTTAAACTCCCCAGTGTTGTATGTTGTAAATTAAAGAATGAAAATCCCCGTGTACTCAGTCGGTTAAGGAGCCTTTCGAATTCCCCCAAACTTAGCCTCCTTTGCCGAGAATACACATTCAATATCGTGTGCTGGATCCGAGCTCTGATTGAGTGCTTAAAAATTCGGAAATGATGATGATGATGAATAATAGTTAGGAAGAGATTAGCGGGGAAGGTGAGATGATAGGTTATGGTTGAAGAGAGTTGTAGGGTTTGCCCTGGTAGTGAGGGCTACGCTTTTCATTTGTTTAATTTTCTTATTCCCTTTTTTTATGACCTTCAATCCTGTATTTTACATTTTTGTGTGTATAATTTATGTTTAAACGCATTCAAGCTTTTCTTTTGTACATAATTTGCAATTTTTTTCTCTTTAATATTATGCTTATTTTTAAGAGAGATAAACATATATATTTTCATATATATATATATATATATATATATATATATATATATATATATATATATATATATATATATATATATATTATTTAATTTTTTGTATTTATTTATTTTTATTTTTTATTATTTTTTTTCTAGAGTAATACTAAATGAAATTGTTCAAGAGTCTACTATATACATTCAATTACCCTGCATTCTAGACATTCATACATGTTTGTGAGTGTATTTGTTAATGTATCGTGTATGCAATTGTTTGTTCGGTGCAGTTTATTATATGAACCACGGTGCCAACTGCTCCTCAGAGCATTCTCTCGAACTAGGAAATCGCCTTTTTCTGCTCACTTTATCCATTTTGTTCGCTGGGATTTTTAGATCCTCCGCTAGTTCAGGCGCCGTTTCATTCAAGACCCTCTTCCAAGTTCCTTTGGCCAAACTTTGGGTCACTAGATTGATAGGTGTCAGAGCTGCTCTTTGGTAGAGTTATCTTTGGGGAATTCGGTCTCGCTTTTTATTTTTATTTATGTCGAGAGTCGCCTTGTTTTGAACTATTTGTAGGCGCTTCAAGCGCTTCCTACTTAGGGCTTGGGCCATCACCGTGGGATATATGAGTGTTGGTCGTACGTGGATGAGATATATCTTTCTAATATTGTTAGATCTCATATTTCTGAATCGGTAAAGTTTGGATAGTTCCAACCTCGCGAGATTTTCCCGCATTTTGAAGTGATGCCCGTACCCAGTCGGGGTGATTTTGAGCCCCAAAACGGTCCCTCCTTAGTGATAGGGAAATATCAGTTCCCCTATTGTCACATCTGCTGCGACCGAGGGCAAGCATCTTGAACTTTCTGCTATTCGTGCGGATCTTCCACTTACTCGTACTCATTTATGTTCCTGATTTCATTTGCAATCTCTTGAGCCTGAGACCTGGGATTCCTGTATGTACCAGGGATTACCTGGGTTATATCATCCGCGAACTGGAGATATAATGAGTCCTCTTTTACCGGGGTTGGTAAATCTATTGTGTAGATTAGGTTAAGGAGGGGGCTCAGACAACTGCGCTGCGGGACTCCGGCCTCGAGGAGGAACTCCTTGGTTACCCTCAATCATGATTCTGGCGCTCCGCTCCATGACGAAGTCGCAGATAATGCGCTCCAGAATCGGTTCTAGCTGGAGGTTCAGTATCTTATATTGAAGGCCCCTCAGCCAGACCTCGTTGAAGGCCTTTTGTACGTCCCTGAGCACGATTTTCTCGGTTAGGAGCGCGAGTGCGGTACCTGTACCACGTTTCTTCCTAACCCCATGCTGTTGTAGGTTGTGGGCCCCTTTCTACTTGAGTTATATCTGAAGCCTATTGGCTAGAATCTTTTCCAGAATCTTACCGATGATTTCCAAGAGGGAGATGGGCAGGTAGTCCACCGGCTGTTCAGGCACCTTTTTCCTTTTGGTATAAAGATGACATTTGCCACCTTATATCCATCGGGGAAGTAGCCAGTGTACAGGGCCGCGTTCATTACGTTCGTAATGCCTTGTAGCAGGCACGGTGGAGCGTTTACCAGATGGTTTTTGGTAATCCCTGTCCAGCCAAAAGCTCTCTGTTTGAAAGTTTTGAGCGTGCTCAGGAATACCTCAGTGGTGATTGGTCGTCCGTGGCCCATCATTCTCCTCTCTTCGGAAACATGCGGGTGGAAATGCGTTCGGTGGATTCTGGTATTGAGTTCGTCTACAATCTGGTGCTCAAACTCGAAGTCGAAATCCTCGTTCTCTTCAGGGGCGATGGAAAATACTTTTCTCCAGTACCCCCTGAACCTTCTTTCGAGTCTTTCCGGTTCTTCGATTATTTCACCATTTTCTTCTAGCTTCATTTTCTCCTTCGGGGGAAAACCTCTGAGCTTTTTTATCTCCCTCCATAATTTTTTTAGGTTCTGCTCGGAGTCGAGTTTTTCTATTATTTCGTCCCATATGACCCATTGTTGTGTGTTGATCAGGTTTTTGAGCTCCTCTCTAAGTTGTCGGAGTCTTCTAGTGTTGTACCTGTTTGGGCCAAATTGCCTTACTTCTTCATAGATCTCTATATGCTCCTCGGTCTACTTGGGTTGCGGAGGGCTTTTGTGCGTGATGCACGGAATGCACTTTTCGTCCGCTTCCATGATCAGGAGTGTCATGCGGTTAATCTCTTCGTCAATCTCTTCCAGGATAGCTCCGCTTAGGTCTGCTGGTTCATAGCTGTTGAGCATTCGCTTGTACAGCTCCCAGTTTTCTTTTTCAAAGCACTTCCTGGGTGGGATAGGAATCATAATAGGTGCGAGGGAGATTGTTATGATGGAGATATGGTCGCTTGGAACCGTGGGGCCAGGCATACTGACCAGATTGAAAGGGAAGTTGGTACTTGTTAGTATTATGTCCGGGGCTGTTGCACCTCTTTCAGTGATGTAGGTCGGAAATTCCGGCCCGGCTCTCTCGAGTCTGTCCTGGTCGATTACCAGTTGTAGATTTCTGCCTCTTTCGTTAGTTCTGGTGTAGCCCGAGGCCCCCAGACAGGCATTGACGTCACCCCCAATAAAGAAATTCCTGCGGTGGGCTGTTAGGGTCAGGAGGTTGTTGATGGGGAGATATCTACGGCCAGGAAGCTGGTATGCAGCTGCAATTGTGAGTCCCCCAACAAGTGTAGGGAGTTCGACCGCCACGAAGGACTCATCAAGCTCTGGGAGCCTTTTGAAGGTGATGTTTCTTCTAATGGCGATAGCAGCACCGTCAAATCTATCTTGAGTGGCATTGTTTACAAGGACGTGGAAATTTGGGATTTTCATCCGTATGTTATTAGTGTTGACACCGTGTTCTGATATTAAGATAATGTCGGGGTCCGCCCTTCTGAATATGTTGCCATATTCATTCGCTTTCCCCAACCATCCGTTTGTTTTTAGTGTTAAGATTTTTAGGGTGTTGTTTGTGTTCTCCATGTTTTGTGTCTACTTATAGAGTGTGCTACTTATTCCCTGTGCTTGCGTACCTTTTCGCTTTTGAGCTTCTTAAATTCCATGGAAAAATTCGGAAAATGGATTTCAGCTGTGTTTATGTGCAAACGGTTTGAGCGCTATTAACTTTTTAAATCTATCGTGGCGCTGATTGGACAATTATTGCAGTGCTTATGTCTAAAAGCTGATTGGTCAATTTGTTAACGCTAAGGTCTGTTATTCCAAAAATTAATATTTACCTAGGAATAAGGAATCCAGCTCTCTCTCTCTCTCTCTCTCTCTCTCTCTCTCTCTCTCTCTCTCTCTCTCTCTCTCTATATATATATATATATATATATATATATATATATATATATATATATATATATATATATATATATATATTTATATATATATTTATATATATATATTCCTTTATCATAAGGAAGCTCGCTGATCACATAACCCAGCCTACAAAACTACAAGAGAGAGAATTCGTTACCAAGACCATATAACTGGTCACCCCTCTTCGTCGAACGAAACTTGGTCATACAACAAAATGGATTCACAAAACGAGCAACAAGCTTCTCATTTTCTTCCACACCAAGAAGTGGAACTCGCGAACGCGATCTCCATCAGACTTCCTGTTCTTAATGAAGCAGCAGTTTCAGGATTGTTCAAAATTGTGGAGGCGCAATCTCACATCTCAAGAATGCAACGAGAAGAAATGAAATTTTACCATATTCTGGCTGCGTTGCCTTCCAAGACGGTCGATAGTCTCCTAGCTTCAGTTTTCTTGTCATAGAATTACCCGCTCCTACGAACAGGAATCGTGGGATCTTTTGAGGGGACGAAAGATGAGCTCTTCGAGAAGTTAATCGCGTCTTCTCCTCAGACCGAACGACCTTCGCTAAATATCTAAGAACTACGGAAGACAGCTCTGCCATTTGGAGTAGGGGAAGACTTGGTAAGACACAAGATCACCTAGTCTTTACGTCCAAACATCGCTCCCATCATCGCTACGCAAAAAGAGTTAACTCTTGCCCAATTGAGGAAACTCGTTGATGAACTCATGCCGTTTTACAAGACACAGTGTTATAATATAAATTGTCGTGGTATGACATTATATTACATAAATACCATATTATATCTATTGGGGAGGGACCAATAACTTAGAGGCGAACCGACAAGGGACGGAATATCACTAGTTTAAAAGGGCTGAGTAGCGAGAAAGAGTGCAACGAGGTCAGGTAAATTATGGGCAATGGCAAAGCTCAAGGTTATTTAAAGAGGAAAATACAAAAATATAATTTTATTTACATAAAAATAATAAGAGAACTGACGGATAAAAAAAATACATCAGATGAATGAGGGGGGTGATTGTAGTTATGAATAAGACTATGAAGTTAAAATTAATGTGTTACGGAAGGAGGCTATTCACATGGGGGGGATTTAACGCAAATGGGTTACTGAAGGGGAAGAGGGGTTGGCTTACGGAGGATTCCGGGTGAGACGTCAGGCTAAGGCTTCACGGATGTCTTCTGCACGTGAGGCGAGGCCGCTTGAAGCTTCTGAACCTAATTTTAATATGATGACGATTCTCCAAAAAAAGGGTTGGGGGGCGGTAACGTCCGGTCCAGGGGAGAGTATTTTGGCCACCCGAAAACGAGAGGCGAACGAGGAGGGCTTCGATGGGAGTTGACGAGAGAAGTCGGAAAAATCACTCAGTAGCGATCGTTAAATGGAATTACCTCACTGGGTGGGGCTAATTCCAATCCACAACAATAGCTCAGCTGTCACTTTGCTTTGTTGTTAGCACCTGAATTGGAACTAGGGGAATTTTCTTGGGGTCAGGGCGAGACTTCTCAACTCTGTGTCTCCTTATCGGAGTTGAGCATCATTTATGTCTGAGGCTCTCTCCCCCCCGGGGGGGAGGGCGTTAGCGAGAAACAGCTCTACTCTCGAATGGCCTTGAATCTTCTTGCTGAGGAAATTCTAGCCCGTGTAAAAGGTGAATCTTGGTGGACGCGGTTAGAGGCTACCGCTTGTGGATGGGAGGAAAGGGGGGGGGGGTTAAGCTTAACAATTTAAGCCTAACTGAGCCTTCTACATCGCATGGAAATTCCGTTCTGAACAAGAGATTCCGCTTGGAATTCCTTCACATAAATAATAGTGAAACTAGTAATATTGGTGCGTTCCCCGATATAAGTGCTCTTAGTTTTAACCAGCCAGTAAATAATGTGTGATAGAACGAGTTGAAGCTGCGTTTAATTTCAACTCCTATCCCATATTATTTAAAACCACGATGCTGCCCACGTGCATCTTCGATTCGAGGCTTGGAGTCTTATCACAGCTACCGGATGTCAATGTTTAAACAAGGAGGTTATCGTCCCCCCGTTCGCCCCCATACGCCGACCTCGCCAGATCGAGTTAGGCTTATGAGCAGATAAGGCATTGTTCTCCGGCCCGGCTGTGCGTTCCCTCCAAGCTTCCACTCCATTTTCCCCCACGCCAAGGAGATGTCCTGGCTATTTATATGGAAACTTTACCACTAAGATCAGATTGGAGATCCAGATTTTCGTCGCGAAACATCACCACGACCCTCTCTCCCTTTCTGCGCCAAGGGACCTCGACCTCGAGATTCACCATCACTTGTCCAGAAGGAGGACAATATTCCTTGAGTGCCAAAGGTTCGAGCCTTTCCGACGCCAAGTCCCCAAGGCTTCCCCCCCCTGTTGTTCAAAGGAGAACAGCATTAGAACAGCCATTGTTCGTTTTGAGCCCTTCGCCAAGAAACGGTTCTCATCCCCCCTGTTGTTCAAGGAGAACAGCATTAGAACAGCCATTGTTCGTTTTGAGCCCTTCGCCAAGAAACGGTTCTCACCCCCCCTCCTGTTGTTCAGAGGAGAACAACATTAGAACAGCCATTGTTCTTGAGCCCGTAGACAAGAGACGGTTCTCATCCCCCCCCCTTTGTTCAGAAGAGAACAACCTAGAACAGCCATTGTTCGTTTTGAGCCCTTCGCCAAGAAACGGTTCTCACCCCCCCTGTTGTTCAGAGGAGAACAACATTAGAACAGCCATTGTTCTTGAACCCGTAGACAAGAGACGGTTCTCATCCCCCCCCTTTGTTCAGAAGAGAACAACCTAGAACAGCCATTGTTCTTCAAGCCGTTCGTCGAGAAACGGTTCTCCTTCCCAAGACGCCTCGTCAGGATCCTTTTATCCCCCCCCCCTTCGGCTGGAACTCGCCAGCGGACCGAAACTCCTTTGCGCCACCTTCCACTGCACCACTAGTGCAAAAGTTACGTAAGCCAAACGTCACCTTTGAGTATTGATCCCTTTTGTCAATTCTATCCTGTTCTTTAAATGGTTTATCGAACCATCCCATCTCTTTAACTCTATATTTGTTTTACCTTTTTAAATCCTTTAAATCCTCGGATTAGCCCGAGTCTCCACGACCCTTTCCATTCTGTTTATGTCAATATTTTCCGTTTTTGTGTATTGTTTATAGTTATTATTAATAAAACTCTATTTTATTAATGATAGCAATATTATTATCCTTGAGCTCAGTTCCACTTCTTAAGCATATCGAAGATACATAATATCGGCCGCCAGACAGTAACGCACTCTAAAGATAATTAAGGAAGTTCCCTCAACGAATAGTGTTATATATGGTATCGTCGGGAGTCATTCTACGACATAATGTGTAATTCAAATATTGACCGTCGGCGTATATCCTCGAAGTAATCAATCTAGGTTTATGACTAATAATTATTTTAGTGATAAGAATTACTCAAAAGGTTTACAGTTTGGGATACGCCCCTTCCGCCCTAATCAAAAACCAGTTGTGTGCCGTTCACACTTATACCTGGGGTCGTGTGCGAAGTATTATAAATCGTGGTGCAGTCGGCCAAAGCGAGGTGAGAACCTTCAAATACAGCCATGGTCTTCCTCAACCCCCTCGGAAAACGACATGGGCAGGCCGCTGTAAATGCCACGACCAATGTGACGACTCTTCTCACAGTCGCTGCCCGTATTAATGAGAGGAAGTGCGAATTTCTGATAGATACTGGCGCAAGCGTGTCTTTAATTCCATTTAATTTAGTGCAATTTTGTGCGATGAGAAAATAGTGTGTTAAGATCGCGATGGCTAATGGAGGAAAGATAAGAGTGCATGGAGAAGTCCAACTGGAAATAGGCATCCCTACCCTGTGACGTTCATTTAGATGGACGTTCGTAGTCGCAGATATTACTTCGCCATTATTAGTAGCTGATTTTCTTGCTCATTTTAACCTCTTA
The DNA here is from genome assembly GCA_963969495.1 of Ceratothoa steindachneri. Classification (NCBI taxonomy): domain Eukaryota; kingdom Metazoa; phylum Arthropoda; class Malacostraca; order Isopoda; family Cymothoidae; genus Ceratothoa; species Ceratothoa steindachneri. The sequence goes on along the minus strand of OZ018329.1, from coordinate 67,087,446 downwards.
GTAGACTGTACTCGTGGTTTGCTAATTAATAACCAGACTAGTCTAGTTTCTAAATTGAAGCAGTCAAGCAAACCAGTGATCTCGTTAATTTAATGAACTCTCGCATATCCCTCCTAAGTGCAGCACAGTTCTCCGCAAATGTGAGACTATATATAACATGAAATGTGTCGACATTAGTTCACCACCGGCTAATTCTGTTGTTCACACCATTGAGACGGGTAGCACCCTACCAACTTTCGCCCGTCCAAGGCCATTTCCAATGGAGAAACTAGAAATTGCAAAAGCAACTTTCGAGACTCTGTTGAAAGGTGTGATGCGGCCGTCGAAATCTTCATGGTCTTCACCCATTCACATGGTGCAGAAGAAGACCCCAGGTGATTATAGAGTTGTGGGTGACTTTCGATCCCTCAATGCGATAACCAAACCGGACAGATATTCCCTGCTAAGGAATCAAAGCATGGTAGACCATCTTCATGGCAAGAATTTTTTCTCTCGCCTGGATTTAGTCCGAGCCTACCACCAGATTCCAATGAATCCAGCGGACATTGAGAAGACTGCTGTCTCAACTTCCTTTTGGCTGTGGGAATTTTTAAGGCTACCGTTTGGTCTAAAGAATGCTAGTTGCACCTTCCAACTTCATATGGACAATTTATTCTGAGGCTTGGCGTTCCTTTTTTTGTATTTCGACGATATTTTAATATTTTAGGAAAATATAAACGAGCATATGGAGTATATGGATCATGTTTTCAAAATATTGGCAGAAAACAACGTTCGAATTTCTATGTAAAAGTGCGAGTTCATGAAGGAAGAAATCGATTTCTTGGGCCACCATGTCTCAGCTGCAGGACTGTGCCCTCCAGCTAGGAAGGTCTCCGAGATCACCGTAATGCCATTACCAACTGATTTCAATGAACTTCGTCGATATTTGGGCATGTTAGGTTTTTACAGACGTATAATGCCTAATTTTGCTGAGATCGCTGCCTCTCTTGCAGAACTCGAACGGCTTCAACCTTAGGCTCGCCACCTTGTCTGTAATGACGCTGCACAGAAAGCATTTGAAGCTACTAAGGAGGCCCTCGCGAACTTTTTTAAGTTACGCCACACATTACTCAATGACTCTCTGTACTAATTGGTGACTGTCGTAGTATACAGCCGAGTATGTACGTACGTTTGTTCAGTAGGTAAATAACTTCGTTCTTTTTTTTCTCTAAGAGTGCGATAATTCTACTTTATTTAATCTTTTGCTTTGATTATTTAATCAGGGAGGATATCTCTTGCCATGTGCAATTTTTCGAGGATTTAGTTAAACTACTCGAACAAAAATATACTTTTAATTACAACAAAAAATTAAATATAAAAAAAACTTCAAATCTACAATGAGTATAACAAGAGGATCTAAATTAAAATTACTACTTTAAAAATTAATATTAAGCGATGGTTGACTCCGAGGTTCACTTTAGTACTAACATTAATTGAAACACCTAATTAAATAGCATTCCTTTTACCTTTAAAAATAAGCGACGTCGGATGAGCAACGACTTTGACCCTGAATCTTATGTTGGAGGAGAGTGATTCGAGGTTCGACGAGGTTTTGTGAAATCGGACACACAGCTGATCGTCTGGCTGCGTTAAACTTCGATGAAGGTGAGGAGGCTTGGAGCGACAAATGTTGTCACCGACTAGGATGTTCAGCGCTTTTCGAGGTGAGAGGAAGGATGGCGCATGGCACGGTATCCTAATCTGACAATTTAAGCAACAGGACCGTGGAGGTATGCTTATTCCAGTCTTCAGGTTAATCTTGTGGTGCTTCTCGATGTCGAGCAATTACCAAAAAGTGAATCCTTTTACGAGTGGGGAGGGGCAACTTCACTTTGGAAATTCCTCAATGGTGAGGGATATCTCTGGTTTTATGAGAAAACTGAGATAGGGAGTTTCTCTGATGAGAGATGTATGATAGTGATTTTCTATACAGATGGTCTACTCTTTGCTGCGATCAACGGGAAATGCCTTGGGATGATTTCTTCTTAGCTTCCCCGTTCGGTTTCGTTTTAATGCCGGGCCCTGACGCCGGTCTTCGTCTTCTGGATGGCTAACTCGATCTCCTTAATATTCTCCAGCTAGCAGTATATATACCTCTCCTAGACCCTGGAGGTAGGGGAGGAAGTGGACGTGAGTGCCTATGTTTAAGCCTCTCTCCTAGAGCATCACTTTTCGCCCTAGGAGAGAGGCTTGAAATTGGGCCCTTATCTGCCCTTTCCTTCCCCTAGGGGATAATCTTCGTATATATCGTTCGATCTGGAAAAATGTAAGAGGAGAATCGAAGTAGCAATCAGGAGAAAAAGACAAGTCCCGGAGACAAATCGGGAATCAAGAAAACAGTGGAACCGAGTGGAATTTTGCTTCCCGAGTCTGTTCCTTGGGTCACATCGAAGAGTAGACCAGCGGTATCGAGAACCACTCTCATTCCACTCTCGTTCAGAGAAATCCCCCATCTCAGTTTTCTAAATAAAAACGGAGATATCCCTCACCATTGAGGAATACCAATGTGAAGCTCCACTCGAGAAAAGATTCACCTCTTGGTCAAGTCTCATCATAGAGAAGCCTGCGAAGGGTAACCTAGGGGTTGGAATAACCATACATCCACAATCCCCTCGCATATATTTTCAAGTCAAGAAGCAATGTCACGCACTTCCTACTTACCTCGGGCTAAGCATCAGCTGATATTCAAGAATAGCCTCAACCAGCGTCTCCTTCGCTCAGAGTGACGGTTAGCTGTTTTTCCGAGTCAGCCTCACGTCCGCGAGAAGGTTTTCGAATCATCGTATCAAAGAGGTTCTCGTTCAAGGTCATCCAACGCCAGACTCCCTCTTAGTTAAAGGTAAAAGGAATCCAAAACTTATTCATGTTCTTTAGGAAACCATGCCGTACTAAATTGTTTTTTTTCGTTAACCATCGCGTAGTACTCTTGGTAGCATTAATTTTTATTTAAATCCTCTTATTATAGCCTTAGTATATTTAAAGTTTTAACATTTCATTTTTTTATGTAATTAAAAGTATATTTTTGCCCTAGTTGTTTTTTTGAAATCATCAAAACACTGCAAATGGCAATAGATATATAATATTACGAACCCTCCCTGGTTAAAGAATAAAAAGTAAAAAAATAAAGCACTCTTAGAGAAAAGTGGAACGGAGTTATTTATGTACAGAACAAATGTATTCCTTAAAACCACTTATCGATTTTTTTTAAATCGATAACCGAACAATTAGTTCCCAGAGAGTTCAATGAGGTAAACGTCACTCGAATTTCTTTCATAAAAAGGCATAAATGCCCATCCTTGTAATGTTTGAATAAAATAAATCAGTAAAGGTACTTTATCTTGATTTAAAAAGACTTTTGATACCATTCCATTGACGCAAAGGCGATAATACTGCTGCCAAGGAGTTGAAGTAGATAATATGATCGATTAATTTAATAGTTTTAGGGATGGAGGGATTGAAGATTTTAGAATTATTTTTATATGTCCCTTATAGAGACATGAATAAAAGGGATCTTGAGCTAATCGTGGCATCTGACCTCAAGAATCATGGTCATTTCGTCGGGCAAAACAAGAAGGTAAAACAAATATGTGTGAATATTTCTAGTTGTTTTGATTAGAAAAATAAAGACTTTATTTAGTCTATTTTATTCTAGACTGCGACCTCTAGCAAAATAAGATATGTAGATTGGATTTATAGAATCTTTACAATATAGATTCTATTTGCTCTTTATCTTAGAAGAACAAAGCATAACCAAAGACAAGGTGTTTAAATTAAAGGGATTCGATTCTACACAAACGAGGTAAAATACATTCATACACAAGGCGGGCAATTGCTGCAATCTTTTCCCTGGTGATACTGTTTAAGAGTTTACCATTAACTCATTTAAAAATCGATTCGATAAATACTTGAAAGAATGTCATGTTATGTTGGCAAGGTTAAATTCCCGAACTAAATAGAAAAGGAAATTTATGTTAGAACATATTGAACCTAGATAATGTATGGGTAATTGGAAGGTCATATTATTTGTTTGTGCAAAGGTAACCAATTTGTGGATGAGTGCTCGGTGATTATATGCGGGTGTAATCAAGATTCCTCGCTGCTGTTGCACTGCTCAAAATCACCCGGCTAGAGTAGTGTGCGGGAAAAGGTTCCGATAGATTTGACTCGAAGAGTAACAAGGACCTTAAGTAATGGGCCTACTTTATGTCCCTGTTAAATTGGTTCTGACTCCTTATACTCCCTAGAGTTTCTCATAAGTGATTATGCGTTAGGCTGAGCTTACTGAAGGTGTCATCGTGATCGGAGTAAGAAAAGGACTTTGAAAGGACGAGGCCAAAGAAAATAACTTTATTCTTAAATTGCCGTCAGTGAGTAGGCTTCTGTTATTCGCGAAGTATCGAGTCTAAATGCAGCAGGATTTAGGCGAGTTAACGTGGCTTCGTAACGCTACTAAGGGACTGATTGATTTTCTTACTAGCCGATTGTGATTCACTAAATTTGACTACTGAATTGTGAATATTATGATCATATGAATTAGCTGCCGAATTAGAAGTTTGTATCTCGTTCCCTTTCTATATATTGTGTGTGCCGTCTACAAGGGGCGTGAACTTGACTTGTCCGTGGGGCTGACCAAGTGATCTGATTTCTTTGTTATTTCCACCCCTTGGTGGAGTTTCAACAGCTATGTGTACCTGTTGTACCTACATATTTCCCATGTCTAAGATTTATCGTAATTATAGTGAATCGCTTGTCTCTTACAGTACTTTGTAAAATTTTGCTGGCCAAAACCTGTATTTGTTCAGCTTGATGTTGTCTCCCGTTGTAACCTTTTTGCGAAAAATTATTATCAGCACGCGTATGTTTGTGTGCGTGTGTGCGAGACTCGTATTTGTTCAGGTGGTGACCTTTAATAACTGTGCATATGTTCATTTGTTTCCGCGTTACTCAGACGAACTGCTTGCTTTGTATCTATTTGATAGATGTATAATTTGATATATATATATATATATATATATATATATATATATATATATATATATATATATATATATATATATATATATATATATATATTTGTTTCTAATTCTCTTTGGTTCTTTATTTATTACACGTGGCATATTATTTCTTTAATTAACACAAATAGCCATTTTTATGATTTGATAGCTTCACCGAACGTCCATTTAGGAGTTCCTCGCTGCGCCTATTAAATCCTGCAAATTGGGTGCCACAGTCCTACCTATTTTACAAGATGAGCCCCACAAATGGACCGCTTGGTTGGTAGTGTCCCGTAATCATGTGAGTAAAAGTTAATAATGGAAACGCCTGCGAGGGTAATATGAGCATAGGAGGTGTAGGCACTCCATTCCACAGGTTGCAAGTTTCACTCCGCCAGTAGCGAGGCGGAAGCGGTTGCGAAATGTTGCTTCGATTGAGGTTTCGCGTTGTTGTTCGCCTCAGGGACTGAATACGAGGTTTTATTTACGCTGAATTCTGGCGCATTTATTCGAATATGTCGATGACTCGATCTGAAATAAATCTTAATTTTATTAGCTTAAAAGTGGTCGGATTTGACTATTGCACTTATTTATAGTTCAAGAGACGAACAAGCATTTTTGGATCACTAAATATATTAAATTCTAAAAAAACTCGGGTGCACCTTAATAAAAGGATAGAAAAGAGTTACGATTTTTTTAAGCGACAATAGTACACAACGACAGGTAAGTATAATGAACTACCAATACGAAATAATTAAATATATCAATTTAAGTATTGGCAAGTAAAGATTAGCGTAATCAAAAAAGCGTTTGTCCTCTCAGTGAAGAGAGTTGAGAAAGGAAAGAGAATGAAGAAATACGGTACTTATATTGAAAATGAAAATAAAGGAATACAATTAAAACTCAATGCTAAACCATGGGGGTGAAAATGTATAGTTAAACCCTCAGAATATGCCATAATCAAACACAAAAATATTAAACTACCTATGGACGAAGGTGTAACAAAGAAATTAGCATTGACTATGGTACAACCCAAAAGTTTGCCTTGTTTTCCAACTATAAATTTCTTTATCAACCATTAAGACCACAATATACCTTACGCGGAGAGAAAGGTAGAATTTTAAATTCTCTTTTTATCGTTTATTTTGGCTGTACATCCCAGTTATCTCCAACTCAGAATTTCTATTCTTTTTTCTATATCCGTCTTTTAGTTCCTATCAAAATATTTGTTGGGGTTTCTGTATTGTTTCAAGGATTAGAATCGATGCGATGGTTCACTAACAGTAATTTTGGGGGGGTTTCTGTATTGTTTTGAAGGGTTAGAATCGAGGAGATGGTTCACTAACATTTTTGGGGGTGTTTCTGTATTGTTTCCAAGGATTAGAATCGATGTAATGGTTCACTAACATTTTTTTTTTTTGGGGGGGGGGGTTCTGTATTGTTTCTAAGGATTAGAATCGATGCAATGGTTCACTAACATTTTTTGGGGGGTTTCTGTATTGCTTCCAAGGATTAGAATCAAAGCGATGTTCACTAACATTTATTTTTGGGGGTTTCTGTATTGTTTCAAAGGGTTAGAATCGATGAGATGCTTCACTAACCTTTTTTTTGGGGGGGGGGGTTCTGTATTGTTTCCAAGGATTAGAATCGATGCAATGGTTGACTAAAATTTTTTGGGGGGAAGGTTTCTGTATTGTTTCCAAGGATTAGAATCGATGCGATGGTTCATTAACATTTAATTTTTGGGGTTTCTGTATTGTTTTGAAGGGTTAGAATCGATGAGATGGTTCACTAACATTTTTTTTTTGGAGATGGAGGGTTCTGTATTGTTTCCAAGGATTAGAATCGATGCAATGGTTTACTAACATTTTTTTAGAAGGGGGGGGAGGGGGTTCTGTATTGTTTCTAAGGATTGGAATCGATGCAATCGTTCACTAACATTTTTTTTGGTTTCTGTATTGCTTCCAAGGATTAGAATCGATGCGATGGTACACTAACATTTATTTTTGAGGGTTTTTGTATTGTTTTGAAGGGTTAAAATCGATGAGATGGTTCACTAACATTTTTTGAGAGGGGGTTTCTGTATTGTTTACAAATATTAGAATCGATGCAATGGTTCACTAACATTTTTTTTTTGGGGGGGGGGGAGTTCTGTATTGTTTCCAAGGATTAGAATCGATGCGATGGTTCACTAACATTTATTTTTAGGGGTTTCTGTATTGTTTTGAAGGGTTAGAATCGATGAGATGGTTCCTAACATTTTTTGGGGGGTTTCTGTATTGTTTCCAAGGATTAGAATCGATGCGATGGTTCATTAACATTTATTTTGTGGGGTTTCTTTATATTTTTGAAGGGTTAGAATCGATGAGATGGTTCACTAACATTTTGAGGGGGGTTTCTGTATTGTTTCCAAGGATTAGAATCGATGCAATGGTTGACTAACATTTTTTTTTTTGGGGGGGGGGTTCTGTATTGTTTTCAAGGATTAGAATCGATGCGATGGTTCATTAACATTTATTTTTGGGCGTTTCTGTATTTTTTTGAAGGGTTAGAATTGATGAGGTGGTTCACTAATATTTTTTTTTGGTCTCTGTAATGCTTCCAAGGATTAGAATCGATGCGATGGTTCACTAACATTTATTTTTGGGGGTTTCTGTATTGTTTTGAAGGTTTAGAATCGATGAGTTGGTTCACTAACATTTTTTTAGGGGGATGGGGCTTTTTGTATTGTTTTCAAGGATTAGAATCGATGCAATGGTTCACTAACATTTTTTTTTGTGTGTGTGTGTGTGTGGGGGGGGATTCTGTATTGTTTCTAAGGATTGGAATCGATGGAATGGTTCACTAACATTTTTTTTTGGGGGGTTTCTGTATTGTTTTAAAGTGTTAGAATCGATCAGATGGTTCACTGACATTTTGGGGTGGGTTTCTCTATTGTTTCCAAGGATTAGAATCTATGCGATGGTTTACTAACATTTAATTTTTGGGGTTTCTGTATTGTTTTGAAGGGTTAGAATCGATGAGATGGTTCACTTACATTTGGGGGGGGGGGGGGTTCGGTCTTGTTTCCAAGGATTAAAGTCGATGCAATGCCTCGCTTAAATTTTTTTTTTGGGGAGGGGGGGTTCTGTATTGTTTCTAAGAATTGGAATCGATGCAATGGTTCACTAACATTTTTTTTGGTTTCTGTATCCCTTCCAAGGATTAGAATCGATGCGATGGTTCACTAACATTATTTTACGGGGGTTTCTGTATTGTTTTGAAGGGTTAGAATCGATGAGATGGTTCTTTAACATTTTAGGGGGGGTTTCTGTATTGATTCCCAGTATTAGAATCGATGCGATGGTTCACTTACATTTATTTTGGGGTGTTTCTGTATTGTTTTGAAGGGTTAAAATCGATGAGATGGTTCACTAACATTGTTTTTTGTTTCTGTATTGCTCCCAAGGATTAGAATCGATGCAAAGTTTCACTAACATTTATTTTGGGGGGGTTTCTGTAATGATTTGAAGGGTTAGAATTGATGAGATGGTTCACTAACATTTTGGGGGGAGTTTCTGTATTGTTTCCAAGGATTAGAATCGATGCAATCGTTCACCAACATTTTTTTTGAGGGGGGGGGGTTGATTTGTTTCTAACGATTGGAATCAATGCAATGGTTCACTAAAATTTTTTGGGTTTCTGTATGGCTTCCAAGGATTAGAATCGATGCGATGGTTCACTAACATTTATTTTGGGGGGTTTCTGTATTGTGTGGAAGGGTTAGAATCGATGAGATGGTTCACTGAGATTTGATGGGGGGGTTGTATTGTTTCCAAGGATAAGAATCAACGCGATGGTTCACTAACATTTATTTTGGGGGGTTTCTGTATTGTTTCGAAGGGTTAGAATCGATGAGATGGTTCACTAACTTTTTGGGGGGGTAGGGGGAGGTTTCTTTATTGTTTCCAAGGATTAGAATCGATGCAATGGGTCACTAACATTTTTTTTTGGGGGGGGGTTCTGTATTGTTTCTAAGGATTGGAATTGATGCAATGGTTCACTAACATTTTTTTCTGGTTTCTGTATTGCTTCCAAGGATTAGAATCGATGCGATGGTTCACTAACATTTATTTTAGGGGGTTTTTGTATTGTTTTGAATGGTTAGAATCGATGAGATGGTTCACTAACATTTTGGAGGGGTTTCTGTATTGTTTACAAGGATTAGAATCGATGCAATGGTTCCCTTACATTTTTCTTTTTTTTGGGGGGGGGGGTTCTGTATTGTTTTTCAAGGATTAGAATCAATGCGATGCTTAATTAACATTTATTTTGGGGCGTTTTTGTATTGTTTTGAAGGGTTAGAATCAAAGAGATGGTTCACTAACATTTTTTTTGGTTTCTGTATTGCTTCCAAGGATTAGACTCGATTCGATGGTTCTTTAACATTTATTTTTGGGGGTTTCTGTATTGTTTTGAAGAGTTAGAATCGATGACAGGGTTCACTAACATTTTTGAGGGGGTTGCTGTATTGTTTCCAAGGATTAGAATCGATGCAATGGTTCACTAACATTTTTTTGGCTGGGGTTTCTGTATTGTTTCTAAGGATTGAAATCAATTCAATGGTTCACTAACATTTTTTTTGGTTTCTGTATTGCTTCCAAGGATTAGAATCGATGCGATGGTTCACTAACATTTATTTTGGGGTGTTTCTGTATTGTTTTGAAGGATTAGAATCGATGAGATGAGTCACTAACATTTTTTTGGGGGTTTCTGTATTGTTTCCAAGGATTAGAATCGATGCAATGGTTCACTAACATTTCTTTTTTTTTGGGGGGGGGGGGTTCTGTATTGTTTCTAAGGATTGAAATCGATGCGTTTGTTCACTAACATTTATTTTTCCGGGTTTCTGTATTGTTTTGAAGGGTTAAAATCGATGAGATGGTTTAATAACATTTTTGGTGGAGTTTTTGTATTCTTTCCAAAGATTAGAATCGATGCAATGGTTCACTAACATTTTTTAAGGGGGGGTTCCTGTATTGTTTCCAAGGATTAGAATCGATGCGATGGCTTACTAACATTTATTTTTTGGGGTTTCTGTATTGTTTTGAAGGGTTAGAATTGATGAGATTGTTCACTATCATTTTTTTTTTGGGGGGGGGGCGGTTCTGTATTGTTTCCAAGGATTAGAATCGATGCAATGTTTCACTAACATTTTTTGGGGGGAGGTGTTTCTGTATTGTTTCTAAGGATTGGAATCGATGCAATGGTTCACTAACATTTTTTTCTGGTTTCTGTATTGCTTCCAAGGATTAGAATCGATGCGATGGTTCACTAACATTTATTTTGGGGGGTTTCTGTATTGTTTTGAAGGGTTAGAATCGATGAGATGGTTCACTAACATTTTTAGGGGGGGTTTCTGTATTGTTTCCAAGGATTAGAATCGATGCAATGTTTCACTAACATTTTTTTTTGGGTGGGGGGGTTTCTGTATTGTTTCTAAGGATTGGAATCGATGCAATGGTTCACTAACATTTTTGGGGGGTTTCTGTATTGCTTCCAAGGATTAGAATCGATGCCATGGTTCACTAACATTTTTTGGTGGTTTCTGTATTGGGGTCCAACCGTTAGAATCGATGCGATGGTTTACTAACATTTGGGGGGGGGGGGGGGGAGGCTGTATTGTTTCCAACCATTAGAATCAATGTGATGGTTCACTAACATTTTTTGGGGTGGTTTCTGTATTGCTTTCAACCATTAGAACCGACGCAATGGTTACTAACATTATTCTCAGTTTCTGATTGTCTTCCTCCGTTGTTTTTTTTACTCAGATATAAAAGGCGATACCAACGAGGGCTTATTATTTTAAAACCTGTAAATAAAGTGAAACTGTGTGAGAGATATCTAGCCACAGTTTTTACTGAAGCCAATGGTGCTGAGATGGCAAACTACGAGTGTTGGGGCCTGCAGGACACATAATCCTCCAAATGGTAACTGCTGCTTGATATCCATGCTACTCATGAGATCCCTTTGCCGTTGCGTAACAAGTTAAGGTAAAACATGAAGGTAGGGGGTGATGTGTAGTGTAAAATAAGGCGAGAAGAATGAAGGTATGGTGAGGTGTAGTGTAAAAAAGGCGAGAAGAATAAAGGCATCATAAAATTCTCATCCCGACCGGAGCCAAGATGGAGGGGGTGAATGAGCCTCTAGAACCTAACCAGAGATGAATGGACGAAAGCTGAACATCGACTAGGCTAAGAAATTAGCCGCCGCTAAATAAATAGTTAAGGAGAGACTAGTAAAGAAGTAAAATGGATATGCCAAGATATAGAAAGCTCTGGTAGTTTTGGAATAGGCCTAGACGGGCACTTTACTTCTCTATTTCTCTAAGGTTTAAATTTCTTAACTTAACCTAACCTAACCTAACCTAACCTACTTAATCTAAAGTTGTTTTCTTCGTGATTTATCTTTTCACATGTCACTTGTTATCCATATATACATATTGCACTTTGTTTTATAAACAATTCTAATTTAGTAATTGTTAGTTATTTTCGTCTTTATAAAGCTTATTTTGATTCAGACTGTGAGACACTTTTAATAATTACACTATTATTGAGTGTAATTTTTTCGATCCTTGAAGCAAGTGATATAACGTCCCCAGGCAGGCCCAAAGTAGTTAAAATATGTGTATATTCCAGGAATTTTAATGACACTCTGGTACCAGCCGAGAATATTGATTATGGAATCCGGAAGATTTACTAATATTAATTGAGCGATAACAATTTATCAAGATATACAATTTATGGATCAATTCAAGATGAGGCACCTGAGGTGACCCATCTTGAATTATGCAAAAATTAGGTGCTCATTCTTAAATTGAGGATGCTCCAGAGAGAATGGGACGATTCACCGCCACCAACTCACCCCCGCCGACTCATCGCCAGCCAACCCATCACCAGCCAACCCATCACCAGCCAACTCATTGCCAGTTATATTATATATTATAGAAAGGATGCTTAAAGTATAGATAAACAAAAGGAAAACAAAATGAACATATGTATTTATTTATTAAAAGCATATCTTATATATAGAAAATTAAAATTCAAGTTATTTTTTTTCGATTTAATCTCAAAATTACTTAGCAATCTATCAATTTCTTCAAAGTTATCTTTGATAAAAATATGGAGGTGGTTTAGAATATCTTCTAGTTATTTATTGTCGTGGTATGACATTGCATTATATCAATACCATATTATATATATAAGGGAGGGACCAATAACTTGAAAGCGAACCAACAAAAGGGACGGAAAACCACGAGTTTAGACGGGCTAAGTAGCAAGAGCGTGCAATGAGGTCAGGTAAATTATGGAAAATGGCACAGCTCAAGGTTATTTAAAGAGGCATGCACAAAAATATAATTTTATTTACACAAAAATAATGAGAGAATTGATGGGTAAAATTCTCTCAGAGAATTAACGGGCAAAATCACATCCGTAAAAGAAAGGGGAAATTGTATTGTAAATCAGGCTATGAAGTTAGAACTTAAGGTATTCCAAGAGTAGACTATTCAAATGAGGGGGAGGGATTAACTCAATTGAGTTACTAGAGGGGGGAGAGGGGTTGGCTTACGGATGTCTTCTGCACGTGAGGTGAGGCCGTTCAGAACTTCTGAGCGGGATGTTGGAGTGATGACGGTTCTCCCAAAACAAGGGGGGGGGGGTAACTTCCGGGCCAGGGGAAAGTATTTCGGCTACCCGAAATGAAGAGGGCTTCGACAGGAGTTGATAAGAAAAGTCGGAAAAATCACTCGGGGGCGATCGTTCAGTGGAATTACCTCCTGACTGGGGCTAATTCCAAATACACAAAATAGTCCAGCTGTCACTTTGCTTTGTTGCTAGCACTTCACTTGAAACCATGTGGAATCTTCTGGGGTCTGGGCGATACTTCTCAACTCTGTCTCTCCTCATGGGAGTCGAACACTATTTATGTCTGAGGCTCTCCTCGAGGGGGGTTAGCAGGAAACAGCTCTACTCTCGAATGGCTTCGAATCTTCTTGCATAGCCTATTTTAGTCCGCGTAAAGGTGAATCGTGGGGGACTCGGTTCGAAGCTACCGCTTGTGGAAGGGGGAGGGGTAGGCTTACCAATTTAGGCCTAACCGGGCCCTCTGCAGTGCATGGAAGTTCCGTTCTGCTCAAGAGCTTCCACGTGGGGATTCCCTCACATTTATTTTGGACTTATTTCTAGACGTTTCGTTATTATACGACTGACATTTATAAAGTGTAAATAATATAATATCCCCGAGCTATTTATAGTTATGTAGAGGCACGAGTTAAATGGTACAACGCTATATATTATATCTTGATGATAATTTTTTATTTATATTTAGTTAGCTATTATTTATATTAATGGCAGGAACGCCATTAATGTATGTTTAATTATCTACAAAAATTCATCATATTTGATGTTTAAATTTGGTTGTTTGTCTTTAATTAGAATCTTTTACTAATTTTATGTCTTGTTCGTAGTTGAATTTGTAAATAATTTTAGTTTATGGATTTTTTGTAGGTCATATTAATGACCTTATTGTATTCTCCTCTTTCTTTTATTTTTGAGCTTATGGTTTGTCTTTAATAGATCTCGCGATTTCATTTCTCTTTTTTGCTATTACTGGAGGTTTCCTTGCAATATTTTACGAATTTGTTTTTATTTGATAGAAGAGATTTGAGTTCCTCGGAATAAGTGTTTTTATCCATTGCGATAGAGACTCTTCCTTTGACCTGTCGTTAGATTATAATGTCTGGGTTACGCTTAGTAATTTTTTATTTTTTGCATTTTGTCAATATTTCCTTTGCGTTGCTATTTAATGAGAGGTCTAAAATGTTTTAAAGTTTGTTCGAAAAATATTCTCATTTATAATTTCTGAACTTCGCATTTTGTTATTTTATATTATAAAAGAATTATTAGAAATAACTTTGATAAAAAAAACATAAGTCATAACCAAACTAAGATGAAATTATTATTCAAATACTCAATAAAATCCCCTTCTCAAATTATAGAGTTAGTAAAAAACAAAATGGTAAAGTTCAGAAATAAATATAAGTATCTAAATTTTGTGAACTTTTGTAAACCCAAAGAATTACAAATGGGGGTGGAGGATTTAGTTTAGAGTTCCTTTTTAAAATTATTATAATTGGCGAAGTTCAGAAAATTTATAAAAATTCAACCATGGCTGCTTTTTTTTTAGATTTTAAATTTTAATCTTAGTAGCGAAGCCATTGCCTGGTTTTACATATAAATGAAGTTACATATCTTACTGGCCGATAATTTTCTTTTTCCTCGGGTCTACCTTTTTTGAATATGGGAAAAACATTGGATAAATTTCCAATCTCTGGGAACAAAATTGCCCCCAAGAGAAGTTAAGCAGAAAAGCGAGTAAAGTGGAAATTTCGTTTTTAACTTCATTAATACTTCGCGCGTACATTTCGTCGACGCCGCTTGCTTTATCAGAACTTAATTTATTAATTGGATTATTTACATCATATGCCGTAACTATTATTTCATTTATTTTGGGGAATGTTATTATTTATGTTTACTGTGCTTTCCTCATTTAAATTCGGAATATCCTTATTAAAAACTGAAGCAAAATAATTTTTCAACATAGTCGCCTTTTAAACTGACTTTGTTTTTGGTTTTATAGTAGGTATAGAATGCTTTCGGATTATCGTGTGACCTTTCCGCTACTCTATTTCCGTACCTGCATTTAGCCTTTTGAGGTCGCTAAATATTTTCCTTAATAACTGGTTGTATTTTTACCCCATATAAAGTGACCGTTTCTGTCCAATCAGAGTTTTTAAAAATTGATGAATCCAAAGATTGTACCTTGTATATTTCAAACTCCATTTACCTGCGGCGAAGCACCAGGTCAAGGTATCGCTTCTTTTTCAAAAGTGGTCATCCGATATATGACGACGTTCAGTCGTCAGCAAGGCAGTTGATTTGATATACCACATGAATGTCATTTAAATACACCCCAAGAAGATTTAAACAACCTCTTTGATCGTGAAATGTCGAAACAAAAGGAGAATTTTAAATCAAAATCAAGAAAATATTTTAAACTCATATTAGAACTTAAAATGAACACCGCAATTGTATAATTCTCTGTGGCAATGCCCTTTCTCTAACGTACGACTGGGTATCCTTTTAGATAAATGTGTTATAAATTGTCTCTCAAATTTTCACATTACCACAGTTCGAGGAAAAAATTCTTCATTCATGGCCGCAAAAAATCGGAAGAAAATAGCTCAGGATAATAACAGCTCCCCTATAGTAGTGTAATTAATAATAACATTAGAAATGTAGGTAACAAAAGTAAAGCAGCAAAAAAAAACAACTTTATATTAAAGTGTACTATTGCAATGATCTGAGGATACAGAATAAATTTAATGAATTCAATTTAATTAGTGATCATTATAATTAGCACATTCTAGCCATTACTGAAACGTGACTGCATACAGCAAACCGGGACTCTCACTAGTCAATTCAAATTCCGCCTTACACACTAATAAACAAGGAATAGGCTTGTAAGAGAAGCAGATCATGTGTTGTTTTAATTAAAAAGCGGAATAAAATACGAGGTTCTATATCGACAAGACAGCTAGTCAATCTAGATAAAAATTAGTAATAAGCTTTTTCTTTCGTCATGGAACTAGTATACAGAACACCAAGTAATTCATAGGAAGAGGACCTTACCAGAATCAATGATATTGATTCAACCAATAATTACAAAAATGTATGCATTACAGGGGATTTTTAATTTTCCATATATAAGATATGCTCTTTTCATAAATAAATACTTATTTTTTGTCTTGTTTTCCGTTGATTCTTTATACTTTAAGCATCCTTTATATTGTAGTGCCTCATTAAAAAGTGAAATAGGATTGACAATTGAGCCTCATTACAAAGTGTAATAGGATTGACATTTGAGTCTCATAGATGAGTGTCATATAAATCCTATGAAGGATTGAAATGGGCAAGCACAATATAATAGAAAATATTACTCTGGCGATTAAATAGGAGGTTGGCGAGGAGTTGGCTGTCGAAGAGTTGGCTGTCAATGAGTTGGCTGTCGATGAAGTGGCTGTTGATAAGCCGGCTGGCGATGAGTTTGCTGTTGATGAGTTGGCTGTCAATGAGTTGGCTGCCGATGAATTAGCTGGCGATGAGTCGGCTGGCGATGAGTTGGCTGTCGTTGAGTTGGCTGTCGCTGAGTTGGCTGTCGATGAGTTGGCTTTCGATGAGTTGGCCGTCAATGAGTTGGCTGTTGATGAGTTGGTTGGCGATGAGTGAGCTCTCGATGAGTTGGCTGTCGAAGAGTTGGCTGTCAATGAGTCAGTGGCAATAAGTTGGCGGCGATGATTTAGAGGCGATTAATCGCACCTAACCTCCCCACCAGGTGCTTATTCTTGAATTGAATAATAAAGGATTTATACACAAGAGGGTAAATAATTTCTTGAATTTGATGATGAAAATGCAGGTGTTCATACAAATAAAACGAATCAGATTGGAACAAACGAAAACAACAAAATAAAACGATTAGAGGTTGTAAAAGACATCTTTTACATACACATTCGTTCCAATTTATGTGGCAAGTAATGTTTTCGTCAAACCCAATTCAAAGCTTATGTAAACACATATATGAACACGATGATATTTAAATGCTATTCAAATCTTTTGCATTTCTTTGGAATATATAATATGTATATCATTTTTATTTGATCCATTTTTTTTTATATTTGATACACTAAATTTTTCCTTTGTACATTTGTATATTTTTCTTGAATCTTGTAAAGATGATACATCAGAAAGTCTTTTCGACGCTATTATAATCTAACCTAAAACAACTTATCCTATTCTATATTAGATTAGATAGGCTAAGTAAATTTAGGTTTAGTTAGGTTAGATTGGTATGCTTTATCTTTACAAGATCTTTTTTCTTTCTCCTTAGCAGATGCCTCGCGAGTCATATACAGGTTATGGTCTTGTTTACTTCCACAATGTGCCTAATCTCGAATTAAACGCATTTAGGAGTCTCATCTTAAATTGATTTCAGGCCAGTTGCCTCTTTTTGAAATGAGTCTGCTCAAGCTGCCTCTCCTCGAAAGGATGTTGCTCGAGCTGCCTCTTTTTGAAATAAGGTTGCTCCAGCTGCCTCTTCTTGAAATGAGGCTGCTCGAACTTCCTCTTCTTGAAATGAGGTTGCTCGAGCGGCCTCTTCTTGAAATGAGGTTACTCGAGTTGCCTCTTCTTGTAATATGTCTGCTTGAGGTGGCTCTTCTTGAAATGAGGTTGCTCGAGCTAATTCATTTTGAAATAAGTTTGCTCGAGCTGTCTCTTCGTGAAATAAGGCTGCTCGAGCTGCCTCTTTTTGAAATGATGTTACTCGAGCTGACTCCTTTTGAAATGAGGTTGCTCGAGCTGACTTTTCTTGAACTGAAGTTGCTCGAGCTGCCTCTTCTTGAAATAAGGGTTGTTGAGATTCCTCTTCTTGAAATGAGGCTGCTCGTGCTGTCTGCTTATGAAATGAGGCTGCTTGAGCTGCCTCTTCTTTAAATGAGGTTGCTCGAGCTCCCCCTTCTTGAAATTAGGCTGCCCGAGCTGCCTCATATTGAACTAAGGCTGCTTGAGCTGCCTCTTCTTGAAATGAGTCTGCTCGAGCTGCCTCTTCTTGAAATAAGGTTGCTCGAGCTGCCTCTTCTTGAAATAAGGTTTCTCGAGCTGCCTCTTCTTGAAATAAGGTTGCTCGAGCTGCTTCTTCTTGAAATGAGGCTGCTCTAGCTGCCTCTTCTTGAAATGACGTTGCTCAAGCGGTCTCTTGTCGAAATGAGTTTCCTCTAGTTGTCTCTTCTTGAAATGAGTCTGCTTGAGGTGGCTCTTCTTGAAATAAGGTTGCTCGAGCTGCTTCATCTAAAAATAAGTTTGCTTGAGCTGCCTCTTTTTGAAATGAGGCTGCTCGAGCTACCTCTTTTTGAAATGACGTTGCTTGAGCTGCCTTTTTTTAAATGAGGTTGCTCGAGCTGCCTTTTCTTGAAATGAGGTTACTCGAGTTGCTTCTTCTTGAAATGAGTCTGCTCGAGCTGGCTTTTCTTGAAATGAGGTTGCTCGAGTGGTCTCTTCTTTGGAATATATAATATGTATATCATTTTTATTTGATCCATTTTTTTTTATATTTGATACACTAAATTTTTCCTTTGTACATTTGTATATTTTTCTTGAATCTTGTAAAGATGATACATCAGAAAGTCTTTTCGACGCTATTATAATCTAACCTAAAACAACTTATCCTATTCTATATTAGATTAGATAGGCTAAGTAAATTTAGGTTTAGTTAGGTTAGATTGGTATGCTTTATCTTTACAAGATCTTTTTTCTTTCTCCTTAGCAGATGCCTCGCGAGTCATATACAGGTTATGGTCTTGTTTACTTCCACAATGTGCCTAATCTCGAATTAAACGCATTTAGGAGTCTCATCTTAAATTGATTTCAGGCCAGTTGCCTCTTTTTGAAATGAGTCTGCTCAAGCTGCCTCTCCTCGAAAGGATGTTGCTCGAGCTGCCTCTTTTTGAAATAAGGTTGCTCCAGCTGCCTCTTCTTGAAATGAGGCTGCTCGAACTTCCTCTTCTTGAAATGAGGTTGCTCGAGCGGCCTCTTCTTGAAATGAGGTTACTCGAGTTGCCTCTTCTTGTAATATGTCTGCTTGAGGTGGCTCTTCTTGAAATGAGGTTGCTCGAGCTAATTCATTTTGAAATAAGTTTGCTCGAGCTGTCTCTTCGTGAAATAAGGCTGCTCGAGCTGCCTCTTTTTGAAATGATGTTACTCGAGCTGACTCCTTTTGAAATGAGGTTGCTCGAGCTGACTTTTCTTGAAATGAAGTTGCTCGAGCTGCCTCTTCTTGAAATAAGGGTTGTTGAGATTCCTCTTCTTGAAATGAGGCTGCTCGTGCTGTCTGCTTATGAAATGAGGCTGCTTGAGCTGCCTCTTCTTTAAATGAGGTTGCTCGAGCTCCCCCTTCTTGAAATTAGGCTGCCCGAGCTGCCTCATATTGAACTAAGGCTGCTTGAGCTGCCTCTTCTTGAAATGAGTCTGCTCGAGCTGCCTCTTCTTGAAATAAGGTTGCTCGAGCTGCCTCTTCTTGAAATAAGGTTTCTCGAGCTGCCTCTTCTTGAAATAAGGTTGCTCGAGCTGCTTCTTCTTGAAATGAGGCTGCTCTAGCTGCCTCTTCTTGAAATGACGTTGCTCAAGCGGTCTCTTGTCGAAATGAGTTTCCTCTAGTTGTCTCTTCTTGAAATGAGTCTGCTTGAGGTGGCTCTTCTTGAAATAAGGTTGCTCGAGCTGCTTCATCTAAAAATAAGTTTGCTTGAGCTGCCTCTTTTTGAAATGAGGCTGCTCGAGCTACCTCTTTTTGAAATGACGTTGCTTGAGCTGCCTTTTTTTAAATGAGGTTGCTCGAGCTGCCTTTTCTTGAAATGAGGTTACTCGAGTTGCTTCTTCTTGAAATGAGTCTGCTCGAGCTGGCTTTTCTTGAAATGAGGTTGCTCGAGTGGTCTCTTCTTTGGAATATATAATATGTATATCATTTTTATTTGATCCATTTTTTTTTATATTTGATACACTAAATTTTTCCTTTGTACATTTGTATATTTTTCTTGAATCTTGTAAAGATGATACATCAGAAAGTCTTTTCGACGCTATTATAATCTAACCTAAAACAACTTATCCTATTCTATATTAGATTAGATAGGCTAAGTAAATTTAGGTTTAGTTAGGTTAGATTGGTATGCTTTATCTTTACAAGATCTTTTTTCTTTCTCCTTAGCAGATGCCTCGCGAGTCATATACAGGTTATGGTCTTGTTTACTTCCACAATGTGCCTAATCTCGAATTAAACGCATTTAGGAGTCTCATCTTAAATTGATTTCAGGCCAGTTGCCTCTTTTTGAAATGAGTCTGCTCAAGCTGCCTCTCCTCGAAAGGATGTTGCTCGAGCTGCCTCTTTTTGAAATAAGGTTGCTCCAGCTGCCTCTTCTTGAAATGAGGCTGCTCGAACTTCCTCTTCTTGAAATGAGGTTGCTCGAGCGGCCTCTTCTTGAAATGAGGTTACTCGAGTTGCCTCTTCTTGTAATATGTCTGCTTGAGGTGGCTCTTCTTGAAATGAGGTTGCTCGAGCTAATTCATTTTGAAATAAGTTTGCTCGAGCTGTCTCTTCGTGAAATAAGGCTGCTCGAGCTGCCTCTTTTTGAAATGATGTTACTCGAGCTGACTCCTTTTGAAATGAGGTTGCTCGAGCTGACTCTTCTTGAAATGAAGTTGCTCGAGCTGCCTCTTCTTGAAATAAGGGTTGTTGAGATTCCTCTTCTTGAAATGAGGCTGCTCGTGCTGTCTGCTTATGAAATGAGGCTGCTTGAGCTGCTTCTTCTTTAAATGAGGTTGCTCGAGCTCCCCCTTCTTGAAATTAGGCTGCCCGAGCTGCCTCATATTGAACTAAGGCTGCTTGAGCTGCCTCTTCTTGAAATGAGTCTGCTCGAGCTGCCTCTTCTTGAAATAAGGTTGCTCGAGCTGCCTCTTCTTGAAATAAGGTTTCTCGAGCTGCCTCTTCTTGAAATAAGGTTGCTCGAGCTGCTTCTTCTTGAAATGAGGCTGCTCTAGCTGCCTCTTCTTGAAATGACGTTGCTCAAGCGGTCTCTTGTCGAAATGAGTTTCCTCTAGTTGTCTCTTCTTGAAATGAGTCTGCTTGAGGTGGCTCTTCTTGAAATAAGGTTGCTCGAGCTGCTTCATCTAAAAATAAGTTTGCTTGAGCTGCCTCTTTTTGAAATGAGGCTGCTCGAGCTACCTCTTTTTGAAATGACGTTGCTTGAGCTGCCTTTTTTTAAATGAGGTTGCTCGAGCTGCCTTTTCTTGAAATGAGGTTACTCGAGTTGCTTCTTCTTGAAATGAGTCTGCTCGAGCTGGCTTTTCTTGAAATGAGGTTGCTCGAGTGGTCTCTTCTTGAAATGAGTTTACTCGAGCTGCCTCTTTTTGAAATGAGGTTTCTCGAGCCCCCACTTCTTGAAATGAGGTTGCTCGAGCTGCTTGTTATTCAAAAGATGTTAATCGAGCTGCCTCTTCTTGAAATGAGGTTTCTCAAGCTGCCTCTTCTTAAAATGAGGCTGCTCGAGCTTTTTTTTTCTTAGAATGAGGTTGCTAGAGCTGCTTCTTCTTGAAGTGAGGTTGCTTGAGTTGCCTCTTCTTGAAATAAGGTTTCTCGAGCTGCCTCTTCTTGAAATAAGGTTGCTCGATCTGCATTTTCTTAAAATGAGGCTGCTCTAGCTGCCTCTTATTGAAATGAGGTTGCTCAAGCGGTCTCTTCTCGAAATGAGTTTACTCGAGTTGTCTCTTCTTGAAATGAGTCTGCTCGAGGTGGCTTTTCTTAAAATGAGGTTGCTCGAGCTGCTTCATCTTAAAATAAGTTTGATTGAGCTGCCTCTTTTTGAAATGTGGCTGCTCGAGCTACCTCTTTTTGAAATGACGTTACTTGAGCTGTCTTTTTTCAAATGAGGTTGCTCGAGCTGCCTCTGCTTGAAATGAGGTTACTCGAGTTGCTTCTTCTTGAAATGAGTCTGCTCGAGCTGGCTCTTCTTGAAATGAGGTTGCTCGAGTGGTCTCTTCTTGAAATGAGTTTACTCGAGCTGCCTCTTTTTGAAATGAGGTTGCTCGAGCCCCCACTTCTTGAAATGAGGTTGCTCGAGCTGCTTGTTATTCAAAAGATGTTAATCGAGCTGCCTCTTCTTGAAATGAGTTTTTTTCGAGCTGCATCTTCTTGAAATGAGGCTGCTCAAGCTGTTTTCTCTTGGAATGAGGATGCTAGAGCTGCTTCTTCTTGAAATGAGACTGCTTGAGCTGCCTCTTCTTAAAATCAGGTTGCTCGAGCTGCCTCTTCTTGAAATAAGGTTGCTCGATCTGCTTCTTCTTGAAATGAGGCTGCTCGAGCTTCTTCATCTTGAAATGAGTCTGCTCTAGAAGGCTCTTCTTGAAATGAGGTTGCTCGAGCCAATTCATCTTGAAATAAGTTTGCTCGAGCTGCCTCTTCTTGAAATGAGGTTGCTCGAGCTTCCACTTCTTGAAATGAGGTTGCTCGAGCTGCTTGTTCTTAAAATGAGGTTAATCGAGCTGCCTCTTCTTGAAATGAGGTTGCTCGAGCTGCCTCTTCTTGAAATGAGGCTGCTTGAGCTGCCTCTTCTTGAAATCAGGTTGTTCAAGCTGCCTCTTCTTAAAATGAGGTTGCTCGATCTGCTTCTTCTTGAAATGAGGCTGTTCGAGCTTCTTCATCTTGAAATAAATTTGCTCGAGCTGCCTCTTCTTGTAATGAGGTTTCTCGAGCTGCCTCTTCTTGAAGTGAAGTTGCTTGAGTTGCCTCTTCTTGAAATAAGGTTGCTTGAGCTGCCTCTTCTTGAAATGAGTTTGCGCAAGCTGCCTCTTCTTGAAGTGAAGTTGCTTGAACTGCCTCTTCTTGAAATAAGGTTGCTCGAGCTGCCTCTTCTTGAAATGAGGCTGCTCAAGCTGCCTCTTCTTGAATTTAACAAGGTTCGGTGCATTATCTTGGATTGATCCCAATTTATTGAGAAGGTTAGGAATAACTGAATTTTATAGAATGATTTTATTCACGCAAACAAACATCCCGCCAGCAATTTAACTAGGAATAAAAAAATATAGAGGACTAAACAGAGAGTTTTTAGCTAATGTTTATTGAAAATCAAAACAAGATTATTATCATCTGCAAATACTTAATTATATTTACATGCGAATGGTACTGAGCTGCAAGTGTTTTTGATATGTGCAGCATCGCTGTAGATTTTCCTTTGTGGATGCGATGATCTTACACCAAATAATGATTGATCCATACAAAAACCGTTCCCGTGCTGTTCTTTCCTAAGAAAGTAAAAACTTGCAAATATTTAGTGTGTTGCAACTTGTTAATTTCCGAGAGGTTCGTTGTCTAGTAAAAATCATTATGCGTTTCTCAGTACGCTCTGAGCCATATAATCACAGGGTAAACGGACCTAAGTCGCGTGCTCTCAATTATTCTGACCAATGACCTAACCTTATTTAAAAATTTCAATAATTCCCGGAATAACCTTGGGGAGACCTTGGAATTTATATCATTCAAAAGAGAATGTAAAACAATAAAATGATTTCAAATTTTGTTACAATCGTCTAAACAGTTGCGATGTTATTGCCAAAAAACACATTGAAAAGTGAAACGGTTACCATCCGACTTACGAATCAACAGAGTAACTTAAATTTTTAGAGTCGCGTGCACGCGACTAAAGATGTATCGCTATAACCTTCAGTATATCCGTGGGTGAAACTTAATTCACTCCAATACGGCGGGCGAGAGAAGAACATCATTTAGAATCAAAGTCTGCTGACCAAAAAGTCTCGTTCTCTCACTTTATAGAATATTATTGCATATCATAGTATATCATAGCATAGCATTGCATAATATAGCACAGCATAATATAACATAACATAGTATAACATATAATAGCATAGTCTAGCATAGCATAGCACAGAATAGTATAGTATAGTGTCATGGTATCGTAAGTGTATACTTTAGCAATTACACTCACGTGGCATGCGGCCGAAAGATGACCGGCTGTGCGGAGCTAATGAAGTGAGGCAGTAAGTATTCCCTGGGTTCGGGGGAGTTTAAAGCAATTAAATCAAGGCGACTGCGTAATTGTTGGCCGCGGAGTTCTTTAAATGACAAGTTTCATTCAAGGTTATTAAAAGATTAAAACCCCAAATAAAGGTTTAATTACAACAAATACAGGATAAATATGGAAATATATACATAGGGATAGATTGAGAAATTATGTCGGGCTCAAAGGAAATAATAACTCAATGACTAAAGAGACAATTAGGGGATAAATGCTTGACTCGGTCAGAAAGGAAAACAATGACAAAAGGTTATAATCTTCGGGATGGAGTATAAAATGTGAAAATGCTTTTACCTTGTAGACTTGACTCTTGGTGAGGGAGGTTGGGTGAAACCAAAGCTCGGATTCTTACAAGGTGAGATAATCTTGCGGCACGGACGAAGTAATCTCAACGGCGGGATTGGATTACCTCGGGCACGAGTAAAGTAATCTTGAATACTGAGCGAATTACTCTTAAAAGGTGAGGCGAGATATTCTTGAACTCGGGGTCAGATGCTCTTGGATGCGAGAATAAGTAATCTCGAATGAGGGGGAGATGTAATCTTGAAAATGGGATGAGATGAGTGGATCGCTCAATTATCCGAAGAAATGCCGCTTCGCAAATTTGCCTATTAACTATGGCCAAAATTCACGGCAATTAGTATAGCTGAAAAAACCTTCTAACTCCAAGGTTCGACTCGAGACGAGGGGTGCGTATCTCCGCCAAAAGCGGTCGGTACTCTCTCTCAAGTAACAGGAAACCTCCGTTAGCTTGCTCGCTAGAAGGCCTCCAGGCTATAGCAGTCACGGGGGACATAGTGACGAGGTTCTTCATCTAGCAGGAAGAGATAAGGCCTTGAGAAGACGTTCGTTCAGGCGGCGATTCTTGCCTCAAGGCGTGGAGGTTAGCTGGAGCCTCGTGTTTGCGGGGGATTAGTATGTCCGCGGGGCATGGGATGCTCGGTAAAGGCGTCTCAGCGGGGGATCGGCCGGCTTAAGCAAACAAAGCTGTGGACAGTCGTGTTGGCTGTTCCAAAGCGATAATTTCTTTGCTTCCTCGCCTTTGGGAATCCTGCTTAAGGCAACGTGGCCTTTACTCGATGGGGGAAGGGGGTCAAGGTGGTCCTTTAAGGTCGTTCTCTCACACATAGCATATTCTAACCTAACCTAAAATAAAATAGTATAGACACATACTTTACCATAGCATAGCAGAGAATAGCCTAGCCTAGCATAGCGTAGTATTGTCTAGCATAACATAGCCTAGTATAGCCTAGAATAGCCTATCCTAAACTTCCCCTAGTATAGCATAGCATATCATAACCAAGCATAGCATATCATAACCTTCCCTGTTTTAGCCTAGTATAGCCAAGCCTAGCCAAACATAAGATAGCCTAGCCTAAAATAGAATAGCCTAGATGTGCCGGGCATAAGCTAGGCTAGCTTAGTATAATCTAGCTAGCCTAGTATAACCTAGCATAGAATACCCGACTTTACCCTACCTTAGCTTAGTATAGCCTAGCATATGGTTTCATAGTATACCCTATCCTATCTTAGTAGACCTTAGTCTAACCTAGCATATTATAGTATAACCTAGCTTAGCCTAGCACAACAGTATAGCCTTGCCTAGCGTAGCATTGCTTAGTGTAGCCTAGCTTTCTATAGCTTAGCCTAACCTAATCAGGTATGGATTAGCATTGCATGCCAGAGCCTAGCCTAGTATAGCTAAGCTAGAATAGGCTCCTATAGCCTAGCCAATATATCCTCTCATACGATAGCCTAGCCTAGCATATTCTAGGTTAAATTTGTATAGCCTATCCTAGCATAATCACACCAAGCATAATATAGCCAAGCGTATCATATTATAGCCTAGCCTAGTATATCCTACACTTGTATAGAATACCATAGCCTAGACTAGAATAAGCTTGCATAGCTTAGCATATTATAGCTTTAATTAGCTAGCCTATCGTAGCCTAACATAATATTACCTAACATAGACTAACATACGAGTAGCAGAGCAAGCCCTATAGGGTCTGAGTAAAGTATTCTCTCTCTTGTAATTTTGTAGGCTGGGTTAAGTGATCAACCGCTTCCTTATGGGAAGAAGGAAAAATATATATAATTATATATGGATTCTTTATTCCTGGGTATATGCCTGGAATAAACTTCGAAATGGCGAACAGGAAATATAACTTTTCTTCTTGAATAATAATAATTTTTCTGACTATTCTGACTATCTTTAGATGGTATAGAAGGTATATTTGGAGACAAAAATACAATAAGTTTTTACAAATATTCAAAATTTCAAATATTGAAAATTTTAATACATATATGTAAAAATAAATGGTAATAGTGGTGAAATATTTTGTTAAATTAGCGGAGAAGAGTAAGATCTGAGTATGAGTAAGAAAAAAATAAATGGGTTTCCCCCGGAATTGTCAGGGGATCATACGAGGGGCGGTCAATAAGTTTTGCGAATCGGTAGGGCAAAACATAGTAAGGACGATGGCTGTTTATGGGGGTGTTAGGACAAGTTATGACAAGTCAGGACCTGCAGCCGCACGCTCCTGCCTCGTCTATTTAAGAAGCAGTAGCTAATCGCAGATCGTCAGTCACAAATCTTTAAACAATGGAGAAGGTTGAGCACCGCACAGTGATCAAATTTTTGACCAAGGAAGGCAAGAATGCAAAAGAGATCCATGAACATATGGTTGCATTGTACACCGACACCGCCCCTTCCTATGCAACCATTGCTCGCTGGAATAGGGAGTTCCGCCATGGTCGTGAGTCCCTTGAAGATGACCCCCGTCCAGGACGCCCGTCAGACGTGACCGACGAGGACAATGTGGCCCTTGTGGAGAGGAGGATCCTCGAAAATCGACGGGTAAAGGTCGAAGAAATCGAGCGAGAACTTGGAATATCACATGGAAGTGTTGTCAACATCATCCACGATAATTTGGCCATGAACCAGGTCTCTCTGCCCGTTTGGTCCCTAGAAACTTCACGCCCCATGATCAAAGTTAGGAGGCAAAAGTTGCACAAGCTGCCCTGCGCGAGTGCGGATTCGAGGAACTAAACCATCCCCCCTACAATCCAGATCTGGCCTCTAGAGACTACTTTTTATTCCACCAGCTCAAGGCTGCACTGCGTGGACGCCGGTTTGGGGACGATGAAGATGTCCAGCTCGCCGCCCAGCAGTGGAATGAACAGCAGTCGGGAGATTTCTGGTTGTCGGAATTCGAAGCCTCAGGGACAAGTGGCGCAAGTGCATTGAAGTCAAGGGTAGTTATATTGAAAAATTATAAAACATTTTTCCTCATATCTCGTTTCCTTATATTCCATTTGCAAAACTTATTAACCACCCCTCGTATATTTATAATCTAAACGTTATTTATTTTAAGTTTGATATTACACATTAATTAGGTTCATTTTGTATAAAATCATATTATTAAATTTTTAGAATAGGTTGTTCACATTATTATTAGCATTGTTAAATTTTAATAAAACATATTTTAATTACTTTATTTATTCACTCTTTGTTAATATTATTTACTTCTCTCACTTTAGATTATTTATCAATAATTTATTTGAGTCACTTGTTTTAATCAATTTATTATCCGTATTTATTCGATTTTCTACTTTATTTATTCACTTTTCGTTATTATAGTTACTTTATTGTCGCTATTTATTCTACTTTATTTATTCACCTTTAGTTATTATAGTTACTTTAGTATCGCTATTTATTCTCCTTTATTTATTCACTTTTCGTTAGAAAGGCACTTTATTATCGCTATTTATTCACTTATTATCATTATTCACTTTCAGTTGCTATTTAGTTTTCGCACATATCACTTTATTATCAATATTTATACATTATCATACACTTTTTCGTACTATAGTTTATCACTCAATTTCCGATGGTTTTTGGCCACTTTTTAACTTTTTGTAGGTGGACATATTGACGGTGTGAATGCACAAGTCCGGGAAGAACATCGCGCGCTCCATCAGTAGTTCTCCTTTTTCCTTCGGCGAACAAGGTCCTACGTAGGTCCACTTATAGTCGCTACGGTAGATGACTTCGAGCAGTTTTTCTACGTTTTCCTTTGGAGGTCTGCACATAGCTGCGCCAAAGACTTTGAGATTCACTTCCTGGGCTTCGAAGAAGAAACCCTGCAGCAGGATATCCCTTTTCTCCGTGAGGGGTACTCCAGGATAGCCTAAGATTTTGTCTTCATCTGTGCTTTTTTCCGATTCTTTACTCTCTTCCTTCTCTGTTTCTAGTCTCACTTCCGTCTTCTTCTTTTTCATTTAGCGTTTTTTCTTCGGGCTCTTTTTTGAGTTTCCGTTTCTTCTTCCTCTGTGTGTTTTTGTTGTTTTTTTGGATCTTCATCTTCTGTGTTTTGGTCTTTTTATTTTTCATAAAAGAGAAATACTAAAACGCGGGAAGTTTATCTTCCTATTTATAAGGTTTAATGTGTGAACGGTTTAAAATTTTCAAACAAATGTTTACTAGGTTCGATCCCCAGAGTACTACGGCCCGAGAAAACGGAGTGTTTAATACATAATTAATATCCACGTAGCCTTAAAAATTCCCACAACCCAAAAGGAGTTGAGACAGCAGTCTTCTCAATGTCCGCTGGATTCATTGAAACCTGGTGGTTACCCCGGACTAAATCCAGGTGAGAGAAAACTTTCTCTTACCATGAACATGGTCTACCATGCTCTGAATCCTTGGCAGGGGATATCTGTCCGGTTTGGTTATCGCATTGAGGGATCGAAAGTCACCCACAACTCTATACTCGCCTGGGGTCTTCTTCTGCACCATGTGAATGGGTAAAGACCATGAAGATTTCGACAGACGCACCACATCTTCTTTCAACAGAGTCTCGAAACTTGCTTTTGCAATTTCTAGTTTTTCCATTGGAAGTGACCCGTCTCAATGGTGTAAACAACAGAATTAGCTGGTGGTGAACTAATGTCAACACACTTCGGGTTATATATAGCCTCATATTTGTGGAGAACTGTCCTGCAATTAGGTGGAATATGCGAGAGGTGATTAATAATTAGCGAGATCACTGGTTCGCCTGACTGCTTCACTTTAGAAACTAGGCTAGTCTGGTTATTAATTAAGACACCACGAGCACAGTCTACTAAGAGGTTAAAATGAGCAATAAAATCGGCTTCTAATAATGGCGACCTAATATCTGCTACTACGAACGTCCATCTAAATGAACGTCGCAGGGTACGGATGCCTATTTCCAGTTGGACTTCTCCATGCACTCGTATCTTCCCTCCATTAGCCCTCGTGATGCTAACACACGATTTGCGCATCACACATAATTGCACTATATTAAATGGAATTAAGGACACGCTCGCGCCAGTGTCTATCAGAAATTCGCACTTCCTCTCATTAATACGTGCAGCAACAGTGAGAAGAGTCGGCACGGCGGTCATCGCATTTACATCGGCCTGCCGATCTCTTTTTCCGAGTGGCTTGGAGAAGACGGTCTAAACTAGGCCTGGGAAACCCTTGGCACTCGTGCCAAATGTGACACGCCAACGACTTCTTACCGGCACGCGAAGTCAAATGCTTACCTTAAGAAAACTAAATAAATGTATCTCCGACCTCTTTTATATAACAACCGCATGGTGGACAACCTCTTAGAAGACTAAATAAATGTATGTTCAACCTCTTTTATATAGAAACCACATGGCGGACAACCTCTTAGAAATTATCTGTTCTCAGTGATGCAGCAGCAGAAGTTTCATTGATGGTAAATAAATAAGAGATCCACAAATTTTCTTTCTCCATTTTGGATTTGTTGTTTTCTGCTCAAAATGGTGTAAAGATTCAATTCTTTTTAATATTACTGATTTTTGTGATTTTTATAATTCATAAGGGATTAAGAATCAATAAAAGACTATCTTTGATTTTATATCCTTTTATTGTGTTTTAGTCAAGTATCGACACGTGAGGAAATTTTGTATCAAAGATTTGGCCCATTTTGTCACACCCACTTAAAAAGGTTGCCCACCCCTGATCTAGACGATGGCCGCATTTGAAGGTTCCCAACTCGCTTTGGCCAACTGCACCACGGTTTACAGTGCTTCGCACTCGACCCAAAGTATAAGTGTGAACGGCACACCACTGGTTTTTGATTCCGACGGAAGGGGTGTAACCCAAACGGTACACCTTTTGAATTATTATTATCACTATTATAATTATTATGCACAAACCTAGATTGATTATCTCTAGGATATACGCCAACGGGCACGGAACGCGAATTTTTAAATTGAACATTATTTACCAGCTGGTTGACACTAAGAGGACTTATATCGAGAACGCATAATTATCACTAGTTTCGCTGTTATTTATATTATGTATAGCACTCTACCTTGTAAAACGGCATGAGTTCATCAATGAGTTTCCCCAATTAGGCAAGAGTTAAGTCCTTTTTCGTGGCGATAATGGGGGCGATGTTTGGATGTAAAGACTGGA
Organism: Ceratothoa steindachneri; assembly: GCA_963969495.1. Taxonomy (NCBI): domain Eukaryota; kingdom Metazoa; phylum Arthropoda; class Malacostraca; order Isopoda; family Cymothoidae; genus Ceratothoa; species Ceratothoa steindachneri. The sequence continues at coordinate 67,057,205 of OZ018329.1, read as the reverse complement.
TGAAGTTGTGAGTCACCAAGTCCTTCCCCACTCCAACTTGCAGAGCTGTTTTCCGTAGCTCTTCAAGATTCAGTAAAGGTCGTCCGGTCTGCAGAGAAGACGCAATTAACTTCTCGAAGAGCTCAGGTTTGTCCTCTCAAAAATTCCCACGATTTCTGTTTGTAGGAGCGAGTAATTATGCGACGAAAGTACTGCAGCTAGGAGATGATCGACCGTCTCGGGCGGCAACGCAGACAGAATATGGTAAAATTTCGTTTCTTCTCGTTGTATTCTTTAGATGTGAAGTTGCGCCTCCACAATTCTGAACCATCCAGAGACTGCTGTTTTATTAAAAACAGGAGGTGTGATGAAGAGCGCGTTTGCGAGTTCCACTTCTTGGTGTTGAAGAAAATGAGCAGCCTTTTGATCTCTTGATGCGTCGCCTAGCGAATCCATTTTGTTGAATGATCACGTATTCATTCGACGAAGAGGGGTCACCAGTTATATGGTCTAAGTAAGGTATTCTCTCTCTTGTAGTTTTGTAGGCTGGTTTAAGTGATCAACCGCTTCCTTATTGGATGAAGGAAAAATATATACTCGTATAATTATATATGGATTCTTTATTTCTGTGTAAATGGCTGGAATAAGCTTCAAAATGGCGAAGAGGAAATACAACTTTTCTTCTTGAATAATAATAAATTTTTCTGAATCTTATGACTATCTTTCACATTGGACATTGGACATTTGACATATAAAGTGGAGAAACTAGATAGATAGAGAAATAGTTAGTAGAAGGATTTAGTAGTGAAATTTGGTAATAAGGGATAGATAAGATAGTTAGGTCTCTGGGGAAAGGGTATCTTTGTGTTTTTTTTCGATAGTGTATTTGTTGTTTTACTTTCATCTTTGTTATTTTAACTTCAAAGCCTTTAGAGTTTTTATAACATTTGTTTTAGTCTGATATATATATGTTTTCTTTTGTTTTGTTTTTTATCAAATTCTATGACTATTAGTTTGTACAATTTTTTTTTTTTACATAATAGCTTTCAGGCCTTTTTGTCTGTGTGTTCTGTGACTTTGTCGATTGTTTTTGGTATCTTTGGGATATATTGCTTATCCGCTAGTTTTACGCGTAAATTGGGTCTTGGTTATGCCGCGCAGCTCTTCTGCTGCTAGGAAATCTTTTCCGAGCCTGGTTGCGTAGTAGGTCGGGAATTCCGAAGTGATTCTTGATGAAATCTGGGTCAGAGTTCCTCTCCACCTTCTGCCAAATATTGAAAGCCCTGGTACCTAGGTCTTTGTTTATCGCCCTGATGTTGGCTTCTTCGTGTAGTGTCTGTTTGCGTTTTATGTCTCTTCTCCTAGCCTTGTTTATCATTAAAAGTGCTTTATTTTGCACTCTTTGCAATTTCATCATCTAAGTCTTTGGAATGGCCGCTAGTGGCATGGGTGGATATATTATTTTTGGTCTGATGTAGGAAGAGTATATTTTCTTTTTATTGCTTCTTCTTAGGCTTTCTGAATCGATATAATTCTCTTATATCCTGACTTGTACGCGCAATTATGCCGTTTATTTGGCCCTTATATCCCCTGGCATTTATTTTTAAGCATAACACTGTGCCTGCTCTCTTGTATAAATATCTCTCATCCGCTACATAAATTGGTTCTATTTTGTTTCTTTTGACTAGAATGATGGTAAACTTGTTAAAATTAAGTGCGATTTTCCAGCGGCGTTCGTATATATTTAAGTTCTCTATTTCATATGCCGTCATCCTTGCCATTATCCTTTCATTTTTGTATGGAGAGGCCACAATCTGTTTCACGTCGTTGGCGAACTGGATATACAAAGATTCCTCTAGCCTAGGACTAGGGAGGTCTCTAGTGAATATCGAGTAGAGCAGTGGACTCAAACACCAACCTTGAGGAACGCCCTCTTCCAGTTGAAATTCTGGTCCTTGGTACTCCCCGATTTTGATAAATACTCTTCTGTACATGACGTAATCACAGATTATTTTCTCCAATCTGTGATTGAGTCCCAGTTTGAGGATCTTAAACTGCAGTGTTCTGCGCCACACTTTATCGAATGCTTTCCTGACGTCCCTCAATACTAGATTAGCGTGCCTCTTCTCTTTTTCTATTAGGGCTAATTTCTCTGTTATCATCGCTAGTGCTGTGTCCGTACCTCACTGCCTTCTAAATCCGTGTTGTTGACAGTTGTGCAGATTATTGGCATCCAGGTAGGATTGCATTCTGTTGGCGATGATTTTTTCGAAAATTTTCCCTCCAAATTTGAGGAGAAAGATCAAGCGGTAGTCTGCTAGGGAGATTGGGGACTTCTCCGATTTAGGAATGAATATGATTTTTGATATTTTCCAGACATCTGAAAAGTATCCCGTATTGAGGGCCGCTTTCATGATGTTAATTGATCCTTGTTTTATGTGGGTGGAGCGTTACTAAAGTTTGCTTTCGTTAAGCCTGAGTATCATGGGTCACGCTGCTTAAACGTTTTAGTGTTTCGTTAAACTCCAGTGGGGAGATCTTTTTCCCGAAGCCCACCATGGATATTCCCTCTGTAGCGTTACTGAACGGATATTTTCGTTCTCTTTCTTCGTTCAACTGGTTTATTATCCCGTTCCCGAACTCTGTGTCGAAATTTTCTTCTTCTTCAAGGAAAATTTTAAATATGTTTGACCAGTAGTCTCTAAATTCTACTTTTATCTCTTCTGGTTCAGTGATAACTTTACCTTCCAGATTTTTGATGTTCGTTCTTTTGTTTGCTGGCTTTCCTTTGAACCTATTCACTGTTTGCCAGAACGTTCTGCAGTCCATTTTTTCATGGAGTTGTTCAATGAGTCGGTCCTAAATTTCTGATTGATGTTGTATGATCAGTTGGTGGAGGTGTTCTTTTGTTTCACGCCTCATTTGGTGGAGGTGCCTGTCTAGTCCCCATCTGTTTATTGCGTCCACTAAGACTCTGTATTCTTCTTGAATAGCAATCATTTCCGGTGTCCATTTTGGAGCTTGTAGGGTTTTATATTTTATCTTTGGGATGGTGTTCCTTTCTGCCTCCAATATTTTTGTTGTAAGGTGGTTCAATTCTTCATCAATTTATTCTGCTGTAGCTTCCTCTAGGCTTGCTGGGACGTAGCTCTGGCAAACGACCTGTTAGGCCTCCCAGTCTGCTCGCGCATATGACTTCCTTTCTCTTATTGGTATTTCAATTGAGCCTGTTGAGAGTGTGATGGTTAATGCTTTGTGGTCGCTGGGTATCACGGGTCCGCGAGCGATGTGATAGTTATAAGGAAACCTTGAGTTTGTTAAAACTATGTCGGGCTTAGTTGCACCTCTCGCTGAATAATAGGTGGGGAACTCTGGTCCAATGCACACTGCTATGTTTCGCTCTAGTAGAAGTTCCAGATTACGTCCCGCCACGTTGGTGCTGGTGTACTCAGCGGCCCTGCATCTTGCGTTTAAGTCACCGGCGAACATCACCGTTTTCTTATGGGCGAACAGCTTCAAGAAGTTGTGGATAGGAATGTACCCCCTTCTTGGGGCTTGGTACCCAGTAGCAATAGTTAGGGGCCTTATGGTAGTCTGGACCTCTATTGCTACGTATGACTCATCTAATGGAGGTAGAAGTTTGTGCATGAGGCCATTTCGGATTGCTATCGCCGCACCGTGGAAGGCCTCATCTCTATGGCTTGTTGTATATACTTGGTATCTGAATATTTGTTATGTCATTGTTTTTGTGTTGATACCGTGTTCGGATATTATAATAATATCTATGTCAAAGTTGTGAATTATGTTTCCATACTCAGAACTCTTTCCTGTCCAACTATTTACCTTCATGTACATTATTTTTAGGTTTTTATTTGCAGTGTCCGTTTTGTATAATGTGTCTTCTGTTTTTCTTGTTGTTTTGTTTTACCTTGGTTGTACTATTTTTTAGTCTTCTCTTATGTCGCGCTTTGACTCTGTGGCCTGGTGAGGGGGTGTTCTACATTTACCACTTCGCTTTTTATTGAACTCACTCTGAGAGATATTCTTGAAAATTTCTGGAGTATATTTAATTTTTCCTTGATAAAGGGCCTCTTCAACCTGATTCTCTGGCATTTGGTCTTCGTATAGCCATTTGATTTTCTCGTTTATAATTCCTTGGGTGATGGCCTCAGCATGGTGTTCCTTGGGATAGAGAGTGCTCCTTGTAGCAAAAACTTTGAGATTTATCCTTTTTGCATTTATCTGTTGTTTTTTCTAGGTGGTAGACACCGGGGATCTTTTCCTCTGTTGGCTGTTGTTCCTCTTTTGGTCCCTGGCTGTACGGTCGGATTTTTTTTATAAAATTTGTTCCTGTTCTGTATCTTTTTTCATCTCCTCTGCATTATGATATTGTTTTTCTTGTTTCTTGCTTGTTTCCGCGTTCTTTCTCGCTTCCTGTCCAGCAATTCTTGTATCCCTACAGTTGGAGGCGTTTCTTTTTGCTTGAGTTGGTAGTTGAGCCTGGGTGGATTCAACAAGTTTAACTTTTAGTACTTCTTCTGATAGAGGATTGTCAAGGAACCACATTTGAGACATTCTGCTGTTTTTGAACATCATATTTAGTTCCGTCTTGAACGTCGCTGGTCTTGATAGGTTCGCAATGTTGTTTCTGCCGTGGATGCTTTCGCAACCTGGGCGTACGTGTTTTTTTTCTTCTGTTGTTCTTCCTGTCTGTTTTCATCTTTTTTCTTTTTTATTATGCTTTTTTTGAAGGGGAATGTCATTGCGAGGGTGCAGTGGTCTCCGTCGCAATTCAGGCACCTTTTCCGTACAGTATTGCAGCTCCTCCAATTATGGTCATCCGCACTGCATTCAGAGCATTTTTCGGTGTCTTGTTTACATGCTCTTGTGGGATGGCCATCCATGCGGTAGCATCTGAAACAGATCTGAATCTCTATGAACTCCTGCCTTTCTATTTGATCGGGAGTGATCCTCACATTAAGAGCCAACAGTTCTGTCTCAGTGGCTTTTTGAGCCATCCCTGTATCTCTAAATACGACTTTAAAGACATGTGTATGTTCTCTAAATTTGATGACTTCTATCACTGTAGCCCAGCTGTGGTTGGTTTCAACTTCTCTTTTTAATTCTTCATTGTGATGAGACCCGACCCATAGGTCCAGATGTCTAAATATAACGCTTCTATGCGTTAGTATTTGGGGAGGTATTTTGGGAGCTAGTCCGATATTTTTCAGAACGTCCACTGACTTTTGTGCCGTCAGAGATTCGACGTCCTTCTCATTTTGGCACAGTGATACATAGCCTTAGGGATTATTAATTAATCTAGCCAAAGCAATATTGAGTTCTGAATATATTGTTGAGAATACTTTCCCTTTCTCGGGCTTTTCCCTGGTTAGGGTTTTGAGAGGGATCCTTGTAGTTTCCCGCATGTTTGTAGTGGATTTAGTGAACCATGATACCCTTACAGTTTGTATTAATGGAGGACAAAGGAAGGGGGGAAGAGGGCATTATAACTTCCCTACTTGAAAGTAATTTTATTTAGAGACCTTTTTGGATAAGGAGGGTAGAGAAAGATATATAATAAAGAATATTATATGTCCTTGTCCACGTACCTTTTTTCTTCTGAGTTTTCTTCTATGATTAGGATATAGCCCGTTATTTATTTCTCACGATTGTTCACTTGCACGGTTTGGTAGGGGGTCGGTGTAAGTAGATTGGTAATTATTTTCACAAGAGTCTACAGTGGTGAGTTCATGTAATTAAAAACTCTTGTTTTCACTTTGTTTGTTGAAACGTACCGGTGGGAGCACTGATTCTAATGGTTGAATGAGTTTAATCACTTGAGGAGAATACGCACGGAGTTCACTAATTGTATCACTTATTTCTAAATTTGGGGCAATCGGTCCCACTTTAGTATTAAAAGGCACCAGGCGAACAATGTTTGTTAATGTTTATCTAACGTTTTCACTATTTATACTACTTTCAGTGTTTGGCGAGCATCTGGTCACTCATCTAATATTAATTCACTTTTGCGCTGACTATTTTATTACCGTATTAGGCAATATCGTAATATTTTGTTTATGCACTTTTGTCACTACGGGTTTTCACTTCGAGTTCTCGTTGAATTAACTATCTTTTATGAAATGGAATGAAATGAAAGGGAAAGTGGGAGAAAAAGTTTTAGATCCCCGTGCTCCTCCCCCACCCCCGACCAGTCCCACCCTGAGGAGGAGCCTGGTAGGGGGAAGGGCGAGGCCTGGTTCCCCCGAGTTTCCCCGGCGCCCTCCTCTCTCTGGACCTGAAGGCACCGAGGGAAAAGAGCTCCGGAGAGGGGGAGATAGGAAGAGGAAGAAGAAAGAAGTAAGGATAGGACAGACTGAAATAAAGTTGGCCTGTAGACCTGCTTAACGTGAGACCCGGACCACGGTGTTTTTATGTTTTCCTATCTTTTAATTGTTACTATTTGCTGTACCTGTCCCTGGTGTTAGTGTTTGGCCCATCTTTTGATAGCGGTAAAGGAGGAAGATGATTGAAGTGGAAGGAAGTTGGAGGTTTGCAGAGAGGTGAAGGTGCGTGAAGGTCACATTAATCTCTGTACTATAAACTAATTTTAGAGTTAAGTTCGAAGTAAGTTAGAGTGAAAGTGTGTATGTTTGTTTATTTGTGTGGTTGTTTTGTTATTATGTTATGTGTTTATGAGATAGGCGTTCAAACCGTTGTTAGCGTTATATGTTTTCCTGCTATCTTAATAACTCGAGTTTCAGGGATTTTTGTAGCATAATTCTCGTATCTGTATCTGTTGTGTGGGCTTATGGGGGGGGGGGGGTAATGAGAATAGTCCTTGAAGTCGTTTTCTTCCGTTTTTCTTTCTTGAGGCGATCCATTTTATCTTGTCTTCTTGAGTTGGTCCTTCAGCGTTTTCCTTTACTTCCGTTTTCTTCTGGAGATTTCTTCGTAAAAGGTTTTGGACTATTGACTTTCGAACTCGGTACCGATAGATTTAAACGCTGATGTTCTTAGCCATTAAGCTACGGCTTAGCCCGTGGTGAGTTGGTAATTTAATGGGCTATTTATATTATCTATTTGGAAGGAATTTTTTCCTGATACATCTTCGCACCCCTAAAGGCTCATGTCCCTTGGTTATTTATTTGTTTACTTCTCTTCTTTATTCATGTTATTTTTCCTTTTTCGTTCATGTTCAATTTTTGGTTAGTTTTGTCATTCCTTGTAGGTATCAAGTGCAATCCGGTGACTTTGTCATTATTCGGGGGAAGGAGGTAACTTCCGCTCCAGGGGAGAGTATTTCAGCTAACCGAAATGAGGAGGGCTTCGACAGGAGTTGATGAGAGAAGTCGGAAAAATCAGTCGGGGGGCGATCGTTCAGTAGAATTACCTCCTGACTGGGGCTAATTCCAAATACACAAAATAGAAAATAGTCCAGCTGTCACTTTGCTTTGTTGCTAGCACTTCACTTGGATCCATAGGGAATCTTCTGGGGTCTGGACGAGACTTCTCAACTCTGTCTCCTCATGGGAGTAGAACTCTATTTATGTTTGAGGCTCTTCCCGAGGGGGGTTAGCGGGAAACAGCTCTACTCTTGAATGGCCTCGAATCTTCTCGTAGAGGCTATTCTAGTCCGCGTAAAGGTGAATCGTGGGAGACAGGGTTCGAGGCTACCGCTTGTGGAAGGGGAGGGGGGGGGAGGTAGGCTTACCAATTTAGGCCTAACCGGACCGTCTGCAGCACATGGAAGTTTCGTATGCTCAAGAGATTGCACGTGGGGGTTTCCTCACACATCTCCCAGCCGAAAGATGATGCTTTACAGAGCAGTTGCGTAGGAAAGGATCATCCCAACCCGTCAAACTAGAATTATCAAAGGTTTAGGGAAATTTTGACCTGTTACGACAGGTGTAAACATTAAAAAAAACGTAAATCTGAGCTCAGCGGAGAATTTACGAACATGAGCCTTAAACGGGTCGATTATAGAGAATTTAACCAATACAACTTTAAACAAAAGAAAAATAACAGGAGAACATTAGCAGCATTTCAGTGGAACCCCCCCAAAAGGATAAAATTTAATGGAGTCATTTATATGGGACAAGAAATACTCAACAATATTAGTGGACTAAAAAAAAAATCATAATTAGGAACATTAATGAGATAATATATATACAATTCACGTGGAAAACCTTCGCTCCCGCCGAAGTATGGATGAGGTAATCCACGGGTCCTCTAGCCTCGAAGATGGGGTAGGGTCCCTTTCACTGGCTAAGGATTTTGTTGCTTCCCGTGGGAAGTAGCACCAGCACTTTCGCGCCAGGCTTGAATTTTCGTTCTCGTGACTTAAGGCCCAATTAGGTCTCAAACCTCTCAATAAGTCTTTCTTCACGGGATACGTGACTCGTTTGTTACCTCGGGTGTAATCACGCTCGAGGGTTTTAGTTTTCTCCCAAAGGGGAAAGGGTTGCGCACTCCTTCTGGGCGCGGGAAAACTTATCGCTCCGGAGGGCTTGGAACTCCGGGTCAATAGGGATTTCCAGGAGAACAGGTGCACGGGATTCCAGGGCTGCCTGTGTACTGGTAATCACGGGCTGGACCATGGGATGGTCGTGAATTACGGGGTCCTGACCGAATAAAACGGAGCAGAACTGGATGGGGCCACTACCACTTCGGCACAACCGGACATATAGTCACACTCGATGTGACAACGAATTACTGGGAAACGACTGGCCCGTTCAAGGTAGTCATGGACCACCGCAAATTTCTTGTGGTCGGGCCCAACAGGGGGATGTAGGTCCTCAGACACTATAATGCAGGTGCACCTAGTGTCACGGACGAGGGTGGATACTCGACGACCGTTCACAGTTCCGTTCTCGAAATTCAATCCACCAGGGTTGTTCCCATTAAACAGAAGGTTTACCTGATGGACCGGGTCTTTGGCGGGCGTGGGAGGTTCGGGAGTCTTCTGAGGCGACGGAGGAGGATCAGGGGCGGCCCAGATTTGGTGTACTTGGTGGGACTGAGAGTTTGCGAATCGGCAGTTTTGAGGTCAGTTCGTGCGGTAATGGCCGGGAACTCCGCAGGTGTAGCAGACGATCAGGTTCTTTTGGTACGGCACAACCAGGGGAGAATAAAGTAGGGGCTTAACGTCTCGGTGTTTCGATGGATGGAAGTTTCTTGGCTTCGAGGGACTTGGAGCTTTGGTAAATCTTGGAACCAATTTAGGGCGGGTCTTAGGGCCATAAAATTTAGTTTTGGGGGCGATTGGGGGGCCTTTTTAACATCCTTAGGGTATAAATCGTGACTAGCCGCGTAAACATTGGCCTATTCCAAGCACTCCTTGAAAGTGGCGCAATGTTTATCCTTAATGAAGGCGCAAATTCGGGGAGCCACGGCAGCTAAAAGCTGATCCCTAAGGAAGAAGTCTAGAAGGGACTCGTAGACCTGGGGAAGTTTGCACTCATCCAGCTAACACTGAAGGTGTCTTTGGAGGATGTATCGTGTTGTCGAAATGTTTGGCCAGGGCGGATCTTTTCCTGGCGGAATCGGGAGCGGTAGAATTCGCTATTCATATGAACAGCGGCTAGCAATTCAGACTTTAACGTGGAATAGTCTAAAGTTGCTTCCGGATCAGGGATACGAAGATTTCCCTTAACTTGGCATTTAGGAGGGGAAGTAAGCGAGCGACGCCATCATTTTCGAGATCCCATATATTGATCTGATAGATTCTCTCAAAATGGGCAAAAAATGACCTAAAGTCCTCTCCATCATTAAAAGCGGGAAGGTAGACTGAAGGAGTTTTAAGAATTTCAACCCGGGAACCGATGGCTCATTTCCAGCTCATGCTGCCTAATTTGTTCACGTTCTTCCATCTCCATCTTAAGTTTCTTCTCCTCCATCTCCATCTTTAGTTTGTTCTCCTCCATTTTGTTCTTCTCCATCTCCATCTTCAGTTTGTTCTCCATCTCCGTTTTTCTTAGTTCCTCTTCCCTTCGCTCTGCCCGTTCGTTCCTCTCTTCTTCCTGTACGTAATTTAGCAGGTCTTTGCCCCAAAGACCTAACATTTCACCCTTACTCTTGAATTTTTCGAAGGATGACATTTTTACGCAGTTAACTGGTGGAACACTGATACCCGAACGAGCTAGGACACTACCCAGGCTAAACGAATACTTGAATATTCGTGAAGGCCTTGATCACAAAGAAAAATTAAGATACAGCTACCTACCCCTGCTGTTTCTAGATCTCCGAAGGTGGTTTTCCCCGGCTTAGGTATAAATATCATTTTGGATATCTTTAACTCATCGGGAAAGTATCCCGTGTTTGTACAGGCATTAAACACGTTCCTTATCTCTTCGAATATATTATCCGTTGCATTCTGGTATACTCAATAATGGAAGATTTAGATAATGGTAGAATTTAGATGGTAAAAGAAAGGTAGGGTTGCCTAGTTTAAGGGGCTTCGCAGGCATTTGTATACTCTAACTACTTATTTTTCCATTTTTTTTATTAATGTTGACTTGTGTATGTTTTTGTGTGCGTTCTTCTTTATGTTCTTCTGTGCATTTGTCTCTTCGTTTTGTTTACTTAGTCTTCGTGTATTGTTAAGCTTTCGAGCCTTTATTACTGCTCAAATTTAGTGTATTACCTCGTGTTTGTTCTGTTGTATTTGTTTGTTCTTTATTAATTGTGAGTTAAAATTTTTGTCTAGTAGTTTTTTGTGTCGTACTCTGTATTTTTTATGTGTAGATTGGTATTGTGTTTTCCTCGGAATAGAGTCTAGTGCTTGGAAAAAGCCGGGATGTTTATTCTGCCACCAGTTCTTCTTAGTTCTGGGATGATATCACTGGCCATTGTTGACCAGACCTATTTGGCCAGTTTCTGAGTTGTGATATTAATGGACTCCAGACGCTATCTGCGGCGCAGGTCCATTTGACGGAAATACTCTCTTCGTCTGATTTTATTTATGCAGAGTTTTGCACTCCCTGAAGACTTCTCATAGCGGTCTTGCTGGCCGTTTGAATCACTACTGCAGGGTAGATGAGCTTAGCCCGGAGAAGTATCAGGTATATTTTCTTGATATTCGCCGAGCTAAGATTTCTGAACCTATATAGCATAGTGATTTCTCTCTTCGCCATATTCTGCTTCTCCTTGTAGTGACTCGAGTGTCCGTGGTCGGAAATTTTTAGGCCCAGGATGGTGCCTTCGGCGGAGTAGCCATATCTTCTCCCATCTATTACAATGGGCCACGTCGACTTGCGGCAGAGCGGGACGATCTTAAATTTCTCCCTTTTTGTCCGGATTTTCCACCTTCTCTTGTATTGGTTGATGCTAGAGATCTCTGTAATAGTGTTGATCGCCTGATCCCTTGCTTCCCTAACCATACTGATGCACAATCTGCGTGACGTCATCTGCGTACTGCAGATACATCGTGTCCCTGTGTATTCGAGTAGGGAGGTCGATGGTAAAGACCAGGTAAAGCATAGGACTCAGGCAGCTTCCCTGGGGAACGCCCGCTTTGAGCTTAAATTCTGGTCCTTTGTGCCCTTCGATCATGATACGCGCCCTTCTGTCCATGATGAAGTTACAAAGGATCCTTTCCAGGACTGAGTCTAGCTGGAGACCTAGGATCTTCTATTGTAGTCCTCTTAGCTAAACCTTGTCGAGGGTTTTCTGCACGTCCCTCATCACGATGTCTACATAGTGACCCTTCGCTCGGCAATGAGCGATCTTCTCTGTTAGGAGCGCCAGGGCCGTTTCAGTGCCCCCTTTTGGTTGCAACCCATGTTGTTGTAGGTTATGCGCTCCCAACTCGTCGAGTTGATTTTTTAGCCTGTCGGCTATAATCTGCTCAAAGATCTTGCTGGGTATTTCTAGGAGAAAGATTATGCGATAGTTAGCCACTTGGTCTGGGGGTTATTCCCTTTCGGAATAAAGAGGATTTTAGCCATCTTATACTCGTCAGGGAAGTAGCCTGTATTCAGGGATGTGTTCATGGTATTCACCATGCCCTGAATAATTTGCCGTGAGGCATTCACTAGGTTGTTTTTAGCGAGCCCACACCAACAGGGAGCCCTTTGTTTGAAGGACCTTATGGTGTTAATGGTCTCTTAAATGGTCATAGGGCGCCCGTGGTTAACCATCTCTCTTTCTCTAGATACTTACCGGTGTAGGTGGGTCCTATGTATCATCGTTCCGAGGTCCTAGAGCAGTTGGTTTTCAAAGTCCTGGTCGAAATCGTCGTTCTCTTCAGGTGATATTACAAAGATCTCTTTCCAATGCCTTTTGAATCTCTTTTCGAGAGAATCTGGATGCTTTATGATGCTGTCGCCATCTTTTATTTTTATCCCAGGCCTGGGAGGCCATCCTCTAAATTTTCGGATGCTATTCCAAAAACTTACAGGATTTCTCTCCCTGTCTAGTTTGCCTATGATATCGTCCCAGATTTCTTTCTGTTTCTCGAGGATTATGTTATTTAGCTCCTTGCTTAGCTGTCTCATTCAGGCTGCCCTTTCCCGGTTTGGGCCTGTCTTACCGACTTCTTTGTAGACGTCCCTGTTGTGTTCTCTGGCGATTTCACTCATATCGTCCGTCCACCTAGGTTGTGAAAGCATTTTGTACGAGATGCTGGGGACGCATCTTTCGTCAGCTTGAATGAGGAGATTAGTGATCTTGTCAATCTCCTCATCAATTTCCTCAAGATTTTCGTCATCCAGGTCAGCTGGCTGGCAGGTGCAGAGCATTTCTCTGTACTGCCCCTAGTTAGCTTTCGCGTAACTTTTCCTAAGTGTGACGGGCTTGAGCATCGGTGCAAGCGAAATGGTGGTGATAATTGGGATATGATCGCTCGGGACCACTGGGCCTGGAGCGTTTGCAATTTTGAAGGGTAATTCTGGACTTGTTAACATAATGTCTGGTTTTGTCGCCGAGCATCATGTTAGATAAGTTGGAAAGTTTGGTCCAACTCTCCAGGGCCTATTTCATTCAAATAGTAGCTCCAGGTTTCGTCCCCTTTGGTCGACGCGCCTGTAGCCAGATGCACGGCAACTGGCGTTTAGATCCATACATAACAACGCTAGCCTTCTGTGCCCGAAGATGGTGAAGAAGTTTTTAATCGGTAGGTATTGTCGCCTGGACGGCTGGTAGGCTGCCGCCACAGTTAGGCCTACAACCAGGGTCGGGATCTCGACAACCATGAATGATTTGTCTAAGTCCGGTAGTGTTTTGAACTTTATGTTTTTCCTGATAACGATGGCTGCGTCATCATATCTTTCTCGTGTATGATTCTTTTGTATTATCATGTAATTGTGTATTTTTAGTGTCCATGTTTGTGTTGACGCCGTGTTCTGATATGAGAATGATGTCTGGGTCTACTTTACGGAAGATGTTACGGTTCTCCATCTTCTCCATGTTTTCTTGTTCTTGTTTTTTTGTTCTTTTGATGAGTTTTAAGTGTTGTGGGGTTTGCCGTTTCTTATCTTCTTGTATTCTGCATCACTTAAGGTGATGAAGGAGTCTTTGTGCAATTTTACAGTGCCCTCATGCATCACTTGCTCAATATCTGATTCTCGTTCTGGTGCTGAGTATGTCCATTTGATTATTTTTGCCGGATACCCTGATATATCTCCTTGGGGAGAGTTTCTCGGGGTATGAGGTCTGCTTATTCGTTATTATTTTTAGGTTGATCTCCTCTCCATTGTACTTATAGGTACGTTTCGAGGTCTTCAACCTACTTCTTGAGCTTAAGGGGCTCTATGTCGCTCTGTTTTCGGCCTTCTCAGCATCAGATTGTAAGGATGATAGGCTCGCGAAGGTGTACTATGCTTCCTTGATTCTTCTCGCCGCTTTACTCTCTTTCTCACGACGCCTTTGTGCCTCCAATCTTGACTTCGTCCTAGGTGTATTTATTTTCCAAGTCGTGGCCCCCGCTTCTTTTCAGACCCTGGTGGTCTTTCCTCTGGGGGAAATGGAGTCGCCGGTGCCTCTGGTGCACTCTTTGGCAGGAATTGTGGCTGCAACACGTCTCCCGATGGTGAGGCAACCGGAAACCACATCTCTGACATGCCGTTCTTTTTCATCATGAAATTTAGTGTCTTCGCGAACGATCCTGGGTTCGTAAGATTATTTACGTGCGCAAATACTCGTAGATGCACGTAAGAATCTTTGTCGAATTCTTATTCTCCAGCTTGAGATAAGTCTTCGGCTGCTTCTTCTCGGTCATTCTTGTTGCGGCTGATCTTGTTGCTTGGGCGTAAGAGGTAGTATTCCTCCTCGTTTCCTCAGCTTTCTTTTTCCTTATGATTTCTTTCTTTTGGGGACAGGACATGGCCATCGCCCCGTGGCTCAGTCTGCAGTTTGGGCATCTTTCCGTCGCTGCCATGCATTCTCACCATCCGTGGCCTTTTCCACTGCATCTAGAGCACGTGATTCTTTGTTCCTTATAATCCTTTGTTGTATTGTGTTCCATCTTGAAGCACCGGAAGCATATCTGGATGGGGGTGAACTCTTCCCTCTCTATTTGGTCTCCACTGATTTTAGCGTTGAAGAGTAATAATCTTCTTACCTTGGCCTTTCGGGCCATTTGTGTTTCGCTAAATATGATTTTGAATGCATGTTAGAGTTCAGTGTTGTTCCGTTTATTACGGAACTTCACTACTTCCACCACATTGGCTCACGACTGGTTTCTGTTAACTTACTCCTTGATCTCTTCCTTATTGTGTTGACCGATCTAGGGGTCGAGCTGTCTGCCCACGACGCTGCGATGTGCCTGGATCTGAGTGTAGAGGGGGGGGGGATGCTGGGGTGGAGGTTATCTCCTTTAGTACCAGTTGTCCCTCTTCTTTTGTCAGCGTCTCCACATCTGCCTCTTTCTCGCAGATTGCGACGTAACCGGCTGGGGTGTCGATTAGTCTGGGGATAGCCACGTTCAGCTTACGGAAGACCGTCTCGAAGACTTTGCCACGATGTGGCTTAGGTTGTCCACCTATTGTCCTCAGTAGGACTCTTGTGGCTGGATGGGACGCCATTTTGGTGCGTTTGCTGCCCCTCTGACTGGGGGTGCAAATCTTCTTTACCAAACTCTCTTTTTCCTTGGTTGGTTACATGGCCTAAATTTTACGTGTGTGTGGGAATCGCTTTTTAGATGAATGATAACGGATGAAGCCTGGTGGGATCCTCTCAGGGGTGTGATTGTATGGTGGACTTATTATATAGGGAAGAGAAGATTGGGGATAGTGAGAATAAAGCATGAGATAGTTTTTTTTATTGATGGGGGGGGGGGAGTGTTAGTGTTGTGAGAGAGTAAAAAAATAAAAGAAAGCCAGGTTACTGGCTGATCTATTTCTCCTGATGTTGCTCTTTTCTTTATTATCTTCTAATTGCTTTTAGGGTTGTCTTTTAATGGTTAATTCTAAGTTTTTTTTGTACTTTGCCTTCTTATTATCAATGTCAAAATCTTAATTTTGTTTCTTGGGGTACCTTTCGTTAATGTACTTCAAAGTCGATTTCAAATTCTGTATTTATACTGTTCATTTTATGCTTTGTGTTAGTTTGTTCTAAAGTTTCATTTATTTTATGTAGTTATTTCCTAGTTCTTTGTTTTTGGGCATTCATGCCTTTGTGATAGTTTTGTATTGCTTGATTTTGCTATTTATTTCCGTATTGTATTGCTTTTTATTTGGTTATTTCGTTTTCCACATTCTTGTATCTGATTATTTCTTTGCTTTGAAGTTTTTCCACTTGCCGTTTTTAATTGTCTCAAATATATCCTTCTTGATGATTCTGACGTCGTTGGGAAAGATCCTTATCTTGTTTTGTTCCAGTAGACTTTGTATAATACTTTCGTCATGATTTGTCATTTAATTCCATTTACAGGCGCCTTTTTCAATGCCTTTATATATATCATTCAATTTAGTACCTTTGAGTAGGGGATAAGCCTCGTTTACGAAGATCTTAAGTTTGAAGTCTCTTGTTTCGTAACGACAGCCTTCCTCTCTTTCCGTTTCGCTTTCCGTGTCAGTTTGTGTGTCCCATTCGGTTTGGTTCTCTTTAGTTGGGTGTTTTCTTGTTTTCTTTTGGCTCTTCTTTCCCTAATTTTGTTCATTCTCTGAAGTTTCTGTTTCTTTTTCCTTTTCATTAGGTTCGTCGGATTCAATTACTTCCTCATTTTCTTCCATCTTTGCAACTATATTCAACATATCATTTACCTGAAGGGTTTTGCCCGCCGTTACTCCGTATACTAGTGCCGAGGGGGGGGGGTTCGGGGGAAACCACATCTTTCTAACTCCGTTTTTCTTAAGGAGAAGATTGATCGTTTCTGAGAAAGTCCCCGGTTGTGCGATGTTTTGTACGTGGGCGTACATAATGCAGGCTAGAATATCGAGGCCCGTTCCCTCGTTCACATTAATGTTAATTTTTGGTTCTTGGGTTTGTCTCCTTTATTTCTTTTACCGTAGCTTTTGCTACACTGACGTATGTTTGGTTTAGTTTAGAATTCTTTTCTTTCTGTTGTTCCTGCTCTTTCTCGTTTATTATTTCTTTTCTTTTTGGACAGTTTACTGCCATGCTCCTTTGTGGCCCTTGGCAGTTCACGCGCTTTTTTGTGGTTTCCTTGCATTCTCTAAAGGTGTGACTAGTGCTTCTACATTCAGAGCATATTTTTTTATCCTTGTTCGGGTAGTTCCTTGTGACGTGATCCTGGATGGCATATCATTGGAAACAGGTCTGAACATTAGTGAATTTTTCTATGTCGATATTTTCTGGTGGTATTCGCATTCCGAATACCAAAATTCCGTTGTTCGTAGCTTTATAGGCCATCTCCGATAAAATACACACTACTTTGAAAACATGTGTATGGTGGCCGAATTTGATTAGCTCTGCAATTTTGAGGTATTTGTTTTCCCTTTCCAATTCTTCTTTGAGTTCTTCATTTGTGTGCGAGCCGACATAAAAGTCTACTTTGCGGCACACAAATGAACGGTTCGCCATTAATTGTGGCGGTAGTTTCGGTGATAAGCCGATTTTGCTCACAACTTTTAGCCCATCGGTTGCCACCATCTTTTCAACGTCCTCCTGATTGTGGCAGAGTGCCACATAACCGTTTGGTACTTCTATGAGTTTCATTAGCGCGATTTTCAAGTCAGTATATATGGTCCTGATTATAGTTCCTCTATCTGGTTTTGTTTTTCCTTCCTCGGTCCTTAGTGGCAGTGTTTTATGCTCTTGGTTCATGTTTGTATTATGGGGTCCTTCGCCCCCAATTATCCCGTAGACCCGCCTTAGCTAAAATGGCTGATATGATGTGATGAATGATGATAAGATGGACCCGGGTGGGCTTCTCTCGAGTGGTGAAAAGTGACAGGCTTTTTGTTGACTAACGCGGAATCAACCGTCGCTAGCAGGGGTGCCGCATCCTCGAGGGAATTGAAAACCGCCGCTGCGTCCTACCATACATTGAGACGGTTGCGTATCCCACATTGGTCTTGGGGATTCCCCACAGGCATGCAAGCCTCTATTTTAGGCGGAGTTTTTATTCCCGCTGTGGATTTTCAAAAAAATTATTTTCATTTTAATTTAATTAAATTTAAATTGAATTGAATTTGTGAATTTTAATTTGAATTTAAGTTTTTTGCAACAATTGTGTTTACTTTCGAATTTATTTTACTAAAGAAACCTGCGCATTACTCTGTTTTTTTTCTGTATTTTGTCGGTTTTATCATGCGTATTTAGGAGTCAGATCACCGTCAGACTGTAATTTACTGCTCTTGAATGGTCTTACTTGTAAGTCGATTTCGATGTCTAAGTGTGTAAGAGAGAATTTAGGGGTTAAGCGGGCTCCAATAAGTTGCCATATCCTCTTAGCTCTCTCTTGTAAGGAGTAGTGTCGTAGAATGCCCCCCTTTTTTGTTCTAAGAGTGCGGGGAGTGCTAATGTTGTTATTTTAAAGAAGAGAGCCGTTGGAAACACGTAAGGATATAGAAAAACGCACAATAATTCCCCAAATAAACTTATATTTTAACTTCAACAATTCAATACACAAAAATTAACCATTAACTACAGAAATACTGCGAATATTATAATATACAATAATTAATTCAATTAGATGGACCCTCGAAAAATTGGTTAATTTCGCTACACACTTGAATATATAAGATTTAGGCTTACGGACTCTACTGGAGTTTAAATACCTCAGGAATGTTATTGTCTCACGACGCGTGCTGCCTGGCCAGACATAGGTGGGCGGGATCACGAGGTCCTTTTGGCGAGAGTAGCAGCTGGGGGGTCCACACGGTATTCAGGGGGGGGGGGTTCTTCAAGGACGAGAACAATTCGGTGCTTTAGGTGACACCAAGGTAGTCGTAGTCTCTCTGGCGAGAGTGAGTCGAACTTGGTTCTTAAACCAAGTTAACTTGGAGTTCGGCGTAACCACCGAGTAACGAGCTCGAGGGGGAGGTTTTCTCCTTCGTTACTTAATTCCTCATGGGCGAGGACTGAGCTCGGGGAGGGTCTTCTTCAAGGGCAGGGATCGAGGAGGGAGGGTTTCTCTGACGAGAATAAGTTTTCTTGAATAAGTTAACTTAAAGGGTCGGTTTGGTAACCAGGAACTAGCTCAAGGATTAGCTTCTTCTTAGTTCCAGTCTTCCTTAAGGGCGAGGATAACGGAGGGAGGTTTCTCTGACGACAATAAGTTGAACTTGGTTCATCAACCAAGTTAACTTATGAGATTGGTGTGGCCACCGAGTAACGGGCTCGAGGGAAAGCCTTTTCCTTCTTCTTTCCTTAATTCCTCAAGGACGATGAATATGCCTGGTGTTTAAGATGCACCAGGATAGGAGGAGTCTCTCTGACGAGAGTAAGTTGAACTTAACAAAGTTAACTTAGCGTTCGGTTTGATAACCAGGGACTAGCTCGAGGATGAGCTGCTTCTTAGCCCCTTAAGGTAGGTAGCCCTGCCTCTCTTGCAGGGTACTTCTTGGTCTGGTGAGCCAAGTAATCTACCAATCCAGTCTCGGTAGCCCGATCTTAATCCGGGGACTTTGTCACCTGGAGCATGACGTATTCTACTAATCCAGTCTAGGTAGCCCGGTCTTAATCCGGGGAGTCCGTCACCTGGAGACTGACGTATTCTACCAATCCAGTCTAGGTAGCCCGGTCTTAATCCGGGGACTCCGTCACCTGGAGACTGACGTATTCTACCAATCCAGTCTAGGTAGCCCGGTCTTAATCCGGGGACTTCGTCACCTGGAGACTGACGTATTCTACCTCGATTTTCCTCACTGTTTATTATTTATACCTCGTTACCTAACTGGGGGAGTGGTAAGAGGGGAGGGGGGCTTGAGGACGGGCCCAGGAGGGTTCTTATGCCAAACGGCTTTCTAACCAAGTCTTACATCGGCTCCTCGTTAGCCTTCGAGCTTGGGAGAAACACGTCTCCAATTTCTTACTTGACGTGAAATTGAATCTCACTCTCCTGGGGAAGATCTTGCATTTTAACCTTAAGGGCTTTCATAGTGACGAGTGGTGCGGCGCTGAGGTTACGCACTTGACCCAAAGGTGCTTGGGGCCGGATGTCTTTGCGGTAATCGCCTCGTGACTCCACCGCGAGAGAACGGGGGAGTGACGATTCTTCTACAAGTAGCACAGCTTTGTTCTGGATGACTTGAAGTTTCGCAATGTGTATCTTGGCGCTCGAGATCAGCGGCACTGGGGTGTACAGGAGTCTCGACCGAATGCACGCATTGAATATCTTGAGTTTATTTGATGGATTTAGTTCACGGAACTTATAAAAGTCCCTCAAATATCTCTTGGTTTTCGCGACTGTTCGCTCGATATGACTCTTGTAGCTCTCTGTGGTGATTTTGAGTGCCAGAACCGTCCCTTCCAGGCAGTAGGGGATTCGCTTTCCTTCTACACGTATATCATTAAAGGTCTTGCGAAACATGGGAATTATTTTGAATTTTGGGGCATTAGTTGATATCTTCCATTTCCTCTCGAAAGAGTTCATGTTAGATATATCCCTAGCCGTATTTTTTGCCATAAATTGCCTGTGAACATAAGTGGCGGTACAAATTTGCGATATGTCGTCAGCGAACTAAACGTATATCGTACCCTCGAAGAGAGCTTGTGGTAAGTCGCGTGTAAAAATGTTGTATAAAAGGGGATTGAGACAGCCCCCTTGTGGCACCCCTGCTTCGAGCTCGAATTCAGGGCCTTTGTGTTCTTTGATATGAATGTATGCTCTCCTCTCCATTATGTAGTCACATAGAATCCTCTCAAGAATGGGGTTGAGGCCTACTTGACGGATCTTAAATTGTAGTCCTCTCTTCCAAACCTTATCAAAGGCTTTTTTGACATCACGGAGCACCAGGTGGGCATGCCTTTTGTCTGCCTTGATCTTGGCCCGCTTTTCGGTGACAACGGTTAGTGCCGTGTCAGTCCCTCTTTTCATTCTGAAGCCGTGTTGCTGCTTGTTATGCAAGTTGGCTTCGTCGAGAAAAGAGCTTACTCTATTAGCCAATATCTTCTTGAAGACTTTGCCAGCAAATTCTAGGAGAGATATCGGTTGAAAGATGGCAGGGCAGTCCGGGGGCTTTCCCGATTTTGGGAAGAAAATCATTTTGGCCACTTTCCACTGATCAGGAAAATAGCTCGTGTTCAGAGCGGCGTCCATGATGTTAAGTAAGCCACTCCAAACGTTAGGCGGGGCCTTAATGAAATTTTCCCGGGTCAGCCCTGTGGTACCCGATGCTCTTTGACGAAAGGATTTTAGAGCAACGGAGAGCTCTTGAGCAGTTATTTTACTCCCATAACCATCCATCACTCTTTCCTGCAAAACAGTGATGAAGAGAGGTTTTTGTATATTCGTGTATTTAACTGTTGGATTGTCATTTTCTTCAGGGGTAATTTTGAAGATTAAAGACCAGAAAATCCTAAACATTTCCTCAATCTCTTCAGTCTCGTCAATTTCTTTACCATCGTGAATGAGTGGAATTAGTTTTTGTGGAGGTTTTTCTTTTAAACGTTTAAATGTCTGGCGGAATGTGTGTGAGTCTCTTTCTATGTCGAGTCTTTCTATCAGTCTGTCCCATATAAGTATCTGTTGGTCCATAATTAGTGTCTGGAGTTCATCTTTAATCTGTCTTATTCTTCCGTGGGCATTGTGGTTCAGGCATATCAGCTCTACTACATTAGACAGGTCCCTATATTATTGGGCCAGGGCTTTCATAGGAGGGGTCCAATGGGAAGCTGGAAGGGTTTTATATTTATTACGGGGAATACTATTTTCGTCGGCTTTAATTAGTTAGTCAGTGATTTTATCCAGCTCCTTTTCTATTTCTTCTAAATTGGCATCAAATAAAGGGCCGGGGATATAATTTAGAAGGTAAATTTATAGCTTTCCCAGTTTGCCTGCTTATACTCGTAGCTTTTGCGTTCTGGGACTGCAATTTGAATGGGGTTTACGCCTACTGTAATTTTGATAGCCTGGTGGTGACTCGGAATGATGGGGCCCAGTTCAATGTAGTAGTTATAAGGAAACCTGATGCTAGATAGCTCTATATCAGGTTTCGTTGCTGCTCTTCCGGTTATGTATGTCGGGAATTCTGGTCCGATCCTTGTCACATATTGTCTGTCAAGTAGTACTTCGATGTTTCTGCCTGCATTGTTGTAGGAGGTATACCTCGCCGCTGCACACCCTGCCTTCAGATCTTCAGCAAAAATTACATTTTTCGTATGGTTAAAAATTCCTAGAAGGTTTTGCATGGGCACATAGTCTCGTCTTAGGGTTTGGTACCTCGTAGCCACGACCAACCCCCCTAGGGCAGTACCTACTTCAATGGCAAGGTATGATTCATCTAAGTCACCTAGTTTTCTGTATTTTAGTCCTTTTTTGACGGCTATTGCGCAGCCGTCATACCATTCCTGGCTATGGTTCTTGCTAATGACGTCGTATTGAAGTATTTTTAATTGTTTTTGCACGGTTAGTCCGTGTTCGGAAATAAGTATAATGTCAGGGTCACTCTGTCGCATAATATTGCCATAGATGGAACCTTTTTCGCCCCACCCATTGACATTCATATTTATAATCGTAAGTCTGTTGGTCATTTTGTGTAATGTTGGTTCTTTAGTGTGTGGGATTAAAGACGACGCTTATTCTGATCTACTTTAGCCACATGGGGTGTACTGGGCGGGGTGCGTTCCCTGCCGTTTCTTTTTTTCCGGAATTCAGTGTCCGTGATCGTGTGGAAGTAGTCCGTGGTCAGTTTGATCTTGTTTTGTGCGAGGGCCTCCTCTACCTGCCGCTCCGGAACCTCATCTGAGCATTCCCACTTGTATCTTTTACTCCTAAGACCCTTCGATACTTCGTAGGAATCAATTTTGGTTGGGAAGGGAGCCGATTCGGGGGCATATAATTTCAGGTTAAAGATTCTCGCATGATACTTTAACTGGTTTTCCCTCCCATGTGATGAGGAGGTAGACCTTGGGCCACGAGTTTTCGAGATTTTTCTCGACCTTGGAGACCTAGTCTCCTTGAGTCGCACTGCTTCCTTGGTTGGTGTGTGCATCTGTGTTTTTTTTTTTTACTGTGGTGACTTTTTTTGGTGAAAGTGGTGCCCGTTTTGTGTCTGTGTCGTAGAAAAGGCTCCCGACGATATACTATACATCTATTCGTTTTGGCGATTATTCTATATTCGAGTGCAGGGCTTAATCAGATTGCCGAGTATAACTCTACGTTAATAAAGAGGGTTGGAAAGGGCTTATCTATCTTCAATATACTTAAGAAATGGAACGGAGCCCAAGGCTAAATAATATTGCAAGCATTAATAAAATAGAATTTTATTAATTAATCTAACAAAACAACACATGGAAAATATTTACATGACGGGGGATTAAAATGGGAGATACACAATGAAATGAAAAAGGTCATAGGATAAATTTGACTAAGCGGAGGATTAAAATTTGGAGAGACTTTAATGACAAAACAAACAAGAAGGGAAAGGGTTGACTAAATCCGTGTTAAAGCACGGAGTTACGCTGGCACAAAGTTAAATAGTTAAATGCAATTCGTAGCTTACGTATTTATAAGGTCGTCGTACAGATGAAGGCGATTTGAAGGGATGACTTCGGTCCAACTGGCGATTTCTTTGCCAGTAGGAGGGGTTTTTAGGGATGTTTTCCTTAACGAGGAGGGAAGGACAGACTTCAAATAGTATGAGCGAAGTGGGGCTCGGAGTTACAAGCGATCCTTGAGATAGGATATCGGAGATGTTCTGGAGGAACAGTTGAGGTTATTGGTGTAACCAAGCGTTCTCTAGAAGAATGTTAAAAGGCGGGAATTAAATTACCACTGACATGACATCAGGGGAACGAGAACCGTTTCTTGTCGAACGGGCTCGAAGAACAATGACTGTTCTAAAGTTGTTCTCTTCTGAACAATTGAACAACAGGGGGGCCCTATTGACTTAGCGTCTCGAGGGGCACAAATATTGGCACTCAAGGATATTGTCCTCTTCTGGACAATAAGGGGGTTCTCGGGGTAGAGAGTTCATAGGTGCACAAGGGGGGGACCGGATCGGCGTGATGCCTGATGAAGGTAATCGCGATCTGATTCAAATGCGAAACTCCATCGCATAAATAGCCGGAGCCAGCCCCTCGGGGTAAGGAAAAATAGGGGACTTCCATGGAATGTTCCACTAGCGCTCAGAACAATCTTATCTTCCTATAAGCCTAATTCAATCTGGCCAGATCGACGCCTGCAGGCAAACGGGGGATTGAACCTCCTTGATTAAACTTGGAGCGGGGGAAGATAATCGGGAAATGTTGGGCAATAAGAACGCCATGCTACTCTCTTCTCACAGGATGCACGTGGGAAGCATGAGTTTCAATATGTGATAGAAGCGATTCGCGGCCGCCTTAGGCAATTCTATCACACCCTGTGATTATTTAGGTTTGTTTAGTCGGGAGGCTCGTGAGATGACTGTGTTCTGTGGTGTTGGCACTTTTTGTCACTTGTCTTGGCACTGAGGAGCTACCGTAATACACATGACCTCTTCTGAAGGAGGGTTGTCGGGAAACCACATCTCCTGCACCCTGTTCTTTACGAGCATGCGGTTGACTTCTGTGGCAAAGGTACCAGGTCGTGTTATGTTAGCAATGTGTGCATAATTAATGCCGCACATTATTTTCGTAGAATGCTAGTTTCAATGTGAAGATAGGTTTTCATCTCCTCTGTTTCACGTTTAAGTTTAGTTCGTTTATGTATCTCCTGTTTTTTGACTGGACATACCATAGACATGGTCCAGGGGAGACCTTCACAATTTAGGCATTTTGAAGTAGTGTTCTTACAGTCACGCCAAAAATGGTCGCGACCGGCACAGATGGAGCATAGTTTTAGGCTTTTATTCTTGGGGCAGTTGGAAGTGACGTGTTTGCCATACTTGTAGCACCGAAAGCACATTTGCGAGTCGACAAATTCCTCAAGTTCCATCTGTTCTAGGCAAACTCTCACGTTAAAGAGCAGTAAACCGTTTTCTTTAGCCTTTTGAGCCATAGCAGTGTCTTCAAATACAACCTTAAATACGTGCGTGTTTGTTTGAATTTTAATACCTCAGCTACCTTTGCCCATTCGTGGTTCCTTTCGATTTCCTCTTTGATATCCTCTGTCGAGTGGCTCCCAACCAAGGAGTCGAGGCGCCTGAAGATCAAGCTGCGGTGAGTCTTAATTTGTGACGGTGTGGTCGGTTTTAAGTTGTGGTCTTAAGGCATTCAACAGCTTTGCCCAAGGTCAAGGCTTCACAGTCAGCCTCTTTCGCGCAAATGGCTGAGTAACCATTATTTAAGTCTATTAGTCTAACCAAAGCGATGCGCAGGGTTCCATAAACTTTCTCAAAAACCTTTTCACGATCCGATTTTGGGCCCTCCGAGGGGACCCGAAGAGTGATACGGAGAGTTTCCCTCATCTCTCCTGCATCCTATAGTAGGATAGGGGATGAATATGTATAATTATGTGTGTACACTTAAAAGCGGTTTATAAAAAAAGAGGGAGCAAAAGAGAAATAGGGGTCAATGTCCAAATGCCATTATATTACTTTACCTTGATTTTTAACTTCCTTCAGCTTGCATGTGGGCCAGGTGAGGCTTCGGCCCCTGTCTCCACGAAGAGTGAAGATTCTCCCTTCACCTTCCTAAATCGTAACCAGTGGTCCACTTTTTAAAGCGTATCCTGCTTTTTTACTTTTCTCAGTTTTTTCTACACTACTCGAAGCGAGTATCACAGATCACTTTTGCAAAAATTCACTTTGCACAATTTCGATCCAAAATTTGTCACAGCCGTATAGCAGACTTGTTAAGGCAACCAGAGCAGTCATGGGCTGAGTTTTTGCTGGGAGTCTGCTTTACCAAGCTGAACGTGAGTCGTCTATCAGCGATCCAAGCGGCGAATCCTTTTTTTTTCTAGAGAAAGTTGTAAAAAAGATGGGGTGACTAGTTAATATAAGAGAGGGGGAGGGAAAATAGTGCAGAGATGAAAGAAGCATTAGATTTTTAGTTTAGTTGTCCGGTGTTCGGGCCATCTCCATTGGTTTTAATTCTTAAGTTTTTTCGTAAACTTTTTTTTTTACATATTTAAAAATTATATCTATATCTCTCTCTCTCTATATATACCGGGTTTCCCAGGAAAAAGTTAACCGTACTTTGAATAAGTATAACTCAAAAACTATTGGAGGCTTTTGGGTGCTGTAAAAAGTCTTTTATTCTATGAATTTCATTAAATTTTCTTTTATGATTTTGATACACTAATGGGTTTAGTGGAGGCTATCAAAAATAGGTTTGCACAAGGAAGTAAAATAATGAAACGAAGCCTAGGAAGGCTAGGCTCTCGTGCACTTTCAAGAGAAGCGTAGGGAGCCTAGGTTGCCTAGGTTACTGCGCGATTCTTCAAGCAAAGCCTAGGCCATTTTAGAGTGGTTTTTTAGCCACGCTGTGATGTGGTCTCGTCATTATTGCTTACTAAGCAAATTAGAGAGTTTTTGTGTTAAGGTTTACTTCCATAGAACCTTTTTAATCATGCAAAAGATCAACACGTATTTGTAGTCACAAACTTTATTAAGACTGGCAGTATTAAACAAGTACAAGATTCATTTGAACAACGTTTTCCATGTAGGTACCCACCAAGCAAGCCCACAAGTTGGAAAAATGTTCGCAAATACCAACATAAAGGAACATGCTTAAATCTAAACAAAGGTCGATCGGGTCGTATGAGATCAGGAGAAAATGTCGAAAATGTTCCGATGACACTTCTTCAAAATCCACATGTTTCAGTCAGAAAGAATGGGTTGCAATTGTCAAAGTCATCATTTAACCACATTATTAAACATTACTTAAAATGGCATCCCTATAAGTGGCATGCAAGACACAAGGTTCTTGAAACTCATTTTCCTCGTCGTAGACAATTTGAAGAATGGCTTTTCCATAAACCTGCTGTTTCTTGGAAAACATTGTGTTTGGTGATGAGGCAGCCTTTTTCATGAATGAAAAGGTAAATAGCCATAACATTCGGCAGTATGCGCCGCTGAACCTCCCCTCCACCAGCGTTCAACTTTGACACACGTATTTGGCAGCAAAAAGTGTCTCTGTGGATCGGAATATGCGGGAATGGCTATCTTGTCGACCCATTTTTTACGAGAATAACTTAATGGTGCTACCTACCTGAACATGATCAACGAAAGGATCTTCTGGAAACTTAGCCAGATTTATGGCAATCAATTCAATAGACTTTGGTGGATTCAGGACGGCGCACTAGTTCATAGACAGCTTGCTGTAGGAACAAACCTAAGAGAAACGTTTGATAACCGCATTGTCGCGCTAAATCATGCAATTGAATGGCCCCCAAGACTTAACATCGTGCGATTATTTATTATGGAAATATCTAAAGAATAGAGTGTATTCTACTCCACCACAAAGCATCAACCAGTTAAGATATATTATCACACGTGAAGTCAATAGACTTAAGGAAAATCACAAGTTAATTCTAAAATTCTTTTAATCAATGCGATCAAAGGCGCAACTGTGCTTGGAAAAAAAATGGAGGACATGTGGAAGGAAACGGTGCTTAGAAAATTAGAAAAATAATTTCAATTACCCATATGAAGAGGTTTTATTGTTAAAAATGGATTTAAATATATTTGTTGATATTAACTTCGAAGTTTCATTATTTTACTTCCTTGCGCAAAACTATTTTTGATAGCCTCCACTAAACCCATTAGTGTATTAATATCATAAAAGGGAATTTAATGAGATTTCCAGAATCAACAGATAAATAGTTGTTAAATTTGTTTTGTTTTGCTGGACTCTAAAACCTCCAATAGATTTTGAGTTATACTAATTCAAAGTACGGTTAACTTTTTTATGGGACTCCTTATATATATATATATATATATATATATATATATATATATATATATATATATATATATATATATATTATCTATTTATTTAGTTTTTTTTGTTCATTCACTTAAATCTTGGGCTTCGCTCGGCTCTTTTGGTGTTTGGGAGGTAATTCTTATATTTTCCCTCTTCAGGATCGAGGATGCCAAGTGTATCGTTAGGGAGAATGCTTTCCAGTTTCTCCCAAATTTCTCTTCCTGTTTTGTAGACGAACAGGTTCAAAGGTTCAATTCCTGTTTGCTCGTGCAGGCTTCTCGAGGTCCGGAAGTCGAACCACTTGGTGCCAGTGATGAAACAAAGTCTTTGGATTTCCACTATTTGAAGCATCGACATGTTTTTGTTAGATGCTGCGTTAAGTGGTATACTGGGGTACGCTAGTTTTGATCTAACCAAACTGATGTATAACATTTTCTTGTTCTCTATTGTGAGGTTTCTAATTCGGTTAAGTTTGTCTAGTTTAGCTTTTGCATATCCAATTCTAGTGCTCACGTGTTTGCTCATTCCGGAACTGGATAGTCTGCATCCGAGAATAGACGCGTGAGGAGAGTATTAAATTTCAATGTCTCCTATATTGAAAGGGACGGTACGATGTCTCTCTATTGCAGCTGCAGAGAACTTTGACACATTTATTTGGATTTTGCCGCGTCTTTCAAAGTTAGAGATTTTTGCGGCTTCTGCTACCGTGGCTCTGGCCATCAGCCTTGCCGACTTTGTCCTCCGCACTACAACTTGGGTGACATCATCCGCGTATTGTATGTTTAGTGTTCTTCCGTCGATTGGTTTAGGGATATCACTCGTGTAGATGGTGAAGAGAGTGGGGATAAGGCATCCTCCTTTTGGAACACCGGAGGCGAGGTCGAAGGCTTCCCCTGTATGCTTTTCGAAGCCTATCACCGCTCTTCTATTGGTTAAATATCTACAGAGGATCTTTTCGAAGTGGGAAGTAAGTTTCAGTCTTGAGATTTTATATTTCAGGCTTTCGATCCAAACTTTATCGAAGGCTTTCTTTACGTCCCTGCAGACGACGTCAACCCAGCAACCTCTAGCTCGCCATGCTGCCGCGTTTTGCAGCATATGGGCTATTGCTGTCTCCGTGCCTCGGTGCTCTCTAAATCCGAAGGCACTGTCCTGGGCCTAAAGTTTTCCGATCATGGATACGCGAGGCCCTACACGGAGAGGCGGAACCTGGCGAAGAGAGAAATCTCCAAGCTATACAGGTTTAGAGACCTTAGCTCAGCCAACATCAGGAAGGTATACCTGATGTACGTCCGGGCTAAGCTCATCTATCACGCAGTAGTGACTCAAGCGGCAAACAATTCATCAATGAGAAAAATGCAGTGAGTGCAAAACACTGCATTACTACTGATCAACAAGGTCAGAAGGCGAGACCAACGCCGTCAGAGGGAGCTCCATGGAAGTAGGAAACTAGACCCTATCAACATCTTCACCAAATGATGCAATACCAGAATTACGGGAAATGGGTGGCAGAGTGGGCATCCCTGCACGACTCCGTGGGAATGCCACACGACGTAGCCGGTTACCAAGCACCAAACACTGTACACAGAAGAACATTACAGCAATATACACTTAACAGATACCCAATATACAACACAACAGTAACGAGACAAACACAGGATATCCACAAATTCAAACAATAACAACACAGGTTAATTGTCGAGCCAAAAGCTTTAAAACGCTTGAATGCTCAAGAATTTAACTAAAAATAAGTACAACAACATCTGACACACGAACAATAAGAAGAACACGCCTGCTACACTTAAATAAATCAATACATAATAGACACTACATAACACAAATAAGTAAAATAAAATAATCAAAAGTAAAAAGTCTGCGATGCCCTTCTACTAGGCCCCCTTCCATCTTAAAATCTTTATTTTTTTCACCTACTTTTATCTACTACTATCCAAATTTTTTTCTAAGAGTGACTATACCATCATTATTCGAATTTTTAGACTTGGAAGAAATCTAGAAGTAAATTAAGCTCACCGAATAGTTCACTGCCGGCAATGGAGGAAAAGGCGAGGAAAAGACACATCAAGAAAACGCCATTGATTTTCACCTTTTCCCCACGGAGACTTCAAGAACAAAATCTATTTTGTATAGAGCCACGTATAGCTGACCCATGATATAGTACTGCATACTGGGGAGTTAAACTTACAAAAGAGAAATACTAAAAAGCGGGAAGTTTATCTTCCTATTTATAAGGTTCAATCTGTGAACCGTTTAAAATTTTCAAACAAATGTTTATTAGGTTCTACCCCCACAGCCCTCCCTAGCCTATTATACTTTAGCATACCCTAGCATAGCATAGTATAGCCCTGTCTAGCCTAGTACAGCTAGACATACCTTAGCTTAGCATAGTATAAACTAGCCTAGCATTAACTATCCTAGACATGTATAGCCTATACTATCTTATTATACCTAATAAAGCATAGCTTAATATTGTCTAGCCTAACATACTATATGCTATCTAGCATAGCATTTTATAGCCTAAATTAGCATATTATATCTTACCATTGCACTTTATATCTTAGCATAGTATAACGTATTTAGGTTTGCCTAGCAGAGTATAGCATCTTATAGTCTAGTCTAGCAGAGTATCGGCCGAGTAATTATGATGTAATGCCAAAACAAAATAATTTCCGTGCTAATCTTGGAAATGTAAAACGACATAAGGGTTACAAATTTCACGAAAATCGGCCTAATAGTTATGATGTTATTGCCCTCAAAATATAATTCCCGGGCTAATCTAAGGAGAACTTTGGCATTTATATCATTCGAAAGAAAATGTAAAACAACATAAGGGTTTCAAATTTCGTTAGAATCGGCCGAATAGTTATGATGTGATTACAAAAAAAAGCAAAACGAGTACTGACTGACCAATCGACGACTAGACTTGCGAATAGACTCACACGCCACTGAAAATTATATTTCTTATGGTTCTTTTAATACTCCGAGTTTAGGGAAGTTTATACAAAATGCTGCAACATCACACTCCAAAGTCTTTGGATATTAACGCATATGGTGGGTTGGTCGTATAGAGTAACCATTTTACGAATCATTTCTCTGATCTTTGTTAAATAATTACACAGGCCTGCATTTGAAAAAATAATTCTGTTCCTGCAGTTTTCTTTAGTGATTCCTAACTAAATTGTTCTCTTAAATTGAAATATGACATTCATTTTGCTCAATCAGGTCTGGATTTTGTGATACAGCGCACTACTGTTTTTAGAAAAGGGCCATTTTTGAAAAAATCCCTTATTTTTATAAAAGTTATTTAATAAATTACAATTACTTGTAATAAAAAAAATACCGACTCAATTAGACTTTCTTTTAATTAATTTTAAACTTACAGACTACTTATGAGCTTACCCAGGAGTGCAAAGAAACTATTTTCCAAGAAAAGAAGTCCTTGATGACTTCCGCTTGTGAAGCGATGTTGGTTCGTCGCGTTTAAGACACCAGCAATAGTTAGCTAACATGTTGATGTCCCAGCATCCTTGATATCTTGTCTCCATCGTCTTTATTTCGTGGTGAAATCTTTCTCCTTCCCCGCTATAATCTCCACAGTTTGCTGGAAAATAGTCAAGATGTGACTGGATAAAATGCATTTTTATCGACATGCGAGCTCCCATTTTTACGAAGCTTTTCATAAGCTCATTTACATGTGAGATATATTCTGAGCTTCTTTTATTTCCCAGAAAACCGTCGATTACTTTACTAAACGCTCGCCATGCTTCTTGTTCACTGGCTTCCATTTGGTGTAAAAATGCTTGTCCTTTAACAGAGTTCTAATTTGGAGACCATCAAATATGCCTACATGGAGCTTGGCATCACTGATCTGTGGGAGTTTTTGCAGTAGATACTTAAAAGCTTGGCCTTCTTTGTTCAGTGCTTTGACAAAGTTCTTCATCAGGCCAAGTTTTATATGAAGAGGAGGCAGTAAAACATTTTTGGGAGGGACTAGAGGTTGAGCTACCACATTGTGGCAGCCAATTTGGAATGCCTCTCGAGATGGCCAGGCTTTTTGCTTATAGTGAAGACTATCCGCCCGGCTATCCCATAAGCACATGAAGCATGGATATTTTGTGTAGCCTCCTTGCATCCCAAGAAGAAGGCACACAACCTGAAAGAAAACATATTGATGCATATTGATGTACATGGTTTCTAAGAGCTTCTATTTTTTGCATAGGCAATTTTCACTAAGTTTATTAGGGGTAGGGAGAAACTAATATGTGTATAATATCCTTCTGCCATTGGTATTTAGAAACAAACATTCCTTGAAATATTTAACAAGTTCAATAAAGTAAAATATATCTTACCTTGAGATCACCACATATTAACCAGTTCTGGTTAGAGTACTTGATTGTATTAATCAATACTTTCATATTTTCGTAGCTTTCTGTTATCTGAACTAAATGGCCAATAGGTACAGATGCCATTTTATTGCCAATATTTAAGAGTACTGCCTTCAAACTTCTGCTAGAAGAATCAATAAAGAGCCTCCATTCACTTGGTTGGTAAGGAACGCCAAGTTCCTCAATTAAACCTTTTACATCATTGCAATACACCAAAGAGCTGCAAGAATCAACTGCAAAGAACTTTCGAAACTCTTCGTTTCTATTTCTGAACCAAAAGTATATAGTTTCTTAAGAGAGGAGGTTGCTCTCACTACGACGGGATGCAAGAAGTTGTGCGTTCTCTTTAGAAAGACCAAGATCTCTAGTCAAGTCATTTAATTGACCTTGAGTGAGTGGTCTTGGCAAAGTCATTGTAGACGTAGGCTGATATGTCACTGAAGTGTCAGTGTCATCCACTTCTATATCTTCTATATTGTCTTGTAGCTCAGTATTTTAAGGTGGAGAAGGAACTGGAACTCCTGGACCATGTGGTTGTGGTTTAATGGCAGAAGGAACATCAGGATAGACTACAGTGTGTTTGTTCTTCTTATTGACACCTAAAAAAAAGTTTCGCATACTTAATTTACATACTTTTAATTCACTCGACCCTCCTTTCCACATTTTTATACACATTTTTCATACCAGGTAAATTTACAATTTTTAAATACAATCAATTTTTATATACAATTTAACCACAATTTTTCTACCAGCATATTACACTCTTTTTATACACAATTACAATTTTAATAGGCTACCAAAAGATTTGTATAAACATTTCTAGATTTGTCAAGGACTATATTGTTAAAGTAATTATCTCACCTTTAAGATTTGTCATGCAAAAATAGCAGTCTGTAATGTGGTCCTTGCCTTCTCTCCACACCATAGGTACACCAAATGACAAACAGTTCGTTTTGCCCTCACTCCAGCACATATGTGGAGCAAAGTTTTTGTCTTGATCACCTAGCTTTATTCCAAAATATGCATTGTAAAGGAACTTTACTAACGGCGTTATAGTGTATTGCTGGTCACTAAAAGTTACCTTTCCACAAACCAAACAAAATCTATCAGGACTGTTTTTACACTTTCTATTCATTTTTATGAAATATAAGGAGTTTTGCTAATGTATTTGCCTGCAAAAAAATTCACAGAGATAAATAAAGTTTTAGAAATACACTTTAAACACTGTTCATAGATGAGAAAAGTCATGGATTAAAAAACCAACACTTAGTTGGAGAGTGAGCAAGCAACACACAACCACTCGCGCTCGCGGTCAGCTAGAGACTGAGCTCTCTAACGCCATCTAGGAAGCTTGATCTGTATCTTAAAAACTAGACTTGATTGAGCAATATGAATGCTTGATTTCGATTCAGGAGACAAATTTCATTAAGAATCACCTATGAAACCATCAGGAACATTTTTGACGCAGACCATTGTTATTAGCGGCAATGTTCGTTCAAATTCTTAACAATGTTCTCATCCCATGTCACCCTCTTACACTTTTATGAAATTCTTCAGATTCCGAACATATTTTATTTCCATTTTTTTATATAAAAGAAATATCCATTGCTAATCAGCTTTTTGTTCCGCTTTTCAGATTCAGAAAATCGATCTAAGTTGCTGAAGTATTATAAGTAACTGTGGTTCCAGGGCGTGCCCGAAGCAGTGTCAAGGCTGCTACTTAATACCTACCGCATATCATCACTACGTCCATCATAGTTTTCATTAATTTTTCCTTATCTTCTTCATGCATAACATCGAATAGCGAATATTTACCAGCAAAATTTATAAATGGTTAAATTATTGTTCAGTGCCGTATTATCTCATTGCAGCGCCCAGAGGCTTCGAGTTTCTTTGGGCGCTTCGACATCTTTCTGCCCCCTAATCTCCCTGAATTTCATGCTCTACTTTCGGATAATTTATTACAATAATTTTACAAATAAAGTAATTAATGTGGTAAAAAAGAGATACACACACACATATATATTTGTATAATTAGATAGGAGTTTTTCTTTTATGCACGTTTAATTAAAAAAACAGGTGCAACTGAGCTTTGATTAACTTTCTCTTTTGCTTCTCTAATTTTCCTATTATAATTTTTGCCGCCTGGCGAAAGGTTACGAATAAGGGTCTGAGCTTTCGATCCTGATCGACCATCTTCTGAACGAAATTATTTTACATTGATTAGACATTTCAAAATCGTGCATTTATATACTAACTTTAATCCTTTGTTTAAAGATTATACTAAAAGATCATATAATGCGGATATCAAATAAAGGGAAAAAGAATCGGACAGTGTTCCAATAGGAAAACGTAGGTGATGAGATTTTTATGAGTGTTAACCATTTAATCCGTTAAAGTTTTAAAGTCCTTTGGGTAGCCGTCTCTTGGCCATTAAGCATCGGTCTCTGTTCTTGGATTAAGATAGCTTCCATGATGTGTAGACGAATGCTGTCAGTTCTTCGTTTGATTACGGTCACCATTTTGTAAATGGTCACTAAAACTTACAATCTTCATTGGGCTAGTTGAATTCCTAAATTACACTGGAAGCTTTTATTTCTTTGGTTTTGGTTGTTTTATTGGTAATGAGGTGATTGCTATTTTTCGTTGTTTTGTAGTATATTATCAGTTGTAACTTTTCTTCTGAATTCCTGCATTTTGTCTTTTGATATATAATATTTTTTATTGTCCTTTCGTCTTTTTTATATGACTCGCTCATTTGGTTTTATACGATGTTTATTGGGCTTTTCTTACTATCTTCTTTTATTGTTATGTAAGTTTTGCAAAAACTTTTTTATCTGTTTCTCTACCATAGCGTTCGAGAAACTATTGTGAATTATTAATTGCTTTATTCATCGAATTTCTTCATAGAATAATGCCCTTGAAGAACTGCATTTGTATGCGCGTCTGATGTATTATCATATGACAGTTATTTTGTATCTTTCAGGAAAGTTCCCTTCTCCGTTACGGCAACTTCCAGAATTGGTTGGTTCTGTATACACGTGAGTTATGTACTTATTTTCCCTTGCTATTACTTCGACGTCAAGAAAAAGTAATTTTCCATTACGGTTTAATTCATATGTAAATTTTGATACAGATCGTTCTTCCATTTTCTTTTTTAGTTTTTTTTCAGGTCGTTTTCATCTTTAATCACAAGATATATATCGTGGACAAAAATGCAGTAGATTGAAGGCTTTAAATGATTGTATGTTAATATTTCTTTTTCTAATC
Organism: Ceratothoa steindachneri; assembly: GCA_963969495.1. Classification (NCBI taxonomy): domain Eukaryota; kingdom Metazoa; phylum Arthropoda; class Malacostraca; order Isopoda; family Cymothoidae; genus Ceratothoa; species Ceratothoa steindachneri. The sequence goes on along the minus strand of OZ018329.1, from coordinate 67,022,139 downwards.
CACCCATGTAGGAATTAGCAAAAGTGGGTCCTAGTGGTGAATCTATTGCAACACCATTTATTTGTTTGTAGATATTTCCATGGGAGAGCGTAAAAGTGCTTCCATTGGGTAGGTTCTAAGAAGATTTGGTATTTGGTTGCTGGTCACTAGCTAGACGTACAAGATTAGATCAAAATGGGTGAACCAGGAGGAGCTAGACATGGGCTGAAACTAGAAGGGAACGAGAAAAATTGCAACAGGATTTAAAGGATGAACAGTCGTTACTGTGTTTTCTATGCCTGTACCTATGCATTCGGGGTTCCTACGTTTGGCTCAAGATTTGCATGTTTTTTTGAAAATGTTGGGGTCCAGTTTGCGGACAGATTTTTTTGAGTTATGATAAACCTCTTCAATTATTATATTTATCGTTGCCTCAGTTGGTACGTTGGTGAAACGGCCTTCCACATCCATTGAGGCAATGATTCCATCTGGTCAGGTTGTGTGTAGTATATTTATATATTTGTCCATTGATTTGATCGGATATTCATTCGGGATATAATCACTTGAGATTTTGTCAATTTCTTTTGAAATGGTAGATGTAGGTATTATATTGAAACTTGTAAAATTACCGGTCTTAGGGGGTTGTTATTTTATGCGTTTTTACGTTACCATACATATATCCTGGAATAAACTCTCCAGGAAGTTTCTGAAAGTGTACACCTTGTGGGGGTCAAAGATCGAACTTAGTAAACATTTGTGTGAAAAATTTAAACGGTTCACACATGAACCTAGGAAACATTAGTTTGAAATTTAAACGGTTCACACATTGAACCTTATAAATAGGAAGATAAACTTCCCGCTGTTAATAGCTCTCTTTTGTAAATAGGAAGATAAACTTCCCCCTTTGCAGTATTTCTCCTTCGTAAACAGGAAGTTAGACTCCCTAGTACGCAGTACGATATATTGTGTCGGCCATACGTAGCTCCGTACAAAGATAGATCTTTTTCATGAAGTCCGGTGGAGAAAAGGTAAAAATCGATGGCGTTCTTGGCCTTCCTGCCTACGACCTTTCCTCCTTTGCCGGCTGTAAACTTTTCTGTGAGCTCAATTTTTTGTTAATTTCTTCCAAGTCTAAAAATTCGGAAAATACTACTACTAAGGTGTAAGACTATATGTAGGTGAGGGGATAGAGAAAGGGTGTGTGGATAGACAGTGGAAAGTAGACCAGTGGTGAAAAGAGAAATAAGTGTGGTAGGGTGCAAAGTGATGCTAGAGCCTGGTCATCAGGGCTATGAAAACTGACTTCGGCCGTGTTTATGTGTAAATGATTGAAGCGTTAGTAACATTATAATCTATCCTGGCGCCTGATTGGTTGAAATGTTATAGAGTTAAGTTTAGATAAAATTACTATTTATTTGGCCGAATTTTTGTGTAAAAGACCACACACAGTGCCAGTGCCACAAAATATTCCAGGCTACAGCAAGTTTCCGGACCCCGACTCTGCTTGTCAAAGGTAAAGTGCTGAATTGGATTTTGGACATTCTATCCTTTTTCTCTATTCTTTTCTCCCACTTTACACAAAACTGACTTAATGACTAGGACAAAAAAATGACCGACGACGTGCTCAGGATTAGCCTGAGGACTCCCTGAAAGGACTAAACATGAACGGGGAGATGTCTTCTACATAGTCTACGGGGAGCTAGATGTGGCCCTCGTAAGACTAATTGATACCCCATTCGGGTATACGACCATTTACCAAAAAGAGACTGATGCCGAGCTCCTGGCCTCACCTAAGGGAGCCAAAGTATTCGGCTCAATTAATTTAACCCCGAAAATCCCTCCCCAAATCCAAGCCCACCGCAGTGTCGTCTGCCGTCGGCTCGACTCGGGGTTGGGTCACCACACTAGTGCGGAAATCTCCGAAGAAATTAAGAAAAATCACTCCTGGGCCAAGGTCTCAGAAGTGATCAAGTTTAAGAAGTACACGCACGTGTTTAAAGTCGTGTTTACTGAAACATGCATGGCCCTAAAGGCAAAAAAGGTGGGTATACTCCTATTTCACGTCAGAGTTTGCCCTGACCAAATTGAAAGGGAGGAATTTATGCAAGTGCAAACGTGCTTCAAGTGCTACAAGCTAAATGAGCACACAACCAAATCCTGCACCAAAACTGAACCCATCTGTTCCATCTGTAGCGAGACCGGTCACAAATGGCGTGACTGCAAGAGCACAATAAAGCGTTGCATTAACTGCAACGGAGACCACGCCGCTATGGTGATGTCATGCCCGGCAAAGAAGACTGCCATCATAAAGCAGAAGCTGATGAAAAAAGTGAGGAAGAAGCTCGGGTAAACCTAACTTATGAGAAAGTGGCGCAGGCCACAGTAGGAGAAGTAGCATCGCAGCGCACCTACTTTAAGGTAGAAAGCGAGCAGTCTACAAAAATCCTCTCCTCTATCTACTATGCACACATCGCTAACCTGACTAACCCCGGTACCTTCGAACAGGAGCGCAACCAGATGCTCAGGAACAATGGCATGGATGAGATGTGGTTCCCCGAGAACCCACGCTCGGAGGAAGTCCTTCGCATCCAAATGCAGCCCCCACTAACAAAGACCGCCGCTCAAAAGACAAAAAATCTTCCCGCTACCCCCAACCTAACGCAGTGGTTCCCGAAAATAGCGCCCCCTCAAGCGCACCCGCCACTACTGCTCCCGAGGTGAACTCACCCAAAGGAGCAAAAAGTAAACACAGACACTGTAGCTGCTCCAGAAAATCACCCCTTCGTTAGAGGGGCAGGTCAACATCTTCAACAAAGGAAGGCAAGCATGCCTACCTCGGGAAGAAAATAGACCTGAAAATATACGCTACAAACGACGTCCCATTCCCCCTACACAGGACTAACAAAAACGTAAGAGATGGAATCACCATGGGAAGATACAAGTGGGAATACTCTGAGGACCTTCCAGAGAAGGTCCTCGAAGAGGCCCTCATCTTTGGAATGGTGCGACTTGACCTAGACGCATTTGTAACCATCTCAAACTCGGAATTTAAGAAGAGATTCGGCAGGTGCCGATCTCCCCTAGCTAGCCCCTCCACTCCCCCAAAACAAATAAATTGGACAGACTAAAAAAGGAATTGACAATACTATAAATGAATACTGACGGATGAACCGACAAACAAGCGACTTACGGAAACATCATTATAAATTGCGACCCTGATATCGTTCTGATATCAGAACACAGTATAAACACTACTCAATAGATGATAAAAGTACTTAATTACTCCGTGACGACAAAAAACCATAGCTAGGGACGTTTTGATGGCGCCGCCATCGCAGTCAAGAAAGGCATTCTTCAAACTCCTTCCTTCTTTGGACTAGTCCTATTTGGCCATCGAGGTCCAAACCACCCTGGGACCACTTGCGGTATCAACAGGGTACCAACCCCCAAGACGAGACTATATTCCTATGCACAACTTTCTCCAGCTGTGTGCACATGGGAGAACAGTCCTGTTTGGGAGGGACCTCAACGCCAGATGCCAGGAATCTGGTTATACCGGAAACCTAAACAAGAAGGAAAAGAACTTGAAGATCCTTATTGGCAGAGGTATCGTTGCCCGCATCGGACCCGACTTCCCCACCTATGTCACCGACACCTTCGCAACCAAACCAGATATCGCCCTAACCAGCCCTCAATTCCCTTACAATTATTATATTCAGCCCGGACCTCTAATCCCCAGCGACCACCTCGCAACACTTATCAAAATTTCATCAAGCCCAATACAAATACCCATCAGGGAGCGAAAGTGCTTCTCTCGAGCGAACTGGGAAGAGTACCGTATTCTTCTCGGTTAATTCAGAGCGCAGCCCCTGGAAGAAACCACCCTGGAGGAAATCGACTAGGAACTGGAAAGGTTGACGAAGGCAATGGTGGAGGCGGACCGTGCAACGGTTCCAAAAACTTCGTACAAAACGTTACCAGCACTAAGATGGACACAAAATCTTTATGACCTATCAGACGAATATAAAAGACTCTTCGAAGAAATTAGACTTACTAGCACTGACAGAATTAAAAACAGACGCCTACGAACGCTTAGGACTGAAACGAAGACTCTCATTACAGAGCAACAACAAGCGCTGTGGAATTACCTTGTCGACAAACTTGACGAAGAGACGGACCCTCGAACATTCTGGAACTCACTTTCCAGACTGAAGGGTAAGCCGCTAGACAAAACCATTCTCCTCAGTAAGGATAATGGAACAAAAATGGACGAGACAGAGACGGAAAAGGAGTTCAGAAGCTACCAAAAGGATGTGTTTTCCATCACTCCAGAAGAAAACGAACTCTTCGACCTGGACTTCGAAGAAGAAATTTATGACCAACTAAGGCCCGTAATCCACAGGACATACCCCTTCAACAACACGACAGCTGACAGAGAAATGGCTGGTTACGGAAGAAGAGTAACGACACAAGAATTCATGACGACACTACGTTCCTTCAAGCAGAGAGCACCAGGAAATACAGGATTGGCCAGACTCAACTGGCTGAACGCCCCCCGTAACATCTTAGAGGGGCTGGTCAATATAATGAATGCGTGTCTGAACGTCAGCTACTTCCCGGACGAATGGAAGATCGCCAAAATGATCTTCATTCCAGAAGCCGGGAAACCGGCCGACAGACCAACACATTTCAGACCCATCTCCCTCCTCGAAGTGGCTGGCAAGGTCTTCGAAAAGATCCTTGGTAGCCTATAAAAAATTTTATGGAGGAAAACAACCTCCCTTATCAACAACAACACGGATTTAGGAGAGGGAGAGGGACCGATACGGCGCTAGCAGTAACCACCGAAAAACTGGCGAAGATTGCTAGCCAGAAAAGGGTAGGCTGACCTGGTGCTCAGAGATGTGAAGAAGGCGTTTGACAAAGTATGGAGAACTGATCTGCAGTTCAAAATACTAAGACTCGGACTAAACCCTAGACTGGAAAAAATCACTTGCGACTACGTGACAGACAGAAGAGCTTACTTACAAATTTACAATATTACTGGACCTGACTTCGAACTAACTGCAGGTGTACCGCAAGGTGGGTGCCTAAGCCCCCTCCTCTACAACATATATACCCTCGACCTACCAGATCCGGTCAGAGAGGACACCTTGTATGTTCAGTTCACGGACGACATCTCTCAGATTGTGTCTGCCCCATTCAGAAGTACCGATCTCATGGCGGAAATTACAGCCAGAGAAATCGACCATATCAATAGGTTCGAAAGAAGATGGAAGATTGCCACGAACTCCCAAAAGTTCAAGGTTATTCCATTCTTCCCTAAGAGACGGGCGCACATCGAGACCGAAAACGCCCGGATCCCTTACAGCAACGACGGGATGGTACTTGGACTAAAGATAAGTTATAGGGGATACGGTGGCCACGTTGCTCGGGCAGCAGCGCGAGCGCGGGTAGAGCTTTCTAAGCTGTTTAGGTTCAGGAACCTGAGCACAGCTAACAAAAAGAAAATCTACAACGCGCTCGTAAGGTTGAAACTACTGTATCCACCGGTACCTATCAATGTTAGTTCCAAGAACCAAATGCGACTCCTTCAAAGAGTACAGAATAAGGCTGTACTGTTGATATCAAACACCAGAAGGAGAGAACGGAAGAGGCAGAGGGACCTTCACCAAAGCATCCAGTTGACTCCGAACAACATGGAGCTGCAAGGAAGGGCCCGAAAAATCTGAGAGAAAATCCCAAGACTACTTACTGACGGACGAAATAAGACAAAGACACATTGACATCCCACTACATGACATTAACAGAAGAAAACTGGACTTTGTCAGCAGCAAGGAACAGATAGAAAGACAAGAAGACGCAAACTACAAGTAAATACAAATCACTCCACACAACGTAACACACTAGTCTGAACAGAAGAAGAACACTAATGACACTTAAGTTACACTGAGAGAAACACTGAAACTACAGCATCAGCTTACAAAGGCTTGAATGCTACAAAAAATACTACATACTACAAGATAAATAACGAATACACGAATAACAACAAAAACAAACAAAAACGAACAACCAAACAAAAGATAAATGCTATTCAATAGCAATACAACATCAAAAGAGCAAAGAAAAGCAGAAAAACAGTACGAAGAACAACACCAATATTAGAGTAAAAATAAAGAGACCAATAACAACAACCTCTAACAAAAATGCCTGCGATTCCCTATCACTAGGGAATTTTTTCCCTCCCCCCTATATCTATTCTTTAATCAGGGAAATCTATCCCTACCTATTTATCTTCCACTATTACATACACTATGCATACATGATTGCAGTTGCTATCATATGTCCAAAGTCCAAAGTAAAAATCAGTCAGAAGAATTAGAAAATTATTGTTGTTTTAATAAGAAAAATAATATTCCTTGTTCACCATTTTAAAAGCTTATTCCGGCTATAATATACAGGAATAAAGAATCCAGATATAAATATATATTTTTCCTTCATCCCGTAATGAAGCTAATGATCACTTAAACCCAGCCTGAAAAACTAAAGAGAGAGTACCATAACTGACTCTAACCCTACAACCTCATTTCACATTATTCGCTTCAGTTATTAGCAAGTTGATATCTTTTTTGAGAGTATCCGTAAGGTCTCTTTGGATTTGTGTGAATTTTTGGCTAGCAGTGATTTCTTGTATTTGTGTAATATAATCTTCTTTTGATTTGTCCGCTTTTTGGATGACTATATCATGATTGTTTTTAAGTTGTTTAATTACGTCCATGGCTGTTTTGGTAATGAGTTTGAACAAGCCAAAGCTATGTTTTTTCGTTGTTTCTGCTCGCAGTTCTTTCTTTATTTTTATTTATTTCAATTTTGTTTTCATTTTGTTGCTTGATGAGGGGCTGATGGAAATTTCAAACTAAAAGATGAAAACAAAATTGAAATAATTCCAAATATAAAAGAACAGCTGCGGGCAAAAAGAATGAAAAAAAACTAACATTGGCTCTCCCAAACTCATTACCCAAACAGAACGCGACGCAATTAAACAACTTAAAAACAACCAAGATATAGTCAGCCAAAATATGGGACGGGAGTAGCTTGATTGCCTTGGTCTGAACTCTTTTTAGCCGTTCAATGTTTTTGAGCATTGTTGGTGACCAGAATTTTACCGCATACTCAAGGTGCGGTCGAACTAGAGAATTGTACATTAACAGTCTCTGGGTCCTTTTATCTCCATACCTTGGAGCACTATCTAAAGAATTTCAGGTTAGAACTGATTTGGATACCTAAATCTTTCTTTAGTTCAGTTGACTCTAAAAGTCTACCTAACATGTAGTAGTCTTCTCGAAAGCTGGCTGACTGATGTGCATCACCTTGGACTTTTTAAGGTTAAATATCATCTGTCATGTCTCGTACTACTCACCTAAGCTGTGAAGGCTGTATTTCAGGGGTTCTACTACTTCGTGCGAGCTAACGCCACCGCCCAATTTGGTATCGTCCAGGAACTTTGTTATCTTGCATAGCAGTCCTTTGTCTATAGCATTTTTATAGATAATGATCAGCAATTTACAGAGCACAGAGCATCAGGGCACCCCGCTTGTCACATGGGCTCACCTTGAGGCCACCCCCGCTTATCTAGCCTCTGGTCCATCAACCAGTTCTCAATCCAGTCTGCTACATTCTAGGTAATGCCGATGGCGCAGACTTTGCTCATTAGAATGCGATTTTTTTTTTATTTTAAAGCTCATCTGGCGCCTGCCTACTAAGACAAAGTCGAAGTAATTCACGCAAAGCCTAATACTAGGTTAGATTATAAAACAAGCAAATAACAAAGAAATAAAGGAACAACGGCTAAGACAGAAGCTAAAACACCACTACCACCAACAACAACAAATAAAAAGATAAGCTTAAAAGCAACAAAAAGGAAGCGCGCTCCGGCGTTGGGGATAGGCCCGCCTCCCCCCCCCCCGGTGCAGGACCATCAACCTACAGCAAAAAGAGTAAAATAAAGTGCATGATGCCATCCCCTACAAAAAGCCCGATAGTCCGCAAGTCTGTGTACACAAACCCGTCTCGACTACAAGGGACAAGTGGTATCGAACCCCCTCGACTCGCAATTACCACATATCCAGGAACCCAGCATAGGATAATCTCGACATCTGCCCGACTGGCTAAAGTAAACCTGCGGTAGGGCACCTTATTAGGAGCCTTTTGAAACCATAGATATAAGATGTCCACAGCCCGAACTCGACTGTACTCACTTAATATACTATGGAAGAATTCAAGTAGTTTATCCACGATGGACGTCACACTAATAGGCCAAAATTTAAAGATGAGTGCCACGTCCGCCATCCTCCAGTATACTTGCACCTTTATAGCTTCAAGCACATCAATGAAAATCGCAGTAAGGTGTGGCACAACCTCATCGCTGACCTCACAAAGGATTATGCAAAGGAGGCCATCTAGCCCAGGAGACTTATACAGGTTCAGATTCCCTAATCTGGCAGCCACTTCATCGTTATCAGCAACTATTTCGTATAAGTTGTTCTCTTCTTCGAGATAGAGCTCCGGTCTCGGAGTGGGATCGTCTAGTTTCCTAGTAAGCACGCAGGCGAAGTAGTAGTTCAATACTTTGGCAATGTCCTGGCCCGATTCTCGTAACAGGCCAGCCTAGTCTATCAGCGAACATATGCGATGGCGAACCGATTTTTAGCTATTTGCAATCAGGAAGAATTCTTTCGGGTTCTCTTTGCAGAGGTGCGCGACCAGATGTTTTTCACCTCGTTTAGCTTAGAGCACCAGTATTTTTTACTTTTCTACAATTCTCTCTGTAATTGAAAATGTATTCGCCGCTATCACTGGCTTTCCTTTTGCTGCAAGTCTTTTCTATAACAAAATGCCGAGGCAATGACGGGATAGAATAACTTCGATTAGGTGGGCCTTCCACTTACCTTGGTTTCCAGAACAAACTAAACCTGCTGGGTCTTGAAGCGGCCCTTAAACCCCAACTAGTTGGCCGTGGGTACATGGCCAACTCCAGGTTCCAGCAAACCTATCGCGATCCAAAAGCCGTCAATGTTTTCTGGTTGGTAATCGGGTTTGTAGGTAGCGATTCAACCACGAATGTTGCAGGGAGCATCAACAGAAACGTGATTATTCGGTGAAAACTCCCACCTAAACACCCCCCCCCAAGTTCAGTCTGGAGACCATGTCGTCCTCGATGGTTAACATCAAGTCAAGTAGGATCTCACCTCTCGTCGACCATTCCACCCACTGTGTGAAATAATTATTCCCAGTGATGTCGATGAGTCGCCTTCTTTCCCCGAATCCCGAGCTATCTCCATAGTCAATCCCTAAGGAGTTAAAGTCACCTAAGATCAAACTTGGGCGACTGTTCACCATCTCGACCAGCTTATAATACAAGTTCAAAACCGGAATAATGAAATTTTTAACGTATATCATTACCCTGCCGGCTTCTCGAAATTGTCGATTGCGGTAGAAAATAGGATAGCTGGGGATCACTAAATCACCCTCAAAGTCTCGAGTGTTTGTATGTAGTCCAACTTCTACGATGGCCACAGTATTTATGCGAGTATCACCGGCTAACAAGGCCACAAGTTCTCCCCACTTGTTCCTATTAACCTGACGTTGAAGAATAGGACTTTAAGGGAACGCTGGTTATTCCGCACGTTTACTAGCCTAATGCGTTTCCCTACAGCTCAGTAAGGGTGTTGTCCCCCTAAAGGGTCACTTGACCTGACCGTCACCCGAACTGAAAATTCCTCTCCATGGGATCCCGGGTTCATTTCGGCACCAGAGAGCTACATAAGTGCCCTCACTTACCTCTACACTCGCAAAAACAGCCATCGTATGGGTAGTGGGTAGTTTTGACTGGTCCGATAGTCTCACATGACCGCTCAATTGATACGTGCCGCACTTCCCTCCATTATCAGACCTGTCTCGTTATCTTCACTTGTTTGCCTAGAGTTTGATCTTATTGAACCCTACCTGAGTGTCTGACTGGTAAAGATGTGTCTTCCTCATTACCCAGAGGCGTTCTGGTCGATTAAGATGTCCAGAGCCTTCATAGATAGAGTGTTAAGATGGCCCCCTCCCTCAGTGTACAGCTCGTTGCGTCCAAAGTACCAGTCGAAGAGGTACATAAATTTCATTCCTATTAATGAAGATAGGTGTCCTAAGCGCTCATTAATACCCAGAAGTTTGCTTAGTGCATGCGACTAGTGAACTTTCAAAGTAATATTTCTATCAGCAAGACCTTATAGGTGTTTGCGCGAAGATTATCTGCAATTTTCATCACCCTTTATCAGAATTCTTTCAGTGTGATCGGCCCCTACTCCTTGGAGGAAGAGATCGTTTCTACCAACAATCGAGACTAGGAAGAAGTTCCTGGAACAGAACCTCACCTTCTTGACCTCCTTCCTACGTGCTTCATTGCCCCTTCCCTTAAATCATCGGACCTCCAAAAAGCAGCTCTAACCGTCACCGAGGTAATTCTCCAAGCCTCAAACAAGGAGCCTCTCATACTCGTATATACAAGATTGCAAATCAAACGTTGAGAGGTGGGCAAAGCGATTTAGGGCATCCCTACTTCCTTGGTGACTCCGGAGGCCTTCTTTATTTTATCCATCCGCGCTCAGAATTCCTTATCAGGTCTCTAATCTTTATTCTCCTCCTAAGTATACTACTGGTGAATCCGGCTCGCTCGCACCCACCCAGTAGCCTCTGCTACAGCTGCTATCCGCCCGTTCGTTTTACTTTGTTTATCTCTATTTTCCTCGCTCGCACCCACCCAGTAGCCTCTGCTACAGCTGCTATCCGCCCGTTCGTTTTACTTTATTTATCTCTATCTTCCTCTTCAGCTGTGGACAGCTGAATCCATGAATTCGGTAGGTTCTCCACATCTGGCAGGGTGATACCCAATTAGGCCTACCTACCTCAGGTTCACTTCAGGACAAACTAATGACGATACAACATTGGCATCGCTGCGTTTGCCATTGTAGTGTTTTCCTTTGTCACTTCCCGCAACCCATAGGGAATCTTTGGTACGAACGGCAGCCGGACGTGAGTATCTCACCTCATCTTACGAAGGGCTCGCACCTTGGTCCATTTTTCCCTCTACCCTGCTTCCTAATGTCCCTACCTGCAGAAGCTTTACCACCGCTCCTATTATCCATAAGACCCTTGGCACCAACCCCTTCTGGCTAAAAAACAGTTAGCTTAATCTCTCTATCCCTATTTAACACAGCGACAATGCATCTCGCATTCAAACTCACAAACCCATCCTTGCCAGACTTTCCATGAGAATTACCACCCATCACTATTAGTGCAGCAGTCTTCGTTTCTAAAATGGTGCTCAAGCGGTTTGAGTATTTTTAGCTTTCTTCAAGAGGTGACTGATTTGATTTTTTAGTTCACTCAACTCTTGCAGGCAGTTCTCTCCTAAATACACAAACTGGTTTCTTACTACGGCCATCTCTCAGTGATGACGTTCCTCTGTTTTCTCTTACTTCATCTCTATTCTTGACTCAAGCTCACATATCATGCAAATGTTACGCGAGTTATGCATTTGGAAGTTTCCTTCCCTGTAGTATATGCACAGCAAGTTCCGCCGCACCGACGACAGGTGGCTTTTAACTGTTGGGGACCTCGCATTTTGTGTTCTACCAACAATAGAGCAAAAGGACAATTGAGTTGTTATAATATTTTATTAGGCAGAGGAAAAAAGAGTTGGGTTGATTGAGGACGAAATAAGAGACCACAATAGGTTTTAAGGTATAAAGGTAAGAAAGGACAGTCGTAAAAAAGGAGTAAGTAAAATATAAGAGAACAAGTGCAATATGTATAGAAAGGGTGTTTTTTTTTAGCAAATATTTGTGTGAAAGAAAGGAGAAAAAGATGAAAGACGGGGAGAAAAGAACTAATGTAAAAAGTGATAAAAATGAAAACGGGAGATAATAAAGGAGAAAAATGCAAAAACCTCATGAACGAGAACAGAGAAGAAATATAAGAGGAGGTATAATGTACGAAATTTTTTGTGAAAAACGTAAAAAAGAATGGAGAGAGAGGGAGAACGAATGTAGAAAGTGAATTAGAAGAAATGAAGAACAAGGGAGAATAAAAGATAAAAAATGCAAAATAGTGATCAAAGAGAGGAGATGTAAAAAGTGCAAGATATATATATATATATATATATATATATATATATATATATATATATATAAATGCGGTTAAGGGAATGGCATTATCAAACAACTGGTACAGCAGGTGATGCTATCCTCCTCAAACTGGAAGACTACTTAAGGATGGCCCATCCTCCAGCCCCCAAAAGCTCGTTTCAAAGTCACCCCTTTATATCATCTTGCTTACCGTCACAGAAAACTTATTATTAATATATTAACAGCGTTGACTAGCCAAAACGCTCGAAAGATGGAAAAAGATCCAAGACAAATTGGTGCGGTTAAGGTAATGGCATTATTAGACCACTGATATGCTTCAATGTTAACCATATCAAGTTTAAGTATTACAAAATTATTCTAGCATACCTAATTGTTGAACCTGTAGAAATCTATAGAAAGACTGCAATTCTATGGAAGGCAAAAAATCTGCAGAATGGCAGAAATTTTATAGAATTCTATAGAAAATTCTATTGGATGTCAGTGTGTGTGTTAGTGTGCTTGTTTTCTCGCTCAATTGGTGTTACACCACAGGGTTGCCAAATTGGCAATCTTATAGTCATAATTCGGAAAAAATTGATTACCTTTTAACTCTGTGGCCATGAAAAATTAATGTCGATACTTATGTAAGTGCAATTATAAATTTTACTGTTTTACAGATTTAAAATTCTGTGCATTATTTGCATATCTTAATATTATAAACGCATTGTATTGACAGTCTTGTACGACTAGTTGTTGATACTTCTTCACGCAGCATTTGGTTTGCGGTGACGTGTTTGATGCAAACTGTTACTGAAAAAGTTTGTTTGAAAACGTTTTAATAAACCTCTGATAGCTGACTTATAGTTTGCTATAAGTTCTCAAATAATGCCAAACATGCTTGAGGTTCGATATGTACTTCTATAAAATATGTAAGTACACAAAGCTTCCATTCGTTATTGTTGCTTTAAATTTTATCCGTTTTGTACTTGTATAAGATGTACGTAACAGCCACACTCTCTTGGGTCCACTTCTGTTTTGGAATGCTCTTAGTATCCGCTAAGTTCTGTGTTGGTAAGTGTTGTTCCTTTGCGTGATATTAGTTATTTAGTGTTTTATGCAATAGTTTTCACATAAGGTTTGATGTTGTAATCTTTTTCATAACATTTACCCATATTGTGATAAATGCAAGTAGTAGAAATGGAGATTTTTGTATAACTTTAATAACTATATACAAACTTAATCATCGTCTTGATAACATATATTTTTGCTGTTTTCCCTTTTTCCAGTTTTATGTTTGCTGTGCCCGATTATTTCATGTGTAAATTAGGCGTGTTTCCTGTAATCATTATTGGTGGTGAAATTCTGTATTTGCCATTTACAGATCTATTTGAATTATAGTGACAGTGTTTAGCTACCCATAATGATGTCTAAAAACTCCTCAAAACGAAAGTGCACACAATATAGTGTGGAATATTTGAAGTTTGGATTTATTAGTTCTCCTAATAACAACCAACTGCCAATGTGCTTTCTCTGTGAGATAGTGTTCTCTAACGAGGACATGAAACTATCCCGACTTTCTGATCACTTAAAGAAGATTCAACCTGATAAAGAATAAAAAAATTTGTCATATTTGCAAACTTTACGAGACATATTTAATAACAGAAAGACCGTTGGCTCCTTCATAACAAAACGATCCCCAAAATGCCACGATGATTGTTAGGTCTTGGAAGGCTCATACAATTGGAGAAGAACTGATTTTGCCAGCTGTAGACTAAGTCTTACGTACAGAGGTACATCATCCTTCACCAAGCACAATTGCCAAAACGATTCCACTTCCTAATAATACTGTTCAAGGAAGAGTTAACGAAATGGCCGAAATCAATAAAGAAATCCTATGTGACACTTTTAAGGCTCAGCAATTTGATATACAATTAGAAAAGTCTACACTGCCAGGCAATTAAACATTACTTTTAGGATTTGTTCGCTTTATTAAAGATAAAGCTGCTCTTTACAAAGAAACTTAAAACAAACACTAAAAGTTAATATATTTTTACTGCAGTGAACAGTTTTTCAAAGAAAAAGATATCCCAATGAGCAATAGTATTGTTTGCGCAACTGACGGAGCCCTAGCATTAACAGGACGATATGAAGGCTTTCTTGCATTTTTTAAGAAAATATGTCCGGGGTCTTTACGTTACTGATCGACAAAATCTGGTTTCCAGGAACTTGAGTGATCGGCTTCATAAATCTCTTAACGTTTTTATTACATCAGCAAATAAAGTAAAATGATATCTTCTTTGCAGAGGAATTACAACATCAAGCCTCCCGGAAAGCCCGGCGGACATATATGTTAAAGTCTCCTTCATCTTGCGGAGAAAGCTAGAGAATAGAGCCACATAAGGAGAGTCGTAGGAACGTTAGTCGACGGAATAACAGTAAAACGGCCTACCCTTTTTGATTTACTCGCCGCATAAGTAGTCGGGAGCGAGCCGCTGTGCCAAGGTGACCACTAAAGGCCATCAAGCAGCGCTCAAAGTTTCCAATTATCTACGAGATCCGGAGATCCGTGGTTAAATCGCCACAAAAACTGGTGCCAGTAAAATGAACACCAAGGATGGTGACGGTTGTTGGTGCCTCTAATTAACAAGCCGACTTGGGCACTGCGGTGCCACCCTCCTCACCCCTCGCTCTTTCCTCTGCGGCCTCACCCCTTCCCATTAGATGGGGCGATCGCCAGGCTATAAATAGCCTTTGACGGAAAGAGAAAGGATTATTCAGTGAGAGACGATAGAGGACCAGTTCGAGAAGATCGGTCCCTCACCCAAATTTCGAAATAACTTAGAACGTTACGTTTTGTATCGGTGCCAGACCGAAGTATCCTGCACAGGCTTAGTAAGAAACTTGGCTGGACCAACATTCTTTGTGCCAAACAGGAATTTTGCAAGTAAGATAATAGAAGAACCAGTCACCCTCGAATGACTCTCAAATTGCGATCTTAATACCGAAGAGAGAAGAAGAAACCATACCTGACGAAAATCGAAGTTTTCCAGAAAATTCAAAAGCTCCTCGTATACTCCAAAATCCAGTGGGCAACCCCTTGAAGAAGAATAAGATACAAAGAGGCTTCAAGAGCATCCAGAAGAGCACTCCTTGAACCAGAGAGTACAACTCCTTCCTCCGCGTTTTTACATAGAAACGAAGAATTGGACACTGGATTCCCCTACCCCACTCCCATCTTGAGGAAAATCTACAATCGGCCGCTCCAACACAACAAAGCGCGAGAAAAGCCATCTACTGACATCCGGCAACCCCTGATCCTTTCTTTCATGTAAGTTAGAATGACGATTTATATTCATATTGCTTTAGTATGAGTTTTTTACGGTACTCAAATTAACTGAAGTAGAAACAATTGTTAGTGAACACCGTCACATTTACAGTTAAAAGAGTGAAATTTAATTTGAAGTTTAATGTTAATCTAAAAGTGTCTCTATAAAAAAACTAATTGGCAATTGGTTTGTTTACTTGGAGCCTATTTCAATTTGGACATGGATGAATAGCTTCTGAAATAGGCCCGGTTTCAAGTATGGTTAGCTCCGTTAAACTTATTAGGTGATTGTAAATATTTTATTTTTTGTAGTTAATTGATAAATTTAAAATATATTTTTATTTTTGGATAATTCTGGTGTTTCAATGGATCCTTTACGTGTTTAACGGGCTCTCTCCTTAAAATGAATTAAATGCTGTGACACTCTCTCAACAATAAAGTAATTAAAAAGTCCACTCAGCCAATATTGAAGTATTGTTGTCTTTCATAATTAATAGGATCAGACTGGTGCTCTAAAGCAACAACACCAATATTACGACACCCTTAATTCCAAAATATTTCGACAGCTCTGTGATAACAATGATGAAGAATTTGATCACCCTCCTTTACATACTGAAGTGAGGTAACTGTTTAAAGCGATTTTATTCACTTTTCAACAGCATAATTCAATTTTCCTGAGAGAATAAATGTGGTAATAAGAGTAATGAACTCTTAGCTTGCAAGAAGGAAATTGCCTATTTATCAGATATCTTCAGCATATTCCAACTTGTAAATTTGTGTCTCCGGACTTAAGTTAAGTATCTTTGTGTCATGGTATGACATTACATTATATCCATACCTTATTATATCTATGGGAGAGGACCACTAGCTTGAAAGCGAACCGACAAAAGGGAAGGAAAACCACGCGTTCAGATGGGCTGAGTAATGAGAGAGTGCAACGAGGTCAGGCAAATTATGGACAATGGCAAAGTTCAAGGTTATTTAAAGAGACTTGTACAAAAATAGAATTTTATTTCCCCCCCCAAAATAATAAAGAATTGAAGGGTAAAATTACCTCAGAGAATTAACGGGCAAAAATCACATCAATAAACGAAGGGGGGAAGATTAACTCAATTGGGTTACTGAAGGGGGGGAGGGGGGTTGGCTTACGGATGTCTTCTGCTCTTAAGGTGAGGCCGCTCGAACTTCAAAGCGGGAGGTTGGAATGATGACGGTTCTCCAAAAGCTAGGGGGGGGGGGGTAACTTCCGGTCCAGGGGAGAGTATTTCGTCTACCCGAAATGAGTTGGGCTTCGACATGAGTTGATGAAAGAAGTCGAGAAAATCACTCGGGGCGATCGTTCAGTGAAATTACCTCCTGGCTGGGGCTAATTCCAAATACACAAAATAGTCCAGCTGACACTTTGCTTTGTTGCTAGCAATTGACTTGGAACCATGGGGAAATCTTTTTGGTTCTGGCGAGACTTCTCAACTCTGTGTGTCTTCCGGGGAGTCGAGCGTTATTTATATCCGAGGTTCTCCCCGGAGTTGGGGGTTAGCGGGAAACAGCTCTACTCTCGAAGGGCCTCGAATCTTCTGGCAGAGCTATTTTAGCCCGCATAAAGGTGAATCGTGGGGGACTCGATTCGAGGCTACCGCTTGTGGGGGGGGGGGGGGGGGTAGGCTTTCCACTTTAGTCCTAGC
Organism: Ceratothoa steindachneri; assembly: GCA_963969495.1. NCBI lineage: Eukaryota > Metazoa > Arthropoda > Malacostraca > Isopoda > Cymothoidae > Ceratothoa > Ceratothoa steindachneri. Next base: position 67,004,980 of record OZ018329.1, on the reverse strand, counting down.
TGGGCCTTTTGCTGCACATGGGTGTTCCTTTCTGCTAAAGATCTTCCACGTGGGGATTCCCTCACACTTTGTATTTATTATTCCACCAGAGATTGACAGTGACGGAGGTTTCCGTCGATCCTTGTTTCGCGAATAAATTCATCGTAACACTGTAGTTTCTTTCCTGCGTATATATATATATATATATATATATATATATATATATATATATATATTGGGGGTTACTACCTGTTAGGTCAGATGGGGCCTTTCAAATCAATTTTAAAACACACCAGTGGTGAGGACCCTACTTAATATTAAAATTTCAGATAATATATAAATCGCAAACATTATGAATATTGCTGAAACATTTGTTTAAATACATGACTTATAATTCAAATGACTTTTTCTTTCTTTGTTCAGCATAGGATAATTCGTTTCAATGACATTGCACTGGGCAATTGGAAATTCTTGAAGATTAAGACTTAACTCCTTAGGATCTATAACAGAAAAATAGCGAAATATTTTTGAATTACTAAATCTAGTCTTCATATCGTTTGTAATTTGAATCCAGCATTTTTTTACGATCACATCCAGTCTGTCATTTTTTTGTGTGAGATATATCTCTCTTGGCTTCTGTCTTGTGTTTGGCTTTGATTATAATCATTATATCATTTTGTAATTGACTCATAGATGATTCAAAGTCTTTTATTGCTTGCACAGCAGTAGCAGAATTAGATTTTTTGCTTTGCAAAACATTATATAGATTCTCGGCATGTTTAAGCGCAACATAAAAAAAATGACAACCCCAAATTAAACTCCTTATCTTCAAGTACTGTTTTAAATCTAAAATTTAGCATATGCTTTTCTCATCAAACTCATCATCATTGCGAATTCTTATGAAACATATTTTGGCTCCTTTTTCTCTTTAACGTTATCTTCAATCCAATAATGAAAATTACAGTGTTTGAAGCACATTAGGAATTCTGTTATTACAAACTTCACGAAATAGGCTGTTGCATTTTGAAGACACCCTTCCCATTTAAAATGAGTTGAATACTTTTATTTGAAGAACAGCCGCTCCGTCGTAAGCCTACACAACAAGTTTGTGAGGTGATTTTTTAAGGTTCCATCCAGCACAGTAATCAGATCACTCACTGTCCCATCTTCACTTTGAGCAAAAGGCAAACTCTTCACGAGATTGAATCTTTTACATAACGCCATATGATTACAAATATGAACAACACGATTCATCGGTTGTTTCGTCTGCTTGCACAGAAGCAAAATTTGTGTTAGAAATTTACTTTTTATTTCATCTATGTAAACCTCATGCATGCAGTCTAAAAGATCACATTCTGAATTGTTTTGGATTTATTTTTTGCAAGTTTACTATTTTTTAGATGATTATTAAGTAGACTGGCAAGAGGATCTGGAGAGGAGATAATATCTAAAAATACCCCTTAGTAACAGATTGCCCACTTTCATCGTGTCCTCGTAGAGGTAACTCGCATGAACCACAAAATTTAAACAATTGATAATTCTTGATAGAGCGTAGGTAATTTTTATAAACTAGTTCCTTATGCTTTCGAATGTTAAGTCGACGACCAGCATCAATTGACCATAAACCATGGCTTCTTGTAAAACAACATTTCTAAAAGACTTATTTTACACTATTTAAAATGTTTTTAAATGATTTCTTAAACTTAATCCATCACCGCTTAGATATAAATACAATAATCCATTATATTCAGCATGATCCTTGTACGAAAAGTTTCAAAGAAAATTCTAACTCTTAAAATATGGTAAGTGGCAACTCGTCCTCCTGTGGCCTCTTTTACTCGCCCCAAATTTGACAAATTGGCGCGAAAGAAAACATGCTAGAAATGGGAAGAAAGTTCGTTATTATCACAATTCCATTGATTTTTTTTAGCGGTCGAAGGGCCAACTCATTGTCCGCCAAAAACAGTATTTCCCAACCTTTTTTGGACTAACGTCCCCTTGCACACTAAATCTTTTGATATCGCCCCCTCTGCCAACGGAATTTCATTGTTCTTAAGTTACAAGACAAATTATTTTAAATATATAAATTAGAAGAATCTCATTGCAAACTTACCTCAATATGTTTTAATGAGATGGTTGACTTTGGTGCTTTTTGGCTAACTCTTGAACCCTAGGTTCCATCCTCCTAAGAAATAAACTTAAATCTCCTCTTTTTGTGATTTACCGGTGGTTTCTTTGTTTTGTGAAAAGTTGATTAACTGCTATAAACCCGGCTTCAGCCATATATGAAGATGGGAAAGCTATAAAATATAATTCAATTGATTCTCATAGCTTTGGATACTTTTCAGGAATTTCTTTTTGTAACCAAAATTCCTGGTATAATTGGCTGAATAGAAGCTTCAATTTGAAGTCATTATTTAAACCAATTAACTCTTCTTGCATTGGAAGATTAGTTTCATTTGTATAAGCATCAATAAATGGGTTTTAATAGCCACTCAGGTATTTTCATATCTGTAAAATCTTGATATCTATTAATCTCATCATATTCCAGTTCATTTAGATTTGGAAGCAGAGACAGATTCTTACGACCGATATTATTCTTGAAGAAGGAAAGCTTGTCCAAGAAAGTACAAATTTTAGATTTTGCTTTTATAAGGGTTACATCACATCCCTGCAATTGGATGGTTTTCATTTGACACGTGGAGAAACAAACTAGAAGAAAAAGATCCACGTCGCATATCGCATTTATGTTCCTTCATTCTCTTGGAGAATCTGCTGCTTTCGCACTTATATACTTGATTGCAAGATTTGCAAGGGATATAATAGACCCACTGTTTTTTATCGTTGGATCTATTTTTAGACAGACTATTTCAAATCGCTTTTCGTATTAAAAAGCAACATGGATATTGTTTACACGTGTCAACCTTTTTAAATTAACTAATTGGGGCGAGTATGGGAATGTAATACACATACGATTTCCTTAGGATTAACTGGTGAGTAAAAGATTGTTCTGGCTTTATAATTACATTTTCCTATGAACCAAAGGGGATACTGCAGCTCAATGAATGTTTGGATGATCTTATTCATTTCATCATGTAAGAAACAAGGATCACATATGCGATATGCTCTCAGGAACAGGGAAGAAACTACGGACCTTTTACCTCATACGTCGTGGTTTGAGAAATAGTGAATATAAGCATTAGATTTAGGTGGTTTCCGGTAGACAGAACAATATGCTTTGTTGTTTACTTTAGATATTTTTACATACAGAAATGGCAATGAGTTGTTTTGTTCTCATTCTACTAAATGTAATAGTGTGGTGGATATTATTTAATTGTTCAAAGAAAGAATCAATGCGTGACCATTAATATGCCATGTGACAAATACATCAGCCACATAGCAGAACCAAGTTATGGGACTAGGTAGGATAAGGGGGGGAGGAGGTGTTTTTCAAAGTTCGCCCTGAACAGATTACATAGTATTGGGTAAAAGGGATTGATTACCCATGCTCAGGCCATATTTCTGTCTATAAAACAAGCTTCGGCTTTAAATACATTGTCTGAACTCATAAAATAACCAACTTTACAATTTTAATACACGATAAGGGTAAAGTTAGGTTAGACAAAGGCAATTTTTTTATAATGACATCAAGGGCTTCATGAACGGGAACTTTAGTGAAAAGGCTATTAACATCAAACTTAGCAACTGCTTATTGCATAGGTACACCTCTTTAATTTTATTAACAAAATCACGAGAATGGATAATGTGAGCATCAGAGATGCTACCAATTAATTGGGATGCGATGTTCGCTAACCACTCAGAAAGTTTGTACGCGCGGGATCCTACGCTGGAAATTATCGGTCTAAGTGGATTACCGTCTTTATCTGTTTTCTGTAAACCATACATGTGGGGTAGCGAGCAAATAATACACACTTTGAATTGTTTAATTAGATCAGAGTGTCCTTTGAGAATGTTTTTGAGCGAACTATTAAACGATTTAGTTTAGTTTACTAGCGAAACATTATTCAGTTTTTCATAAGTCTTCCTGTTATTTAGCAAATCATTCAATTTAGCAGAACACTTAATCACTGTCGATAATCATTATCTGATTGGTTTGTCAGATTCAGCATGGAAAATATCCTTGTTTTGTTTTAGTTGTCTCAAAGTACTTGATAACTGAAAAATTTCTGGCACCAAGTAAATAACCGCTGATCAAGTCACTATTAATATCGGCTTATTTTTAGATTTCTCAATGAATACTAAATGTTCAACATTTACTATCGCTTGAGAAATCTCTCTCTCTCTCTCTCTCTCTCTCTCTCTCTCTCTCTCTCTCTCTCTCTATATATATATATATATATATATATATATATATATATATATATATGGGATATATCACGAAAGTTAGCGCATGATAACTATAAATATGAATATGTACCACGGAAGGAAACTGAATAAAAAGCAGATTGGAGTTAGTACTTTCGTCTATTCGAAATTTTCAAATTCAATGAGTTTGAAAATGTCGAATAGACGAAAGTACTAACTCCAATCTGCTTTTTATTCAGTTTCCTTCCGTGGTAAATATATATATATATATATATATATATATAATATATATATATATATATATATATATATATATATATATATATATATATATATATATATATATATATATATATATATATATATATATATATATATATATATATATATATACAAGGTGTCCCAGAAAAAAGTTAACCGTACTTTGAATTTGTATAACTCAAAACTTATTGGAGATTTTTGAGTTCTGTAAAACAAAAAAAATTACCAACTATTTATCTGTCGATTCTGAAAATTTCATTAAATAGCCTTTTACGGTATTGATTCACTAATAGGTTTAGTGGAGGCTATCAAATTATGTTTGCGCAAGGAAGTATAATAATGAAACTTCGAACTTTAAAATTAACAAATATATTTAAGTCCATTTTTAACAAAAACACCTCTTCATATGGGTAATACAAATTAATTTTTTAATTTTATAAGTATCATTTCCTTCCACATGTCTTCCATTTCTTTCCAAGAACAGTTGCGCCTTTTATCGCATTGATTGAACAACTTTTTTGATTAACTTGTGATTTTCCTTAAGTCTATTGACTTCACGTGTGATACTATTTCTTAACTGGATGATTCTTTGTAGTGGAATAGAATACACTTTATTCTTTAGATATCCCCATAAGAAATAATTACACGGTGTTAGGTCAGGGGATCTTGAGGGCAATTCAATTGCATGATTTAGCGTGACAATGGGGTTGTCAAACGTTTCTCTTAGTTTTGTTCTTACAGCAAGCTGTCTATGAGCTGGTGCGCCGTCCTGAATCCACCAAAGTCTATTGAATTGATTGCCGTAAATTTGTTGGAGTTCTGGGAAGATCCTTTCGTTGATCATGCTCAGGTAGGCAGCACCATGTAAGTTATTCTCGTAAAACAATGGGGTGACAAGATAGCCATTCCCGCATATTCCGATCCACAGAGACACTTACTGCTGCCAAATACGTGTGCCAAAGTTGAATGCTGAGGGGTGGTTCAGCGGCGCATATTGCCGAATGTTATGGCTATTTACCTTTCCTTCACGAAAAAGGCTGCCTCGTCACCAATCACAATGTTTTCCAAGAAACGAGCAAGTTTATGGGGAGGCGATTCGACAAATTGTCTACAAGAAGCTATTTTAATTCATGTTTAATAATGCGGTTAAATGATGACTTTGACCATTGTAATCCATTCTTTCTGACTGATACATGTGGATTTTGAAGAAGTGTCATCTGAACATTTTCGATATTTTCTGTTGTTCTTATGGTTCTCATACGACCCGAACGACCTTTATTTAGATTTAAGGATGTTCCTTCATGTTGGTATTTGTGAACCTTTTTCCAAAGTGTGGGTTTGCTTGGTGGGTGCCGACCTAGAAAACGTTGTTCAAATGAATCTTGTACTTGTTTAATACTGTCAGTCTTAATAAAGTTTGTGCCTACAAATACGCGTTGATCTTTTGTTAGCTGCATTATTAAAAAGTTCTATGGAAGTAAACTTTTACACAGAAACGCTTTGATTTGCTTAGTAAGCCATAATGACGAGACTATACCACAGCGTGGCTGAAAAACCACTGTAAAATGGCCTACCTATGCTTGGAAAATCGCACAAAGACCTAGGCAACCTAGGCTCCCTAGGTTCTCTTGAAAGTGCAAGGTGGCCTAGCCTTCCTAGGCTTCGTTTCATTATTTTACTTCCTTGTGCAAACATATTTTTGATAGCCTCTACTAAACCCATTAGTGTATCAATATCATAAAAGGAAATTTAATTAAATTTCCAGAATCGACAGGTGAATAGTTGGTAAATAAAATACTTTTGGCAAGACCAAAATTCTCTAATAGTTTTTTAGGTTATACTAATTCAAAGTACGGTTAACTTTTGTCTGGGACACCCGGTATATGGTAAATATCACGAAAGTTAGCGTGTAATAACTATAAATATGAATATGTACCACGGAAGTAAACTGAATAAAAGGCGGATGGAGTTAGTACTTTCGTCTATTCGACATTTTCAAACTCACAATGGTAAGAAAAATAATACACACAGTATTTATACTAAGCGCGTTTTCCTGAGGTCAACATTTTAATGCTATCAAATAAGTCGGATTTTTGAAAAAGTGATAAAATTGGATTTATCGAAAACAGCCCTGGGTTAATGTTGAGATTACTCTCCTTTGTGTGGGAGATTAAAAATTATTCCAGGATATTTCTCTTTATACTATAATCCATAGTAATGATTTAAATAAACAGAAATATCCTGGAGGGTACATATATATATATATATATATATATATATATATATATATATATATATATATATATATATATGGGAAACCGGGAGGGTCCGTACGATTTTCAAACAAATATTTGCAATAATACGTACATTTTATCACCCTTTCTCTAACTTGTGGAATAATGATGTAGTCTTATACCAATAAATAAGAGAATTATGATTTTCACAGGGTCCGTCCCTATGTAACATTCTAATTTTAGAAGGCCTAATATTTTACTTAGACGGAAATAATAACTGAGAGTAAGACAGAAATGTTTATTACCACAAAAAATAAGAAAATATATACTTGTTCACATTTATATTAAGTAAAAAAAATGGAAAGAATATTTTTCCACATTAATGTTGCAATTTCAGAACAGAAACCATTTGGCCTATCTCATAGTATAATTTTGAAATGAAAGGCCAAATTTATATAAATCTGAAGATCATTTAGTTTTGTGAGTATGAGGAGAAGGAAGCACTCTCAAAATGTGTTGCTTATTTACCACAGACTCGTCTCGAATCTCAGGATATCTGAATGCGTTTCCTGTTCCACAGTTTTGAGATAGTCGTAGATATACTGCATTGAAATCCACGTTATCATCTTCATTACTTTGCAGTTTGCCTACATAACAAACATTGACTTTTTTTTTTCTCCAACTCAATCAAGACAAAATCATCTTTCCAAGGTGATTTTTCAACAAATTGGCTCACGACTGTAGAGCTTTCAAATTAATCAGAGAATTCTTCTTCATCTGAAGAAAAAAAACCATATATTATATTTCGGAACACTTATTTATAAATGCATAGGTTAGTATAAATATAGACACTGAGTTCAATATCATTTACTTTAATCTATACTTAATGCCAAACATACATTTTAATAATTTTATTAGTATCAGAAGGATCCGGACACAACTGGACGAATCCTCCCTCATCCACATTTTTCATGGAAATTATCAATAACTCATTTCCAAAGTATTTGCTGCATGTGATATAGTTCATATAAATTGTTCAATTAATAACTAAAGAATCAGAAACAAAATTCATTAAATATGCTAAAAATGGAGGAGCTACATCTTACACAAGATCAACCAAAAGTTACATTGTAAATGTTAAAAAAATTAAATTCTCACTGCAGAAAATTTGGCCACAACACATTTGTCAAAGTCTGAGCATCGATTGATATGATGGTTTCCACTTTTCAAAAGCAAGAGTCAACGCTTGAGTCATATTTATTATTGAGTGAGTGGAGCTGTCCGAATCCTCCCACCGTACGGACCCTCCCGGTTCTCCCATATTATATATATATTTATATATATATATATATATATATATATATATATATATATATATATATATATATATATATATATATATATATATATATATATATATATATATATATATATATATAATTGATGGGGTTGCTGCTAGTCAGACGAATCTTTAATTTCACCAGGAATGAGGGTACATAGAATGCGGAGAAATTCATCTTCATTTATTGGGGATAAACAATATGAGCGGAATATGACCCGAAGATATGACGTGAAGATGAGCGGACAGCTTGAAACGTTGTTTATCCACAATAAATGAAGATGTACTCTCATTCCTGGTGAAGTTATATATATATATATATATATATATATATATATATATATATATATATATATATATATATATATAACAGGGAAAATTAATACGAGGATTCCAAGTACTTTCGAACTTTTTTTCGAGTTCTTTATCATGGAATAACAAAAGTATTGAAAATTATAATATATATAAGGATGATACAGAAGAGTGCGAACGCCCACAAAAATAAAAAAAATCAATCAGAAAAATGAATTAATATAAAATGGAAACATTAGGAGGAGCGAAGAGTGACAGAAAAAAGTAAAAAAGGAAGATAAATACAAACTAAGATCATTAAATCAGGTAAATTCAAAAGACTAAAGGTTGACAAGAGGATTAAAATACCGCCTAAGCAATTAGAGAAGTTGAAAATCTGAACGAGGGATTAACATCAGAAGTCAGAATTAAAAAACCAAGGTAGAATAAATAGAAATGTTCTAAAGGCTTTACTCAAACGAAAATAAATACACAGACCTAAACATAAGGCTACATAGATGCACACATAATAAAATTAAATAGTTTATTAAGATTACTCTAAATATTTAGTCTCAAATCAAAAGTTTCGACAGTACATTGTGAATATAATTTTAAAAATAAGTTTATATAAGCCAGCACTTAAATTAAAATTTGAGAATTTACTAATATAGGTCGATTCAATGATATTTCGTGAAATTGTATCGTTATTATGATAGATGATTTTAACAGAATTCCAATCAATATTGTGATTAAGTTATGATATATGAACATAAAATGAGCTGCTTTCTTCGCCACGACGGACATTAAATTTATGCTGATTGTGATAGAACGGGTTGAGGCCGCTTAATTTCAACCACTATCACATGTTATTTAAAAACACGATGCTACCCACGTGCATCTTCGCTTTAAGGCCGGGCGCATTATCACCGCCACCTGAGTCAATGTTTAAACAAGGAGGTTTATCTTCCCCCTTTCGCCCATGCCCCGACCTCGCCAGATTGAGTTAGGCTTATGGGCCTATAAGGTATTGTTCTCAGGCGCGGCTGTGCATTCCCTCGAAGCCCCCACTCCATTGTCCCCTACGCCAAGGGGATGTCCCGACTATTTATATGGAAACTTTACCACTAAGTTCAGATTCGAGATCCAAATTTTCTTCGCGAGACATCTCTACGATCCACTCTCCCCTTGTGCGCCAAGGGACCTCGACCTCGAGATCCACCATCACTTGTCCAGAAGAGGATAATATCCCTTGAGTGCCAAGGTTCGAGCCTTCGTGACGCCAAGTCCACAAGGTTTTCCCTGTTGTTCAGAAAGAGAACAACGTTAGAACAGCCATTGTTCTTTCGAGCCCGTAGACAAGAAACGGTTCTCACTCCCCTCTGTTGTTCAGAAGAGAACAACGTAGAGCAGCCATTGTTCTTCTAGCCCGTTCGCAAAGAAACAGTTCTCACCGTTCCCCCTTGTTGTTCAGAAAGAGAACAACATTAGAACAGCCATTGTTCTTGAGCCCGTAGACAAGAGACGGTTCTCGCCCCCTCCGTGTTGTTCAGAAGAGAACAACGTAGAACAGCGTTTGTTCTTCAAGCCCGTTCGTCAAGAAACGGTTCTCATTCCCAAGACGCTACGTTAGGATCATTTAATTCCCCCCCCCTTTGGCTGGAATTCGCCAGTGGACCAAAGATTCCTTCACGTCGCCTTCCTCTGCACAACAAGTGTATTTACGTAAGCTGAACGTTACCTTTGAGTATTTAACCCTTTTGTCAACCCTATCCTGTGCTTTAAATGGTTTAGCGAACCATCCCATCCCTTTGACTATTATTTGTTTTACCTTTTTACATCTCTCTTAATCCTCGGATTAGCTAGATTTCCCACGACCCTTTCCATTCTCTGTTTATGTCAATATTTTCCGTTTTGTGTGTTGTTGATAGTTTTTATTAATAAACCTCTATTTTATTAATGATAGCCATATTATTATCCTTGAGCTCAGTTCCACTTCTTAAGCATATCGAAGATGAATAATATCGGTCAACCCAGACACCACGCACTCTAAAGATAATTAAATAAGTTCCCTCAACGAATAGTCATATATGGTATATCGTCGAGAATCCATTCTACGACACTGATAAATTCATTTTTTAAACATTTACCTGATTGGCCAAAGTAATATTTAGAGCAATCAATACATTTTACGCAATATACATTAGCAATAGGCAAAGGGGCGTTTTTGACTACTAGTTTAGAGATAGTATTATTATAGTTAAATACTAGACAAATGCCTAGAGACTTTAAAATATAAGGGAGAGAAGCAAAGGATGGATTAGAAAGAGGTACAATAATATGTGATGGGCGTTTCTTTGGTATCTTTGTACCCTATATAAGGTTGTCTTCTCCATTTTCAGGCTATTCCTTGAAAATGAACTTGCAAATATAGTTCGAAGGTGCTTGGATTCATCTTTTCATTTTCCTGTGGGTTAATATATATATATATATATATATATATATATATATATGTCGTAGAATAGGTTCTCGACGATATATCATATATAACTATTCGTTGAGGGAATTATTCTAATATTTCGAGTGCGTGGTAATCTGATTGACCGAGGTTAGTCCAAAAGAGGGAGGGGGCCTGGAGAGGCTTATTTATCTTCAATATGCTTAAGAAGTGGAACGGAGCACAAGGATAAATAATATGGCTACCATTAATAAAATAGAGTTTTATTAATTAAACTATCAACAACACACAAAAAAAATGTTTACATAAACGGAGAATGAAAAGGGCCGTGGGAATATCTGACTAATCCGAGGATTAAGATTTTGAGACATTTAAAAAGGTAAACAAATAAAAATTAAAGGAGGGGAATGGTTTGCTAAACCATTTATAGCACAGGGTTGCGTTGACAAAAGGTTAAATGATTAAAGGTAATGCTCAGCTTACGTAATTACAAAGTTATTTTGCAGAGGAAGACGATGCGAAGGAATCTTCGGTCCACTGGTGATTTCCAGCAGAAGGGTTCTTCGGGGGTTGTCCTTAACGAAGGGGAAGGACTGTCTTCGAAGAGTGAGAGTGAAGTGGGTCTCGGAAGTACAAGCAATCTTTGTGACAGCAAATCGGAGATGTTCTAGATGAACAATGGAGGTTATTGTTGAAACCAAGCGTTCTCTTGAAGAACGTTAAAAAGGGGGGAATTAAATAATCCGGACGTGATGTCTTGGGAACGAGAACCGTTTCTTGACGAACGGGCTTGAAGAACAATGGATGTTCTAACGTTGTTCTCTTTCTGAACAACAGGAAGGGGGGGAGAACCGTCTTTTGTCAAACGGGCTCAAAGAACAATGGCTGTTCTAACGTTGTTCTCTTTCTAAAAAACAGGAGGGGGGGCCTTGTTGACTTGGCGTCTCAAAGGCACGAACCTTGGCACTCAAGGGATATTGTCCTCTTCTGGACAATAAGGGGGTTTCTCGAGGTAGAGAGTTCCTAGGTGCACAAGGGCGACAGGATCGGCGTGATGCCTCGCGAAGATAATCGGGATCTGACCTGCTTCAATCGGGAAAAGCTATGATATAAATAGTCGAAGCCATTCCCTTGGCGTAGGGAAAAGTTGAGTGGGGGACTTCGGGAGAATGTCCCGGTGCGCCTGGGAAAATACCTTATCTGCCCATGAGCTTAATTCAATCTGGCAAGATCGACGTATGGAGGCGAAATGGGGGAGTGAACCTCCTTGATTAAACATTTGCTATGGTGGGCGATAACGCGCTCGGCTTCCTCTCGCAGATGCTCGTGGGTAGCATGTGTTTCTAACATGTGATAGCGGCTGAATTTAAGCGGCCTCAGACCGTTCTATCCCATATATATATATATATATATATATATATATATATATATATATATATATATATATATATACCCACCAGCAAGCAAAGATCTATTTGTGGTTCTGCGTCACTAGTATGTGCTCTACTCCGGGGTATGTGGATAAGAGCGGTTACTAGTATAGTACTCTAGATCACTGTATAGGCGTGAGGAGAATGATAGCGATGTCCTGATTGGTTTTGTGCATGTTGAACTATTTTACCTTCGTGTGGGCGAGTATCAGCGTATCCGCCAATGGGTAGTGAGCTCGCAAACCAGTGCTTTGAAACTGGAAGTGCAATGCCGTATCCACTAGGCTAGCGAGAGCTCTAAACATTTCGTATCCATTAATTTGTTACCATAATGGTTCAACAATCTGCCCATGTTCATGGTATTTATTTGTGAAACCAACTGGTTGTGGTGGGTAAGTGCTGTCGAAGAGATATATATGATAGCGTTATATTTTTCCACCTTAGATACGTATTTAGAAAATTAAAGCAGTTCGGCAAGATGGTCTCTTCTATCGTTTACACGCGACTTTCGTCTTTATTTAACGGGAGAATAGTGTCCATATTTTGTGGGTACACTAATATTTGATGGTAGTGTCAATTTTTCAACATTTTAAGCAAATAATTTCTTCTTTTTGTGATATCAACTTCATCCTTGTCGTTTAGCGGAGTCATTTGCTTTTATTAGGTTTTAAGTGTCCCCTAAATTAATTGTTGCAAATTTGTTTCAATAGGCATTTTTAAAGCTGTAATAATGCCTTAGCCTCATTTTAAGCTGTGTTAAAGCATAGGCCTTTTTTAAACTAGCAATGCCTAGGCCTTTTTATGATAAACTAGAGTGCCTAGGATTTTAGTTAAAGTAAAAAATGTGTTTGAGTGCTTTCATGAACTGTCTAAATTCAACGTTTAAAAGGTGTGAATATTGCTTAGTATTTAACCAACTTATATATTTAAGAATTGCAATATTTGCATGAACCCCTTGAACATCATAGTCCTTCACTCTTCAGACGAAAGAGTGTCCAGCTTCTTCATGGCAATGCACGTCCACGCGTGCCGCGTTTGACCCATCTCTATGCATTAGGTTGGAAAATTCTACATCCTCCTCCATATTTAACGATCTTGCACCATGAGATTACCATTTATTTAAGTAATTACATTACCTAAATTACAAATGTCACTAATATGAAAAAAAGCAGGAAAATTATAGCAACTTTACTCGTATTTCATTAAAACCGGATTAATTATCATGATAGTTATCAATTGCTTATTTAAATAATGGGACAGCAATGTCAATAATAATCGAAATGCTAAATAAATACTTTTTTATTATTAAAAATAATATTAATTTCCTTTAACCTCTAGTAAAAACAATCCTATCTACTCATTTAGCCGAGGGCGCTGATGGGGTTATCGCTGCTAAAAATACCCGTTATTAAATTTTAACAACTTCAAAGATATTCGTCATTGTTCAATAATATCGTAAAGTTTGCTATAAGAGAAATAAAAGGATTAAAGGAAATAGTAAGAACGAAATTGATCTTTCTTAAAGGTATACCTCACCCTGATCAGTTTTATTCATACTCGTATATAAATAATAAAAAAAACAACCTATTCGAGATTCTATAGGTCCTATTAAAAAAGAGGAGGGAAACATGGTTAGTGGCACAATATTGCGTAAATCATAAATCGGAAATTTTATGAGCCTGGTTTCAATTTTCGTGCCTTAGATTTACATAATATCAAATTACGTCCGATACTCCTCTAGATTTTTGAACTCGGAATTTTGTACGGCAACCTCCGAGCATTTTTCTAGCCTGTCACGCAAGTCCAGAATATACAAGTAGGAGGTCTTTAGTTCCTCATCTAATCGAATGCTCAGTGGACCTCGGACATTGCGACCATAGAAAGCTTGAATGGGCAGAATCCCAGAGTTCGATGGGGAATCTCCCTAAACCTAAACAAAGCTACTGGCAGGTACCAGTGACATTCATGGGCTGGTCGTGGCACAGCTTTTTAGGCACGCTTTTCAATATAGCGTTTAACTTATTGCACATACCGTTTTCAGAGGGGTGAAAAATCGTGGTGAAAATAGGCCTAATTTAGAGCAACTTACTCACATGCTCTATCAATCCGGACGTATATTGGCGGCCCCTGTCAGAGAGGACCTCTTTAGGGATCCATGCAAGTGAAAAAATAGAGATTAATGCCTCGGCACAGGAGATGCTATCATTTTTTTTTAGAGCAATTGCTGCGGGGAACGAGTGGCTCAATCAACAAGGGTGAGAACGTATGAGTGTCCCTCAGGGGAATGGGGGTGTATCGGTCCAATAAGATCGATGGCAACCGTGAAAAATAGTTCTGATATAACTGGAGTCTTCTGAAGGGGGGCCGGTTGTACTCGTCCTTTGGTGGTGACCTTTTGACATATATCACAGGTTCTGCAAAACTCTGCGATTTCCTGGGCTGCACCAGGCCCCCCAAAATACTTAAATACGCGCTGCAAAGTCTTATTATGGCTGAAGTGTTCTGCAAACACACCTTCGTGTGCTATTTGTAAAATCTTCGCACTGGAATCCCTAGGCACGCAAAGGGCCTTGAACGGGGAGACTACTAGATCGGAAGAAGTACGAAATATCAAAGCGTCTTCTATCACATACCTCACTTTTCGGTTTCTACGAACCGATTCTGTCTCTCCTCGTTTGGCCTTTTCCCATAAGGGTTAGAGAGAAAGGCAGTCCTTTTGAGCACTGATGAATTGTGCGTTATTCAGTCTCTCGTAATCGGGGGTGCATGGGGGCTTGAGAGACGCGGAGGGGAAGAAATCTCTATCAGCCTGAGCCCGGATGACGAAAGTTTTCGACACAGCAGTTGAGGAGAGCTGCGCGCTCTGGCCCACCAACACTGCACAAAACTTAATCAGGGCAGCTACGACGTTGGTTCACCTCGTAAAATAGTGGCATTTTACGTGACAACGGACCACTGGGAATTTATTAACTCTCCCAAAAAATCGTGTACGACAGCAAATTTCGTATGTTGTGGGTCCACGGGGGTATGCAGCTTGTCCGATACCACTATTCAGGTACACCCTGTATCTCTCACCAGAGTGGATACTCTACATCCATTAATGGATCCGGAATAGAATTTGGGCCCACCAGAAGAATTTTTATTAAAAAGAAAGTTCACCTGGTGCTCCTGAGAGGTCGACGAAGATGGCTGACGCGCAGGCGCGGTAGGCTGTTCGGCAGCGACAGTTGCGAAGACTCGGTGGACCTTTTGTTTAGGGGCAAAGCGAAAGCGGAAGTTTTGTGGACACTGAGATTTGTAGTGATCAGAGGTTCCGCAAGAGAAGCATACAATGGGGTTACTCCGGTAGGGGTTACTCGACGGAGCATTAAAATTGGGGGTTTCAACTCTTCTTGCTTCTTATGGTAGTTACCTTTGGGTTAAAGGGGCCTGGGACTTTTACTAAATGAGGCGGTTTTCTTGGTTGTGATTATCCTTGGTTCATAGGGGACGGAGAACTGCTCTTCTTTCGCTCCTTAGGATAGAACTGATGATTTGTGGGGTAGATATCCGCTTCTTTGAGGCACTCGTTAAAGGAAGAGGCACGCCTATCTTGCAAAAATGCACGGATTTCCGTAGGGAGGGTGTGCATTAGCTGGTCCTTTAAAAAAAAATTGAGCAGTGAATCATAGTTTCCACCAACTCTAGCCGAATCCAACCAAAATTGGAGTTTTTTTTTTCAGGATAAACCCAAACTGTCGATACGTCTTTCCTGGCTAGTTCCTAGCCGATCCAAACTTTTGCCTGTATCACTTGGGATTTAAATTAATCGCGGATAAGAGTTCTGCTTTAAGAGATGAATAATCTATTGTGGCTTCTGTTGGGAGGGCAATGAAGATTTCTCTGAGAAGAGAGTTGAGCAACGGGAGCAGGCGGCCTACTCCTTCAGACTCAATGTCCCACCCATTGACTTTGAATATCTTTTCGAAATGGGTTAAGTAAGTTCAAAATTCATCTTGATCACCAAAATGGGGGAGCTTTAATGCGGGGGCCCGAGGTTGATGACTTCTGGACCCGAAGGAACTGACTTCTACTCGATCTCTACTTAATTCATGCACGTGTTGACGAATTTTCTCCCTCTCTTTTCTTGTCTTCGTTGATCTTCTCTTTTTTCCTCACGTTCATTCCTTTGTTCGTTCTGAACGTATTCGATCAATTCTTGCCCGAAAGGCCCAAAATTTGTCCCTGTTTATGGAACATCTCAAATGAGGAGGAAGACATCTTGGATACGCTGTCGGATCCGCTGATTCACGAAAGAGCTTTACGACTTAACCCCAGATTATACGGCAGCGACAAATAATATACAAAATCATAATAAAAAAATAAAGAAAATACAAATAGTTACTATGTTTGGTGAGATGCTGCCAGCAAGGATTATCGTTAGTGGCCTAAACAAAATTAAAAGGACACAGGATCAATTCTCATTTCACCAACAAAATTCATAATGTCTTATTACTTGTTTTATCTAACCTTGGGCGCTTGACAATTAGAAAAGGGGAATTTCAAAATTGACGAGTTCGAAACAAACCCCACACCTGACACCAGAATTAAATATGATATAATATATATAATATATGTTGAAGAATTTGCCAAGGAGTGGTTGGAGTTCTCCTCGACTCTTATATATATATCCTATTATCACGAATGCGGAGGGGTCGTCGCACTACTCCTTATACTTCGTTCGGCCCGTGCACTGAATGGGTTTATTGACTCGAGAGTGCTTAGAGGTTAGCTACAGAGGGATTGGAATAAACAAGCGACCTAAAGGAATTAGATACACGAAAATACGAAAATAAAGTTTTAATGAACGCTAAACAAGAAAAATATATATATACAAATAAGGTTCTTTGAGAGATAAATTAATAAGTGAAGCTCAAATATGTCCCTTAGCTTGTAAATAACTGTTCACTATGTAAATCCCTATACACTTTTAATGTGGGTAAGCTTCGCGGTGAAGTTGGGGAATGTGAAAGGGAAGGATTACCTTGGAATCTGATGTTCGGGTGGCGCTGGTGAGTGAATTTAGTGAGATAAGGGGTGGAGACGATGAGGTAGGTTCTCCAGGGACCGACCTGATCCCACAATTCCCGCACGATTCTACTGGAAGAAGGCGGTAACGGGAGCTTTTTGTTAAATAGGGCCCCACGCTTGTGAACTCCGAGGAAACTTGGGTGCCTCAGCGAGGGAGGGGGGGGGGGCGAAGTGACCTATCAATGCGCTGGGTCACGAAGAAAAACTAAGATGTAGATTTCTCGCTTAGGGAACCAGAGTGAGGCTGTTTGTAGCTTCGGCTCTGACACGTGGGTCCGCACTGACTTGCTGCCTAACGGGATAAGGAGCCTACCTAACTGGCACCAATCTCCTCTCTGAAGACTTAGTGCTTCAACAATTTACCACAGCAGCGAGATAGATGGCAATTTCTGCCCCGCCAGACGCTGTGTAAGCTCTACTACCGAGGGTTAAAAGAATTCATCTTTTATACCCGAAATTCGGGAGAGGTTCATATGGCTCCGGAAGTAGATTTGATGTCAAGCGCCATTCTTAGGGTGAGAGCTGCTTGATTATCCCCTCCACTTCGTCCTTTGTAAACTTCCGGAAACCACCGGAAGCCAAGATGGGCGCCCATCTATCGATAACCAGTCCGGGAAGGAATGCGGTGGTTAGCTGAAATGTCCGGCGGGTTCTTCCGGCGGGAGGCCACCATACATTGGGCCAGAAAGGAAAGGTGTGATATCATGGCCCGCCCGGAAGTGAGGTGGGGAAACGTGGGAGCATTAGGTTATTCTCCCATATCATCCTATGTCCCTGGGGACGTTATACATAGCTAATTGTGGATAGAAAATATTGTCATGGAATATTTTCAGAGTGGCCTCAGAAATATGCAAAGGATACGATTTTTTTCGTAAAATTGGTGCAGAAAAATTTTACCTTTTTATTGAGAGTAAAGTATGAAGTTTGGAAGAGTTTTAAAGGAATTTATTTTAACGATTTTTTCACAGGCACTAAAGAACTTAAAACCTAACCCAGAGAGACTAGCTTTACGGGAGACAGAGGTAGAGAGTTTTTTTTCTGATATATTAATAAGGATGCCAGGTAATGGCTTGGCTTGCGCTTCACTACTAAGATTAAAATTTAAAATCTAAAAAAAGCAGCCATGGTTAAATTTTTCTAAATTTTCTGAACTTCGCCAATTATAATAATTTTAAGAATAAAATCTAAACTAAATTTCCTCCCTTTCAAAATATCACATTGCTAAAATATAGAGTTATAGAAGATATATAAAAATAAATTTTATGAACTTGAACATTTGTAATTCTTTGGGTTTTAAAAAAATCACAAAATTTAGATACTTATATTTATTTCTGAACTTCACCATTTTGTTTTTTGATATTATAAAAGAATTATTAGAAATAACTTTGATAAAAAACATAAGTCATAACCAAACTAAGATGAAATTATTATTCAGAATACTCAAAAAAATGCCTTCTTAAATTATTAAGTTAGTGATGATGATGATAATGCTCAAGAAATGGCAAGGATTAAGGATTTCGTATTCAACAGTATACTTGATATTGGGATGACTTGAATTAATAAATTTGGGAAATTATTCAGCCTGTTGAGAAGTTTCAAATATTGCAAGGGAGTCGTCTACAAATCAGCGATAAAATAAGGGGTTGCATATGTAATGGAGACATATTGAAAGTCTTTTCTTCTAAGTGAGACATAAATATATGGGCAGTTGCTGGAGGTAGAGGGGAACCCAGACCTATACCATCAGTCTGTTTGTAAATATTATGATTAAAAAAAAAGGTATGTTTCTTTGAAAATAAGTTCAAGTGTTTGTTTAAGAAAGGACGAGTGAAGCCATGAAACTTATCTGAAGCGGCTAAAGGCCCTTTTGAGAATGATATCAAGGGCTTCATTTAAGGGTATGTTCGTGAAAAATGAAGAAACATCCAAATTAACAAGGACGTTAGATGGACCAGTGGAAAACTGTTTTAATTAATCAATAAGAGTAAAACTTAGCAATGCTGTATTGGTTACTGGTGAACGGGTTTAGGAGTATAACGAGATATTTAGCCAGTTTATAGGTAGGGAGAATAAGGGCTAGTATGGAACGTAAAGAAATATCAGCTTTATGCTCTTTGAAAAGACCATAGAGAAAACGAAGGCTCGAGACAGTAGAATGAAGATGTTTGTAGGTAGAGAGGAGTAAGAGGCCCGAAGATTTAGGTTTCATAAGGAAACGATTACTTTGTCCTCAAGGCGAGAAATTAATTTGTCAAGTGGTCAGTGACTAATGAATTTAGTTACGTCGCTTAGTGAGGACTGCATCTTAGAAATGTAATTAGATTTATGAAGCAAAACTCCACAATTTCCTCTATCGGCGGTTGTTAAAGAACCAGGATGAGAAGGCTGCGGACTTTGATATATAATAAAATTTGTGGGATACTTCCAAAAAATGCGTTAAAATTTTTTATACTCCACACACACACATATATATATATATATATATATATATATATATATATATATATATATATATATATATATATATATATATATATATATTTAAGAGGAATTTCTCACAATTATAAATAGTGTTCATGTTTAAAGTCATGATTAAAACGAAATGAAAATGGTTGGTGACATGTTCTTTTTTATTGTGACGTACATATCCAATAAGGCCCTAGTTTATGTGAGATTATTATTATTATTATTAATATATTATTATTATTAAAGTATGCGTTCAATTAGCGTCATATATGTATGCCAATATTAAGCCTGGATAATGATAGTGAGTGTAATTATAACTTTACAAATTTCTAGTTTATTATAATTATTATCGTTATTATTATTAATATGTGCAGTCAATTATCGCCTTATATATATATATATATATATATATATATATATATATATATATATATATATATATATATGCCAAGATTAGGTCTCTGTAGAGTTATTAATTGTAATTTTACCCTTATGTGGAGGATTTCCACGTGGAATTTCCTTTCCAGCACGGAAGTGACGTCCATGAGTTAAAAAAAATTCTTGAATTTGGTTAGGCTTAAATTGGTAAGCCTCCACCGCCCACATCCACAAACGGTAGCCTCGAACCGCGTCCACCCCGGACCACCTTTTCGCGGGTTAGAATCGACTGGGCGTGAAGGTTCGAGGCCACTCAAGAGTAGCGCTGGCCAAACACCCCATGTTTCCCTAACCCCTGCCGGGGGAACCTGGGATATATAGGGCTCGTCTTCCAGGTGGAAGATACATAGTTGAGAAGTCTCGCCAGGATCCAAGAAGCATTTCCCCTAGTTCCAAGTCAGGTGCTTAACAACGAAGCAAAGTGATGGCTGAACTTTTCGTGTCGTTGGAATTAGCCCAGCTAGTGAGGTATTTCCATTTCACGATTACGACTGAGCGATTTTTCCGACTCCACTTATCAACTCCTGTAGAAGCCCTTCTCGTTTTCTCCTTGTCTTCGGGTGGCCGAAATACTCTCCCCTGGAACGGACTTTACCGCCCCCCCCCCTTGGAGAACCGTCATTACGTCAACTTGTTTGGAGTTTTTACGAACCAGTGTCATTTTAATTTCGACATTAGAAGTTTCCTCGTTATTCACGTCTATCCCTTTTATTTTTATTTTTGTATTGTACTGGCAGAAGGCAAGTTCAAGTTAATTGAAGATGAGTGGAACGTTAATCCTTTTAGATTTTGTGTTGGACCCCAGGTAATTATTTTTTTTTATTATGTTTGCATTTTGGAGACTCTCCTGGTAATTAACCAAAAAGAGTTAAGGTTTTTGGTGTCCTAATTCCGGTAGGACCATTTTAATTTTTTTCCCGCTTAGAAACAGCAGAGGAAGGTAGCTGGATCATATTTTTTGTGAACAAGGCCGTCACGAATATTCAAGTATTCGTTTCACGTGGGTAGTGTCCTAGCTCGTTCGCGTGTCAGTGTTCCCTCAGTTGAGTGCATAACAATGTCATCCTTCGAAAAATTCAAGAGTCAGGGTGAAATGTTAGGTCTTTCAGGCAAAGACCTGATAAATTACGTACAGGAAGAAGAGAGGAACGAATGGGCAGAGCGAAGGGAAATGGAGATGGAGAAGAACAAAATGGAGATGGAGAAGAACAAACTGAAAATGGACATGGAGAAGAACAAATTGGAGATGGAATAACGTGAACAAATTAGGCAGCATGAGCTGAGAATGAGCCGAAATCAAATGGATTATCAGTCCATCAGTTCCCGGGCTGAAATTCACCAAACTCGTTCAGTCAACCTTCCTGCTTTTAATGATGGAGAGGACCTTGGGTCATATTTTACCCATTTTCAGAGAATCTTTCAGATCAATAGATGGGACCTCGAAAATGATGGCGTCACTCGCTTACTCCCTCTCCTAAACGCCCAGTTAAGGGAGATCTTCGTATCCCTTCCCCGGGAAGCAAATTGGATATTCCACTCTAAAGTCCAAATTGTTAGCCGCTGGTCATATGAATTGCAAATTCTACCGCTCCCGATTCCGCCAGGAAAGGATCTACCTTGGTCAAACATTTTGACAACACGGGTACATCCTCCAAAGACACATTTAGTGTTGGCTAGATGCGTGCAAGATTCCCCATGTCTACGAGTCCCTTCTGGACTTCTTCCTTAGGGATCAGCTTTTAGCTGCCATGGCTCCCGAAATTCGCGCCTTTATTAAGGATGAACGTTGTGCCACTTTCAAGAAGTGCTTGGAAGAGGCCAATGTCTACGCGGTTAGTCACAATTTATACCCTAAGGATGTTAAAAAGGCTCCTCAATCGCCCCCGAAAACTAAATTTTATGGTCCTAAGGCTCCTCCTAAATTGGTTCTAAGATTTACCAAAGTTCCTAGTCCCTCGAAGCCAAGAAACTTCCATCCATCTGAAAACCGAGACGTTAAGTCCCTCGTTTCTTCTCTCCCGGTTGTGCCGTACCAAAAGAACCCGATCATCTGCTACACCTGCGGAGTTCCCGGCCATTACCGCACGAACTGTCCTTAAAACTCCCGATTGGCAAACTCTCAGTCCTACCAAGTACATCAAATCTGGGCCGCCCCTGCTCCTCCCCCGTTGCCTCAGGAGGTCCCCGATCTTCCCTCGCCCGGCAAAGTTCCGGACCATCAGGTAAACTTTTCCTTTAATGAGAACATCCCTGGTGGATTGAAATTCGAGAACGGAACCGTGAACGGTTGCCGAATATCCACCCTCGTCCGTGACACCGGGTGCACCTGCATCGTATTGTCTGAGGACCTACTTTTCCCTGTTGGCTTAGACCACAAGAAGTTTACGGTGGTCTACGACTACCTTGGCCGGGTCAGTCGTTTCCCAGTAATTCGTTGTCACATCGAGTGTGACTATATGTCCGGTTGGGCCGAAGTGGTAGCGGCCCGAATACTGTTGCTCTCCGTTTTGATCGGTCAGAGCCCCGTAATCCATGATCATCCCGTGGCCCATCCCATTATTACCCGTACACAGGCAGCCCCAGAATCCCATGCAGCCGTTCCCCTAGAAACCCCTATCGACCCGGGGTTCCAAGCACTCCGCAGCGACAAGTTTGCCCGCGCCCAGAAGGAGTGCGCAACTCTCCTCCCCCTTTGAGAGAAAACTAAAGCTCTTGAGCGTCAATCCACCCGAGGTAACAAACTAGTGTCGTATCTTGTGAAGAATCCGACGAGCCACTAAATTAAATAACTGTAAATTACGTATGTCTCCTATAACCTAGAGGTTAAATGTTTGGCAAAAGTTTGCCCATATTATAATGCCTAATGTATATATTATCTCATTAATGTTCTTAATTATGATTTTTTTATCCACTAATTGTTTAGTCATTAGTCTCATATTCATGCCTCCATTTAATTGCATCCTTTTTGGGGGGTTCCACTGAAATGTCGCCAATGTTCTCATGTGATTTTTTTAGTTTAAAATTGTGCTAGTTAAATTGTCTCTAGAATTGACCCGTTAACGGCTTATGTCCGTAAATTCCCCGTTGAGCTCAGATTCACGTTTTTTTTTGTGTGTGTACACCTGTCGTGGCAGGTCAGAATTTCCTTAGACCCTTGATAATTCTAGTTCGACTGGTGGGATGATCCTTTCCTACAAAAGTACTCTGTAAAGCATTATCTTTCGGATGGGAGATGTGTGGGGGAATTCCACGTAGAATTTCCTTTCCAGCACGGAAGTGACGTCGATGCGTTAGAGAAAATTCTAGAATTTGGTTCGGCTTATATTGGTAAGCCCCCCCCCACCCCACCCTCTATCCACAAGCGGTAGTCTCGAACCGTGTCCACCCCGGACCACCTTTTCGCGGGTTAGAATCGACTGGGCGTGAAGGTTCGAGGCCATTCGAAAGTAGCGCTAGACAAACACCCCATGTTTCCCCCACCACTGCCGGGGGAGCCTCGGATATATAGGGCTCGTCTTCCAGGTGGGAGATACAGAGTTGATGAGTCTCGCCAGGATCCAAGAAGCATTTCCCCCAGTTCCAGGTCAGGTGCTTAACAACGAAGCAAAGTGACGGCTGAACTTTTCGTGTCATTGGAATTAGCCCAGCCAGTGAGGTATTTCCATTTCACGATCAAAACTGAGCGATTTTTCCGATCCCACTCATTATCTCCTGTAGAAGCCCTCTTTGTTCTCTCCTCGTCTTTAGGTGGCCGAAATACTCTCCCCTGGACCGGACGTTACCACCCCTCCTCCCCTTGGTAAACCGTCATCACGTCAACTTCCCGCTCAGAAGCTCCGAGTGCCTTCGCGCTCACGTTTATTGCATACAGAAGATATCCGTGAAACCTTACCCTGACGCCTCACCCAGAATCCTCCGTAAGCCAACTCCTCCCCCCATTCAGCCGCCCATTTGAGTTTATCCTCCCCATTGGAATATTCTCCTCTGTAACGCATTAATTTCTAACTTTAGAGTCTGATGCATAATCTGAAATTCCTCCCTTCAAGTACCAATATAATTTTACTCATTGCTTCTTTTATTTTATGTAAATAAAATTATATTTGTGTACATGCCTCTTTAAATAACCTTGATCTGTGCCATTGCCCAAATTTTACCTGACCTCGTTTTGCACTCTATTTTCGCTGCTCCGCGGGTCGAAACTCGTGGCGTTCCACCCCTTTTTCGGTTTGCCTTTAAGTTATTAGTCCCTTACCCATATATATAATATGATATTGATATAATATAATGTCACACCACGGCACCTTACATATTACTATTAAAATTTTTAGAATTATCATTATTAATGTGTGCACTTTAGCTTCATATAATGGTGTCAAAATTAAGTCTGTGTAGTTGTTAATTGTAATTTGACCTCTACATATTTCTAATTTATTATCATTATTATTTTATTATTATTATTATTATTATTATTATTATTATTATTATTATTATTATTATTATTATTATTATTATTATTATTATTATTGATATATTATTATTCTTTGTATTATTATACTATTATTATTAATATATTTTTATCATCATTACTATTATTATTGTATGCGTTCATTAGCCCCTTATATATATGCCAATATTAAATCTTTGTCGAGATTTTAATTGTTCTTTTACCTCTACATATTTTTAGTTTTAAGAATATATGAAAACCAAATATTATTCCCTAGAAGAAAGTGACATCTGACAACTCGCTCTGGTGAGTTGCTAACTTTACCAATTTGTTTGTATTCAAATTGGTTGCTTGAATACTGTATCCATCAGATTTTTCTGTGCTCTAAAGAATTTTTTAATATTTGATTTAATTTTTTTGTGATAAACCCCTTTTCGAATATATCAAAATTTATTGCATGGAATTATTTGAATAATTTCTAAAAATGAAGCGGAATGCTTCATTTTTAGAAAAATTAATGTGTACGGTACGACTTCAGGACTTATCAAACAGTATCGAATAAATCACGCAGAAATGAAAGCAGACGGTAATAGTGATTGGCCTGCTTTGAAAAGCAGAGAACTGTTTTAAGTTTTATAAAAAGATATTCAAAAGATGAATAAATCTCTAAACTAACTTGTAAAGATAGCCTGAGTTTTCGAGCTGTTGCTAAAAGTAAATTTATTCAATAAGGTTTTGAAACCTCCAACTACAAATCAAAGAAGGCAAGTGGTATTTAATTACCTTAGATGAATATAGTTCAAAGAAAAAATAGAAGGTTGATAGTAAGTGGAGAGCGTTTGAATTTGTGGCAAGACCCACCCCTTCCCACTCTTTTTAAATATTTAGAAACTCGAAATTAATGTTTGCAGCTTCAAAGATATAATTTTAATTAAAACATAATATGGGAAATATTTCCTAATCGGATAAAATCGGATCTTAGTAAAAATTGGGTCGCTTCCTTCAAGGCTAAGGCTCTAGTATACAATCAGATTTAATAGAAATCATTAATTAGTTCTTGTGTGATTTTTTAAACAAACAAATCAAAACCTGTGCTCCGCCGAAACGGGTCTGCGCCGAAACGCTCAAGCCGAAACGTCCTAGACGCCATTTATTCGTATTAAAAAAATTTATTTTCATATTTTTATCCTTTTCTAACCGAACCATGTTATAATTAAAAAAGAAATATAAGATGCAAAAAATATTATAATCTTTGTAGATACAGCCCATGTATAGAGGAAAAATTTAGGGTGAGCAAAATATTATAATATTTAAAATAACTATAAAAACATACTTACAAAATATTTTAAACATAGTTTAACTTTAGTTTCTTTAGGTTCTTAGCAAAATGGTCAAATTATCTTGTTAATTTTATTCTACTTGAAGTCGACTTAATAGTTCTCTTAAAATTGAAAGTAAAGCTAAATTTTCAAGTCTTTCTTTAGAATTTTTTGAATGCAATAGCCAATGTCGCTTATTTTTTGCTTGCAAAACATAAAATAGAGTATCGGAGAAAGGAGAAATTACTTGAAACACATTGTGGTTCCAGTTATTACTAGGGTCTGCCATATTTTATAAAAGGCTAATGAGGGATGACCTACATTAGTAAACAGTTTCTACTAGCCTAGAATTATAATTCCATTGTATGTGACAAACTCTAGAAAGTTTCTTTAAAGTACTTTCTTCGTTAACAGCATCTGTTCTTTTAGACGAACGACTAAAAAACCTGCTTATCCACTTAGAGTCATGAAAATCCCTTTACATTCAATTATTTTGGACACTGATTGCGAAAGAATAGAATTTAATTTGTGAAGAATCAACTTTTTTCACATTTAAGATTCTGCAATTGGTCTACTAATATCTTACAAATATTATCTGCCGTTCTATCAGTAGTCAAATTCAGGAATCACATGAATCTGTCAGGAATATTGTCATTTTTAAGAATAAAGAATCATGAAAGATAGTTGACATAAATTAGCACGTCAGTAGTTTCGTCGATCATTATTGCGATGAACTTTGCTTGTCTAATTTGTTCTTTAATTTTATCAAGTAAGACAAATGCAATGGAGTTTATGAGACCATTTTGTATTAAGTTTGATAATCCAGAAAATGATCAAGCATTCACCAAAAAAGCGTGATAAATTGTCATCATATTTTTTAGGAGGTGTGTATATTAATTCTACATAGTTACCTCTATTCAATGATGTATCCCATTCATCGTATCCTCTAAATTCTAACTCCTTTTTTGTCAAAAATATTACGACATCTATAAAATGCTTCATTACAGTTCTGCATTTCTATTCTTTTTAACAAGTTCATTATGTCAGTTATCATTGATCTTTTTGATTACTAAGTAAATACTCAATTCTCACTTTTTCTAATGTTCCTTCTGATGACGCAGATGTTAAATAACTTTCAGACAAACTATATTTTTTAACAGCTTTATATATATTAGAAACATCACAATAGCTATGCAGATTTCAGACATTTTTCTCTTTTGGGAATAACAAACATGACCAACATTATTTAGAACTGAACAACCAGTTAGCCAATCACTGTCATCATAAATTTTATTATATATTATAAATTACAACTTTTTATCAGTTACAATATTATCCAATGCAGGTGTATTCCCACAGGCGTTTAAAATATCTTTCTTTCTATTTAGATCATAAATTATGCATGAGCATACTAATTGCCTTTCACTATTTTGTCATTCCAAATTTTAAAGAGGGCTAAATAATTAACACGAAAACAAATATCACCTATTCACACAAACGACAATGCAATGCAAAATAATACGTCATTATTCTAGAGGGGAGATTTTATAAATCGGATTATTCTTTCTTCAAAATTAAATAAATTCATGAAAATTATTATATATAAAATGTACGGACAATAATTTACACTTTGATCGCTTTTGAGGTAATACTGCAAAAGATTTTAGTAAAAAAATAGCTACAACAGATATAGAGTAAGCCGTTTTTAAGGGACTATTTTCGCTAGTAAGATTAAAATTTAAAATCTAAAAAAAAGCAGCCATGGTCTAATTTTTATAAATTTTCTGAACTTCGCCAATTATAATAATTTTAAAAAGGAACTCAACTAAATTTCCCCCCTTTCAAAATATCACGATGCTTAAAATATAGAGTTATAGAAAAAGAAGATAAAATAAAAAAGCAGCTTTGCTTAAATTTTTATATTTTTCTGAACTTCACCAATTGTAATTCATTTTCTTTTAAAATATACTTAAATAAGTCATAACCAAACTAAGATGAAATTATTATTCAAATACTAAAAAAAATCCCCGTCTTAAATTATAGTGATGATGATGATGATGATGATGATGATGATGATGATGATGATAAACGGGAGAGAGACGCAAATTCGGGATATGCGTGGGGTTTTTCCGACAGGCGCCAACCAATAATAAAAGAGCATCTCTCCATATATTTGAAGA
Source organism: Ceratothoa steindachneri (assembly GCA_963969495.1). Classification (NCBI taxonomy): domain Eukaryota; kingdom Metazoa; phylum Arthropoda; class Malacostraca; order Isopoda; family Cymothoidae; genus Ceratothoa; species Ceratothoa steindachneri. The sequence goes on along the minus strand of OZ018329.1, from coordinate 66,976,748 downwards.
TGTTTAAGAAATTATTTAGAATGCAATTTCTTTTACAGTCTTAATATGGTAGCTTGATGTTTGATGCATTACCAAGGTAAGCATTGCTTACCATATGTGTTAATTAAACACGGGCTTGATGTAGATTTAACAAATATAACTAATTTGGCATTAGGCAATAAGCAATTTAGTCTTCACTTTTCGCGCTGCGGCCTACAAGAAAGATGTTCTAAACAAGGCATTTTGGCTTTTAATTTTCGGTGGAATTGAATTATTCAAGATATTTATGTTTGAGTAAAAATTAGTTTATCTTTTAGGAACCGGCATTTTTTTATGGGTTCACGGTTCGGTTCCTAGGATCATGAAACCGGGTGCAAACACTAGGCCCCACTTTTCCTCCGAGATCGTCCTGGGAAGGGCATATGCTTTCAAAGGAATTGCCACGGACTCCTGGCCAACTGGGAGGAACTGTAGAGACTCGTCACCTCCCGTTCTCCGTTAGCAATCTTTTGCAGGAGACCATGCTGGGCGCGTGCCCCCCCCTGCCCGCTCTCCCGGGTATAAGAGTTTTGCGACCCCACCACCACAGGATTGAGGCCGGGCAGGAGGATGCGCTATTTACACTCGATATGATGTCTCCGTTCTTCGATTTTCTTTAAATACCTCTTTTCAAGCAGGAGCAGTACAGCTGCACCTAGATAGGAGGCATACTGTTATTTGTGCGTACGTTCCACCGTCAGCCAACTTCGATGAGGGTGACTTCCGCCACACCGTCGCACGGTTCCCAGTTCCCTTTCTACTGCTCGGGGATTTAAACTTTAGAAATCCACTATGGGGAGAATACTTTATCCATCCCAGGGGACAGGTCCTTGGTGACCTGCCCGAGAACCGCTTCATTTACCAGTCTTGAGCAAGCCCTGTTGTCTCTGAATGCAGAGCCTGATTTTGGGTGTGAGTTGTCGATAACCACCCTGGTTGTGATCACTTTAATATTTACCCCATAAAGGGCACGGCGATGTTTTTTTTCTGGCCACTGTGCTAAAGGGACTCAACGCCCCGCCCGACCATAGCTTAGCCTCTCTTCCATCCTTCGCTAATCCCTAATCTCTGTCTCCTGTACCAACTTTCCCTCACTGTGCCCCTGTTTTTCCGTCATGCCTTTACGACCACTTTTCTCTATTCTTTTGGTGGCCTCTCTTTTTTTTCTGCCCATGGACCTCTTCAATCATGACCAGGCGCTCACCTGAGCCAAGGAACTGAACACTCCTACGACCAGATGTCAGGCGTGGTGACCTTAACCGCTCTGAAATCTGTCATCAAGCTGGATCCGCTGCTCCGATCAGCCTACCACGCCATATGTATGTTTGGTTCGGAGTTAAGGTGGTGAAGGCGTATAACGCCTACTTAGTGGCACCGGCCGTGTCCATTTAAAAGGTACCCAGTAGTGCCGGTCCCTTGTTGGGTTCATTGTGGGTCGCCACGGGCATGGATGTTGACTCATTAACTCTATAAAAGTGAAGAGACAAAAAAACCCGACAAAGAAACAATAACAACAAAGAAAAAATGAACGACCTCAGAAAATTCTTCGGACCGGCTTGCTGGTTCAGATACATAACACACAAAAGCATAAGAAACGGATCGTTCTATGTACTCAAACTGCGAGAACAACTGCAGTTCGTTACAGAAGAGTCAGCCAGAATTCCCGATCAATCATGACCAAACAGAGGCTACAGATAATGTCAAATCAAAAAAAAATATTAAAACAACTACTGGCCCTCATCACCTTAGGTGACAATCAAATAAAACCAACGGACAAAAACAAACACAAGATAAGATTAGGTACGGTTCTGCTCAACAGATTTATGCCTAGACATTAAAAGTACGGAGGCCTTTATACGCAAAGGGATACAAAGGCTCTTCGAAGATGACAGCCATCAAATAGACTTCGATCAAAAAGCACTCACACGCTCAACTCCACTGAAAATCACCAAAATTACATCTAAGCAGCAAACCATCCCACAAACAATTATATTTGCATGAACAATTATCCTAATACAGGAAGAACTACTTACTTTAATTCAATGTCGATCGTGCCTGATGTTTGGTTACTTTGTCAAATATTGTAAAACCGATCGACTATTATGCTTCAAGTGCATCGGAAAGGGCATAACAGTGAACAATTCAGAGTAAAGGAAAGATGTATTAACATGGGAGATAACCACCATGCATTCATACGAACATGTCTGCATTCATTTCATCTTCAATCAGAACGCATAAATCAGAACTGTCCGTTTTAGCATCCGATTGCACCAAGCCTTAAGAGATATGGCAGAGGAAGGAAGAATGTTGAATACGCCAACTTATGCTAAGGTTGCTTTTACCACCAAAACTCGAACCACCGAATGAGCTTCCAAACAAACATTGGATCTAAGAGCCTTTTCCCTAAGCCCCAATCTCAAGGAAAACAGCATACGTTCCTTAGAAAGCCCCAAATTATAACCCAACAATGTTCAAACTGAAACCCTAACCACTAAACACCCCGAAACAGAAATGCATAAAGTGCACTCACAAAAATGAAGCCACGCGCAATCGCCCAAATCTGTCACTTCCTCCTTCTCGACAACTCAAAGCTTAGAAGTCGAAACAACCAGAAGAATAAGCTCATCCAGCACATAAACAATATTATACGAGAGCGAGCTACTTTCACTATCCTCAGGAAACCCATAAACCCACAACCATTGACACCAGACGTCCATTGCACGGCATCTAAAGTCGAGGAAACAGCACCATCTGACTAAAACACACAACACATAATAGAAATGTAAAACTCAAAAAAGCCATTTTTCTTTTAAAAATATCACACATAGAATACCAACTTCTGAACTAAGCTACACAAATTCAACTACAAACATAGAAGAATCAGGTATAAACAAGGAACAGGATACTAACAAGAATGCCTCCAGACATACTGACCCACTGTTAATACAAAGTCCACAACGAACACGCCAGCCGCTAGCCAACGAGAAACACTTTTACCAAGCACTTAGCGTAAGACAAAACCCAACAGGCAGAGACTTTGGTCATAGCCAAATTGTTGTGGATGATGTTCATAACACTTCCATGTGATATTCCAAGTTCTCGCTCGATTTCTTCGACCTTCACCCGTCGATTTTCGAGGATCATCCTCTCCACACGGGCCACATTGTCCTCGTTGGTTACGTATGACGGGAGTCCTGGATGGAGGTCATCTTCAAGGGACTCACGACCATGGCCGAACTCCCTATTCCAGCGAGCAATGGTTGCATAGGAAGGGGCGGTGTCGGTGTACACTGGAACCATGCGATCATGGATCTCTTTTGCATTCCTGCCTTTCTTGGTCAAAATTTGATCACTGCGCGGTGCTCAACCTTCTCCATTGTTGAAAAATTTGTGACTGACGATCTGCGATCAGCTACTGCTTCTTAAATATAGGAGGCAGGAGTGTGCGGCTGCAGGTCCTGACTTGTCCTAACTTGTCCTAACACCCCCACAAACAGCCATCCCCCTTCCTCTGTTTAGCCCTACCGATTGACAAAACCTATTGACCGCCCCTCGTATGTTTTTATCATAATTTGAAGGTGAGATATAACAAAATTTAGAGCCCAGATCCATTTTGTTAAAATACTCGTACATACAGTTAACTGATGCCCGCAGTCAATATTCACAGTTATGTCCCTTCTTCTTCCGCACTTCTCTAATTCGTTTTGTCATTCTGGAAACCAAATATGTGATGATATCTTAACTGATATTGCTCCATTTTTCCAATAATTACCCGCAAGTGCTCGCAATTGGATGGCTTCTGTTCATCACCCGCGATGGTGATGAGTGACCCCATATTCTCTATTGGGCTCAAATCTAGCTAATCCCTGGGCCGAGCTTCTAAAACTTTGATTTTCAGCCGAAAACTTTTTAATTGCTTTTGCTTTGTGACAACGTGCGCCATCATGCTGAAAATGCAGTTATCATCCTTAAGTTGGTCCTAAATGGTAGGGAAAAGGTGCTGATGAGGCAAGTTTGGGTAACATTTTGAGTTTATGGCAGTGTACTTGGGAATAATAATTGTTAGTGCTCTAGTTCCCTTAGATGAGAAGCATCCCCAAACATGGAGAGTGTTCGGATGCTTCACCGTGGGCACGACACATGACTTGTGAAAGTGCTCCTCTTTTCTTCTCCTAACGGGGGATCTTCCAGAAGCCCCAAACAAGCGGAAGGGAGCTTTACGATAGAATATCGCTTTGCGTCAGTTTTCATCAGTACATTCTTTATATTTCCTATAGAACTGGATGCTATCCGTAAGGCTCTTCTTGGTCAGATGAGGCTTTTTCGCAGCCCTTCTCGACTTAAGAGCTTTGTCCAAAAGTCTCTGCCTCATTAAGTGATGAAGCGTTCACACCTGCCTCTTTCCAATTGTAAGCAAGCATGGCACTGGTGGCAACTCGATCCTTGAGCTGGGATCTTACGAGGGGGCGATTTTTGTCGTTCATTTGAAGCTCTTGGGCGTCCATAAGACTTTTTCTTAAGAGTGTAACGAGTCTTTTAAAAGTCATTAAAAAACTTGCTGCTCCTTGATGCAATACCTTTAGCAACAATAACCTTGCATTTCAGGCTAGTTTGATGCAGAGCAAAACTTTGTTGACGCTTTTCTGGATTTTGAAAAGAATCTTTTCTGGAATTGATAAAAATTCAAGCATTGATATTTACAAAAACATATTACAAAATAGATTTTTAATTATTCAATGTGATTCCATTTAACTCATTATTTTTAATCATTTTACCCTTTTTAACGAATAGCAAACCGCCCTTGGATTGAAACTTTCCTCCTACAGGAACAGGACCAGAGCGAGATTTTGGATTCAGCAAAGAAATGTTTTTTTATTATTTTTGAAATCCTGCTTTTATAATAAATCTGCAATAGTTTTTAATGTTAGAATATTTTTTCTATCAAGTAAATTTAAGGAACTAAAAAAAAAATTATATTAGTCTTGATGCTCTTGAAGACGAGCTGGACTATACTGTTGCCTTTTCAGAACTTCTCCACCTTGCTTAATCTCGCCCGCTTCTGCTGCCTCGTCAGCTCTTCCTTGATTTCTTCGCAGAAATTATCTGCGAAGAATGGGTCGAGCCGTCTGAGGATAAGGGTTTGGCGGACGAGGATCTCCTGTAGTATTGACGCTTCAAGCCCTATCTTCTGAAGTTGCTTCTTGGCCTTTTTAGAGACGATCAGATCCACGTCATCCATCGCGTGGCAAATAGCGACATATCCATTATGAGTGTTTATAAGCCTCATGATGAGCATGTTGATAACTCCGTAGAGAAATTCCATAACTGCGGAACTTGTGTATTTAGTCCCCCACCCTCGGATGACGCGAAGGGGAACTTGTCTCTTCTCGAGAGGGGCTGACCGCATGAGGCCCCATCTGGTAGCGGGATTCTACCCTTGTTAGGCCGCATCTCTTCTGTCCGTGTGAAGAGAAATTCCTACACTCGGATAATTATTGTCTGGTGTAAAACGTTCTCAAAACTTGGCCTTCCCATTTCCTCCTTTGCCAGAGCCAGACTTGACGACTAGCGCGAAAGATCTTCCTCCACTCCTTCACTTTTTCTTTTCTTTTCTTTCTTTTTTGTAGAAAGTTGTGAAAAAGAGGGGGTGAATAGTGGATAAAAAGAGGAGGGGGGAAAAGGTGAGGAAATTAAAGAAAGCATTAGGTTAGTAGTGTAGTTGCCCGGTGTACGGGCCTACTCCATTGTTCAGATTCTTAAGTGGGTTTTTGAACTTTTTTTTTATATACACATATTTTAGATTATTTATGCGTATGTGCGTATATGAATATATATATATATATATATATATATATATATATATATATATATATATATACTTTTTTTTGTTCATTCACTTTAATCTTGGTGCTGGTTCTGCTCTTATGGTGTTTGGGAGGTAGTTTTTGTATTCTCCCTCCTCAGGATCGAGAGTGTCGAGTGTCTTGTTGGGGAGAATACCTTCTAGTTTCCCATAGATGCTTTTTTCTCTTTTGTAGAGGTACAGGTTTATTGGCTCAATTTCTGTCTGTTCATGTAGGCTCCTCGAAGTCCGGAAGTCGAACCACTTGGAGCCAGTGATAAATCTGAGTCCTTGGTTCTGCACTCGTTGAAGCATCGACATGTTCCTGTTGGATACAAAGTTGAGTGTTATGCTGGGGTACACCAGCTTGGACCTAACCAAACTGATGTATAGCTTTTTTTTGTTTGCTATTGTTAGGTTTCTAAATCGATGGAGTTTGTCAAGTTCGGTTTTTGAATGTCCAATTCTGATCCTCACGTGCTTGCTCATTCCGGAACTGGAGAGTCCGAAACCGAGAATAGACGCGCGAGGAGAGTAGTCGAGTTCAGTGTTTCCTATATTGAAAGGGACGGTGCGATGGCTTCCTATTGCAGTTGCGGAGAACTTAGCCACATTAGTTTGTATCTTCCAGCGTCTTTCGAAGCTGGAGATTTTTTCGGGTTCTGCTGACGTGGCTCTAGCCATCAGTGTTTCCAATTTTGTCCTCCGTACTACAACTTGGGCGACATCATCCACGTATTGCATATTAAGTGTGTAGATGGTGAAGAGAGTGGGGCTAAGGCATCCTCCTTGTGGAACACCGAAAGCGAGGTCAAAGGATTCCCCTGTGTGCTCTTCAAAGGCTATCACCGCTCGCCTATTGGTTAGATAGCTGCAGAGGATTTTCTCGAATTGGGGAGTGAGTTTCAGCCTAGAGATTTTGTACTTCAGGCCTTCGATCCAGACTTTGTCGAAGGCCTTTTTTATGTCTCTGCATACATCGTCAATCCAGCAACCTCTAGCTCGCCATGCTGCCGCGTGTTGCAGCAGATAGGCTTTTGCTGTCTTGGTGCCTCGGTGTTCTTTAAATCCATGTTGTTCTTCGTTCAGAAGGTTCTTTTCAGCTAGGTGTTTAGCCAGTTTGCTGTTGAGGATCTTTTCAAAAACCTTCCCAACGGTCTCCAGCAGTAAGATGGGTCTATAATTCATGACCTGGTTAGATGGTTTTCCCGGTTTGGGTATGAAGATCATTTTGGAGGTCTTCAGTCCATCCGGGAAGTATCCCATTGCTAGAGACGCATTGAACAGGTTCAGCAGCCTGGTCTTAAGTCTTTCCGGAGCTTCTTTTAAAGGCCTGATGGTAATTTGGCTGAGCCCCGGGGCTTTAGACTTAAATGAGGAAATGGAATTCAATAGTTCCTCCATTGCTATTTTCTTTCCATCCTGAGAGTTGCCTTGAAATCGGTGCTAGCATGTAGTTCTATAAGGGTGAAACCTCCCTTCTCTCCTCTTCATATACTCGAGAACAGAATCCTCGAAGCCTAGGTCAAAGTCTTCTTCTTCTTTCTCTGATATCTTAAAGACATTTTCCAAGACTCCGCGGAACAGCTTCTCTTTCTCCTTGGGAGTGACCGCCTTAGTTTCTTCAGGCCTGATTTCAGTTAAGCCTGGGGTGCGAGCGTTCCCCTTTAATTTGCTGATGGTCGTCCAAAAGGCCTTCAGGTTTCTCTCAGTGTCTAACTTTTCTATTAGACTATTCCATTTGTTACGGACTTCGGTTTCTAGCGCGAAATTCAGCTGATTTCTTAGATGCTGAACGAATCGAAAATCCATGGATCTGGCATAGCCCAGGTTGAGGATGGTCTCGTAGACTCTGGAGAATCGATGCTGTAGCACCACTCTCTCTTGTGTGGGTTTTGTGGGCATGATTATTTTGTGTGACGTTATTGGGATAGCTATAGCGTCGGCGTTAGAAATGCAGTCGTTAATAGCAGTCAGTTCGTCATCCAGATCTTCTTCGGATGCGTTCTTTAAATCAGGGATAACTTCTGGGAATGCTCTCCTGTATTCTTCCCACTTTGCATTCCAGAAGTCTTTTCTTAGGATAACTGGGACTGGGATAGGGGCAGTTGCAATAATGATCAGCATGGGCAGATGATCACTTAATGTTAGAGGCCCTGGAGAGAAACGTTAGTGGAAAGGGAAGTTAGGGTTCGTGAGCACGACGTCAGGTTTGGTGGCTGACCCTGGGTAGAAAAACGTGGGGAAGTCCGGTCCAATGCGCTCTGCAACGCCCCTTCTAGTCAAGAGATCTAGTGATCTACCTCTTGAGTTTGTAGATGTGTATCCTGCTGATCTATTCCTGGAGTTAAGGGTTCCAGCGAATAGTACTGGGTGCTCTTTTGTGAAAAGAGTGTATAGGTCATGATAAGGGAGATATAACCTGCGAGGGGGCTGGTACCCTGCGCTTAGTTCTATGTCACCAATAGAGTACCTTAAGATGATCGACAGAGTCGATTCATCCGTAGGGTTACCTTATCTGAACTGCAACTCCTTTTTCACTGCTATTAACGCACCATCAAATCTTTCACCTGTGCAGTTCTTTTGTATAACATTGTATCGAAAAATCTTCTGTTTGTCTTCGTCTTTGACGCTTGTTTCAGACAGCAGAAGAACATCTGAGTCTAGTTCTCTGTAGACATTAAACAATTTGTTTTTTGTTAGGCTCCCATCCTTTCACATTGTGTGCCAAGATGGTTAGCCTATTTCTATACGCTATCCCGTTAGTCTTTATTATTCTTTGGCCGTTTGACGGTTAGATTTTAACTGCTTGTACAGTTCCGGGTCGTAGAGCCTAAAGTTGTCATGGTAAAGCTTTGTTTTACAGGCGAGTAAGGAGGCTCTTATTGTCTCCCCGGTAACTGGTGAGTCATAGCACCATTTGATCTGCCCTTTTCGGACTCCAACTGCCACCTCCTCTGTAGAGATCTCTTTTTTATGGATGTTCTGAGAGTTTAGAGCCAAGATGAATCTGATTTCTCTGCTGTCTAACTCGAGCTCATCTTTTTTTGTTCAGAGTCTGTTTCCTGAACCTTTGGTTCCACTTTATTTTTCTTGGGTTTTTTTTCTGCTTGGGCGAGCTAGGTGGAGGTGCTGGGACGTCAGTTTGTTGTTGTTGAGTTGTTGTCAGTGTAATATTTTGGGGTTTAGCAGTATCCAAACTATTCGCTGAGTGTGCTGTCTTTGTATTAAGGTACGATGCCAAGAGGACTCTTTCGGATTGTGGATTGTCCGGAATTTAAATTGTTTCCATGTTGTTATCTGCCAGTATCTTGTTCATTTCTGTGTTAAATGAACCAGGGCAAGCTAGTTTTATTACGTGTGCATGTAGAATGCATGCCAGCATTTTGGTAGGGGTAGTGTCGCTCAGTTGCAACACGATCTGGGGCTGAGTCGGCGTTACGTTCGGTTGAGTTTGTAGTTTTGTGGTAGCGGCATAAGATTGTTTCGGTCTGTCCGCAGCCTCTCTTTTCTTTCTGAGTTCTTCCTTCCTGATTGGGCACTGCATACTTAGATTCGGTGATTCCCTGCACATTTAATGCACATTTTCGTGCTGCTCACACAGTGTATCCAGTCATGGCCGGTCTGCAATCACTCGGAGCAGATCTTTGGCTTTCCAGAGTCGGGGCAGGAGCTGGTTAAATGATCTTTTACCTTGTAACAGTTGAAGCAGGTAAAAAGCTCGTGAAACCTTTCCTGCTCAATTTGATCAGAGGAAATTACCATATAAAACAGTCTGAGGCCCGTTTCTTTGGCTTTTGCTGCCATTTCCAAGTTCGTAAATATTATTTTTAAATACATGGGAGAAGCTACGGAATTTAACTACTTCAGTCACTTTCGCCCATTGATGATTCCTCTCTATCTCAGTTTTTATTTCTTCGGCCGATCTTTCGCCTACCCAGGGGTCCACTCTTCTGAAAATTATTGCCTTCCTCGCTGCCAGAGCTGGGGATGGTCGTGGTTCTAGGCCGATCTTGCCGAGTTCTAGCGCCCCTTCCACTGAGGTTATTTTTTTAAGGTCATCTTGAGTATGACAAATGAGGGTGTAGCCTCTGTTGGTCTTGATTAGACGTTTGAGGCCTATGCCGAGTTTGTCAAAGATGGCTTCGAATACCTCCGCCTTTTCCGGTTTTTGATTACTGGTTAATTTCAGTGGGACTCAAAAGTCCAGCTGCTCCCCCCTCCCGTTCATGGCGAGGGTGACTTCTCATTAATTTGTGGACCTTCACTTATCTGGTCGTGACAGAAACAGGAGAAATATCTAATCAGTCCGTCCCGACCGAGGAGCGCCAGAAACAGGAGAAATCTCCAATCAGTCTGGCACTCCTTATTAGATTCGTGAGGCAGAGAAGTACGGGTTCGGAAAACCCGCCACTGCTATAACCCCGGTAGAGACAGGAGGTATCTCCAATCAGTCCACCAGGGCTACGTCCCGTTCTCGAGTGGCTGCAGAAACAGGAGGTATCTCCCATCAATCCGCCGCCACTCAGTCGGGGAACAGTGCACTAGTCAGCGGGGGATGCCTCGCTGTAGACGCTTTAGGTTGAGTCCTACCAGTTCTGGTTATCTTAGGGTGACAAGCTGTCAGGCTTGTTCGGCGGCCAGTTTTTCAAAAGTTTCGGGATAAGGAAATTTTCCCAAAACTTTAACTGCTTTACCGGGTTGGAGATTCAAATCGATGAATTTTCACCTCTCTTCCCTCTGATTTGGCTAGATCGTTGTTCGCGTTCACCTCCTGGTCGCCTATATTGATCTAGTCAAGACAGAAACAGGAGAAATCTCCAAATCAGTCCGTCCTGACCGAGGAGTGCCAGAAACAGGAGAAATCTCCAATCAGTCTGGCTCTCCTTATTAGATCTCTTAGGCAGGGCGTTACCCTTAGCTGGTAAGCAGAGTGATATTCAGCAGTTGGTACCCTGAGATAGACACTCGAGGCTGAGCTCTGCCAGTTCAGGGTAAACTGGTGAGTTTGTCTGATCAGACTAGCTTGACAGCCTTTTTTTGGAAATTGCACGGGGTTGTGAAAATTCCCAGAAAATTTTCCTCCTTTGCCAAGTTGAAGATTCTAGGACGACGAGTCCTCAACTCCTCCTGACTCCTCTCATTCACTTTACTCCATCACTTTAGAAATATATATATATATATATATATATATATATATATATATATATATATATATATATATATATATATAATATAGGTGAGAGAAGAAGGGGGAGATAGTTAGAGTATAGCATGAGTTTTTTTTATAAGAGAGGGGAGTGAGTATTAGTGTGCGTCAGAGTATAGAAAATTAAATTTGCCAGGATACTGACTGATCTCTTTCGTCTGATGTTTCTCTTTTTTGATGCTCTACTAATTGTCTTTAGGATTGTGTTTTTTATTGGTTCCTTCTAAGTTTGTTTGTTCTTTGTTTTCTTTATTATCTATGTCAAAATCTTAATTTTGTTGCTTGGGGTACCTTTCGGTAACGTACTTCTAATTCGATTACAAATTCGATATTATTAGTCTTCATGTATGCTTTCCTTCCATATTTATGCTAGGTTGTTCTAAATTCCTTTAATTTATGCAGTTATGTCCCTGTTCTTTGTTTTGAGGCATTCATGACTTTGTGATAGTTTTTGCATGTTTTCTTTTTGTTTTAGGTGATTATTGGGTCTTCCTCTCGGCGTAGGTGGAGCCTACTGCTGGGGAATATTTGACGGTCGTAATTGATGTTTTCTATTTCCAGAATTCTTATAGTTTCCTGGTTATTTACCTCAACTTTTTACCAGATTTCTTTGGCCCGTTTCTCAATAATTTTATTTATTGGGTCTAGCCCTGCCATATCCATTATTTTGAGGAGTGTCTTTCCTTCTTGGCTCCTTGTATTAGTAATAAGGTGAGGCCGCTTTATTTTGTACTCTTTGTAATTTTTGTTTGTTTGTCATAGTTATTGTATGGATGGGGATAGGTGGATACACTAGCACCAACTTTACAAATGCTTTGTAGAACATCTTTTTCTTTTCTGCTCCAGAGGTTTCAAGCTGAATATCAATCTCAGGCCTGATTTAGCCCTTGCAATCCTCTCCTTTACGTGGGCGTGGCATCCTCTTTCCCCCATCTGCAGGCCCAACACCTTTCCTTCGGCTGTGTACCTGTACTATGTGCCGTTGATTGTTATCCTGTCCTTTTTTACTCTCATTATTGGTATTATTTTAAATTTATTTAGGTTGGTTTTAATTTTCCATCTCCTTTCGAATTCATTTATATTTTGTATCTCTCGCTCTGTTGTCCTAGCTTGCCATCTGGGATTTGTGGTTCGTGTGGAGATCACCTGGCTGATGTCATCGTATTGCATATTCATGCAGCCTAGTGTAAATGGAGGTGCCATATCTGCTATGTACATTGAATAAAAAGTGGGGCTCAAGCACCCCCCTCCTTGTGGGACCCTAGTTTTCAGCTGGAATTTGGGTCCTTCGTGGTCTTCAATGTCAATCTAAGCCTCTCTGTTTGTTACGTAGTCAGCCAGGATTCTCTCCATCCTGTTGCCGAGAACGAGTTGGAGGAGTTTGTATTTAACCCCTCCACCCATATCTTATCGAAGGCCTTCTCGGCATCCCGAAGTACCACGTCCACATATCCTTTTTCAGATTTGGTCTGTGCGATTTTTTCGGTTATGACCGCTAGCGCCATAGTTGCGTCTCTTCTCTTCCTGAAGCCGTACTGGTGTTCATTGTATTTCCCTGATCTTCAAGGTGTTCCACGAGTTTCGTATTCAGTATTTTTTCGAATACCTTTCCCAGAAAATTAAGCAGCGATATTGGTCTGTAATTTGATACCAATTTCGGTGTTTTTCCTGCTTTGTGAAGGAAAACCCTCTTTGCAACTTTACAGATTCGTGGATACGCACTGATATTCAGGAATGCATTAAATAGATCTTTAATATATATTTGTATCTTTTCAGGCGCTTTGTCGTAGTTTTGTTTTGTGAGCCCGGTATTTCCGGGTGCCTTTTGTTTAAAGGAGGTGATTGTTCTTTTTACCTCCTCCAGAGTGATTAGAGCTCCTAATCCCGCGTACTTTTCTGTACTCACATCGACCCTCCTAAGTGGTGTTATTCTCTCCATGTTTCTTTTTAGGTTTTCGATGAACATTTCTTCTGTTTCGCTGACGAATCGCTTATTATCTTCTTTTTCTTCTATTGTATAAATATTTTATCAATGTCCTCTAAACTTCTCTTCTATTTCTGCTTTGCTTTGGAGGTATTTATTTTGTTTGTTCTTTATTTTTATTGGATCTTTTGGTGGTTTTCCTTTGATTGTATCATTCTCCAGGCCTCACTTGGGTTTTCCGTGGCCACTATTTTGTTCCTGAATTCTTTCTAGTTTTCTTTTTGTTGTTCTTTTATCTAAAAGACCATTTACTTTTTAAGTCTTTTTAATTCCCTGCTTCTTTGTCTGTTTGTACCTAAAATTCTTATTTCCGAGTATTTTTCTTTGATTTTTCTTGCGTTCGTACCTTTGGGTAGGGAGAAGGCCTCGTTAACGAAGATCTTCAGCTTGAAATCCTTTGCTTCGTATCGACATCCTTTCCCGCTCTCTATTTCACTCTCTGAGTCGGTTTGTGTATCCGTTTCTGATTGATTTCTTTTAATTGGGCCTTTTTTAGTTTTCCTGTAGCTTTTCTTTGCCTTTTTCTGCTCGTTATCCGAAGTGTCTGTTTCTTTTTCCTCTTCATTGAGTTCATCTGTTTCGTTTGTTTCTTGATTTGCTTGCATCTTTGCTTCTATCTTCAGCATATCCTTAATCTGAAGGGTTTTGCCCGTCGTTACTCCGTATACTAATGCCGAAGGGGAGGGCGGGGGTTCAGGGGGAACTAAATCTTTCTAACTCCGTTTTTCTCAAGAAGAAGATTGAGCGTTTCCGAGAAAGTCCCTGGTTGTGCAATATTTTGGACTTGGGCGTACATAATACTGGCTAGAATGTCTAGGCTCATTCGCTCGTTCACATTAATGTTGATCTTTGGTTCTTGGGTTTCTTTTAATTTCTTTCACCGTAGCTTTGCTACCCTGGCGTAGGTATTCTTCCATTGCGGTATCAGATCCATATAAGTATTATACGGGAATTTCTCTGTCGTTATTATATCTGGTTTAGTTGAAGCTCGTTTGGTGATATATGTTGGGAATTCCTGGCCTATTCTTTAAATATTTTTTTGTCCATTAGTGTTTCTAGGTTCCGCCCTGCGTTGTTGTTTGTTCGGTACCCTGATTCTCGAATCCTGGCGTTGAGGTACCCCCGGAGAATTGATGTGTTGTTTTTGTGTAATATCTCCATAACCGAGTGTAGTGGTATATACAAGCGACGGAGTAGTCGATAGCCTGCCACTATTGTGATCAGGGTGTACACCATTTCGATAGTAGCGGCTACGTAGGCTTTGTCAACTTCTCGTTCTTGTGTGTATATTAAGTTTCTCTTTATTGCGATGGTTGTCCTGTCGAATCTTTTGCCGGTTGGGTTTTTATTTATAGTGTCGTAGTTTGAAATTTTTAGTGATTCGTTATCTTTGACTCCGTGCTCGGAGATGTTGATGACGTTAGGGTCGATTTGTCGAAATATATTTCGGTATTGTATTGCTTTAGTTCTCCATCCGTAAGTATTCAGATGCAGTATTTTCAGTTTGGTTATCTCGTTATCCATTTTGTCTAAATTATCTTGTTTTTAATTATTTCTTTGCTTTGGGTTTTTTTCCACTTGCCGTTTGTTATTTTCTAAAAGGTAGCATTCTTGATAATTTTAACGTCGTTGGGGAAGATCCTTATTTTGTTCTCTTCGATTAATTTTTGAATGGTTGTTTCGTCATGGTCAGTTACATAGTTGCATTTTCTGGTACCTCTGTCGATACTCTTTCTTATATCTTCTATTTTCGTACCTTTGGGTAGGGAGAAGGCCTCGTTAACGAAGATCTTCAGCTTGAAATCCTTTGCTTCGTATCGACATCCTTTCCCGCTCTCTATTTCACTCTCTGAGTCGGTTTGTGTATCCGTTTCTGATTGATTTCTTTTAATTGGGCCTTTTTTAGTTTTCCTGTAGCTTTTCTTTGCCTTTTTCTGCTCGTTATCTGAAGTGTCTGTTTCTTTTTCCTCTTCATTGAGTTCATCTGTTTCGTTTGTTTCTTGATTTGCTTGCATCTTTGCTTCTATCTTCAGCATATCCTTAATCTGAAGGGTTTTGCCCGTCGTTACCCCGTATACTAATGCCAAAGGGGGGCGGGGGGGTTCAGGGGGAACTAAATCTTTCTAACTCCGTTTTTCTCAAGAAGAAGATTGAGCGTTTCCGAGAAAGTCCCTGGTTGTGCAATATTTTGGACTTGGGCGTACATAATACTGGCTAGAATGTCTAGGCTCGTTTCCTAGTTCACATTAATGTTGATCTTTAGTTCTGGGGTCTCTTTTATTTCTTTCCCCGTAGCTTTGCTACCCTGGCGTAGGTATTCTTCCATTGCGGAATCTTTTGTAGCAGGGAGTAGGCGCATTAGCACTTCTCTAGACTTACACACTCTCTTTGATGGTGACATTGTGTTTTTTGTGCGACACAATTATTCTATACTTCACATTTTTATGGGAGTTTTAGAATACTAGATGTTTTTTCTTTCATGTAACTGAATGGACCTTTCTGAATTAATGATTAACTACACTTCTTCACTAACATACCATTTTCTTTCTTGGGTCCTATAATATAATTTTCTTCTATTCTTATCAAAATTTGGGATGTTTCGACTAAATTTTCGTTCAAAGAATTTCGCTAAATCTTAAAACTTGCCTTCACTTTGAAATGACCTAGAGTATTTAATGTAACTGCTCACACCTAAAACCCTTTATCTGTCTCTGTTTTTTTCCATTTCATTTACCTTTGTCAACTTTGTTTTCAGGATATTTTGGGCTTATCATTTTCACCTATGTTTTCACACTTTGAGGAGTAAGATTACACGCAACGTATTATCAACTGCGCGTCAGAAAAGGCGAGTAAATGTGAATACACTCCTAGTATGCTCGTCGATGCCCATTTGATTAAGACCAAGCGGATCCATGAGCAGGGCTAAGGGGCTGAAACCCCCTAAAATTTCAGACCTGTTTATTTTCATATTTCATTTCAAGCCATACATATATTCTGCTACTTAGAAAGAGTTATGCAATAATATAGAACATATATAAAACAGCTTGTTAAACCTTTACAATCCAAAGTATCCTATATGAAACATGTCTAAGATAGTGGGATATCTGAAAAATAATGATTAAATTCAATATGATATCTTAGCTAATGCCCCCAAAGTAAAATAAACCACAATTCATAATTTTCTAATGTGTAAAACAGGCAAATTGTATCTGAGAGAGTTAGTGCTCACAACTTTATGAGTTGCTGTTATTTATTATCAATATTATCTATGATAAACCTTATTATTCATCAATTAGCCTTTGCTCAGACTAGTCAAAGGGAGGAATTCAGGTTACCCTCTTCCCGCCCTATTTTTATCCTGGATCCGCCACCGGTCATCGCTATTGTCCATATAAATGCGTTAAATAACCTTGGATTAAATTATGGGATTTATCCATTCGACATCCTTAAAAGCTGCTTCTCTCGCGCGCGCGTAAGCATTTTCAACATGTTTCCTTTACTCCATCCGATAACATTGACCCATATCAAGAGTTACGATGATGATTATATTGTTTTACTAAAGGATTTGCCACCAATTCGCCCTGACTGTTGCCTTCCTCGGTGGGCACCTACATTTAAAGTGTGGATCGACCACCATGTAGCAACACTATATGTTAGCCATCGAAATTTTGACTAAAAACCCATTCTCAACTGACCACTTGCTATATCTAATATGGTATAACTACCTTTATGTCGGAAGTAGTGTTTTCATTCAGTTAGGTGCTTCCCTCATGATGATGATCACAAAGTTTACAATTAAAAACTAATAAATAAAGACCATTATTTATTAGACGAGTGATAGTGTGTTCGGTTTGACTGGCCGGCCAGCCTATCATACTTTTCCTCTCAATCCGCGTTCTCAAATAAGGTTACCTAAAACTCCTTTCGGGAGAGCAATAGCATCTCTAGATGTCTAATTGATGAATTAATGTCTCCTGCCCATCCTACACTATTCGAAAAAATCAGGGGCTGGGGATGTATTGTATACATAATTTTATTAGTTGTAGAAATCTATTAAAATAAAAAACACGGATTCTAAAAGAAAAGAAATAAATTCACTATTTTCTATATTTTCCATTGGCCTTAAACCAGCGTTCTCTAATTTAGATAGGCTTTCGAAAAATATTCCAGTGTTGTGTTAGTACCTACTTATAGACATTCCAATAATTTTTTTCTCATTAGTTTGTTGCCTTTTGTATTTCCCAAGTATTATTTAATTTTCGATACATTCAACAATATTGAAGCTATAGTTTAAGTATGGTTATTCTATTTTTTAAACACAGTAAGAAAGCCCGTATATTAAATCAGCCAAACCTTGGGATAAATTAATTAAAATTCATAATAAATTTGTTAGCTAAATTTATTTATAATCTGCACATTTTTATCTCAGCTCGTAAAACAAAATGTATCTTTAAAATTAGAATTTTGGATCGATTCTATTACAGATTTTGGTAAAAGAGTTTGAGATTAAAATTATCCTCAAAATCTTTGCTATAAAATGAAACAGGAAGGAAAAATCTTGCAATTCTTTCGTCCAGAAGACCGAGATAAGAAAAAATCAGTAAACATACGAGAGGCGGTCAATAAGTTTTGCGAATTGATAAGGCAAAACAGAGGAAGGGGGATGGCTGTTTGTGGGGGTGTTAGGACAAGTTATGACAAGTCAGGACCTGCAGCCGCACGCTCCTGCCTCGTCTATTTAAGAAGTAGTAGCTGATCGCAGATCGTCAGTCACAAATTTTTCAACAATGGAGAAGTTTGAGCACCGCGTAGTGATCAAATTTTGACCAAGGAAGGCAAGAATGTAAAAAAGAGATCCATGAACGCATGGTTGCAGTGTACACCGACACCGCCCCTTCCTATGCAACCATTGCTCGCTGGAATAGGGAGTTCCGCCATGGTCGCGAGTTCCTTGAAGATGACCTCCGTCCAGGACGCCCATCAGACGTGACCAACGAGAACAATGTAGCCCGTGTGGAGAGGATGATCCTCGAAAATCGACGGGTGAAAGTTGAAGAAATCGAGTGAGAACTTGAAATATCACATGGAAGTGTTATCAACATCATATACGACAATTTGGCTATGACCAAGGTCTCTGCCCGTTGGGTCTCTAGAAACCTCACGCCCATCATCGATTTCAACGTCGTCAAAGTCCACAAGGCCAGAGTTGCACAAGCTACCCTGCGCGAGTGCGGATTCGAGGAGCTCAACCATCCCCCCTACAATCCAGATCTGGCCCCTAGCGACTACTTTTTATTCCGCCAGCTTTTGGCTGCATGCGTGGACGCCGGTTTGGTGAGACGATGAAGATGTGCAGCTCGCCATCCAGGAGTGGATTGAACAGCAGTCGGGAGATTTCTGGTTGTCGGGAATTCGAAGCCTCAGGGACAAGTGGCGCAAGTACATTGAAGTCGAGGGTAGTTATATTGAAAAATAATAAAACCCTTTTCCTCATATCTCGTTTCCTTATATCCGAATTGCAAAACTTATTGACCACCCCTCGTATTTCCACTATTTTTTCATTGATGATTATTATTTTTCATATAGAATAGTCTTTTCTGGAGCTATTATATTTTTCTTTACCTTTACGTTATAATAGTTTATATTTCTTTTTCAGGTTACTTTTTTTAATGTTAAAATATATTAGTGAACGGTCGATAATAATACTAGTATTAAAATTATCGGTTTCAGTGATTATTAGTTTTTATATATAATAAAGTTTTTTTGAACTATTAATTTTTTGGGCCTTTACGTTTTGATAGTTTATATTGATATTTCATTTAAAAGTTAAAATATAATAGTAAACAGCCGGTAATAATACTGGTATTGAAATTATCAGGTTCGTTACACCTCTAGTGTTCGCGTGTGTAGTAAATACATACTAGCACATAAGGGAAGCAGAGTATATCCACTAATAGGCGTCCAGCCCGTGACAAAAGCTAAAATTTTGTCCATTCAAACCGGGATTGAAACCGCGACCTAAGCGTTAGAAATCCAATGCCCCATCCAGTAGGATAACGAGAGCTCCTTGCCACTATACATTCAGGTAGGTAACTGCATTATACTTTTTTATTGATAACAAGATCGTCCAACTGGATAAAAAATACACATAAAGATCAGAGTGACAATAAATGGTGAGCCTGAATGAACCAAGATGGGGGGGGGGGAGAGTTCCTCGTTGTGAGTATACTTTTAATTGAAAAAAGAGAGTCGACTGTGAATAAAGATCTATATATAACCGAAGTCTATGTTTAACCTGCAAACAGGAAGGAAATGCATCGTTTGAGACATGAAGGAACATCCACTTTTAACTGCTATATATAAATATGGCCTATATATTGCGCAATAATAATAATAATAATAATAATAATTAGTTCACAATATATACAGGATGTTTACAAATAATGAGTCTTGAAATTGAAACTACTTGTTTTTTGTTATCGACCCTGTTTCGAAACATCCCTATAAAAATGTTTCGAGAGTAATGCTTGAAATATCGCATTAAGCTACAAATAAACTCACTAAATTTAATTTATTTTATTGCTAAACGTGCTATCTAGTATATTTATAACTAAATATACCAAAATATCTCCATCTATCATAAAATAATAATATATTAAATAGTCACTGAAAGAAATTCAACGTAAAGTTTGATAATAGTAAACAATAGTTTGAAGCATATAAATATTTTGTTATTTTTTTTTCATTAATTCTGCGTAGTATATATTTTCATTTGTAGTTTTTATGAGAAAGATAAGATTTCTCGTTATATCCCGAATCCGACCATATGCTTTTCATAGTAGTATGGAGGATCAATTTCCGGAACGGTCCCGCTAAATAGATTGAAATATATATTTTTTTTTGGATCATGAAAATGAGATCTGTAAACGTACACACCAGCTCTGCACACGATCCAGTATTAAACTTTCACAACAAAGACCTAGCGGCACACCCGAATCGCATGAAAACTAGAAATACACAACTCCATTATTACCAAGAAGATTAATGAGTGTAAATGAAAGGAACAGGAATAATGAGAAGATGTTGCAAAGAAAAGCTTTAAAACTCATTGACTCACCATTGGTGTTTCACTATCTTAAAGAGTGCCATATGATTATGTTATTATTACTATTACTACATCTTATTATTACTGTCCTATTCATCATTATTACAAAGCCGATTAAATCCTCCGTGACTGCTGAGAATTGCCCTTGATTGTATCTCTTTGTCACAATGAAGTTAGAATGACGAATTCTTCGTATGGACTGTGCGGCGTGTAAACCTTGAGAAAGAAACAATCAGGAGATTGAGTATGTAATAGATTGAGCCAAACGGGACGTTAAGCCTGAAGATACATTTAGGGATTCTCTGGGCATAATGAATGAAGCTTATTTTAAACCTCTACTCTATGTATCCATGTTGAAGGCAATCATACCTTAGCTGCTTCTCAATCAATGATGCCCGTCTGCATTTCTTAAATGTTATATGTAGGTATTGCAGGAAATCCCCGCTTGGATTCAAAGGTGATGTTCCCTTCAGTTAGATGTACAAAGGTATTAAGAGGAATAAGGGACATCACCTTGACATCTAAGCATTTATCAAGCATTTAATAGATACAGAAAACCCCATCGATTGGGAAGCGGTCGAAGTGTGTATTAAGGGAGGGCCAAAGTCATAACTGTGAATTGTCTTATATAGAAATAATTTAACCGAACATTTGTACTATGGTAAGTGAGGTAATAACGAGAATAGAAAGTAATTATAAACATACAGGCGATTAAAAATAACGTTGCTAGGATCGGCTCAAAGATTCCCGCTACGTTTAAGAATGTTATCGTATACAAGGTCATCAAAAAACTCGAGCTCTGATTGGAGGATCGAAATCCTGAACTTTGAGCCGAACCTATCAGTAATGAGATCTGTGGCATACATCAAGACTTTCTTTTTCTTTTGTATATCTTTGTTCGGTTTTTACTTGGGCATTTCTCCTCTTTATATTTACGCTTTTTTTGTTTTGTTTTCCCCTTCATTTTTTAGTTTAGGTACTTCGCCTATTTTATTTAGCTTTTCTTGTTTTGTTGTTTTCCTTCATTTTTTATTTTTGGGCACTCGCCTCATTTATTTACATTTTTATTGTTTTTTTCTTCGTTTTTTTTTTAGTTTTGAACACTTCGCCTCTTTTATATACAGTTTTCTAGCCTTGTTTTCCTTCGTTTTTTAGTTTTGGGCAATTTGCCTCAATTTATTTACTCTTTTCCTTTGTATTTCCTTCGTTTTTTTTAGTTTAGGGCATTTTGCTCTTTTATTTACACTTTTCTTGTTTTGTTGTTTTTCTTCATAATTTATTTTTGGCCACATCGCCTTTTCTGTTTATTTCTTTATTTTTGTAACACCTTGTCGATCTTAGTCCGGGCTGTTTCCCTCTTTTGCGTTTAGCTTGCATATCCGGTTTTATGGTCTTGATTCTGTATCATGTTCTTTGTAAGGTTTTCAAGTGTAAATTCGTCGTATGTTTTCCCCTACACAGTTTATTCCGCTTGAGAATAACGATGATCTCTTGACTGTGTGTTGGCTTTGTTGGGTTATACCTACCAACTGATTTTACCCTTATAAAACCTACCACACTTTTTATCACATATTCCATAAATAAACTAAAATGCGAAGACTGTAACGACTGACATATGTAAATCCATTTCATTATTCGAAATTAATTGTATATATTGACAAAAAAGCCTAAAGCAAGTAAACATGCTAATTCTCGAAGTGGCTCAAATAAAGCCATCAGCCCGTCTAAGCCGTTGCCACTCTCAGATCCCCCAACACAACGAGATAATTTAGCCTACATTTCTCTTCTCGAGGTGAGTGATAGCAAATTACATGTATTTGTCTGAGAGAGGGTGAGAGAGTGGCCTCTTGAAAAAGATTGAGGATCGATGAGATGAAAAATTTCATTGGTTAATTTGTGACCTCCATACAAATGGAGCCGCCCTTATTCATCAATTCCAAACCATCGAAGGACCTAGCACAGGAAAATATTCTTACAAGGGACCATGAGTGAAGTCTTTGTCAAAGGTGTAAGAGTTAGAATGGGATGAAGTGTTGATCCCGCTTACAGATGGACCAGAAATTCCGATGACAGATGAAGTGTTGTCGGATTTGTCCTCTAAGTGGAAGTACCTTTTCCTCGTCGCCAAATCCATTCACAGCGGGAAAATTGATCCGCAACTGAAAACTTTGAAGCCTGACTCATTTCCTACTCGAGGTAGTTGACTTTAGCCTGTCGCCTTGGCGCAACTTACCTCTCTAAGCATCTTTTTAAAAGTAAAGTTAAAAAGAACCTGCACGTTCTCATCTTCTACGTCATCCGCCAATACATTACTTGTTGGTTTGTGAACAAAACTCGACCACACATTTCTGACGCTGCGAATCACGTTCTTTACCAAATCAAATGTCTCCACCTTCTTCCTCAATCAACGCGATACAGTGTTCCCTTACATCAAAGCATGGAACGCGAACCCAGGAAATCTGCTCATCTCTCTACTCTACGACGATGATCCAAATATCCGTCCGTGCCTCCACCGTTCGCAAGATTATGGACCTTCGCTAAGGGAGCGATGTTGGTGACAAGTCGTTAAGAAAATTTGTTCCTCCTCTTCTCAACTTCAATGTGAACACAACACCATTGCTGAACTCAACGATTGGGATTCAATTACGAGTTCCGAGTCTATTCTCACTTGCCATTTCACCATCACCGAACTTCAGAATTTGATTATCAGCAAATTTGAATTGCTATTTTTCCCAACCCACACCCAATTGACGGAGCGCCTGATTCGCGAATTAACAAGTGCTTGCGGTAAAATTGCTGTTATGATGAAAGGGGTGGGTATATTCGGACGAGAATAGCTTCCAGAAGTTGTTTTTTAGAAAGTTGACACGAAAAAAAGATTTTGCGAAAATGATTTGATAGTTATAATCTCTCTATTTTTCACAGTGACGTCGATAGTATGAATTTCTCAAGCATTTCGTCCTTTTTGCGTTCGTTTGATTTTATTTTTCCTTAAAAAAGATTTGTTCCTTGCTAGGAATTTAGTTCTAATATCCAAACTTAATTTAGTAATCAGATTAAGTTAAAAAAAGGTAGGTTTCCTCGGTTTATAAGCCCCTATCCAATGAACGGGTTTGAATACCGTCACCAGACCAATGATGACAAATCAAAATGCAAGATATTGATTGGATTCTTAAATATGGTAATGTATTACTAAAAATGGTTAAATTGTTTGAATTTTTCCCAGTTTCCGGGTTAGACACTTGTGGGTATAAATGGTGATTGGTGTTAGTTTGTTGTTTTCATGAATTGTGGCTCTTGTGTGTACATAGGAGTGGTTCAGAGCAGAGCTCTGACTGCGCTGTGCCTCCCTTTGCCTTTTATAGCTCGCAGCTACGAGTTTAGTTGGAGCGTATGTAAGGAGGGTTCGAACTAGTGTTTTGTAAATGTATAGTTGTAATTTATGGCTCGCAGAATAAAACCTGCGCAGCTTCTCATTGGTGTTTTTGGCTATTGTTTGAATGATGTTTTGGTGTGTGCGCGTGGAATCTTATGAACTTGTAAATGTTGCCCCTAAGATTTTGGTGAGGTGTGTAGGTGATTCTTATTGGGTCCAGATGGTTGGGGGTCTGTTGCATAAGGTACATAATTATGTTCTTTATATAGTGCAGGCAAAAGTTGTTTACCCACAAACAACGTTAAGTTAGTGTGTGTATAATTCGTAATGTCTATCTTCTCCTCTTTTTTTATACTTTGAGTAACATTTGGCAACTTAAAGCTTTTCGGAAAAAAGCTGTGTTTTAAAGATTCGTAAAAGGTTCTGGTGAGTGGCACTAAAATTTCGTTTTAATCTACTAACAATTAAAATGTCAAATAGGTATGTTTCCTTCAGTAAAATAAATTACATCGGATTACATAGAAATGTGATTTATGCTTTTCAGGATAAATTCCTCAGAAAATTTCCATTTATGATTTGCTGAATACTTCTTTTTGTTACCTTTCAATTTTGAATGTACCCTATTTAATCTCAAATCAATTTTCTATTATTTACGAGTACATACGCATAAAATTGTTTAAGTTTTTTTTTATTTTAGAAAGAGCAATTTTGTAGTATCTTTACTAAAGATACTAAACCTAATTTTTGCTTTTGGAATTGTCACTATTTTCTCTTAGCTACTGCTAAGAGCAGTTTATTGAAACATATGATGCATTTATTTCGAGTAGAGGTACTTTCCTTTTATTGGAATACATTTTTTTTTTACCTAATATTTATTTTCTAAAATGTTTTATGCAGACCAGGAGGATCTTTTTCATGGTGCCCATTTTGCTAACAAATATATCAAAATTTGCATTTCTAAAGTTAGAAATACTACTTTGGTGGTTAATTTGGAAAGCTGCCTTTTGAACACACACTGGACCTCGAACCCAGGGCATACCTTTGGATGCATTGCGATGCGATAAAACCCGTCTCTGAGTTAAATCTTTACCGCCAAACCCCGATCAGGGATGTTGTGGTAAATTCTTTTGTAGACATAAATTCCTCGATTCGCTCTTTTAACTCCATCCTCCCTTCCATTTCTTTTACGTTTGAAGAAGAAAATGAAAGAAAATTACCTTTCGTAGATGTCCTAATATCGACAAATATGTAGTTAGGATAAACTGATTTTTTTAAATATACAGGAAACCCGTCTCTGAGTTAAATCTTTACCGCCAAACCCCGATCAGGGGTGTTGTGGTAAATTCTTTTGTAGACATAAATTCCTCTATTCGCTCTTTTAACTCCATCCTCCCTTCCATTTCTTTTACGTTTGAAGAAGAAAATGAAAGAAAATTACCTTTCGTAGATGTCCTAATATCGACAAATATGTAGTTAGGATAAACTGATTTTTTTAAATATACAGGAAACCCATCCACTCTGAGAAAAATGTATGTACATGCGTTCTAAAGCCATCATTATTCCGCTATAAAAGGTCCTATCATTGGCCATTCGTTTTTATAATCGTACTTCTATTGCTAACGAATTTCAACACATTGCGAGTGTTTCACAAATTGAGGTACAAAGAAGATTTCCTAAAGGAGACTTTATTTAAAACTAGATAGGTTCATTATGGTAATGACAGCTTGAATAAATCTCAGGTTAAATTTCTCGAAGTTGCTATTAATATTTCCGATACTTCTAGAAAATATATACTAAATGAAATTCAACAAGTCTCCTCTTGTTCCATTAGGCATAAAATAACTAAATCCGACCCCAGTATAGGTCGTGTGTAAGA
The DNA here is from genome assembly GCA_963969495.1 of Ceratothoa steindachneri. Lineage (NCBI taxonomy): Eukaryota > Metazoa > Arthropoda > Malacostraca > Isopoda > Cymothoidae > Ceratothoa > Ceratothoa steindachneri. The sequence goes on along the minus strand of OZ018329.1, from coordinate 66,951,338 downwards.
TAATTCCCTGTGCGGACTGTTGCCCAAAATACATTGGTGAAGAAAGAATTGATATTTAGATAATTAAACAACATATTCAAGATCTCAATTGGGTTACTTTAATAACACATTGATTAAAAAAAAATAAAAATGATCATAAATATTAAAGATATTGAAAGTAGAAAAATAGCGGAAGAATTTTACAAATTCAAAGAAAATTCCTTTGAGGACATTAAGACCTCTTATAATCTAGATCTTTTAGACTTTAATATTATTAACAAGTCCCAAGTATTCAAGTAGTTTTTATCCGGCTGGTGAATTTTTCCTCTTTATAAATCGCTTGGGCTTATGTTTAGTATCGTTTCAGACTATGAAGAGGATAAGTGGTTTCTTATTCAAATTTTGGTAAACATGAAGATCGGCGGCGCGAACGATAGGACACAAAATATTTCGTCCCTGTTCCAATATTATTCACCTTTTTGGAGTAAATTCAAGTGAACTCTCGTGGGGGATTATCACTGCGGGATGAACTCCCTAGGATGATCTTGAGTTTCAATCAATTTGGGGGATCTGGGGTGTACAACCCCCAGTATATAATTATAATTAATTATAGAACAATGTTTTAACCTTTTTTAACGTTTCTATTTAACCAAATGCGCATGTATATGCTTGCACGGGTGAACGAAACATACACGCAAAAAGAATACACTTTTTCGGTCGCGCCGCCGATCTTCATGTTTACCCAAATTTTAAGTCTTTAACTTTATTTTAGTTCCTGCGAATTTTGTTATAAATATATATATATATATATATATATATATATATATATATATATATATATATATATATATATATATATATATATATATATATATACACTGTTGAAGTCTGGGTCTTGTAGGTGAAAAAAAACATTCGCAAAAGACATATTTTATTCCGAGACGTCTTTCGACCGTGGTTGGTCATCTTCAGGGAATTAACAGAAATGGAATTATTGATTGATGTAAGAAGTGTATGCGTGTGAGACAGGGGACAATAGGGTGTATGGGTGGACAGAAGAAAATAGGTAAGTGGTGAAGGGAAAGAAGTGTGGGAGAGTTGCAAAGAGATGCAAGAGCCTGGTGATCAGGCCTATCGATTTATATAATTTTAATTGTTGTGTGTTTACTTTGTTGTTTTCATTATTAAGTATGATCATTATATCGTTCAAGTCATTTCACTTAAAAAAATAATTTTCATGGGTATGTTAAGTACATTGCTGATGTTATGTTTGATTATTTTTAAATTATGTGCTTATTTTATTTGGTTTTGGTTTGCTTTGTAGTGAGTGTATTTTGTATATTTTGCCTCTTCTTTCTTGAAGTCTTGTCCGGTGTATCTTTGATCTTCATCGGTGAATTCCTTTTCGTTAATTTGTGATTTTTCGTGAATCGGGGTTTTTGGTTCGCACGATTGGTTTGCGTCGTTATCAATTTGGTAAATACAATTCTTTTTTATGCGTAGAACGGCACTTCAGCCTCGCTGTCAAGTAGTCTTGTGGTGCTCGGAAATCTGGCATGAGTTGGAGCAGTTCTGTTCTGGTTAATCATATAAACAATTTCCTCATTCAACTCTTGATTAACCAGCGTGTGGATATTCCGTGTCCGTTCTTCGATGACAACGTTAATGGGAGTTATTCCGTCTTCCTTGTGTAGCTCTTTTTGGCATCTTCTTTCTCTCCTGCATGTACTCTTAATTAGGTACACGCATTTATTCTGCACAGTTTGTAGTCTCCTCTGTTGCGCCTTCGTGACGCAAGAGAGGGCGAAAACGGGATATAGCAACGTAGATCTTACAATTGCTTTGTAGATTTTTTTCTTGTTGCTTTCGCGGTGATTGCTAATCATACGTAGAGTCCGGGTTGCCACAGAGGCCTTAGATATTCGTTCTGAGACGTGCTTCCTGTACCAGTAAGAAGTGATTTTCATTCTGAGTACATTGCACTCCGTGGTGTAGGGATAGCGCCTATCCCTCACCCTGACAGCAGAAAGTAGTCTCCTGCCGATAGGGACTATTTTGAATTTCTCTTGGTTAGTACATACGAGGGGCGGTCAATAGGTTTTGCAATTCGGATATAAAGAAACGAGATATGAGGAAAAGTGTTTTATTATTTTTCAATATAACTACCCTCGACTTCAATGCACTTGCGCGTCTGGTCCCTGAGACTTCGAATTCCAGACAACCAGAAATATCCCGACTGCTGTTCAATCCACTCCTGGACGGCTAGCTGCACATCTTCATCGTCCCCAAACCGGCGTCCACGCAGTGCAGCATTGAGCTGGCAGAATAAAAAGGAGTGGCTAGGGGCCAGATCTGGACTGTAGGGGAGATGGTTGAGCTCCTCAAATTCGTACTCGCGCAGGGCAGCTTGTGCAACTCTGGCCTTTGGAGTTTGACGACGTTGAAGTCGATCATCGGGCGTGAGCTTTCGTGAAGTTTCTAAGGACCCAACGGGCAGAGACCTTGGTCATGGCCCAATTGTCGTGCATGATGTTGATAACACTTCCATGTGATATTCCAAGTTCTCGCTCAACTGTTTCGACCTTCACCCGTCGATTTTCGAGGATCATCCTCTTCACACGGGCCACATTGTCCTCGTTGGTCACGTCTGACGGGAGTCCTGGATGAAGGTCATCTTCAAGGGACTCACGACCATAGCGGAACTCCCTATTCCAGTTAGCGATGGTTGCATAGGAAGGGACGGTGTCGGTGTACACTGCAACCATGCGGTCATGGATCTCTTTTGCATTTTTGCCTTCCTTGGTCAAAAATTTGATCACTGCGCAGTGCTCAAGCTTCTCCATTGTTGAAAAATTTGTGACTGAAGATCTGCAATCAGCTACTGCTTCTTAAATAGACGAGGTAGGAGCGTGCGGCTGCAGGTCTTGACTTGTCATAACTTGTCTTAAAGCCCGAACAAACAGCCATCCCCCTTCTTCTGTTTTGCCCTAACGAGTCTCAAAACTTACTGACCGCCCCTCGTATTTTCTATTAGGCCTCGTAGATGTTTATCCTTTCAATCTCTGTTGCTGTCATTTGAGCTTCCATAGGCGCATTCCTACAAGGACATATTATTATTTGGATGAAATCATCGGCGTATTGAACGTTGAGGCAAGTGGGGTTCGCCACTGCTGGGACATCTGCGGTGTAAATCAAGTAGAGAGTGGGGGACAGACAGGCCCCCATGCGGGTGGCCCGCAGTGAGTGGAAACTTCTGTCCATCCATGCACCCTAACCTGACATACGCCGCCCTCTCCATGACATAGTCACAAAGAGTTCTCTCTAAGTTTTCACTTAGGCCTAGTTGTAAGATCTTGTACTGCATTTCCTCATTACCACATTTTCCTAAATACCTTAGATACGTCCCGACAAACAATGTCCACGTAACTCCTTTCCCGTTTTGCTTGTGCAAGCTTTTGCGTGATGATATTTATCGTCATAACATAAATGGAATGAAGAAGAAGATGGTATACTCAATTTAGTAGATTATAGGATAGTACTAGATGAAAGTGAGTGAAATTTGAAACGGGCAGGGGTATTTTGCCCTAGTAGGAGGGCATCACATTATGTTTTTTTCTTTTGATTTGTGCTTTTTTTTTGTTATTTGTGGTATGTCGTGCTTTTCTATGTTTGTTTCTTTTTGTGTTGTTAGTGTGTTCTTGTGTACTTATTTTTGGCTTAAATTCTTGAGCATTCAAGCCTTTAATAGCTGTCTGCTCAGCAATTTACCTTGTGTTGTTTCAATGTTGTGTTATTTGGTCTCTCTGCTTTTTGTTTCGCTTGTAATGTGTTAGATTTTTGTGTTCCTTTTATGTATATATTGATGAAATGTTTTCCTGTGAGCAGAACTTTGTACTTGGGAACTGGCTACGACGTGAGACTTTCTCTTATAATTGTGCAGGTATATTAAGGCAGCCACCAATTCCCTGTAATTCCAGAATGACAACATTCGTAAGGGTTGACCAGACACTTCTTTCCAATTTGTGTGTGAAGATGTTAATAGGGTCCAGTTTTTTCCTTGTATGGAGATCCCTCTGCCGATGTTGGTCACGCATTCTGTCTTTATTAATTATTAGGGATGCGGAGTTCTGTACGCGTTGCAGTTTTCTGATTGAGGTTTTGCTGGCCGTTTTAGTCACTACTGCGGGATAAATAAACCAGCCCGGACGTACATCAGGTATATTTTATTAATGTTGGCCGAGCTAAGATCTCTAAACCTGTATAGCTTGGAGATTTCTCTCTTTGCCAGGTTCCGCCTTTCCGTGTAGTGTCTCGATTATTCGTGGTTGGAGATCTTTAGGCGCAAGACACTGCCTTTGGCGAAGTAGCCGTATTTCCCCTCATCGATGATGATGAACCACGTCAATGTGCGGCTCAGTGGGACGATTTTGAACTTGCCCCTATTAGTTTTAATCTTCCAGCATCTCTCGTACCGGTTGATGTTATTGATTTCCGCTATTGTGCGAATTGCCTGATCCCTTGCTTTCTTCACCGGTCACGGAACGATCTGCGTAAGGTCATCTGCAAATTGCGGATACATCGTGTCCCTGTGCATCGGTGTTGGTAGGTCGATGATAAAGAATAAGTAAAGCAGTGTGTTTAGGCAACTTCCCTGTGGGACGTACGCCTTGAGTTCGAATTCAGGTCCTCTGTATCCTTCAATTATGAGACATGCCCTTCTGTCCATAACAAAGTCACAAAGGATCCTTTAGAGGATTGGGTCCAGCTGGAGGGTCAGGATCTTCTATTAGGGTCCTTCCAGCCAGACTTTATCGAAGGCCTTCTGCACGTCCTTCAAAACAATGTATACATAGTACTCATTCGCTCGGCAATAGGCTACTTTATCTGTTAGGAGCACCAGGGCTGTTTTTATGTCCCTTTTTTAGCGGAACCCGTGTTGTTGGGAGTTATGCGCTTCTAACTCGCTCATTTGAGCTTGTAGTCTATTAGCTATGGTCTTTTCAAAGATCTTGCTGTGCATCTCCAGAAGAGAGATCGGGCGATAGTCCACCAACTGTTCTGGGGGTTTGTTTCGTTTCGGGGTGAAGATGATTTTAGCCATCTTGTACCCGTCAGGAAAGTAGCCTGTATCCAGGGTGGCATTCATGGTGTTAACCAGTTACTGTATGATTTGCCTAAGGGCATTCACAAGGTTGTTTTTCGTGAGCCCATACCAGCCTGGTGCCCTTTGCTTGAAGGACTGTATGGAGTTCATGGTCTCTTCGAAGGTTATTGGATACCCGTGACCCATCATCTCTTTTTTCTGAGATACTTGCGGGTGGCGGTGAGTTCTATGTATCACTGTGCCGAGGTCCTCGAGCAATTGGTCTTCAAATTCCTGGTCGAAGTCGTGGTTCTCTTTAGGGGTTATAGCAAAAATCTTTTTCCAGTGTGTCTTGAATCTTTTTTAGAGAGACTCTGGATCCTCAATGATTTCACTTCCATCTTTTATTTGTGTTCTGGCTTTAGTGGTAAGGCCCCTATGTCTTCGGATGCTGTTCCAAAAACTTACTGGACTGTCCTCTCTGTCCAGCCTACCAATGATGTCATTCCAGATTTCCTTCTGTTTCTCTGTGATTTATTTTTAAGGTCCTCGCTTAGTTGTCTCATTCTGTCTGTCCTTTCCCAATTTGGTCCTGTCCTGCCTATTTCTTTCTAGATTCCCTATATGTTCCCAAGCGATTTCCCTCATCTCATTAGTCCACCTAGGTTGTTAAAGCATTTTCTAAGATATCCTGGGGACGCATTTCTCATCGTCTTGAATAAGGAGATTAGTGATGGAGTATATCATCTTATCTATCTCATCAAGATTGGCGTCTTCCAGGTCAGCTGGTTGATATTCGCTGAGTATCTCTCTATATAGCTCCCAATTAGCTTTCGCATAACTTTTCATAAGTGGGACAGGCTTGAGAATTGGTGCAAGCGAGATTGTTTTAAGGATCGGGATATGGTCCCTCGGTACCACAAGTCCGGGATCGTTGCTGATGTTAAAGGGGAAGTTACGGCTTGCTAACACTATGTCCGGTTTGGTTGCCGAACGTTGTGTTAGGTTGGTCGGGAAATTCGGTCCTACTCTCTGGACCCTGTTGGTTTCGAAAAGTAGTTTCAGATTTCTTCCCCTTTGGTTGGTGCTACCGTAACCAGACGCTGTGCATCTGGCGTTTAGGTCTCCACCCAGCAATGCCATTTTTCCTCGCCTAAAGATGTTGAAAACATTGGGAATCGGCAGTTACTTTCGGCAGGGCGGCTGATAGGCCACTGCCATAGTTAGGCTTCCAACCAGGATTACCATTTCGAGAGTAACGAATGATTCTTCTAAGTCTGGAAGTGTTTTGTATGTGATGTTTTTTATCGGATGACGATGGCTGCGCCGTCGTACCGTTCTTGTGTATGTTTTTTGTGATCACAGTGTAATTTGGTATTTTTATTGCGTTAATTTCTGTTTCTACACTTTGTTTGGAAATGAGGATCAGGTCGGGATCCACTGTACATAATATGTTTTCGCAGGGAATGGATTTACTTTCTCATCCGTTTACGTTTAGTGAGAGTAATTTTAGTGTGTCCATGTTTTGTTTGTTTGGTGTTCTTTAGTCTATGTGAGTGTGTGTATTCCCCTTTACTTTTTATTCCGTCTCTTTTTGCCATTTCTTATTTTTTCATACTCTGTTTTACTTATAGTGAGGCAGGAGGCCCTGTGCAGTTTTATCATGGAATGACTTACAGAATACTACACTATATATACTTTCCTATTCAAACTTAAGGGATACAAGATCGAAAAGGTTACGGGCAAACAAACGTTTAAAACGTCTTGTGCGAGTATTTGTGTAAAGTCGGTGACTGTGAACACTGAAATTCCTAGTATATCGACGTGACCTCCACAACCCTGTCGAAGCGACTGACGGCTCACCTACACGATGGAGTAATTAGAAAACATGCCCGCTCACACGGCACTACATTAGCTCGTGGGGCGCTTAATAATAACACCTTCATTATTCTGAAACTACAAAACCGCAGAAGATTGCGAATGGCCGAAGTCGTTATTATCCAAATGAAGAAACCGGCAATTAATGTGCAACTCCAACCCGAAACTATACTTCCGTAATTCGGTGTCTCCGGATCGACCGTCGCTAATACAAACTCAAAATTTCCTTTACTTATTTAATATTCTCTGAACTAAAATTGTTCCTTGAATGTGTTTAGTCATTTTGCAGCGTTTAGGTCTGAAAAAGTCAATTATTATGTAGCGCCTATGATTTAAACGTTAGTTGTTATTAAAAATTTCCTTAACTGTGATTTTTATGTGATTTAGCTTGATGAGCTAGGTCGTGAGATGTTGGTAGGTGTGATAGGGGTGAATAAGTTTTTAGTTTTAGTTACCCTTGTTGCGAGTTCATCGCCTTCGTTTTGCTTCCATATTTTATCTCTTATTTTGTTGCCTTTTTTGCTCGTGTTCCCACTGTTGGCACTTTTTAATCTTTCCTTTAATATATATATTTATTTAATTTTATGTTTTCCTCCGTCGTAGCTTTCTAGTCTTTCAAGTTTAACTTTTGCTAACTTTATTTAGGCTAATTTTATTTTTGTGGGCATTTTGTCACTTTTGCTTTTATTTCCGTCTATTATTATTTTATTTTTATTTCTCTTTCTTTTTGTGGGCGCTTCGCTTCTTTTATTTATTTTTATTTTATTTTAAATTAGTTTTTATTTTTTATTTATTATTCCATTGATGGGCTCTTTGCCTCCTTTGTTTGGTTTTATTTTGATTTATTTATTTTGCCTATTCCTTGTTTCTTTACACCTTTTATGGGCATTTCGCCTCTTTTTATTGTTTGGCCTTTTATTTATTTATTTTATGTGGTCTTATTCGGTATATCTTTTCTTTGTTCAGTTTTCATTTTTTGGTTTTAGTCTATATTGGTTGTTCTATTTTGGTTTTCTTCACTCTTATATTTGTATTTCTCGATCTTGGTTATTTAAAAGGCGGGTTTATTGCCTCTTCCGCGCAGTTTCTTCCGCTTGGGAATAATGCTGACGTGGCAACTTTGTGTCGCTTCTGCTGTGGGATTGCAATGTTGAGGTTGTCGAGTGTGAGTATAATTGTTTGCTGTATTTTTTCCCCAAGTCTTTTTCCCTATCATTTAAACTTATGTATTAATTGGCTTAAGCCCTGCACTTGCGTGCAGGTCTGCTTGCCTAATACGGTCGTTTCTTCTATCCCCAGCTATTAGCACGGTGGCTTCATTTTGTACTCTCTGCATCGTCCTGAGAGAGGTACAACTTTCCCTCTGCGTTATCACTACCAGGTACACTAGGACGGAGCCTATCAAGGCAGTGTATAGCTTCTTTTTATTTCGAGCGTTAAACTTTCAGAACCTATATAGTTTCCAAAGTTGCCTTTTGGCTAGAGAGACTGTGGTGTTGATGTGGCTTTTGTAGCCAGACTTGGAGAACCGTAAACCCAGGACATTACCTTTTTTTGAGTACAGGTATAGGTCGTCGTTCACGATGACTTCATCTATTTTACGGCGGTTCCTTGGGATTATTTGGAATTTTTGGCGGTTGGTTTTAATTTTCCACATCATTTTATATCTGTTAATGTTGTTTATTTCGGCAGCTGTATTCTTTGCTGAAGTCAGGCGTTCCTATAGGAGCTAGGGGCGATTTGTGTGATGTAATCTTCAAATTTCAGATACAACGTGGCGTCCCGCATCGGAGCAGGGAGATCTATTATATACACAAAGTAGAGGAACGGACTCAAACAGCTGCCTTATAGAACTCTCCTCGAGCTTCAATTCGCGTCCTGAAAAGCCCTAGATGGAGATTTGGGTTTTTCTCTCCATGATATAGTCACAAAGGACTCTTTCCACGAGTGGGTTCAGCTGTAGGTTCAGCTGGATCTTGAATTGGAGACCCCTCAGCGAAACCTAATGGAAGGCCTTCTGTACATCGCGCAGCACCAAGTCTACGTATTTGCCCTCGGCTTTGCAGTGGGCTATTTTCTCCGTTAGGAGGGCGAGGGCAGTTTCCGTTCTTCGGCCCTTTCGGAACCCGTACTTCTGGGGGTTGTGAGCTCCCAGTTCGGCTAGTTGGTATTAAAACCGATTTACTAGGAATTTTTCATAGATTTTACCCACGAACTCGAGAAGAGAGATTGGCCTGTAATTAACCAAATGAGCTGGGGTCTTACCAGCCTTGGGTATAAAGATGATTTTGGCCACCTTTAAACCGTTGGGGAAGTATCCCGTGTTCAAGGAAGTGTTAAAGATGTTGGTGATTCCCTGAATGATCTTCTGTGGGGCATTTACCAGATTGTTTTTGGTGATGCCCGTCCAGCCTGATACCTTTTGTTTGAAGGATTTCACAGTGGCCATGACATCCTCTGTTGTTATTCGACGGTCATGGTCAACCATCCCTCTCCCCATGTCCGCGTGGTGGTGTGGATGCGTGCGGTGTATTAACTGATTCAGATCGTCAAACAGACGGCCCTCGAATTCCTGGTCGAACTCTTCTTCGTCTTTTTCGGTGATAGAGAAGACTTTCTCCCAGTATGCTCTGAATCTACCCTCCAAAACCACCAGATCCTCTATATATTTCCCGTCTTCTTTGGTCTAAGCCTTTTTCTTTTTGTACAAACCTTTTAGCTTCCTGATTTGGTGCCAGAATTTGGCCGGGCTCACCTCACTGTCTACTCCGGCTATAAGGTTGTTTCAGATCTCACCCTGTTGGATGATTATCACCTCTTTTAGTTCGGAGCTTAGTCGGGGTAGTAGCGCGCTTCTTTCCTGGCTTGGACCGTGCCGTCTGATCTCCTCATACTTTTTGCTATGCATATTTGTGATCCTCTTCATTTTCTCTGTCCATTTGAGCTGAGGTAGCATTTTGTGCCCTGTTTTGGGAATGCACTCGCGTCAGCTTCGATGATAGAAGTCGTTACTCTCTCTATTTCTTCGTCGATCTTTTCCAATTTAGCCTCGCTATTGTCGGAGAAGAGTCTTGTAACGGCCCCAGTCGGCGGCGGCGTAGTTCTTACGTGGTCTGACTGGCAGCTGGATCAGCGCAAGTGAAATTGTGGTTAATATTGCAATGTGGTCACTGAGAGTTGTTGGGCCTGGCTTGCTATGGTAGTTGAACGGTAAGCCTCGACTTGTTATGATAATGTCAGGTTTGGTGGCTGATCTGCTAGTGATATAGGTGGGAAAATCCATTATCATTTCCAAGTTTCGGCCTCTCTCGTTGGTTCTACCATAGTCCACCATTCGGCCTCTGGCAATGAGGTCACCCCCTGAGAAGGCCATTCCCTGGTGCTGGAAAAGTGTACAAAGGTTTGTGATGGGTAGATAGTCTCTTCAGGGGGTTGATAGGCTGCAGCTATCGTGAAGTTCTCCACCAATGTGGGGAGTCTTATTGCCACAAAGGATTCGTCCAATTCTGGGAGACGTTTGAACGTGAGGTTTCCTCTAACAGCTATTGAAGCGCCATCGAACCTTTCCTCTGAGTGATTTTTCATGAGCACTCTGTATCCCGGTATTTTGAGTTGACCCCTTGTGGTGTCAATACCTTGCACACGGAATATGTTTCCTTATGCCGTTTCTTGCCCCTCCCATCCTTAAACGTTGAGTATCAGAATCCTCAATCTATTGTTTGCCTTCTCCATGCTAGACCTTCTCTACTGGTGTTTCTGGGTGACGTTTCTTTTTCTTCCGTTCCTCTTCTTTATAAATTCTGTGTTGGAGACCTGCTCATACAAGTTCTCGTACAGAGTAACGTTATGGGTATTGGGGCCTCCTCAACCACTTCAACCTCGATCGATGCGTCGTACTTCCATTTGTATATTTTCTTATTTCCTCCCTTTAGAATTTTTGTTTCATCCATATTTTCAGGGAAGGGGAATGGAAGGGGCATGTTCTTTCGATCTCCCCATTTACTTCATCCACGATATGATGTTCGGAATCAATGTCATAGTTCTCGTTCTCTTCTTCGCTAATTTTGAAATATTTCTCCAGTACTCTTTTAATAATGCCTTTATTTCTTCCTCATCTTCTAAAATGTTGTTCCCTTCATCATTAATTTTCATTTTATCCCTTACTGTCCATGTCTTTAATCTGTTGATATGTTTCCAAAATTCCCTTGTGATGTTTCCACATCTACTTTCTCGATATGTTGATCCCATTTCTCTTTCTGTTTTTCATAAATTAGTGCTATTAGTTCTCTTTTATGTCTCCTTAATGCGTTGTATGCTTCCCTTAATGTTCCAAATCTTCGACTATTTTCTGCCGCCCGGACGATCTCCTGGCTCAAAGCCACCATTTCTGGTGTCTCCCTAAATTGTTTAATGGTTTGGAACCAGTTAATGCGGACGGCCCCCTTCTCTGCCCTCTTAATTTCTTCTCTGATCCTATATAACTACCCGTCGATTTCCTCTAAAGTGGCTTCACCAAGCGGGCTGGGCACGTACGTCTAAAGTAATTATTTGTACTTATCCCAATCCGCTCTATGGTATGAATACCATTTCTTCGAAAGGATTTGTATAGGTTATTGTTTATGTACATTAGAGTCACAGTGTGGTCACTGCAAGGAACATCCACTGGTTCCATAAAATAGTTAAAGGGCAGATTAAAGTTAGCCAGGCAGATGTCCGGTTTTGTTGCGTGATCTCTTCGTAAGTATGTCGGGACATTGGGCACCAGGCTTTGCAGTATACGTCTATTGATAAGCGTGTTAAGTTGTTTTCCGACTCTGTTTGTATTTCTATACCTAGAAACCCCGCAATTGGCGTTTAAATCGCCCATCAAAGTTACCGGTATCCTATAGTTGGATAGTTTAGTATAGTTTTATAGCGGTAATTGGGGGTACCTGGGAGACCGGTATCTAGTTGTGACAATTCCATTTTAATTTGTATTGCTAAATATATGTCCTCCAATCCTTGTTTTGTTTTGTACTGCAATTCTTGCTTGACAGCTATTGTCGCTCCATCGTGTGTTTCTCTTGAAGAATTTGTGTTAATGACATTGTAGTTCGATATCTTTAATTTCTTGTTTTATGTGTTTCTTCCATCTTCTAATATTAGTAACGGGTGGTCCAAAAGTTACTTCACATTTTAAAAAAATAATAACACAAAAACTATTTAAGTTAAAAAGGTGGGTGATATATAAAATTAAAGAGGAGATCATGGATTTTTACTCTTTAAATATAATATCCTTTAACTGTTCTCCATTATTGTTAAAACAAAGGTGGATTCTTTGCACCATATTTTCCATGACATTTTCCAAAACATCAGGAGTGATTTTGTCGATTTCTTCAATGATGTTTTGTTTCAATTGTTTAAGATTATTAGGTTTATTTACGTATACCTTTTTTTTAAGGTATCGCCAAAGAAAAAAAATCTGGAGGGGTAAAATCAGGTGATCGTGGTGGCCAAGAAACGTCACCTAAACGTGAAATTAACCGACCAGGACAGGCTGCTCTTTGTGTTGCCATGGTTTCTCTCGTTGTGTGGGATGTCATCCCATCTTATTGAAACCACATATCGTGCATATCCAAATCTTTCAGTTCTGGCAATAAATAATCTTCTATCATTTCTCTGTAAGTGTCCCATGTTACTCTTACTGTTTTTCCGTCAGCATCCTGGAAGAAAAAGGGACCAATGATTCTCGAACTGGTTATGCCACACCAGACCATAATATTCTGTGCATGAAGAGGCTGCTCGTGAATTATCATGGGGTTTTCAGCACACCAGAATCTGCAATTTTGTTTATTAACGTATCCAGTAATGTGATAATGGGCTTCATCGGACATGATTAGGTGCGAGGTAAAAGTCGGATCATTTTGTTAGTCCCAAAGATGAGCGTGCAAAGTTTATTCTTTTTTGATGGTCTGCAATATTTAATTGTTGAATTATTTAAATTTTGTATGGATGAAATTTCAATTCTTTTATTAGGAAGCGTTGCAATGATGTTCGAGAAATTATTAGTTGACTGGAACGTATCCCCTAGTTGACGTTTGTGGCTGTTGTTGAACACTGGTTAACACACGCTGAATGACACCTGCATTTCGCACAGATCTCGATCTACCAGAGCGTTCTTTATCACCTGTAGACTCGGAATCTCTGAACCTTGATACCATTGCAAGAATGCAATGCCTCAAGGGATGTTTCATTGATTATATGCCGTTCTAAAGTCCCTCTGCACAGTAACAATTGATCCATTATGTTATAAATAAGTAGTCACAATTCTTGCTCGCGGTTCTTTGCTGTATCTTGCCATTCTGTGTTAATAATTAGTCAGGTATTATTGTGTATTATATTTGTACCACGATAAAACCCCAAGATCTCCTCTTACATTTTATATATCACCCACTTTTATAACTTAATTAGTTTTTGTGTTATTAATTTTTAAAAATGTGAAGTAATCTTTGGGCCACCCTTTATAACATGTGGGTCAATCTTTTTGAATAAGTTTCCGTACATAATTTCCTTGTCTTTTAATCCGCATGTGTTAAGTTGTAGTATTTTTAATTTCTCAATATCCATAATCCAATTGTCAATTTGCGTTCGTTTATTCGTTTTTCCCTATTGTGTGTTTTATCTGTTAAGTTATCGGTGTTTCTTTTTCTTTTTCTGGTTTTTCTTTGGTTTATCCTGGGTTCTCATTCTACTTGTTGCGTTCGGGGGTTCTTCTGGTAATTCATCTCTGGGTGGTGAACTTCTTTTACTTGCGGATTTAGATCTGTTATATATTTGGGCTTTCCTGCGAGTAACCCGTGTGCACTCTTGCTCTGTGTCGTCGAAGGTATTTTCAGTCTCTAAGTCATCGCTGTTTGTGTCCTCTTCTGTTTCTGCTGACTGTTGGTTTCATTTCGCCTCTTTGATTAACTCATGTTTTGTCATTTCTGTGACTTTGATTTTGAAAATGGCCGATTAATCGACTTCTTTGGGGAATTTCATTGGTTCGAGCCCGTTTTCCTGTAACATGCTGTTGACTGTTGGTACATAACTTCCAGGGTTAGCTATGTTCATCACGTGGGCATATAATATACAAATAAGTATTTATGGGGGGGAAGACATTCCTTATTTTCAATTTTATTTTATCTTGAATTTTCTCTTTATATTAGAATCTATTTATTTCTTCTTGACTTAAGTTGCCCCTTCAAACATTGTCTTCCATTTATCTGACTCGTGGTATTCTTGTTAGCTGAGATTCCTTCTTCTTTAAGTTGGCTGGGTTAATTCTTGATCTTCGTATCCTTCCTTTCTTGATGCATCTTCTAATTATTCTTGACGTGATGATTTCTTCTTGATGATGGGATGAGTTCTTCTTGCTTCTTGATGAGTTGATGATTTTTTTTATTTTTGACGAAGTAGCCTTTGAAGTCGTTTTCCTTGAGTTCCGTTTTCTTCGTGATTTTCTTCGTAAAAATTGTGGACTTTGAGAGTTTCGAACGTGGTATCTTTAGATCTAGCCATCACGCTAGCCACCACGCTATGGCGGAGTCCGTTCTGAGATGGTAATTTAATGGGCTATTTATATTATCGATTTGGAAGGAATTTTTCTCTGATACATTTTCGCACTCCTACATATTTTTACGTTTAGAGTACGATCCAAATTTATCTGTGTTGTCGGTACTTGTTGGTCACTTTTTGTCATTGATGCGTATGAGTTTCTAATTACGTTAGCAGGATTTCTGTTTTCTCTTTATAATTTCTCTTCTTCTGAGACAGATCATGGCCATAGTTCTGTCTCCCCCTTGGCAGTTAATGCATCTTTTATCTGTGTTGTTGCAGTAATGCCAAGAACGGCTTTCAGCTCCAGATTCAAAACAAATGATCAGGTATTTTAGGGGGCAATTTTAAGTCGTATGTTCCTCCATGGCATAACATCTGAAGCATATCTGTATGCCTATGAAGACGTCTCCTTGGAGACTTCGTATGGCGCGATATTTTGGTTTCCTGGTAAGACATACGAGGGGCGGTCAATAAGTTTTGCAATTCGGATATAAGGAAACGAGATATGAGGAAAAGTGTTTTATTATTTTTCAATATAACTACCCTCGACTTCAAGGCACTTGCGCCACTTGTCCCTCAGGCTTCGAATTCCCGACAACCAGAAATCTCCCGACTGCTGTTCAATCCACTCCTGGACGGCGAGCTGGACATCTTCATCGTCCCCAAACCTGTGACCACGCAATGCAGTCACTAGGGGCCAGATCTGGACTGTTGGGGAGATGGTTGAGGTCCTCAAATCCGCACTCGCGCACGGCAGCTTGTGCAACTCTGGCATTGTGGACTTTGACGACCTTGAAGTCGATCATGGGGCGTGAGGTTTCTAGGGATGCAAGTTTTCGCTCGATTTCTTCGACCTTCACCCGTCGATTTTCAAGGATCATCCTCTCCACACGGGTCACATTGTCCTCGTTGGTGACGTCTAACGGATTTCCTGGACGGGGGTCATCTTCAAGGGACTCACGACCATGGCGGAACTCCCTATTCCAGCGAGCAATGGTTGCATAGGAAGGGGCGGTGTCGGTGTACACTGCAACCATGCGTTCATGGATCTCTTTTGCATTCTTGCCTTCATTGGTCAAAAATTTGATCACTGCGTGGTGGTCAACCTTCTCCATTGTTGAAAAATTTGTGACTGACGATCTACGATCAGCTACTGCTTCTTAAATAGACGAGGCAGGGACGTGCGGCTGCAGGTCCTGACTTGTCATAACTTGTCGTAACACCCCCACAAGCAGCTATCCTTCTTCCTCTGTTTTGCCCTACCGATTCGCAAGACTTATTAACCTCCCCTAGTACATTCCCTAGCCCAAGAAAGCACATCCCTATCGATGTTCGACCAAAAATATTGGGCTTTAATTAACCTCAGGGAGGCTCGAACACCTGGGTGTGATATATTGTGCAGTTGATCGAATATCGTTTTCCTGCACTCTTTTCGTACAAATGGTGTAGGAGCTCATGCTGTATTTTCACACCATAATTGTGTATCTCCATTAAAGGGAAAAGGTTTTAATTTGCCTTTGATACCTTTTACTTCGTCGTCCTGTGCTTATGTGGCTGCTAGCTCTTGAAGTCCAAGGGAATCAATTTGCACTGAATTGACGTCCCTTGACATGCAATCTGCAACTATGTTCTCTTGGCCGCGTATGTATGCCATGTCGTTGACATACTCTAAAATGGCGGTCCAATTACGCTGCTGCCTGTCAGTTTTTGAACTTAACGGTGATGAAAATGCCGATACTAATGGCTTATGGTCAGTGCACAACGTCGTATCGCCCTTTTATTATGTGCTTAAAACGCATAACAGCCAAGTATGCGGCGAGAAGCTCACGGCCGTAGATCGAATACGCCTGTTGTGTCTCTGAGAGCTTCTTTGAAAAGAAATCTATGGGCTTCGCTACGCCGTTCACCATTTGGTGAAGAGCAGCACCTGCCGCGTATTGGGATCACTACGTCACCAATTGCAGTGGTAAATTTTTCGGGAGAAGGTGATGGATTGTGATTGCTTCTTCTAAAGCCTTCTTTGTTAATTCAAACGCTTTCTCCTCGATTTCGCTCCACTCGATGTTCTTCGACTTGGGGTATACACGCAACAACTCAGTTAGCGGTGCTGCTTTGTCCGCAAAGTTGGGCATCATTCTTCTGTATTATCCCAACATTCCCAAGTAACGACGCAGTCCTTTAGAGTCTCTTGGCTTTGGCATTTCCTCAATTTCCCTTATTTGGGGGACAAGAGGAGATATGCCCTTTTGCGCAATTTGATGGCCCAAGAACGTGATTTCTGATTTCACGATCTTGCATTTTTCTAGGGAATTCCTGAGGCCTCTCTGTGATAATATTTACTTGTTCCATATGGTTGAGGTGTTCCTCCAAATTATTGGAAAAAAACAGGATATCGTTTTTATATATATATATATATATATATATATATATATATATATATATATATATATATATATATATATAATATATATATATATATATATATATATATATATATATACAAACCTCAACCTATGGAATATATTATCCATAAATCTCTGAAAGGGAATTTTATGTATTGCCACAACCCAAAGAAGGGGGTAATTGTCGTCTTTTCGAGGTCAGCCGGACTCATTGAAATCTGGTGATATGCCCTTACGAGGTCCAGTTCGAAAAGATCCTTTTTCCATGGAGATGATCTGTCAGGTTTTGGATCCAAGGCAACGGATATCGGTCGGGCTTTGTAATGGCATTTAGAACTCTATAGTCCCCGACCATCCTGTACTCACTGGGGGTCTTCTTTTGAACCAAATGTATCAGTGAGGCCCACGGTGACTTCGATGGCTGGATTACTCCTTCTTTTAAAAGATCCTCAATCGTTTCCTTTGCTACTTTCAGCTTTTCGGCCGTCAATTGCCTAGACCGCACAAATGTAGGTGGGTCACTGCCGGTATCGATATTATGCTCCACTGTTTGGTCCATTGCTGGTATCGTTTGAGCGGGAGCTGAACCATACAGTGCGCCATATTTGTCCAAGATATTATCAGCGCTATGGATGGTTCCTCGTAAGTTTGACCTACTGAAGCGAACTTGGTGTTTAGATCCAGCAGCTTATTCCGGGCGCAATCCACGATCAGATCTAAGTGCTTCAGGAAATCCATTCTCAGGATGGGTTCAGTGATGTCTGTTACAACGAAAGATCATCAAAATGACCTTCTTAAACTTATAATGACCAAATCCGCACTTATTTCCCCGTGGATTTTAATCTTCCCGCTATTTTCGTTTGAAAGATTTATGCAACTTTCTTTGATGTTGTTTTTATTAGCAATGTTGGCTGGGATGATCGAAACACTCACCCCCGTGTGGATCAGGAATTCGTACTGCTTGTTGTCAATTTTTACCGCTAATTTGAAAACGGCTGGCATGTTCACTGTCGCAGTGGCTAAAACACGCGTCCTTAGTTTCCCGGCGACGATGGTCTAGATGAGGGCTGAATTTGTAGATCCACCTTTTTCTTTGGCCACTTGCACCAACACTTTGCAGTGCGCCGTAATAGAGATGTGCACGAAAAACTATTGGCCTCTGGTCCTTCCTAAAAGGACGCATGCTCACTGGGGTGAAGTTTAATTTGCCACCCTGACTGTGATTACCACTCCGTGTTGCACTCGCAAATTGTTTCTCACGCATTACTGCCAGACCGCTCACATTTTCCGCACTAGTTACATAAATGCATTGTTCTTTGTTTAAAATGATTAATTCCTCCGCGAGTTTACCAATTTGGGTTAACGAGAGGTCTTTTTGAGTGGCAATTATCGGTACAATGGTGGGAGGCAATGATTGAATAAATTTATGCCTCACAAGTTCCTCACCTACTCCAAGCTGCAAGGCTGTGCGCCCCAGTTCCTCCAAATTTCTCGAAGGACGGCCAGTGAAAGTCGATGAGGCTGTTATTCTTTGGAATAAGTCTGGCTCAGTCTTCTCGAATAGACTTACTGCTCAGGCTTCAATCTATCATAGTTTTCATCTTCGAAAAGGTCTACAGAGAGGCGGTTCACTGCTTCAGGGGGTAATGAGGCCAATATTTGGTAATATTTTGTTACCTCCTTGGTAATTTTTGAATTGTAGAATTGAGCCTCTATCATCCTAACCCAACTCGTCACTGCAGCGTCGTTGAATACTGGAGATTTTATCGTCACTAAACTTACACACTCTGCCTCACCTTGCCTCGTCTGGTTGACTTTCATTCCTTTGCTCTTTCTTGTGCTTCCTCAAATTATTTAATGTTCTTCCACTTCTTGTTTTGTTTAGTGGAACAACGACAATGGTTGCTAAAAATGGACGGTTCTTAATGTAAGGTCGCCAGTTATTGGGGGGGGGGGGCTCTTGAAGGTCGTCCCTAATTATGGAGGAAATTTGAAGGTAATCGTGAAGATAACCCAAGAGCCTTGGAAGGGGAAGGCTGGTTGCCAGGAATGGTGATAGATTACCGAGTTATCGTGTAATATTTTGGCAATGACTCCGGTTAAACCAGATGCCCCCGGTTAGTTTGCGTTGCCCTTCCTTATTTCTCACGAGAGTTATTTGCTGATTGCTATGGAGTTCTCTAAGCCGAGGGGTAGTCTTATTCTAGCGACGGGGTAAAAATAGCCCGGTGGATGGGGATAGACCACACCAGGGTAGAACACCGGTATTTCGGGAGTTATGTAACCTCAAGGAATTGCGATTAACGAGGAGAATGCGCAAAGGCTGTTTTCCCGATAAATAAGGCCTTGAAGTAGGAAGATTGAGGAACGTCAGGATATTGAAGTCACCAAAACAAAAATAGAATTATTATTGTACTAGATCTTATTGCACTTTACAAAAGTTCTTTAATTAAGTTTTAAGTTCTAAGTTATGGCATAAATTAAGTTCAAAGTCAAGTGCCGGCAAGGTTTAAAGGAGGCCGGACGAATAGAGCCTTTAAGAGTTACACTTTAAGGTCTGCGTTATGTACACGGCTATATACAAAGCTCTATTACCTGAATCTGAGAGAGCGGACTGAACGATATATAACGCGATCTATTGCTATATAGAACAGTTATCTAATTATTTATTTTTTTCTGACTTCACACAGTTATATATTCAATTTAAGCCACGCCCTACAAGTTCCTCGTCCAACTAAGCCACACCTCCCTCTTATGTACCGGCCTGTTGATTTGTCGGTATTAATATAACTCGACTTTTGATTGGCTACTGCCAAACATATTGATAAGGAAGGCACTCCAACTATTGGGTAAAATTCTCTGTGGGCGGTGGCATGTTGCCATGGAGACAGCTTCCTAATCTGGTTTCTATTTGTTTAATAGTGATGGCTATCCGGTTTATTCTGGATCCTGTCTTGATTATAATGTTTGCCTATGATTGCCTTGACCAACTCTAACAAAGATAACTGTGCTCCGTTTACTACCATGTGACATTCTCGTAAATGGCGCTAACTTTATTTTTCTCTCTCTGTGTACTTTATGTGTGTAGCGACTCTCGCGTGTATCCTATTTTGGACGTACACGCCGGTCGCTACAGCCTCATCCAACATTTTTGTAAATCTGCGATTTCAGTTAGACGAGTGTTGTTTGCTGATAGAAGTGTACCTGCTGAAGTGTGTTTAGAGCTAAACAAATTCTTTGTACCTGCATAAAAAATTAAGGTCTCCAGCATCAGCATATTTTTGGAGCTCTACTGACGTTTGTTACCACTAGTCATTCAAGATCTGCCAGAGTCTAATTTATCACTGTGACTTTAATTGCTTGTACTAGGTCGATGATCTGTCCAACAATTACCAGCCCCTGCCATGCTTCTTGTGATAAAGACATCTTGTTTGTACTTTTGTTTGACAATGGCGTAATCTAAGATATGCCAGTGCTTCGATCTGGGATGTTTCCATGTGTGTCTTCAGACGGTTTAGGAGTTGGAATTGGGTATTTGTGATGAAAAGTTCATGTTTAGCACAGAGGCCAAGGAGTAGTAGGCCATTGTCGTTGCAGTTTCCCATACCTTCCTTGCCAATGACATTATGCCATAGCATGTGGCCTCTCCCTACTCTGGCATTAAAGTTCCCTAATAGAAGGAGACGGTCACTAGCTGGAACTTGGGATATGGTAGTGTTTAGTTGTTGATTGAATGCCCCTTTGATATGGTCTGCTGCGGCTAGTGTTGGGGCGTACACTGATACAAGTGTGATAAAATATTGTCACTAGGGAGTAGTATACGGAGTGAGATGCTTCTTTCGTTTAGGGCATGAGGTTTCAGGCTATGGGCCCTTACTAATTAGGTTTTAACAGCAAAGCCTACACCTTGAGAGCGCTGGTCTTCTGGGTTTTTTGCCCTTCCAAAAGAATGTATATCCTGTTAAGATTTATCCAAGCTGTCCTTCTCCAGGTGTAGGCGGGGATTAAAAGAAGTCAGACTTGATAGGGCTGTTGGCGTGAGTTTGTTAAGGGTGGACAACAATTTTCCAAAAATGAAAACAACACACTTTGGCTCCTCCTTTATGTCTTGCGCTACACTGGTATCACGTGCTAGATTTTGGGTTGGAGTGTTGCATCGGTCTGCCGATGATCCTTCCTGCAGATCTTGCCTCTTTCTGCCAGACCGACTACCATTATTTTATATCGGACTTTCCTTCTCCTAGCCTTTGCCTGACGAGGCACACCCTATAAAGCAGAAGGGGGAAAGGTTGTATAAATCATCCATAACTCTATATTTCTAGAACGGGATTTTTTGGAACAAAGTAAAAAAAATGGTAAATATTTTTTTTTGCTTAGTTAAGGAATGACTTCGTATTGAAATTAAAAATCTATTTTAGATGCAACTTCAATAAAACTTTTAATCAATTTTGGAAACTTCACGGTTTGTAATTCATGACAGGCACATAATATTCCAGAGGTTTGAGTCTGGGGAATTGGGAGGCCTAATCTTCAGAGTGATATTGTCACATAAATTTTATGACAGAAAGAACCTGGTCCTCCTGTTTGTATGGTGCACCTGCGGCCTTCCAGCGTCCGCCTCTTGGATCCTGGGAAACACCAACTCTTTCAAGGACTTAAGGTAGCTCTCCGTATTGAGTCTGAGTCCCTCTGGAAAGATTTGTAGGGGCATAACTTTTCCCTCGCTACTAAACATCCAAAATCACCCTGATGGGACCAAGAGCTTGATCTTCGGTAAATATTTGGTGGGATAGAGCAAGCCTGCGGTTCCTTTGTGAGTTCACCATTTGGTTCTGCCACAAATTCTTCTCCTCTGCGAAGAACCAAAGCACGCCAGTCTTCAGGGGTTGCTTCAATTTGCTCACAAGTTTGCGGCACGTTTATTCCGATTGTCTATCATCTGATGCGGCAGAAGCTGGCGCTTTATCATCTTGTATGAGTGTAGTATTGGATTTCCCTATGTACTAACTACCTGATGAGTGCTTCTGACTTTCTGGAATCGTTGTCAATAATGTCCTGGATCTCCGTGACAAATTCCGGTGGGTTATTTTCTCGTATCAAAATGGTTCAAGTGAGGTTATAGAGCCCCAGTATCCTCCTAATCACAGCTTGATCCATCCGACTCTTTCCTGATCCTCTGCACTTTTCTCATATTGACATCCTATTGGCGCTCCCGGCGTGATCCCTAAGAAGTAAAGCTTGCCTTTTCCAAATTTTTGTAGGATTGAATTCAGCCATGCTATTGCTTGCTTGAAAAAACAATGCACAACTGAGTCTAATATAATAGGACGAAGAGAGAAGCGATGCCAGACGACACCCAGTCGCGCAATTTAGAGTTAGAAACGGGTGACAAATTTTCCACTGAACCCTGTAAAGGTAGACACGATATACATGATTGTGGCATAACATTCCCCGTTCATAGTCTCATTAGCACCACTAACAAGAATTAATCAAACTAGTAATTAAAATATCAAACATGTTTTCGCTATAAGTGATCTAAGCCAATGGTACACAGGAGTAAATGACTTTTGTCGTGGTACACCACTCTATACCATACACTACTCCTATATTATGTGGAGGGCGACTTAATCACCTACTGCAACGCGAACCCTTTGAAAATTGTTCGCAGGGATTAATGACCGACTAAGAGGTTAAACTCGAAGCGTTGGGTTTCAAATCCTTAATAATCAGACAGAGTGCATAAACGGTTGGCGAGATTTTCTTGAATAGGCCGAGAGTATCGTTCAAGGTTAGTCAAAGATGAATTAACAAAAATATAATTTTATTTACAAACATCAAAATAAGAATTAAAAAATAGCAAAAGGGGGTTATTTAAATTGAAATAGTCTCTAGAAAATTACTATGAGGAGAGATTCTCAAAATAGAATTAATTTATTAGCGTTACTAGGCTCAAATCAAAAGGAGGAACTTGACAATACTAATAATGGAGGAGGTTTCAGTCTTATGGGTTGGTGACTTCTAGAAAGTCCTTCTTGCGATGAGGCAAATGGAGAATGATCCGATGAGGTAAGTGAGGCACGATCCGAACCAACCTTTCAATGAAGATAGCCAATCTTCAAAGATAACATTCGACGGGAAATGTGAGATTACTCGTACTTTCAATGGAAGAGGAAACTTCTTTTTCTCAAAGGTAATCGATGGAGATTTTTTTCGTATCGATTAAAAGAAGGAAGACTGTCGCGCAACTTCAAAGAATTGCGGTTCACAGAAGCTACCAATTGACTGGGATAGAATCACGGCGGAGAATGTCTTGCTGTCTGATGAAAGCTCACGGGACTTCCACTTGGGACGATCAGAACGACTTTGAGGTGCGTACGGGACTATTCGATCTCAAGTCAAAACCGAGTATTTGTATGGGCGATTCTGAAGGGGAAAGAGGAATTTGGATAAAGGAGTCACAAGCTCCAGACATCTTATTTAGGAGGCGGAGTTGATTCATCATTTAACAACAAGGCACGAAACACAGCAGCTCTCTCTCGCCCCGTCACCCACCGGGGGGGAGGGACGGGCTCGGTACAATTTCGCAAGATTGGGGGATATTTCTCCAATGCGTTCAGTGATGCGAAAACATCTCGAAAGTTGGTCGAAAGTGACGCGCGTGGTCTCTGACTAAAGTGAGTAGGTCGGGGTTATTCTTTTACGCCCCTCCCTTCCATAAGGTGTAGCTTTTCTGAGAGAGAGAGGGAAGAACAAGGGACATCGCAAATTTGGATGGGAGGAATTATTATTATGGCGTCAGACTGTAAAAAAAAAACGGGGTAATGACCTGAATTCGACAAGCTTACAAAAGGCTATGCTATTGATCTGAGCCAAAAAAAAATAATGTAAATGAGTTGACAAATAAAATCACATTTAAATTAAGGAACCAAATTAGAATTTTGTCTAAAAGGGTAATGGCACAACAACAACAACGACAACAAAAAACACTATTAAATAAGTAACTACATGGACAATATATGTATGTATATACAGAGTTTTAAAAAAAGAGAAAAATCATATTTACATGGTTTGCTTACGGGTTTAAAGGCAACCTATAAAGTAGTGGATTAGCCGGCATTGTCGACTAATGGATTGCGACTAAGATTATCAGCTATACAATTCTCGGTACCACGTATATACCAAACTTTAAACTGATATTGTTGGAGTAACAAAAGCCATCTCATTATACGTCCGTTCTGACTCTTAGTATTTCGGAGATACGACAAAGGGCGATGGTCAGTTTCGACAATAAACTCTTACCCTATTAAATACATGCTAAATTTAATAATACTCCATACTATAGCTAAAGCTTCCCGTTATATTACCGATTAATTACGTTCACGGAGCAAAAGCATTTGGCTCGTGTAAGCAACTTGGTGGCATTCCCCTTCGTCAGAGTATTGGAACAGCACGCATCCAATTCCTTCGTTACTGACATCTGTCCTGATGCCGAAGAGTTTAGAAGGATTAAGGAGCTTCAAAATGAGGTCGGGAGGGGGGGGGGGGGGACGCTAGCTTGTGCTTGAGCTGCTGGAACCCTGTCAATTGCCTTGGGATTCCACGGAAGGGAATCTATTCTGAAGGAGGGCACTTAAAGGGGCGAAAATAGCCACGAAGTTAGGGATAAATCTAAGGTAAAAGGAAGCCGATCCCATTAATGAGCTCAGCTGTTTCTTTATGCGGGGAAGGGCCATCTCGACAGACAATGGCCATGACCTTTTCGTCCTGGGGGCTCATAAGATTTTTACCAACATTGAAGCACAGATACTTAATAGTATCCTACGCAAAGTGGCACTTACTAGGGCCAAGGCTAAGTCCGTGCTCACGAAGCCTAATAAGTAGGGCGTGGAGAGCTATCAAGTGTTAGTCCCACGTAGAGGTAGCAACATAAAGGTTGTCGAAGTAGAAGGAGATGTGTGGAAAGTCATCCACAATTCTTCGCAGCATCCTATTATAGTTGCTACATGCAGTAACTAACCAAAAAGGGAGTCTTTTAAACTGCATAAACCCTTGTAGGTGGGAATAGGGTTTGCAGAGGTTGAACTCAGAACTCAATTTAGCTTCCTCAAAAAGGGGGAGATTTTCGTCTATAAGGGGGATAGGCTCTGCATCAAACACCGTGACTGAATTTAATTTCCGAAAATCGACGCACATGCGGAAGGTTTGGTCGGGCTTGCGAACCATGACTATCGGGGAGCAGTAATCTGACTTCAAGGGCTCGATGATATTTAAGGCAAAAAGATAGTCCACTTCTTCGTTAAATGCTTACCTAATGTGGATGGGAAGAGGATAGGGCTTCGATCAAACAGGTTCTTGAGTCGTGAGGACGATGTCATGTTCTAATTGATATGAGCAACCGGGGTCTCGGAGATTACATCTTCAAATTCATTTAGCAACTGCTGCAGCTGACTCGTTTGAAGAGGCGCACGCCTGGGGGAAACATCCAGCACGGAGGATGATGATTCCGGGGGTCTGGATCAAGATGAAATAGAGTAATCACCATATTGTTCAATGCATACTACTTGCACGACATTGAGCAGGTCAGCAGGATACACCGCTTCCAAAGGGGACTCTTCATCGAGGGCCACAATATTGTTGATACACGCACGGCGGTGATATTTCTTCAACATATTGATGTGGAAAATCTGATCTCCTGATGGTGTTCGAATCAGGTAATCCACTGGTCCTTTTACCTCTATTTCGACTCTTAGCACGTCACTTCCAGGATGTTATTTCGGCACCTGAAAAGAAAACAATTCTAATGAGGCCATCTGAAGTTTGTTCACGAAAAAAGAACGAACATAGGAACAAAATTCGCCTTCAATCAAGATACTACTCCAGAAATTGCCAAAGTGGCCTATGTTTTACACCATGATTTCAAAATTACCAGTCCAAATATGATTATACTTAGAAAGTAATGTTTATATAGAATCAAGTTGTTTTGAAATGATTTATAATTTTTATAGTGAAAACATGCTTTACTCCATTTTTTAAACCGAACGTTTAAACCTGGGCAAATTATTTTTCGAAACCGAACGTATCAACTCGGGCAAACTTTTGTAAATTCTTAAAATATGAAAGATATTTTTTTCTTTTTCAGTATAAAAAAGTGGTTGAAATATAACACAAAAAATAGTTACTTTTTACTATTTTTTCAAAATAAATAAGATGGTTAAGTGGATAATGTATAGATTAATCAAACTTGTAATAAAAATTAAAAAGGTTCTCGCTGAGTATTCAAAGGAACAATCAGATAAAAAAAATTTAAAACTTCTATGAGGCAAAAATCAGGAATGCATTGAGACAAGATAACGTGGAAATAGATAATTAGAATTTGCTGAAATAGCAAACCTTTACATCACGAACTACTTCTTCCAAAGGGAGAAAAGTAAAAGAAGATAGACATTGGTAGGAACTAAATTAAAAAAAACGCGTTTTCAACATATAAAACTCATTAGAGAGATCAAAATAGTCCTAAAACAGGAAAGTCAAACTTATGACAACAAAAACAAACAAGCAAAAAGTACATAGCCAAAGTAAAATAAATACCTACCATATTGCACTAGCAAAAGGTTTATTGAACTAAATGATCAGGTGTCATCATCCTTATTAGAAAACAAACTTCAATAATACTCGTAACAAAATACAATCAACTCGAAATATGTGTAACTGTGGTCATCGGACCACTCGCCATGTTACAAGTCAGCCAGGGTCCAATTAGCGGTCCAATTAGGGTCCAATTGGACTGTAAAGGACGCTGTAGGTAAGCCAGTGTTGCTTGACTGTTACCTTGGATGAGTTGAGGCTGAGGCCGCTGTTTACGGCGATTAAGCACCCGTAATAGGCGACTTATCAGTCCACGATGTGTGGCAATGCCGTCTACCCACTATAATAGCCTGTTAAAATTCCAATATTTCACGTCACTCAGCTTGGAGAGGCTTAGCCAGTGTTCACTATTTAGCAGTATTAGGTCTCAGATCGCAACTGCTACAGGTTAGCGGATTTCATTAAGTACTATAGCTCTGACCACCATTCTATCTTTTCATTAAGTAAGGTTGCTCTGCCCACGATTACATTTTTTATTAACCAGAATAACCCTGCCCACCATTCTATTTTTTGATTAAGTACGGTAGTACTGCCCACCATTATATTTCTTCACCAGGCACGGTTGCTCTGCCTAGCATTCTAGTTTTTCCTTAAACACGGTAGCTCTGGCAACCATTTTACATTTTCATTAAGCATGGTAGCTCTGCGAACCATTCTATTTTTTCATCAAGCACGGTTGCTCTGCCCACGATTCCATTTTTCATTAAGCAAGGTAGCTCTGCCCACCATTCCATTTTTTCATTAGGTGTGGTAGCTCTGCCCACAATTCCATTTTTTCATTAACCACAGTAGCTCTTCCCACCACTCCTCTCCGTAACGACGTTGTTTCTGCCCTACCTCCTATTGATACTACTGTTTCACCTGACCAAACCAAAAACTCTTTGCACCAATCATTACTCGCCTGCCTTGACGCGCACGCCACCTTTATCACTCCTTCTTCAAACTGCCATCACCGCGCCCCTTGGTTCACCATGGAACTCCTTCTTTCAAAGAGGTCCTTACGTGCTCATGAACGAGCCCTTTGTAAGGCACGTGCCCGTAGGCAGGACACGACCTCTCTCTCACTTCCCTATTGCCTTGCTACTTCAACTTATTCTTCCAAATTAAAATCAGCGCGCGACGCTCATTCACGCAAACATCTGTGTGAGAGCAAGAATGACCCTCGGACTATCTTTCTTCTCCTCTGTCGTGTTTCATCGCCTAGCCCAATTTGCCCCACCTCTCCCCCCTCAACCCCTCTACTCTTAGAAAATTTTCTCTGATAAAGTTATTAAGCTTCGCGCCGTACTACTTCAGTCGTCTGAACAAGCCCATCCTGTTCTCCCCGACCATACGCCATTGCCGCTTAACGTCCTCACTCGGATGTCCTCTGGGAAAGTAAGGGCGCTGATCTCACGCTCTAACAAATCTGGATCCCCTAAGGACGTCTTTCCGCCAAAACCCCTCCACCAAATTCTCCGTGCTCTCCTTCCAATGATTCTTCATCTTTTTAACACTTCACTTGCCACAGAGGTGGTCCTCTTTTCCTTCAAACAGGCCTTAATTCGTCTTATCCTTAAAAAAACACACCTTAACCCCTCTAAACAATCTAGCTATGGCCCTATCTCACAGCTTCCATTCCTCTCTAAGATCCTCGAGAGAGTGGTTTTCTCTCGCCTTAATGACAATATTTCTAACTGCAATATCGCTGAAATGTACCAGTTGGAGTTCAATGCGAAGCACTCTGCTGAAACCGCTCTTCGTAATGTTTCAGAAGGTTTACGTAGAGCAGCCTATAGGGGTTGTACGTCCATTCTAGTACTCCTAGACTTCTCCTCTGCTTTCGAAACCATCAACCACACTGTCTTCCTTGATCGTCCTTACAATTTCCTTGGTCTCTCAGGCACTGCACTTGATTGGTTTCACTCATACCTCTCCTTCAGCACTCAGTCGGTAGCACTCAATAACCTCTCCTCCGAGACCGCGCGCATACATTTTGGGGTGCTTTAGGGCTGTCCTTGGTCCCCTCCTCTTTCGCATCTACTTACTTCCTCTTGGCTCCCTTCTTCGCGATTTGGGCCTGTCCTTCCACCTCCATACCTTTCCTCATCCCCTGTGTCATACTCCCAATCAATTTCCAAGCTCCTTTTAGCCTAGAACTCAGTAAACGAATGGCCGTCTGCCAACTTTCTCAAACTTAAACACGATAAAACTGAAGTTCTCCTTGTTGGTACCACTTCAATGGTGGAAAATTCTAAAGCTCTCTTCCCCTCCCTTAACCTTGGGGAAACCAATGCCGCCTTCTCTGATACCATCAGTAATCTTGGTGTTATTTAAGACGAGCAACTCTCGTTTAAACCGCTCATCCATCGTATATGTAAGTCTTCTCTGGGTTTCCTCCGCAACTTTTCACGTACTCGATACCATTTTGATCGCTTTGACTACTGCAATTCTTTTCTAGTGAATCTCCACTCTTCGTCAAATCGTCCCCTACAACTAGTTCAAAACTATGATGCTGGCTCAAACTTCGCCATCTCCGGTTCTCTCCTTCGATGCCCCTGTTACAGGAGCTACACTGGTTATCTATTCGCTTCCGTACCCACGATAAAATTCTTCTCATCAACGACAAGGCTCGAAAACTTGAGGCTCCACCGTATCTCTCTTCTGACCTTTCCTTTTGTCAAACTCCTCCATCCCTCCGGTCTAACCTCGCTGCCCTCCTGAACACTCCTCGTTATGTGCTCTGCTCGATGGGTGACCGTTCCTTCTCAGTTTGTGCTCCTAGACTCTGGAATGCCCTTCCTGCGAAAGTCCGATCCTCTCCCTCCTTCGTTAATTTTAAAAGTCTCCTGAAGACTCATCGTTTCCGAATTACCTCCTCTCGCCTGTAAACTTTCTCTACACTCGCTACACAACCTGAGCTCTAAGAGGTATACATACATACCTAAAGGGAGCATAACGAATACCTATTATTATTATATTTTTTTATTAAGTACGGTTGCTCTCGCAACTATTCTAACTTTTCATTAACCACAGTAGCTCTGCCAACCATTCTATTTTTTCATTAACCACGGTAGCTATGACCACTATTCTATTTTTTTATCAAGCACGGATGCTCTACCCATGATTCCATTTTTACATTAAGCACAGTAGCTCTGCCAACCATTCTATTTTTTCATCAAGCACTGTTGCTGTGCCCACGATTCTATTTTTACATTAACTACAGTAGTTCTACCAACCATTCTATTTTTTCATTAAGCAAAGTCGCTCTGCCCACTATTCTATTCTTTCATCAAGTACGGTTGCTCTGCCAACGATTCCATTTTTATATTAACCACAGTAGCTCTGCCAACTATTCTATTCTTTCATCAAGTACGGTTGCTCTGCCCACGATTCTATTTTTCCATAAAGTACGGTTGCTTTGTCCACGATTCCACTTTTACATTAACCATAGTACCTCTGAAAACTATTCTATTTTTTTATCAAGTACGGTTACTCTGTCAACGATTAAATTTTTTCATCAAGTACGGTTGCTCTGCCCACGAATCAAATTTTACATTAACGACAGTAGCTCTGCAAACCAATTTATTTTCCTTTTCATTAAGCATGGTAGCTCTGAAAACCATTCTATTTTTTCATCAACTATAGTTGCTCTGCCCACGATTCCATTTTTACATTAACCACAGTATATCAGAAAACCATTATCTTTTTTCATCAAGTATGGTTGCTCTGCCCACGATTCTATTTTTCCATCAAGTACGGTTGCTCTGCCCACGATTACACTTTTACATTAACAACAGTAGCTCTGAAAACCATTCTATTTTTCATTAAGCATGGTAGCTCTGCCAACCATTCTATTTTTTAAACAAGTACGGTTGCTCGGCCCACGATTCCATTTTTACATTAATCACAAGAACTCTGAAACCCATTCTATTTTTTCATTGGGAATGGTAGCTCTGCCCAGCATTCTATTTTTTCATCAAGAACGGTTGCTCTGCCCACGATCCATTTTTACATTAACCACAGTAGCTCTGAAAACCATTCTATTTTTTCAATAAGAATGGTAGCTCTGCGCACCATTCTATTTTTTCATCGAGTACAGTAGCTCCGAAAACCATTCTGTATTTTCATTAAAAAAGGGTAGCTCTGCCAACCATTTTATTTTTTTCTCAAGTACAGTTTCTTTATCCACGATTCCATTTTGAAATTAACCACAGCAGCTCTGAAAACAATTATATTTTTATTAAGAATGGTAGCTCTGTACAAAATTCTATTTTTTTATCAAGTATAGTAGCTCTGAAAACCATTTTTTTTATTACGAATAGTAGCTCTGCCCACCATTCTATTTTTTCACCAAGTACGGATGCTCTGCCCACGATTCCATTTTTACATTAACTACAGTAGCTCTGCCAACCATTCTATTTTTTCATTAAGCAAGGTAGCTCGGCCCAATATTCTATTCTTTGATCATCAAGTAAGGTTGCTCTGCCCACGATTCCATTTTTCCATTAACCACAGTAGCTCTGAAAACCATTCTATTTTTTCATTAAGCAAGTTGGTTCTGCCCACTATTCTATTTTTTCATCAAGTACGGTTGCTCTGCCCACGATTCCAATTTTACTTTAACCACAGTAGCTCTGCCAACCACTATTTTTTCATCAAGTACGGTTGCTCTGCCCACGATTCCATTTTGACATTAACCACAGTAGCTCTGAAAACGGTTCTATTTTTTATTAAGAATGGTAGCTCTGCCAACTATTCTATTTTTTTATTAAGAATGGTAGCTCTGCCAACCATTCTATTTTTTCATCAAGTACGGTTGCTCTCCCCGCGATTCCATTTTTACATTAACCACAGTAGCTCTGAAAACCATTATTTTTTTATTGAGAATGGCTGCTCTGCCCCGCATTCTATTTTTTCATCAAGAACGGTTGCTCTGCCTACGATTCCATTTTAAAATTAACCACAGTAGCTCTGAAAACCATTTTATTTTTTCATTAAGAATGCTAGCTCTGCCAACCATTTTATTTTTTCATCAAGGACGGTTGCTCTGCCCACGATTCCATTTTGACATTAACTACAGTAGCTCTGAAAACCATTCTATTTTTTCATCAATTACGGTTGCTCTTCCCACGATTGCATTTTTACATTAACCACAGTAACTCTGAAAACCATTCTATTTTTTCATTAAGAAAGGTAGCTCCACCAAACATTCTATTTTTTCATCTTGTACGGTTGATCTGCCCTCGATTACATTTTTACATTAACCACAGTAGCTCTGAAAACGGTCCTAGTTTTTCATTAAGAATGGTAGCTCTGAAAACCATTCTATTTTTTCATTAAGAATGGTAGCTCTGCCCACCATTCTATTTTCTCATTAATTACGGTTGCTCTTGCCACAGGGAATTTTTACATTAACCACAGTAACTCTGAAAACCATTCTATTTTTTCATTGAGAAAGCTAGCTCCGCCAAAAATTCTATTTTTTCACCACGTACGGTTGCTCGTCCCACGATTCCATTTTTACATTAACCACAGTAGCTCTTAAAACCATTCTATTTTTTCCATAAGAATGGTAGCCCTGTGCACCATTCTATTTTTTCATCAAGTACAGTAGCTCTGAAAACCATTCTGTTTATTCATTAAAAAATGTAGCTCCGCCGAACATTCTATTTTTTCATCAAGTACGGTTGCTCTGCCCACGATTCCATT
This sequence comes from Ceratothoa steindachneri, assembly GCA_963969495.1. Classification (NCBI taxonomy): domain Eukaryota; kingdom Metazoa; phylum Arthropoda; class Malacostraca; order Isopoda; family Cymothoidae; genus Ceratothoa; species Ceratothoa steindachneri. The sequence continues at coordinate 66,919,082 of OZ018329.1, read as the reverse complement.
CCTATATTAACGACAGTAGCTCTGAAAACCATTCTATTTTTAGTAAGAATGGTAGCTCTGGGCACCATTCTATTTTTTCCTCGAGTACACTAGCTCTGAAAACCATTCTATTTTCATTAAAAACGGTAGCTCTGCCTACCATTCTATTTTTTTGCCAAGTACGGATGCTCTGCCCACGATTCCATTTTGACATTAACCACAGTAGCTCTGAAAACGGTTCTATTTTTTATTAAGAATGGTAGCTCTGCCAACTATTCTATTTTTTCATCAAGTACGGTTGCTCTGTCCAGGAGTCCAATTTTACGATAATCACAGTAGCTCTGCCAACCATTCTATTTTTTCATCAATTACGTTGCTCTGCTCACGATTCCATTTTTACATTTACCACAGTAGCTCTGAAAACCATTCAATTTTTTCATTAAGAATGGTATCTCTGCCCACCATTCTATTTTCTCATCAAGTCCGGATGCTTTGCCCACGATTACCTTTTTACATTAACCACAGTAGCTCTGCCAGCCATTCTATTTTTTCATTAGGAAAGGTAGCTCTGCCTACTATTCTATTCTTTTATGATCAATTACGGTTGCTCTTCCCTCGATTTCATTTCTACATTAACCACAGTAGCTCTGAAAACCATTCTATTTTTTTAATTAAGCATGATAGCTCTGCCTACTATTTTATTTTTTCATCAAGTACGGTTTTTCTGCGCACGATTCCACTTCTACGTTAACCACAGTAGCTCTGCTCACCATTCTATTTTTTCCTCAAGTACGGTTGCTCTGCCTACGACTTTATTTTTATATTAACCACAGTAACTCTTGAAATCATTCTATTTTTTGATTAAGAATGGTAGCTCTGCCTACAATTCTATTTTTTCATCAAGTACGGTTGCTCTGCCCACGATTCCATTTTCACATTAACCATCGTAGCTCTGAAAACCATTCTTTTTTTCATTAAGAATGGTAGCTCTGCAAACCATTCTATTTTTTCATTAAGAATTGTAGCTCTGCACAAAATTCTTTTTTTCATCAAGTACTGTTGCTCTGCTCGCGATTCCATTTTTACATTAACCACCGTAGCTCTGAAAACCATTTTATTTTTTTATTAAGAATGGTAGCCCTGCCAACCATTCTATTATTTCATTAAGTACGGTTGCTCTGCCCACGATTCCATCTTGACATTAACCACAATAGCTCTGCTAACCATTCTATCTTTTCGATCAAGTTAACCAAGAAAACTTGCACATAAATTTTTCGCCATTGATTATTTTTCTTTTCGAATGGAGAGGCGGAGTGGAAGTGAGCGTGATTGATTTGAGATTTCCTTAAATGTCTTCTTTTAGGATGACGCGTTGATGCTTCAGAAGTTTCATATTAGGGAGAGAAATTTTTTTTTCAATTCCAATCAGGAAAACATTTTTATTCCTTTGTGAAATTGACCTAAATATACGAATTATTCTCCAAATTTTGGGTCCATCCTCTCATTCACTTCTTTCCTTGTAAGTAAATAATTGCTTTCTAGATTAATCTCTTTTCTTCTTAGAAAAATAGTTTCTCTTCATTCTGGGATAAAAATTTTGAAGAGGATAAATAGTTAAGTATGTCGATTTTAAATTAAGGAAATGGTGCTATATACTCGTCTCTTATGGCCTTCGCTCCTGGTATAGCTGGCTACCTTGCCCCCTTTATGTACCATATTCTTCTTCATTAATAGGAATTGGTTTCTATTACAACTTTTCAATTTCAATCAGGCAAGGTTTAAAATACTGAAATTTACTCCATTAAAGCATAGATAAGAAGAATCGAAAACAATGCACGTTTTTTCGCCGAGTAGAATGGGATATTTTAGCAAAACAAGATTATTCCATTTTACTTGTGACACGTGCGTCACTTGAAAATAGCCTTTACTTATTCAATTTTTGAGTTCGTGGAAAAATCTGAGAAAATAAGATTGGGCTCCTAAAAAAACCTCATTTAATGGATAATAACGCACTGCTGTTGAAATAGTGAATAAAAATTAGAGACGAAGAAAAAGGGTAAGAAGAATATTTTTGTTATATTCATACAGGGGAGTAAAATAAATACTCTTTTAATTCATTTCTTTTTTATATAAATGAGTATTCTGAATGTATTTAAATGAAGAGTTTATGAGAACATTAAAACCGCAAAATTTTGAGTTCACTTTGCTTACAACACAATTTTACTAAGAATTCGGTGTCTCCCGTCATTGCTTCTATTTTTACATAGATTATTTGTTAATATGTACATCTTACCACTTTATACCTATCATAAAAGAATGGAAAAGTTTATTTCACTGTAAGAAGAATTTAAATTCTAAGCTTTGTTTTAATTAGGTCTCATTTTATACGAACTTTCTAATGACCCTTTGTGGTCATAATTCAAAAACTAATCTCTCTCCTGAATATTTCAGACCGTCTATGAGGCGAATGCTCCAATAGGGAATACATTCTTGAACTGTTCCGCACCTTAAAGTAGATCAGAAGAGAGTTCACATGGTTTAGAGTGGATCTTTTAAAACCTCTAAGTGCTCGGATTGTTCGAAAGAATTTAAAAAGTTAAAAAGTGATGGCAGACAAAGAGATTTGCTATACGATAAAGGACCTAACATAAAAGTGGAAAGTGACACTGACAAAATTTAATCCAATTTTAAGTTTTATGTGAGACCTCACAAACAGATTTCAAAATATTATTCAGGAAATCGAAAGACTATAATTTTTTTCTTAAGTTAAAAGTGTCTACAAGAAAATTTGGGAATATTTGGTAGAAGCTAGAATCGATTCTGTATCTGTCGTGTACTTCCCAGTAGAGGATTGTACATTCATTTCACAAAATATTACTTAAGGAATGATAATAATAATAACCTAATAATAAGACTAATAATTCAAGATGAAAATTACACAGGAAATCTTAGAAAGTAAGAAACTCAGAATGAAGTTCTTGAAACAACGGAGTTGTTTTAAAGACGAACGACATTTTTTTTCTCAATGGTTTAAAAAAGAGGGAAATATCAGTTATACTTTTCCGTACAGTTTTATAAGGACTGTTTCGTGATTCTAGAGACTTGCTTCACCAACATATGTTGCTTTAGAATACATAACCCCCACCCCCAAATGACTCGGGTTCCAAACACCATAACTTCTCCTTTCAATTTTCTAACTTGTAATTTGTCTCTCTATCTGTCCTTAGAACTTCCCTCTTTCCCAGACGTAATGGGCCTTTGCTAGTTACATAGCGAGAGTGAGAAAGATTTAAACCGTCTTGGATATATTTATGTATCTTTGAATATGTATACAATGGAGAGATTGATAGGTGTAATTTGTGATTGTGGGAAAGAGGACCGAAACAATGTTTTTTATTGGTATTAATTCAGTGAATCCGGGTTTATTCTGGCATAAGAAGAAGATTGCCTGCACTCATTCCATAACTTATAGAAACTTGACTATAATAGCGGTTATAGAATGGAAATTTTAACACCGCCACTTCGCGACCACTTTTTCCAGAAAATAATTGAAAAAATTACGGTACAAGAGGATAGAATGGCTGGTTTTGCGGGAAACTATCGTGTATCCACAACTATTAGATATAGATTGAGTTAAGCCGAGATTCACTAAGAGTTTATTCAACAATATTGGTTGAATGGGATTTAACGAAAAGAGTGATGGCGCGTAAAGGAATAAGATAACAACATAATTCAACGGGTGAAAAGCCACAAGGGCTTATCAAAGGTCACCCGAGTCAGCACACACCCCATAAACTGCACCTACAAGATAGTATCCGCACTGCTTCCAAAAGCATTACCATAATGCTATTTCGAAAACTAAATCATGCTGATACTGTTTAAAAAGCCATCAGCATCATGGCCTCTCAAAAAACTAAATCATTTACTACAAATATCAATAATATAATATATACACAAATTGATATTATAATATGTAATTTGCCCCAATGCAACTTCAAAACCATGGTAACCTACCCTCTCCATAGACTCATCTAAAATGCGCTAGAAAACATATAAACTTGGATTGTTTACCGTCTCTTTCTCACATCCACTCTACACTACAGTTTTTTAAATCTACAGGTGCTGGCCTCCAGTCTTACCAATACTTTACAACTCAAACAACATGAGATCCTATCTATATATTCAATGTGCTTCAGGGAAGGTATCATCTTTGTTGCCCTCCTTTGCATTGACTAGCAGGCTGATACCATGTCTAAAATATGTGGACCATGCTTGTATACAGTATTCTCAATGTAGTTTAACATATGAGTTAGATAGTTTAAGGGCAACATTCTTACTTTTATAACTAGAATTCCTCTTAATGAAGAACGACGCACGCTTTCCTTTATATTTCGCCTCAATACACTGCTTTAAACTTTAGTGATCTATCTACTACTCCTCCTTAGTCCTTCTCATCTTCTTCTATATTCAGCCAATGTCTATACATTTTATAGATAAGTTATCTATTATCTCTTACCATCATAATAACCTTATATTTTAAAGGTTAAAATTCATCTGCCCCTTTACAAACTATAGATGTTAAGCTTAATGGTCTAAATTTATTTGAGTCGTCTTTACTTCCCCTCTTAAACATTAACACTACATTTGCTATTTTCCTAACATTAGGTATTTGCCCAAACTACAGTGATCTGGTATTTATCTTCTTAAGAGCTACTGAAATACTATCTATACATTCTTTAATTATACTATAATGACGTCATCTCAACCAGATGCATTTCTAGTATTAAAATCAATTATAAGCCATTTAAGCTTTTACCTATCTACATTAATGGTATTCAACACCTCGTCCTCTGATCTATAACTATCACAAATTAAACTGTTCGGATTCTCTTCTGTAAATTTTGGACCAAAATGATCAATAAGTACCTCTACTATTTCTCATCAGATTCTTTCACAACCCTTTCATATTTAATGAGCCCTATTTTTATCTGCTAGATTTGTTATTAATTTTATAATAGCTACATAATTTTCATGGATATCATTTATTATTGTTATTTTGAGCTAAATTTATATCTGATGCCATTTTGCTTTTCTAAATTATCTTATTTAATTCAATCCTATACCGATTCAGATTTTCAGCAGTACCTTCCCCCTGTAGTCTTTGGTATGTTCTTTTCTTCTCAGATATTTTCCTAGCTATCTCATGAGTCAACCCTAATGGCTTCCTATATTTATTCATAATGACCTTAATTGGGATACACTGTTCTTGGACTACGTTCAATATACTCTTAAAAGTATTCCAAATCTCACAAGTATTTTTACCAGTGAATTCCATATCACAGTTAACCTGCTTCAACAATTTTCTAAATTTTTATTATCAAGTTTTTATTTTTATGTAAGAATATGGAAATTATTTTCGATGAATTAAACCCGATTTTTAAATAAATAATCTGGTGCCAGTTTCACATCTATGTAACTTTTTAAACGATCAGCGATTTAATCGATAAAACGAAAAAGTTAAAATGAAAAAAAACAATTTTGATTTTCGCTTGATTAATATAGAAGAAATGTTATGCTCAATTTTGTTTAAAAAAAAACCATTAGATTTGGAATCAAGTTTATACTTAAAAATCTGTTCGACGAATTATACATATACATATATCTTCAAAGGGATGCACGAGCGGCGCGAGCAGAGAATGAATGGGGCGGCCAACGATGAGAGAGAAAAAGGTGAATTACCTTCAAAAGGATTTCAGAGGTTTAAAAAAAAACCGTCATGAAAGGGGTTAAAAAAAAGCGGTTTCAAAGACCAAATAGGCTGGAAGTCACCAGCCCGAAGAGTTGTCCCGTGAGTGGAGGGGGGAGGAATAACGAAGTTATTGCTTTTTACGTAACGTTATGTATATAGAAAGGACAGAGAGGGATCGCTGTATGTGATACAGGCGGTCAGGTAGTCAGAGAGGAGGGTTGAGGAAAACATTTAAGAAAAGATAGCAAGAGTTGATAGGTCGGTGGCTATACACCGATGCGTGGTGTTGTTGTGGCAGCGTTGGTTACGTGGTTTTGGACTGGAGGAGGGTTGAAGGCAGGTCAGAAGGGCGAGGCTGTCTGCTCAGTTAGAAACGCGTTATTCATGATGCCTACTAGTTTTGCGAAGAGCAGAACGGGTGGCGGGTGTTCGTGGGCCGCGGGATATCGCGGCGCCATTGCGTACCTTCTTCCGTGTAACGCAGTATATAGTGGGTCTCTGGTGAATTTTCTGAGTTGTTTGGGAAGTCTAGTGTGAGTGTAAATGTTGAGAGGAGCTAATTTGTTGTTGTTGTGTAGTGCCGCCATTCTCGAGTACAACGGGGAACGGCAAGCGCGCTTCAGAGCAGAGTTGTGAATGCGCTGAGCCTTCCGCTTCCACGTGTCGCTCGCGGCTACGAGCAACAGTGAGGCGTACGGGAGAATAGGTCGCACGAGTGCTTTGTATAGGTATAGTTTTAGTCTTTTGCTTGCAGAGTAGAACCTACCCAGCCAAACGTTTGTTCGTGAGGCTCTTGCTTGTACGAGGGGGAGTCAAAAAGTTCTCAGATAAATGGCATAAAATTTTTATTTGTAATAATACTGTAATCATTTTTCTACATAAGCTCCATTAACATCTATACACTTTCTTAATCTATGAATCCAACGGTAAAGACCATCTTTGTAGAATTCACGGGGTTGTCTCTGGCACCAAGTAATGACCTGCTTTTTTGCTTCATCTAATGATTGAAACCGGGTTCCTTTTAGGTGTCCCTTTAAATTTGGTTAGGTTAGGTAACCTAACCTAACCTAACCTAACCTAACCTAACCTAACCTAACCTAACCTAACCAAATTTAAAGGGACACCTAAAAGGAACCCGGTTTCAATCATTAGATGAAGCAAAAAAGCAGGTCATTACTTGGTGCCAGAGACAACCCCGTGAATTCTACAAAGATGGTCTTTACCGTTGGATTCATAGATTAAGAAAGTGTATAGATGTTAATGGAGCTTATGTAGAAAAATGATTACAGTATTATTACAAATGAAAATTTTATGCCATTTGTCTGAGAACTTTTTGACTCACCTACGTATTATGTTTTGGTGTATATTAAACCTGAGGGTCTTGTCAAAAGTTACCCCGAGGATTTTGGTACGTTGAGTGTATTCGAGCCTTGTCGGGTTTAGGTGGTTCATGTCTGGTGAATGTGAGTAGATTTGTAAGTTGTGCATGAAGTGGTCTCTAGTGCCATAGAGTGTCATCTGTGTCTTCTGAGGATTCGTGGCAATCAGCATTTATCCTCGTAATCTGTCTTCTCGTCTAGAATTGTTTGTGCGTGGAGCACGATTTCTTCTGGGCCTTGGCCGCTGACGAGAATGGTCTCGCCATCGGCGTAGGCCACTGTGTATGTGTGACAGCAGTTTTCTGGTGGGCGTGAGGTGTCATTTGTGAACATACTGTATAGTGTGGGTGCCAGTACGCTTCCTTGGGGAACGCCTGAGCGTGGTGTGAAGGGTCGTGAAATGGTGTTATTATATTTTATGTGGCAGCTCCGTTCAGTGAGGTAGTGCGATGTGAGCCTTCTGGTGCAGAAAGGTAACTCCGTATTGTTGGCGAGTTTCCAACGGATTTCCTCGTGCCACACTTTATCGAAGGCCTTTTCCACGTCCTTACCGATGGAGAGAGTCTTTTGATGTACCTGGCGGTTTTTTTTGTATTCTGTCGTGAACGATAGTCACGGCCACCTGAGTGAATTGGCCTCTCCTTAACCCGTATTGATGGGGGGAGAACCATTCCCTCTCTTCCAGGAACTCCAGTAGGCGGCAGTTGACCATTCGTTAGAGTATTTTGCCTAGGTGCTCTAATAGAGCAATAGGCCTGTAGTTATTAGGGTGTTTTGGGTCTTTGTACTGTTTGTGTAGGAGTATGTTGTGAGAGACTTTGAATATTTTGGGGAAGTGGCCTGAGGCTAGTGAGGCGTTGAATAGGTGTGTAAGTGTGGGGTATATGTTTGCGGGGAAGTTGTGTATAAGTTTGGCTGGTAGCCCGGAGAGGCCGCGGGCGCATTTTGGTGTTGTTTTAATGTAGTGTTCTGTTTCCTCGACGGTGATTTTAGTTGTTAGTGTGGATGTGTAGTAGAGCAGCTCCATTCGTATCAGGAGGGCAGGCTTTAGCTCGTGAGCATGAGTCTGACACCACTCCTGGATTTTCTGGAAGTGCTCCTGCGCGTGTGATTTTGGTGGGTTGTGTGTGTGTACTGTGTCCCAGTGGGACCTAAATGCGTCGAGGATGACGTCAGTGTCTGTGAGTGTTTGGTTGTTTACTTGGAGGGTGATGGGTTTGAATGGGTCAGTGCTTAACATCCTTTTTATGGGCCGGCAGAAGAAGTAAGGGTCCGTGCAACGGGTGTCCTCCGCGATGAGGACGACTTCTCGCCACTGCTGGTTCCTGTCTAGCTGCACGCACTTTAGGATGCGAGCACGTAAGTGATTTATGTTGTGTTGTCGTGGGCCTCTGGTGTAGTGATTATTGTACTGTGTGATGAGTCTCTGAGTATGTATAAAGAATGTGAAATGTTTCATGCAAGTGTAGTTTTTTTGTGTTGTGGTGAGTGTAGGTTGCGTGCAGCGATTATGGTGTTTAGAATTGAGCACCAGTGGTCGTCTATAAGGTCTGGATTGGTGTCATCCAGGTCGAGTTTTTGTGGTGTATTTTCTGTTATGTGTCTCCTGAATTCTTCCCAGTTTGTGTTTTTGTAATCGATGAGAGGTGGTGTAGGTATGAGTATGGGAAATGTGGATATGATAAGGCATATCGGTATGGGGTACAATAGTACGTGGGAACCGGGTGATAAGTGTGTGTAGAAGCGTGTGTCATGGTCGTTGCGGAAGACAACGTCCGGCACGTGGTGCCTCCGCGAGGACCGAAGAATGTGGGAAAGGCTGGGCCGATGTGCTCGCAGCGGTAGCGCTGCAAGGCACCGGCCAAGTACCCTCCCGCATCATTCGTGTTGTTTGAAAGGAGTGTCGGGTGAAAGGCGTTTAGGTCCCCCGCAAAGAAGATAGGGAGGTTATAGTTTGATAGGGCCCGGAGTGGGGCTTGTAAGTTTAACTGTAAGCGTGGTGGTCTGTAGTGTGTGGCCACTAGTATGGAGCCGGAGCTTGTTTCTATCTTGCAGGCTAGAAAGGAGTCGTCATGTGTTTTGATGAAGGAGTGGTGTATGGAGCGCTTTACTAGAATCACTGATCATAGGTGCCACGCCTATGGAGATAGGTACGTGTGGTAGCCTGCGATGCCGAGTCTGTTTTTGGGAGGATGTAGGCTGGTAGAGTTCAGGAGTACTATGTCGGGTCTTTGTGTGTTGAGCACCTAGTTGGCGACCGTATGGCGAATACCGTGCCAAATGCGTACGTTTAGTGGTATGACGTTTAGGCGACCTATTGTCGTGGGCGGAGTGCGCGGGAGGCTGACTTGCCCGGTTCCGTTCCCTTTTCCTTGGTTATTGCCCAGGAGGCGTGAGGAGCGAGTACCTTTACCCGCGTTGGCTGTTGTTTGTGGGGGTTTACGGCGGTGTTATTTGGTGGGCAGGCCGTGGTGGAGGGAGGAGTATGTTCTGAGGAGGGAGGTGTCGAGGTAGTAGGCTTTGGGAGGCTAGAGTCTAGGGGGGGGGGAGTTAGTAGCAGAGGTGGATGGAGTAGAGCTGGGAGATAAGGGGCTAGAGATAGTAGGAGAGGTACAGATTATGAAGGGTGGGGTGTCGAGGGAGAGAGGAGGTTGGGTCAGAGGAGGAGTGGAAGGGGGAGGAGTGGAAACAGCAGGAGGGGGGGGTAGGGTTTTTTGGTTTGGCACGGAGTGTTGTGGGCTGAGGGGAGGTGGGGGTTGGGGTGTCAGTGGGAGTAGGGTTGCAGGCTGTGGAAGGGGGGCCGGAGATGGTTGGAGGGGGGTTGGTGGCAGTGGAGGTTGCCGAAGGGGAGGGGTTGGAGGTTGGAGGGGATTTTGATAGAGAGGTGGAAGGAGTGCGGGCAGGAGAGAGGGGTTGGAAGAGAGGCGGAAGCAGTAGGCGGGGGGTAGGTAAGGAAGGTGCAGGGACAGGAGGACGGGAGGCGGTGGGATCGTGGTGAAAGTAGGGGCCGGTGGGTCTAGGTGGGGAGGTGTGCGTGCCCACCGGAGTGGGGAAAGTGCGGGTCTTCTGTTTATGTGCTTGTCTATTAGAGCGAACACCTTCTCAGGGAAGGTGATCTGCTCTATTCCGTGTGAGGCAAATAGTGTGTTTAGTATGTTTGCGTATAGACGGGGTTCGCCCCTCGACATGTCTTTTGCCACCGTTGAGAGCAAGGTGGCTAAGTGTAATTTCGTGTTTGTGGTTTCGTTAGTTGTATGATGTGGGGTGGAGGTGGGTGTGTGGTGTTGGGTGACGGTGGCTGTGTGGTGTGTGGGTGTCGGTAGTAGTGGGGGTCTTTGAGTGTAAAGTGCTGGAAAGGGGGGAGACAGGATGTGTGGATGAGGTGTAGGTGCTGCTGTGGAAGTTGGGTTTGTCTGGGGTGGAGCAGGGGGAGCAGACAACGTTGCACCGGCAGCTGCGGCGAATTTAATGGCGGATTTAATGATGACTGAAGCCAGAATCAACTGACTCCAGTCGGGGTGCCGCCTCCTATATTGGGTTTTGGGTATTTAACAGTTACATCCGACATCTCACAGAGACGGTAGAGTCTCCCTCTGTGGTCTTGGACGGAAACCGCAGGGTAGGGTGTTATGCCTCCCCGCGTTGGTAACTGAATCCCAATCCAGGTTGCTCCTTCCTTTGGGTTCCACAGCGGGCTTTTTTTTTCAATCCCCTTTATAGACTCTGTTTAAAAGACCCTGAAACCCTTTTGAAGTTAATTCCCTTTTTTCTATCTTGTCGTCCCCCCATATTTTCTCTGCTCACACACACCTCTTGAAATTATATGTGTATAATTGATTTGTCAGATAACCCTTTTATATACCCATGAAAAATAAGTATAATTCACTGATTTTGATTGTTCACGACCATCGACAACAGGCCTGACGAGACGTCACGACTCACAAGCGGCGCCGATTATTGCTTATATTCTCTATAATTATCGTGCGCCTGGCAATGTAATTGAGAATAGCTCAAAATCAGTATAATATAATCTATATTTTCCCAATTTTATTACTTTGTCTTTTTTTTTCATTTTACTTTTTTGAAATTTAACAAGTACGAAGTGCTATCTTCTTCAGTTAAAAACATATTTTAATTTTTATTCAATTTAAATAAAATCGTATGTTGAAAGATAATGATAATATTTTTATCTACAAAATCATAAGCTATGTCTGTATCTGCACTTGGTTGTTTACAAATTCGTTTACCAAATCCCTAGAGCGTATTAATTTTACATTTTCGCATTATTATTATTTTCAACTTTTTTTAAATGACCCTCTTGTCTTTCAATTTCTTTTTTTAGATTAGACATATTCATATAATCATAATTTGTACAAAGACCATAATTTTGATTGGAGAAAATTATGAGATGCAACATGAATTGGAAACTGAGCAATTATAATTAAAAATATTAATTATAAGAATTACACCTCTTACTTGTCCTCTCTTAAATTCCTTTGAATATAGATCGACAGTTAATCACTTTTTAAATTATCTTTGTACCAATTCTCAAATGTTTCGTAAATTCCATATTTCCCGGTAAATATAAATAATATTCATCTCTCGATTCACTTTTAAGATTTATCTCTTTTCAAGTTTTTAACCTATTAAATAAATACTTTATGGAATACATTCAGAATTATATATAATAAGGGAGTTCACTATTAGATAAACATTATGATTTGGTTCCTAATGTATTGTAGGGTCTGTGTCAGTTATGGTATTCTCTTTCTATAGTTTTGCAGGCTGGGTTTAAGTGATTATCAGCTTCCTTACGGGATGTAGGAAAAATATAAATTTATATCTGGATTCTCTATTCCTGTATATTATAGCCGGAATAAGCTTTTAAAATGGTGAACAAGGAATATAATTTTTCTTATTAAAACAACAATAATTTTCTGGTTCTGACTGATTTTTACACAATTACAATTACAATTACAATTAAGTGAAAGTGATGAAAATGTGGGGTAGGTATATAAAAGTGTGAAAATGGTTTCTAGTTTGCCCTGATGTTAGGGCATCACTAGCATTCTTCTCAATTTTTCTTCTTAATAGTAAAAATATCCTCCGTCATTCATTAAAGGTGTTGACTCTCGTTGATAGCCAGTTTTCTCCATTATAATATATATATATATATATATATATATATATATATATATATATATATATATATATATTTATTCAATTTATTATACCGTCGTAGCATTCAAACCTTTCAAAGGTATCTCTTATGCTAAATCTCTTTAAGTTCTGAGTTGTAATTTATTTCTTTTATTTGGGCACTTCGCCTTTTTTTTACTCTGAAATTTGAATTAGTTTTTTAATTATTTAGTTTAGGCACTTCGCCTCTTTTATATTTAAAGTTAATTAAGTTTTTATTTTATATTTAGGGGAATTCTTTAGTATGGGCACTTCGCCACTTTTTTATTTTTCATTTATTAAGTTTAAATGTGAGGGTATGGAACGTACATACTCGCATGCCGCCAGACAATCGCGGGAACGAAAGAAATTTTTTCGTTTAAGATAACCTTCATCTCCTCTCTCTCCCCCCACCCTCCTCCGACATTCTACCGCCCTCCTTCGCCTTCCCCCTGACCTAAGTCGTTATCCGTGCTAAACTCGCCCAACAGGCGACAGGAAGTCTGACGAAAGAAGGCCTATCTCACAGAGAAGCCTAAATTCTATTTGCCTTCTTTATGATTCCATGGAGATTGTCCAGAAAGCGCTGCGATAAGCGAATTGTCGTATATGGAATCTCTCTTTCGATTTCACACAGTCCGCGGTATAAATGACAATGCCGTTCATCCCTTGGCCAAAAGTGTTCCAAACCTATTCGCGTAACCCTCACGTTGAACGAGAGTCGTTGTCGTAACGTATCAACTGTCAACGCGCCGCTGAGTTAACTTGGTGGCTGTCTCAAAGTGTTCTTGAGGCAAATCCCGCCCCACAGAGTCGGTGACTAGAAGAATACGCTCTGTTGCTCAACGTAACTTGAGAAAGAAAAAGGAACATCCAAATAGTTACTGGAAGTAACTATTTGTTAGTGTCACATTCAGTTAGGAGTGAACTAACCGGAACTGCAGTCAGCAGCCCCGAACCCGTCGTCTTATCTCCCTCTCCCCGAAACTCGAGTTAACGCCACCCAAACCACCCCGTCTGGACCTCAGTAGTCGTCCCTCAAATCCATTACAATACAATTAATAGTAATCTGTAAACCCAGTGTCCCTCTATTCTTAAATTACCTATTTAATTAACAGTGATTGATACTCCCATTGAGTCATTATAAATCTAGACGCTTAACGTCAGTGTCATCCTCCCCTCCTTTTTTAAAGAGATTCAAGTGAGTCATTCCCTGATAATATTATTTATAATTGCTGTCAACCCGGACTAATCCGTGTTTAATATTTAATCCTTATTTACCTAAATGCCCGTTTAACTATTGCTACTAATTATTATTTTGATGTAAAGTAAAGTCTATATTTGTACGTGTGTTTATTTGTGGCTCCTCCTTTTTGACGTACCCTTGGCAAGACTTTAATCAAGAATCCCTTCGGCTAATTTATTCAACCTGTATTATGCACTCTTAGAATTCAACAATCACAAACCTCCCCTCAGTAAGAATCCTGGCCGCGGCACAACCCGCCTCTAACCAGCTTTCGCACGCTCAGTAGGAATTAAAGCCTATATATATATATATATATATATATATATATATATATATATATATATATAATGATCATAGATTGAGTCTACATACCATCGACTTAAACAAAAGCGGTGTGCCCAGATCAAGAACTAGAATAATTATTGCACCAGACTATGAGCAATTCTACGACTTTGAAATATCAGTATGGTCACTTTGATTTCGATTTTGTGTACTACTACGTATACATAGGTAGTACTTTGTCTCTCGCGCAGGTTCTACTGCTTGGGAACAAAGCCGTTCTACCAATTGCGCGTCTTCTGTTTGCACGTATATGTAGGTTAATGTTTATTGTTGGGAGTATTTCTCGGTCTACTTTGTCCCATGTCTTTCCCCCTAGCCTTTGGATCTCTGTATTAACCGGCTCCAGTCCGACTCTATGGTGTAGAGTCGATTGCCGAATACGGTCGATCCTTTGCGTGCCAGTGTTCAGCAGAGTGGCTCTATTCTGTACCCTCTGCATCATTCTGAGAGATGTACAGCTTGCCATCTGCGTGATCATGGCCGCGTACACTAGGACTGAGCGTACCAAAAGCCATATACAGCTTTTTCATGTTTTGCACGCTGAGGCTTTGGAAACGGTAAAGTTTCCTCAGCTCTTTTTTGGCTAGGGAGACTCTTGTATTTATATGCGTCTTATATCCAGTTTTGAAGAGTTGTAAGCCTAGGACTTTACCCTCGTTGGAGTACAGATAGAGTTCGTTATGTACGATGTTGTTGTCTACTTTCCTGGGGTTTTTTGGAATCATGGTGAACTTGTGGCGGTTGGTCTTAATTTTCCACTTCTTCTCATATCGGTTGATATTTTCTATTTCGACAGCTGTCGCCCTCGCCTGACTTCCAGAGTTCTTGAATGGACTCAGGACGATTTGGGTGATGTCATCTGTGTATTGCAGATATATCGAATCGTACCTCACTGGAGCAGGCAGGTCATTTGTGTACACTAGGTACAGCAGAGGGCTGAGACAGCTGCCTTGTGTAACTCCTGCCTCGAGTTCGAATTCTGGTCATTTGCAGCCCTCGATCGCAATTTGGGCTGTCCTATCAGAGACATAGTTGCAAAGGACCATTTCAAGGAGTGGGTAAAGCTGGAGGTTTAGGATCTTGAACTGTAACCCTCTTAGCCAAACCTTATCAAAGGCCTTCTTTACATCGCAGCACCACCTCTACGTACCTCCTCTCAGCTTTACTGCAAGCGAGTTTTTCCGCAAGGAGCGCTAGGGCTGTTTCCGTTACTCGTCCCTTGTGGAACCCGTGCTGCTGAGGGTTGTGAGCTCCCAGCTCGGGTTGTTGTTTTTGAAGCCTGTCAGCTAGGAGTCTCTCGTTGATTTTTGCAACGATCTCCAGCAGGGCGATCGGCCTGTAATTTACCAGTTGATCAGGGGGTTTACCTCCTTTGGGTATGAAACTCACCTTAGCAATCTTGAAACCTTCCGGGAAGTAGCCCGTATTCAGGGAAACGTTATAGATGTTAACGATTTGCTGAATGATCTGCTGTGGGGCATTAACCAAGTTGTATCTGGTGATGCCCGTCCAGCCTGGTGCCTTTTGTTGGAAGGCTTTTACAGTGGCCATGACCTCCTCTGATTGGAGGAAGCTGGTTTGAGGATTAGCTCACATAGCTCACAGTAGAGAACAATGTCAGAAACATTCAGGACAAGGGACGGACTGCAACCTTCGGTGCTTATTGCGACGAAGGCCCCTTCCAGGACCATAGAGGGACATATAACCCTATCTATGGTATGTTGGGGAGCGTTCGCGATTCCAAACCCTCGGGGGGGGGGTGGCCTTGTCAATAAGTCCGCCATACAAAAACAACCCTGAGAGGATCCCACCCGGACTCATCTCATCCATCTTATCATTCATCCTAAAAGGCAAATCCCTCTTCCATCTAGGTGGTGGGGAAACGAGGAGGGACGGGGGCGCTCTTCTTCCCAAGGCAAATAATTCTAATCAACCATAAGTAAAATTAAAATATTCATCGAAGAACACTGGTAGGAAAATCACGTCAAGGACAGTAAGTAGATCATCAAATAGAGATAGTGCATCTCCTCTTCAAATGGCGGCACTCTAACGCGCCAAGAGTACCGCTGAGAACACTGGCTGGCCCAGAAAAACCGGATAAGGGGACGGTGCATCAAACCCTATTCGGAGAGCTGAATGTCACCGTGCTCTGCTTGTTAGATGGACGGTCAGGCTATGTCACCATCTGAGAAAAAGAAGCTGACTAAGGAAGAGGCGATCGAAATCCTGAGAAGAATAAACCTCCAACCCACTACCCCTCCACAGATCCAGGCACGCAGAATTGTGGTCTGCAGAAAGTTGGATCCCTGGATAGGCCAATCTTCTAAAGACGAAATCAAAGAAGAGATTATGAAAAATAAGCAGTGGGCAAAGATAACGGAGGTGGTTAAATTTAAGAACAGAAGAGACAATACCGAGTACAGCCACGTTTTCAAAGTTGTATTCAGTGACACCTCCATGTCAGCACAGGCGAAAGAGAGTAGCATTATGCTATTCAACGCCATGATAAGCGGGGAGCAGATCGAAAGGGAGGAATATACCCCTATTCAAATCTGCTTCCGATGCTTCAAGCTCGAGGCACATACCACCAATGACTGTAAGGAGCAGGAGATCACCTGCTTCAAATGTAGTGCCAAAGGCCACGGCTGGCGAGAATGCCAGGCAAAGGAGGAAAAATGTCCAAACTGCGGCCTAAGACACGGGGCTATGGCAATGTCATGCCACCAAAAGAAGGAGCTAGTACGAAGAGAAACGGAAGAAAGAAAGGCGGAGGGCGTAAGGAGAGCCAACACCTCATACGCTTAAGCAACCAGAACCCCCCAGGCTAGACCAACCGAAAGTACCCCAGCCCCCAAAACATACTTAAAGGTCGGGAACAAGATCTTAACCAAAATCTTCACGTGCATAATGTATGTTTCGTGAGAAACCTAACGAACCCGGGTTGCTTCTCGACTGAGCTGAATACCATGCTCAAAAAGAACGGTCTGGAGGAACTTTGGTTCCCAGAAAACCCTCCATTGAGGGGTGTACTGCAGCTGCAGTACGAACCCGAAGAGGAAGAGCCAGCAACTCCCTACCCACCAGGTTAAGACAAAGAAACACCAGGAACAACAGAGAAAACCCAAGTTTTCCAAAGAACGAGTAGTAACAGAGACTTCAGAATTGAAGCCCAAAGGAAGAGGAAAATAAAGGCGAAGAAGGCGGCGAGAAATATCAAAAAAGCAGAAGGCAACCTCACAAGCTCCGCATCGTCCTCGGAAGATGAGGAAGAGGAACAGGCCCAGCCCCCCAAAAAGAAATCAAGAGCGAGAAGCGCAAGTAGGGAAAAAGCTCCCCAATTGCCCAAGAACTTAGATCGAGAAGAGCTTAATATGCTTTTCTACAAAACTGAGCAAACCCCATTTCCGGAAGACCCCACCATTAGGCAGATAGTCGAAGGGGTTAAAACTGGGCAGTTGAAATGGAGCTTCGACGCTCGGTTGCAGGAAGCAATAGTTGACGAAGCGCTCATGACATCAAGAATTAAGATATATACAGACTCATGCCTCACCATAAGTAAGGCAGAATTTTCAAAAATTAGGAATGGGAAGAAGAGAAGAGTGAAAAAGTAAATAAAAAATACACACACAAACGCACTTAGAAAACAAAAAATACTAAACGAACAACAGCATGGAAAACACTAGCAACAAGTTAAAAATAATCACAATCAACACCAACGGTTGGGTAGGGAAATCCATCCTATACGGAAAGATTTTCCGCATGGTAGATCCCGACCTGATCCTCATATCTGAACACGGTGTAAATATGGAAACAAACACAATAAAAATACCAAATTACACTGTGATCACAAAAAAAAACACACACAAGAAAGATACGATGGCGCTGCCATCGCGATCCGTAAGAACATAAAATACAAAACACTTCCAGACTTAGAGGATTCCTTAGTGGCTGTTGAAATCCCAACCATGGTTGGAGCCTTAACTATGGCTGCGGCCCACCAGCCACCACGCCGAAAATAACTGTCCGTTCCTAACTTATATAACATCTTTGGACGAGGAAAATGGCATTGCTGGGTGGTGACCTAAATGTCTGTTGTGCAGCTTCAGGTTACAGTCACACCAATCAGAGGAAAAGGAACCTGAAACTGCTCATCGAGAGAGATAGACTCCAGAGAGTAGGACCAGACTTCCCAACTTACCTAACGCAACATTCGGCAAAAAAAAACGGACGTAGTATTGTCAAGCCCAAACTTCCCCTTTAACATCAGCAGCGTGCCAGGTCATGTGGTACCGAATGACTATGTCCCTATTCTAACAACTATCTCACTGGCACCGATTCTCATGCCAGTGCCACGTAGGAAGAGCTATGCGAAAGCTAACTTGGAGTTATATATAGAGTTACTCGGTGAATACCAACCTGGCGACCTGGGAGACGTCAATCTCGTAGAGGTGGACGAGGAGATAAACACCATCACCAAACTCCTCGTACGAGCCGACGAGAGATACGTCCCCAGGATCTCCTATAAAATGCTCCCACAACCTAGGTGGAAAGACAAGATTAAAGACAACGCTAGGGAACATAGGGAGATCCTCAAAGAAATAGGCAGGACAGGCCCAAATAGGGAAAGGACAGCCAGAATAAGAAAACTAAGCGAGGAACTTAAATACATTAATACAGAAAAAACAGGAAATCTTGAATGACATCATTGGTAAGCTGGACAGGGAGGTCAGTCCACAGAGTTTTTGGAATACAGTCCGAAGACTTAGGGGACTGCCCTCCAAAGCCAGAATAAAGTTAAAAAAAGGAGAAAAACTCATTGAGGATCCAGAGTCTCTCGAAAGAAGATTCAGGAAACACTGGAAAAAGATTTTCGCTATTTCCCCTAAGGAAAACGACGACTTCGACCTGGAATTCGAAGACCAACTGCTAGACGAAGTCGGCACAATGATTCATAGAACCCACCCCCACCCGCAAGTATCTCAGGATAGAGAGATGGTTGGCCACGGTTGCCCGATAACCTTTGAAGAGACCGTGAAGACCATAAGGTCCTTCAAGCAAAGGGTACCAGGCTGGTCTGGGATCACGAAATGCAATCTTGTGAATGCCTCGAGACAAATCAGTCAGGGACTGGTTAACACCATAAATGCTTCCCTGAATGTAGCCCACTTTCCAGACGGGTACAAGATAGCTAAAATCATCTTCATCCCGAAAGAGGTAAGCCCCTGGACCAGGTAGCAAACTTTCGCCCAATCTTCCTTCTGGAGATGCTCGGCAAGATAGTCGAGAAGATCATAGCAAACAAGCTAGAAGCTCAACTAAGCGAGTTAGGAGCGCACAACCCCTAACAACATGGGTTCAGCCAAAAAGGGGCACCGAAACAGCCTTAGCGCTTCTGACAGAAAAAATAGCCTATTGCCGTGCAAATAGGTTCTATGTAGACATTGTGTTGAGGGATGTGCAGAAAGCCTTCGATAAAGTCTGGCTGGAAGGATTACAATATAAGATCCTAAACCTCCAGCTAGACTCAGTCCTGGAAAGGATCCTTTGTGACTGTCATGGACAGAAGGGCATCTCGCATGATAGAAGGACACAGAGGACCCGAGTTCGAACTGAGGTCGGGCATTCCACAGTGGAGTTGCCTGAGCCCTCTGCTTTACTTGGTCTTTACCATCGACTTCCCAACGCCAGTACATAGGGACACGATGTATCTAAAATTCGCAGATGACATCACCCAGATCGTCCCGTACCCGGTGAAGAAGGCAATGGATCAGGCAGCGCGAACCATAGCGGAAATAAGCAACATCAACCAGTACGAGAGACGCTGGAAGGTAATAACAAATAGGGACAAATTTAAGATCGTCCCACTAAGCCGCACGTTGACGGACCCTATATTCATCGAGGGGAGGAGATACGGAAACTCCGCCGAAGGCACTGTCCTGGGCCTAAAGTTCTCCGATCACGGATACGCGAGACACTACACGGAGAGGCGGAAACTGGCGAAGAGAGAAATCTCCAAGCTATACAGGTTTAGAGATCTTAGCTCGACCAACATCAGGAAGATATACCTGGTGTACGTTCGGGCTAAGCTCATCTATGCCGCAGTAGTGACTCAAGCGGCAAACAAAACATCAATGAGAAAAATGCAGCGAGTGCAAAACACTGCATCCCTAATGATCAACAAGGTCAGAAGTCGGGACTAACGCCCTCAGAGGAAGCTCCATGCAAGAAAGAAACTAGACCCTATCAACATTTTCACCCAGAAATTGAAAAGAAGGGTCTGGTCAACATTTACAAATGATGTCATACCAGAATTACGGGAAATAGGTGGCAGAATGAGCATCCCTGCACGACTGCGTGGGAATGCCACACGACGTAGCCAGGTCCCAAGCACCAAACACTGTACACAGGAAAACATTACAGCAATATACACTAACCAGATACCGAATATACAACACAATCGTAACGAGACAAACACAGGATATCCATAAACCTAAAAAACAACAACACAGGTAAATTGCCGAGCCAAAAGCTTCATAAGGCTTGAATGCTCAAGAATTTTACTAAAAATAAGTACAACAACATTTGACACACGAACAATAAGAAGAACACGCCTGCTACACGTAAATAAATCAATACATAATAGACACTACATAACACAAATAAGTAAAGTGAAATAACCAGAGGGTAAAAAGTCTGCGATGCCCTCCTACTAGCCATCCCCCCCCATCTTTAATTTTTTTCACCTAATTTTATCTACTACTATCCAAATTTTTTCTAAGAGTGAATATACCATCATCATCATCCGAATTTTTAGACTTGGAAGAAATCAACAAAAATTTGAGCTTACAGAAAAGTTCACACCCGGCAAAGGAGGAAAAGTCGAGGGAGAAAGAACGTAAGAACGCCATCGATTTTCACCTTTTCTCCACGGGACTTCATGAACAAGATCTATTTTTGTACGGAGCTACGTATGCCTGACACAAGATATCGTACTGCGTACTGGGGAGTCTAACTTCCTGTTTACGAAGGAGAAATACTGCAAAGGGGGAAGTTTATCTCCCTATTTTCCCCCAAAAATGTTATTAACAGCGGGAAGTTTATCTTCCTATTTACAAAAGAGAGCTATTAACAGCGGGAAGTTTATCTTCCTATTTATAAGGTTCAATGCGTAAACCGTATAAATTTCAAACAAATCTTTCCTAGGTTTATGTGTGAACCATTTAAACTTTTCACACAATTGTTTACCAGGTTCGATCTTTGACCCCTACAGTATTACTGTATATTTTTTTGATTTTCAAAATGTTTCTTGTAACATACAATATCAGGTTGCTTTATATTGGGAATTTTTCATTATAGGGTATATATGAATTCTCCAAAAGATCAGTTGTATGTTCCAAAGTTGTTTTTTTTTGTTTCAAAAATTTTGGTAATTAATTTTCAATTAATATCCATCTCGATGATAAAAAGCGTAATACTACTCACTGTTGAAAACTCACGAGTGTCTGGGAAACTTTCTTCTCACTTGTTTAATTTTAAGTTATTTCTTTCAAATTAATGTACTGGTGGAGCCAATGATTGTGATTATTCTATAGTAAACACTCAAGTCTCGCCAGATAATTATCAGAGCTTGCTTGTTATCAAAGAGAGATTTTAAGGAGATCCGTTGAATTACTTTGCCAAGCTCTAGCGTCGCGTCGAAAAGCGTACCAAATGTCTTCCTTCTTGTCTTTATTGAAAATTGAAATTGATGTAATAAGATAATGAGTAGGAAATGTGTGGTAGGTATATAAAGATAAAAAGAAGTTGAGTTTTGCCCTGGTGTAGAGGGCATCTCTCAGGTTTTTTCTGTTAGTTTGGTTTTTATTTTTCCTCTCATTTATTTATTATTTTTTCTTATTTATTTGTTTTGTTTTTTAAATAAATAGATAAATAAATTTTTCTCTTTTCTCCATCGTGGCATACAAGCCTTTCAAGTTTTTTATCTGCTAAATATATATTATTCT
Organism: Ceratothoa steindachneri; assembly: GCA_963969495.1. Classification (NCBI taxonomy): domain Eukaryota; kingdom Metazoa; phylum Arthropoda; class Malacostraca; order Isopoda; family Cymothoidae; genus Ceratothoa; species Ceratothoa steindachneri. The sequence continues at coordinate 66,897,206 of OZ018329.1, read as the reverse complement.
TGTTATTTTAATTAACAGTTTATAACTTATTCTGTCGGGTATTAGGTTTCTATTTCATCTCTGTATATTTTGTTTTAATAGTGGGCACTTCGCCTCTTTTTCTTCAGTTTGATTGTTTTGTTTTTTCTTTGCACTTAGGTGTTTGTGCTTTACTTGTTCAGGTATATATTCCGATTCGGTTTTCTCGGGAGCAGTTTCTTCCACTTCGGGAATAGGGCTTGCCTGGTGGCGCGTCCCCTAACTGCTCTCGGAATGTCTAGGTCGAGGTTCATATTCGGGAGTATTTCATTTTCTATCTTGTCCCAGGTCTTTCTCCCTAGCCTTTGGAGTTCCATATTCAGTGGGTTCAGACCCGCTCTTGCGTGCAGTTCTGTTTGCTGAATATGGTCCATCCTTCGTGCTCCAGCTATAAGCAGGGCTGCTTTGTTCTGCACTCTCTGCATTTGTCTGAGAGAGGTGGAACTCGCAGCCTGCATGGCCACTGCCGGGTACACTAAGGTTGAGCGCACCAGAGCAGTGTATAGCTTTTTAAGATCTTTGGAGCTGAGGCTTTTAAATCTATACAGTTTCCCGAGCTGTATTTTGGCTAGGGAAATTCTGCTGCTAATGTGCACTTTGTATCCTTTGGATGTAAAGTGCAGACATAGAACTTTACCTTCATTTCCGTATGGGTATAGTTCGCCGTTCAACAAGACATCTACACGTTTTCGGCGGTTAATTGAAAGGATCTGGAACTTTCGGCGGTTGGTTTTGATTTTCCACTTTCGTTCGTATCGATTGATGTTATCGATTTCGGTGGCTGTCTGCCTTGCTTGATATCTGGCATGTTGTAGTAACTGGGGACGATATGTGTGATGTCGTCTGCAAACTGCAGGTACATCACTTCCTCCCTTACCGGATCAGTAAGTCCAGTGTGTACAAAAGGTACAGCTGCGGACTCAGACAGCCACCTTGTGGAACACCCGCCTCAAGTTTAAACTCGGCTCCTCTGTAGCCCTCGATCGAAATTTTGGCTTTTCCGCGCATGATGTAGTCTCAGAGAACTCTTTCTAGGATTAGGTTCAGCTGGAGGCCTAAGATCTTGTATTGTAAGCCTCTTAGCCAAACATTATCAAATGCCTTTTGTACATCTCGCATCACCACGTCTATATACTTCCTCTCAGCTTTACAGCGGGCGAGCTTTTCGGGGAGAAGGGCAAGGGCTGTGTCAGTCCCCCTTCTCTTGCGGAACCCGTGTTGCTGAGGGTTGTGGGCTGTGGGCTTCCAGCTCGGTCAGTTCTTCTTGTAACCTGTTGGCTAGAAGCTGCTCGTAGACTTTGCCTATAACCTCCAGGAGAAATATTGGCCTGTAGTCCACTAGTTGATCAAGCCTCCTCCCTTTAGGTATAAAGATGATTTTAGCCATCTTTAAATCATCGGGGAAGTAGCCAGTATTCAGGGAAGCATTGTAAATGTTCGTGATTCCCTGAATGATCTGCCGGGTGGCATGCATTAAGTTATTTTTGGTGATGCCCGTCCAGCCTGGTGCCTTTTGTTGGAAGGATTTTATGACTGCGATGACCTCTTCAGGTGTAGTTGGGCGTCCATGGTCTGCCAAAATCCTCCCCTCATCAACATCGGCATGTGGGAGCGTACAATGCAAAATCTGTTTAAGATTTTCAATCAGTTGGCCCTCGAATTCCTAGTCGTATTCCGCATTTTCTTCTGTTATTATCTTGAAGACATCCTTCCAGAATATGCGGAATATTTCTTCCAATACCGCCCGATCTTCCAAGTATCATCGCCCCCTTTAATGCGGGTCTTTTCTCTACTTGTAAGACCTTTCAACTTGTTTACAAGTTGCCAGAACATATCGGGAAGCACCTCGCTGTCAACTTTTTCAATCAGGCTGTCCCAGATTTCAGCCTGTTACTGGTTAATAGCTTGCTTAAGTACTTCACTTTGGCGTCATAGCATCGTGGTTTATTCCCGATTTGTACCTTCTCTCCTAATTTCCTCGTACACCTCCCTGTGCACCCTAGCGATCTCTCTCATTTCTTCGGTCCATCTGGGTTGTGGAAGAGTTTTGTACCTCTTCATTGGTACACTCTCGCGATCTGCTTCGATGGTGAGGGCAGTTATCGTCTCCAGCTACTTATCGATCCTCTCTATCCTTGCTCCGCTTAGGTCCGCTGGTTCGAATCTAGCAAGGATTTCCTTGTAGCTTTCCCAGTTGGCTGAAGCGTAGCTTTTTCGTAGAGGGAGGGGAGCTGTATTAGCGCTCGATAAATAGTTGTCAAGATCGCTATGTGGTCGCTAGGAACTATTGGGCCTTGCTCACTAGGGAAGTTGAAGGGGAAGCCATCGCTTGTCATGACTATGTCGGGCTTTGTTGCTGACCTTAAGGTGAAATAGGTCGGTAAATCTGGACCTATCCGCTGGATTTTTTTCCTTCGCATAATCATTTTCAAGTGATGGCCTCTTTCGTTCGTGTTAGCATAGCCAGCCGTTTGGCTACTGACATTGAGGTTGCCCCCAAGGAATACCATTCTGTGTGGCCAAACAGGGTGTAGAAGTTAGTGAGAGGAAGGTACTTTCGTCGAGGCGGTTGGCTTTCCGCCGCGATTATGAGCTTGCCCACTAAAGTGTGCAGCTCTACCACCACGAAGGACTCGTCCATATCCCGAAGCTGCCTGAACTAGAGATTCCTTTTGACGGCAACGGCACCACCATCGTACCTCTCCTGAGAATGTTTTTTTGAGATCACTCTGTAGCCTGGTATCTTTAACTGCTTGTTGGTCTTTCGATACCATGCTCCGTGATTAATATGATGTACGGATCAAGCACACGGAATATGTTTCCGTATGCCTTGGCTTTCCCCTCCTATCTATTCACGTTGAGTGTCAAGATCCTTAACCTGTTGTTCTGGTTCTCCATTCTGTGTTCTGGCTTATGTGGATGTCTTAGTGTTGACGGGTTGTCGACTTACGTTTCCCGTTCCTTTTCTTCTTGTATTCTGCTGGAGACAGTTCCACAAATGTTTCTCGGTGGAAGGCGATGTTTTGGTCATACAATACCTCCTCAACCGTTTCCTCGTCGCATTGAGCGTCGAAGTTCCACTTGTAGAACTTCTTTTTATTTTCCACACAGATTTTATTTGCGTCCCAGTGCTTCGGGAAGGGGAACTGTTCCTTCGCATAGATTTTAAGGTTTACTCTGTCGGCGTCGATTTTCTTATTACTTTTTCTTTTCCCTTTTTTGGGTTTCACCTCACATACGGAGCCCTCTGAGTCCGAGGTGTCCGTGGTATCGGAGGACTCAGTTTCTCTTTTGAAACGCTGTGTAGTTGGTTGAGCTGCCTTAGCGGCCGCCTTTCTCTCTTTTTTGGCCTCGATCTTTGGATCTGGCCGCCTGACTTCTTTAATGTTTTTCTTATCTGTCTCCTGACTTTTACTACTGATTTCTTTGGGGATCATTTGTAATTGCAGTACGTCTCTCACTGGTGGATTATCAGTGAACCACATCTCCCTTTTACCGTTTTTTGCTTCTTGTCTTTATCTTTTTTACGCTCGCTCTTTTAAACTCATGCGTGTGTCCATATGTACGTCGTGTAGCAGGAGAAATTTGATAACTTTGTATGACGAGAGTTTGAATTTTCGATGGTGAATAACATCGCCATTTAGGAATTTCCGCTGTTGAACGACAATGCCACTTAACATACATAGCCAGGTTACAGTTTTTGGATCAACTGGAGAATCCGCCGCCCAGCTTGCCAGAAATGTTCCAACTGGAGAATCCGCCGCCCAGCTTGCCAGAAATGTTCCAACTGGAGAATCCGCCGCCCAGAATTACTCAACTGGAGAATAGGAAAAAGCAAATAATGTCTATCTTCATTATACACAAATTAAATATGCAAGCTAACATAATAAACAGTAAATAATTATACAAGATTTTACTTTTTTTATAGAGTAAAAACCTATCATAAATATATCTCGCTTATATATTCGCATAAATACTGGCAAGCATTGGTTCCAAACCTATCTCGCCACATTATTTCACTTAAATAGGTTGCTAATAAATTTCTTCGACAACCTTGCATTTGTTTAATTTTCTGTTTCTGTTTATTCCAATATGACTCAATAGCTTGGGTATGCACACCCGTGTGAGGATCTACAAAGTTAATGCTATGATTTACTGTCCTGTGCTTAAGTCCAAGATCTCGTTGAATATGGCGATAAGATTTCCATTCATCCGTGTGAATAACAGAACCGGGTCGTACAACAGCATCGATTATTCTAAGAAGCGTAATGGAATCTCTGCGTTCTACAATTACCATGTAGCCGACAGCTGGAGTGAAACTAGTGTCACTAGTCCAAAAACCCAAATAGGTATTTCATTTCCTCGTCCTCTGTGGTGCTTTATGATACGGTCGGCATTTAAATCGGCTTCGCAAAATTGTCGTTCATCATTTCTCGAAATTTTGAGGGTAAATAACTGAACAAAGCGAAGATATTACTATTTAATACATGTCAACATATTGCTAGTTGTCATAGAGAGAAACTTGCCGAATATTGCGTACATCGACTTAGTATAGAGAAAGAAAGAAGGCAGAAACCGTATTTAGATCTGCAGCAGTTAACCGCTGTTTTTGAGAGACCATAGAGACTAGAAGCAACCAAACGGTTGAGAATAATTAACCCTATAGATTGCTGAAAGTCCAGTTTCTCTATCTTTAAAATTAAGCGAGTTATCGGCGAAAAACAATCGCCCCAAAGCTCGCTTTTTGCCCCCAGTGGGATGAAACTCGGGATATATACTCTAGACACACTACCGAATATAATGGTGAAAATCCTCCTTCTCTATCTTTATAATTAAGCGAGATATAATCGAAAAACCATCGACAAACCAATAAAACCGTCTTCTGTCGGTTTCGTCAAAATCAGTCGAGTAGATGCCGAGATATTTGATTCCAATCAAGCCAGGGAGTTCCCGAGATATTCGAACAAATGTCACTCCCGTTTGGATTAGGTGGCATTTTTTTTTTAAACTTTCACTCGGGGGCGAATATCTCGGGATATACCAGACCAATTTTGATGAGACTGACGTCATTCGACGGTAAAAGGATTCCCCCACCCAAGTATATGCATTTCATCATCGAAAATGTCCCCAAACCATGGTTTTTATTCGTGGTTTGGCCATTTTTGAGCTGCTATATCTCTCCAGCTATGGACGATAGAGCAGGGGGACTTTGACTGTAGGACGGGGCTGAGTGCCTCCTATGAATATCTGAAACAAAATCTAACCCAGGTGATAAAGTAGGGGAGGGTGGACTGACCGGAGTTTAAAATCCACGCCCAAAACAAAAGTACCCCCCGATCAAGTTCATCCCCAGGGGTACTTTAGGAAGGTGCCCGCCAGTTATCATGACCCTTTCCCCACCTCTAAAACAATTTTGGGCGATTTTAGAGGGGGTCAAAGAATGACCCAAATTGACATATGGGACCCCATAACTCACCGTAAAAAGTGATTTTAGGGAAAAGATTTTACATTTCCGCTGGGTAAGAAGTGGGAGATGCTTCCCTGCGATTCTAATCTCAAAATCATGAAATTTACAGTTTTGGTTTGATTTTTGTTTTCCCAAATAACCTCTTTTCTTACTAGCCGATTCTAATGAATCTCGGTAGAGCGTTGGGGGACCACGCCCACCAATATACACACAGAGTTTCGTGGTCCTAGACCCCATATGACCGAAGTTATTCGCGAAAGACCTAAAAATGACTCCAAAATGTGGGTCTCCGATGCGGTACTTCCTCAATGGTGATTTCTTGTCTTAGAGGCTGTTCTTTATCGTTTACTAGCATATATATATATATATATATATATATATATATATATATATATATATATATATATTTAAATACCCTTATTATATTATTTTTGTCTTGTAGTTATCCTTAAGAATGAACTGAATAAAGTTCAAAAGTACTTGGAAGCACCTTGTAGAAGAAAAGCATAATGCACCCTCGTTTTCCCCACTTCCCTTCCGGACGGGTCGGTTATTAAAGCTTTTCCTTCCTTTCCGATATCTGATGGTCTCCCAACGGAAGAAACCGCCGGACCATTTCAGTTAACCACCGAGTTCATTCCTTGACTGGTTATAGAGAGAAGGGAGCCCATATTGGCTTCCAGTGGTTCCCGGAAGTTTATAAAAAACGAATTGGGGTCGCTGGATATCAGATTAACTTCCGGGGCCATGTGAACCTCTCCCGAGTTTCGAGTATAAAAGATGAATTCTTTTAACCCTCAGTAGTAGAGCTTGAACAGCATCTGGCAGGGCAGGAATTGCCATATATCTCGGTGTTGTGGTAATTCGTCGAAGCATCAAGTATCCAGAGAGGAGATCGGTCCCAGTTAGGAAGGCTCTTTACCCCGTTGGTCATCAAGTCAGTGCAGATCCAAGCTCGTACTCACGTGTTAGAGCCGAAGCTACAAACAGCCTCACTCTAGTTCCTTAAGAGATAAAACTACATCTCGGCTACTCTCCGCGAGCCTACGCCTCGATAGGTCACTTCGTTTCGCCCCTTCCTCACAGGGGCACCCAAGATTCCTCGGAGTTCACGAGCGTGGGGCCCTCTTTAACAAGAATCTTCCGTCAGCGCCTTATTCCAGCAAAATCGTGATGGAATTGTAGGATCAGGTCGGTCCCTGGAGAACCTATCTCATCGTCTCCACCCCTTATCTCACCACCTTCACTCAGCAGCGCCACCCGAACATCACGTTCCAAGGTACCCCTTCCCTTTCACATTCCCCAACTTCACCGCAAGGCTTACCAACATTACAAGTGCATATGGAATTACATAGTAAATAGTTATTTACAAGCCAAGTGAGATATCCGAGATTTACTTATTGATTTATCTCTCAAAGCATATTATTTATATATATTTATATATTTTCTTGTTTAGTGTTCATTAAAACTTTATTTTCATATTGTTGAGTATCTAACTTTCTTTGGGTTGCTTGCTGGCAAAGTTCATTCCAATCCCTCCATAGCCAACCTCTAAGCACTTTGAGTCAATAAACCCATTCAGGGCACGGACAGAAAGAAGTATTAGGAGTAGTACGACGACCCCTCTGCATTCGGGATAATAGGATATACGATTATGTATATACGAGTATATAAGAGTCGGGGAAATCTCCAACCACCCTTCGGCCTATTCCTCGACACACCTTTTCTTTTTTCTTGCAGGACATTGCATTCATTGCGAACCTCACGTGCTACTTTGTGAGGTATTCATTTCATATATATATATATATATATATATATATATATATATATATATATATATATATATATATATATACTGATCCCCTCTATTACAAACGAATTTCGTTTTACCAAAAGTTAAATATTTTTCGAGATATCGGCAAAGAACCAACCCCCCCAAAACCTTTTTCCCCTATCGCGATAATACTTATTATTATTATATATATATGTATAATTGAGCGAGATATAGTCGACAAACCAATAAAACCATGAATAAAAACCATAATTATGGGACATTTGTAGTGCCCAGTTGATAAGTTAAAGAGCTATCCTTACTCCACCGAATTATGTCGGTTTCATCAAAATCGGTTGAGTAAATCCGGAGATATTCCACTCCAATTAAGCGGGAGGCTGTATCTATATATGAGAGGAGATGAGAGATTTCCACCTCCCTGAACTATTTTGTATGGACCATTAAATATAAGAAAGGTTTTTTTTCGTAAGTACATATGTTTTGAAAAGATTTTGTACGGACAATAATCTATACGAAAGTTTTCTTATTATTTTTTTTCTAACTACGTTTATGAACGTTTTGTACGGACCATTAATGATATATGTAAAAAGTTTTTTATTTTTTTATTCGCAAGGAGGTTTTTGAACAATTTTGTATGGACATAATATATGAGAAAGTTTTCTTAGTAATTTTTTGCGTAAGTACGATTTGTACGGACAATAATCTATACGAAACTTTTCTTATTATTTTTTGCCTGCGAGTATATTTTTGAACAATTTTTGTATGGACCAGTAAATATAAGAGAAATTTCTTAATATTTTCGTTTGTTCGACCAACAGAATAAAAAAGGTTTTCTTTTTTTTTTCGTTAGAATGTATGATTTTACAGTATTTGTTCGAACAACAGAATAAAAAAATTTTATTATTGTTTTCGTTCAAATGTATCATTTTACAGTGTTTGTTCGACCAACAAAATAAAAGATGTTTTCTTATTTTTTTTTTTCAAATGTACTATTTTACAGTGTTTCTTCGACCAACAGAATAAAAAACATTTTCTTATTTTTTTCGTTCAAATGTACCATTTTACAGAGTTTGTTCGAACAACAGAATAAAAAAGGTTTTTTAACTCGAAAGTTACATTTTTACTATCACGGTTAGTACCCTATAATACCTAAACGAAAGAGATAAAAAAGGTGAAATTAATACAGGAATATAAATTATATTAAAAATGGTAAGAAATAGAAAATGTACAGATTTAACTACCTATTTTTACTGACCTTAATATCTATCCGCACTCAACTTCTTTCAGCTTTATTGAATTATTTCGATTTGAAAAATGCTATTTCTTATATAAATAATAATCTCACCCCCATTTCTACCTCTCCTTTGACTAATGTACATATCATAACCATGTAGATAAAATTCACCTACATTCTCTTAAAAAGTTAATTTCACCAACCCATGATTCTGTTACACATACTATTTCTATATCTTCATTAATAACATAATTAAATACCTCATCCTTCTTATTTCTAAGACTACGAACATTAGTATTGTGACAACTCAGCCCTTCTATCTCTGAAGCATATCTTATATTCTGAATACTTTGAAATGTCTTTTCTTTCCATACCCAACCCTGCCTAGCTTCGGTACAATTTTGTTCTATTGTATTTCCCCGACCATTATCACATCTTAGTTTCCCGCCTATAAAGACCTAATAACACGATCATACTCATTCCACAACACATCTACCCATACTTACTCAAATGCCGTCCATCCACCGCATACATTTCTTTCTTTCCATAAAACGTTTCCCACATATTGACAAATATCATACCTTCCATCTCACACATACTCCTTACATATTCATTCAGTCTAATTGCACGAGACATCAATTCCACTCAAAATCTATTCTCGGAAGAACACCAGTCACAATACCTCTCATTCGACTTTCACCTCTTCAATAAACCTCTTATACTTCTCATGTACCTCACATGCACTCACTCTCTTAACATCATTTATTCCCACATGTGTAATCCCAACTGCATCATTTGCAAAAGCCAGACACCAGCCTCTCCTACCTGCCACTCAGATCACTTACTCCAGCACCTGGTTATCAAAACCTCAACCCAATCTATCTACTTGCACTAAACTTCCTATGTAAATATTTAACACGAAATTCACCCATCACAACCAAATCAGTCAGACTCTTATTTTTAATTCTCCAAGAACTAACTTTATCTCCTCTCTTAGTTCATTCACATTAACAGTCACTCCACTTTCATCTCGATCCTTACTTCCAATTATATCACTAGCTGTTGCTTTCTCCTTCAGAGCACTAATAATATTAGTTAAGCTTATAGGTGCCGTGTCCCTTTGTCTTACACACTTTTCCTGTCCTGCTTTTTCTATACTATCTACATTTACCCCTCCTAACTACTTTCCATTGACTATCTTCCCGCTTTGTCCTACTTTTAGCTGATACAAGTGAGCTAACTCCACATGTTCTAGAAATATTCCTACCTACATCTGACACATCAACTTAGCCTACCTCACATCTAACTTATCCCTACAACGAAGATTTGCACTAACCTCCATCCTGAGCTCAGAAACTAACCACTTGAACCTACGTATCCTATCTAAATTCTGAGGTCTCATCCGCGCTAAATCAACAATGCACTCAGACAATCCACATGCAACACATATATTCTCCTCTACTAACACACTACAAACATGGCAACCACCGTTAGATTCATGTTCAGACAACAATTCCATGCATTCAACCATTTCTCACAAAAACAACTCTAAATAGAAAAACTAATTTAAGCAAACTCGACCCCACCCCAAAGACCTTAAATCCTTTCTTCATAATTCAATTTAAGTGAAGGAAGAAAAATTGTCAACACTCTTTAATTAGCCAGTCAGAAATAAGAGAAAAGAAGGCGATTAAATTATACAGTTCTAAAAGATAAAGAAAACCAGGTCTGCTGAATAAAAGTCGCGGGCTTTCACTTATTCTATTTTATGACCTTACCACCTGCCAAACTTTGAATGATTCCCGGACAACATTTGGAGGACCTTGTCAATTATATCACTCGAAAGAGAATGTAAAACAACATAAGGGTTTCAAATTTCGTTAGAATCAGCCGAATAGTTATGATGTTATTGCCAAATACTTCTCCGGCTAACATTTGTAGGACTTTGTTAATCATACCATTCGAAAGGAAATATAAAACAACATAAGGGTTTTCAATTTCGTTAGAATCGGCCAAATAGTTTTGATATAATTGCAAAAACAAAATAATTCCCGAGCTAACCTTGAGAGGACCTTGGCAATTTTACCATTAGAAAGATAATGTAAAACAACATAAGGGTTACTCTGCCGAATAGTTATTATGTTATTACAAAAACAAAATAATTCACAGGCTAAGTTTAGGAGGCCCTTGGCAATTATATCATTGGGAAGAAAATGTAAAACAACATAAGTGTTTAAAATTTCGTTAGAATCTGCCTAATAGTTATGATGTTACTGCCAAAACAAAATAATTCCCGGGGTAACCTTGAGAGGACTTTGACAAATATACCACTCGAAAGATAATGTAAAACAACATAAAGGCTTCAAATTTCATTAGAATCGATCAAATAGTTATGATGTTATTGACAAAACCATATATTCCCGGGCTAACCTTGGGAGGACCTTGGCAATTATATCATTCGAAAGAGAATATAAAACAATATTAGGATTCGAATTTCGTTAAAATCGGCCGAATAGTTACAATATTATTATAAAAAACAAAACGGGGACTGACCAACCGACATAGTGAGATGTAGAGTTGCCAGCGACTAAAAATAGAGTGACATTGATTTCGCCAAACATGTATTTAATATAACTGGTTCCGCTGATTTTCCTTTAGTCGCATGCGACTCTACATCTCACTATGGCGATCGGTCGGTTCCCTTTTGTCTTTGGTTTTGGTAATAATATTGTAACTATTCGGCCGAGTCTAACGAAATTTGAATCCTAATGTTGTTTTATATTCTTTTTAGAATAATATAATTTCCAAAGTCTTCGCAAGGTTATCCTGGGAATTATTTTGTTTAGGCAATAAAATTATAACTATTCGGCAGATACTCTGCAAGACTAGAATAGGCTATAATATGCTATAATCTGCTAGGCAAGCCTAGAATAGGCTATACTGTGCTAGGCTATACTATGCTAAACTATGCTAAGATATAATGTACAAGGATAAAATATACTATGCTAATTTATGATATAAAATTCTATGCTAGGATAGCATATTGTATATTAGGCTAGACAATACTAAGCTATACTTGACGAAGGTATAATATGATTGTATAGGCTATACTGTCTAGGATAGTTAATGCTAGGCTAGGTTATACTACGCTAGGCTATGCTAAGCTATCCTAAGCTATACTAGGCTCGATATAGCTCTACTATGTATGCCATGCTAGGGTAGGCTCAAATATAATAGGCTAGAGATGTTTATGCTCTGCTATGCTAGGTAAAGTTAAGCTACCATAGGATAGCTAACCAAGGTTTTAATAGGCTAAGCTATGTAAGGTTATTCTAGTCTAGGGTATGGCATGCTATACTAGTCTAGGATATACTAGGCTAGGCTAGTATATTCTAGACTAGTATAGCATGCCATATACGCTTGGCTATATTATGTTAGGTGTGGTCATAAATTAGAATAAGTGAGGGCACACGACTTTTTGGTCAGCAGACTTTGTTTATGATACACTCACTTTACTATTGTTCCAGAATTATAACTTATATACTATTGACAATTACTACCCGAAATATGCAAAATATAAAGAATATGTAGATTATTAACAGAGTTCACAAAAATACATCATCTCCGGAAACCTGGGCCACAGATCCTGCCTAAAAGAATTCTGAGTAGGTGAACCGAAATAAATATTTAGCTGTGATGATACGAGGCGATAATTTCTTTATGTTTTGTTGGTATAGGATAGTTTATAGATTGATAATTAAATTCAAATCAGTTATATCTGAGCAAAACAACGTTTTATTCATATCATAACGGCCTAGTTTAGCAGCATCACGCACCATCCTTCACTTGTACGACTGACAAGTGTGATGGAAAACTGTGATAGAATCATTGAGGAAACGTCTATAGTAAATTAGTTAATAGTCAGAAGGAGATTGCTCGGAGAACATGTCATGGAAAGTCAGCAGATAAAGGAGCAATGGAGGATCCCATATCAACGGCATAAATCTGTTCATTAATTTTGTTGTATCATTAAAACAAGGTTTCATTAAATACCAAGAGGTGTTTAAAACTTGCCTTTGGAAAATCAAGAAATACCAGTGAGTATTGAAAGAGTATGTTTAAAATAATTTGTATAAATTGTTTTACCAGTGCATCAGAGAATAATGACTACATCAGGCTTACAAAAAAAATGCTAGTAAAAGCTTTATACTGTAAATGCTCTTTTTAAATTCATAATAATCAGAAATTGAAAATTAACTCTTGTTAGTAAGATGACATAAGATTCAAGACGTACTCGTATTTGGCTAATTGATATGTAGAAAGCAAATATGAGGCTAAAATTGGTATCATTGTTATGTTTTATTACATATTTTCGGTAAAGATTAAAATTTGGCAAGACCAGAGCCAGAGTAAAATAATTTGTCATATGTAGCCTCGTTAATGATTCGCAATGACTTTAATCTCGAAAGATATTTATAAACTTTATCTTGTAGACGCAACATTAATTTACATACTGATTCATGATTCAGGTGAAACTTCTTAGTATCATAGATCTTTTGTATGTAATCAGTCCGGTTCAAAACAACGACACCATTTCTGTTGCCGGTCTTGTTATTTTTGCATTAGGATTAGGAGTTAAGTTTCGTAAAAAATTGAAGTCCGATTTACGAAGAGAAAATAATTCCATTTAATTTTAGTTACTTTCTAATAGAATTCCTATATTAAATTTGAAAATTTAGTTTTAAATTCATTAAAATACAAGAGAGTGGGACATGATCCGGTTCGGTAATCATGATATATTGTAGGAAAGAGTACAAGAAAGCTTACATTAATATAAAATAATTCATACAATGTCAAAAAAAAAATATTATAGTTAAAGCGTTGAAAAAATAAAAATAATCGCTGAGAAGGTGAAGGATTTAGTCAGAGGCAAAGATACATAAATTGGGTCCTCCTGGAGCAAAAATATGCAGGAGCTCAGCTTTTTGTTAATTAGCAAATTTTTAACATTTTATTTTTACCCACTAATTGGGTTTTGTATTTAAATTAATATTCGAGTTTATTATGACAATTTTTGGTTGGTTGTTTGTTCACCATTTCACACTTTAGATTAAGTTTCGCATCTTGTCTTTAATTATTTCTATCTAATTACACCTTTAGTTATCACTGCTTATTTAGCACTTATTTCTCTATGCTTATTTATTTAGCTAGTGTTCACTTGTTTTTACTATTACTATGTTATACTTGACACGATTAGATTTCACTTGTTATTTTTATTAGTATCTTCTAATATCTTATATTTATCACTGTTACCTTTACTTTGTTCTTATTCCTCTATTCTTATTAATTAGCTATTATTGATTGGTTTTTAATATTGCTACTATTCACGCTAATATTGCTATATAACTTTTCAGATTATCATTTATTTAATAACTTCATTTAATGAACATTTATTTTTAAATTATTGAGTACACTGTTCTATTACTTTCTAGATTTCCAATTCACTATTGTCACTTTATACATTTCATGTTTATACACTTTTAATTTTTCGAAGTTGAATTTTAATTGTTTGTTACTTTTTATCACTAGTTCATTTCCGATGTCCTCATCGCGCACTTTATCTTCTTGTAAGTTGTCCCGTTCACTGTGAATAAACTCGATTCCGGAATATACATTGTTCCACGGCACAAGAGGCTCTCAATTTCCTTTGGAGACCACGGGCCCTTCAAAGGTCCACTTGAATTCCCCGCTTCTAATTCCTTGCACTAGCTTCACCTGGTTGTTCTTCTCAGGTCAACGTCCAATAATTCCAAAGACTTTTAGGTTCACCTTTTTCCCGTCGAAAAAGTGTCCCTTTTCCAGGACTTCGATTTTGTCGGTAAGAGGCACTCCTGAGTAACTTTGGTCATCCTCCGAGCATTTGTCTGATTGTGCTTGTTTTTCCTCTTCCTCTAGTTTCGTTGTTGCTCTGGTGTTCCTTTTCATTTTCGTTCGTTTTTCCTTCGGGCTATCTTTTGGGTTACTAAGTTTTCTTTTCTTTCTTCTCCTTCTTCTTTTTCCATTTCGTGGCTTACGTCTTCTTTAGTGTTTCGGATTGGTTTTGTTGTTCTTTGTTTGGAGTTGCTGCTCTTTTGGCGGTCTCAGTCGGTGCTTCTTTAACGAATTTGATGTTTAACACATTCTGAGATGCTGGGTTCGGCCGAAACCACAGCTTCTTTTTAACTCCATTGTGTTGGAGCATGTTGTTTAGCTCCTCCGAGAAACTGCCGGGGAGCGCAAGGTTCGCCAGGTGGAAGACGATGACCATAGTAATTATTTCTTTGCACTCAACCGGCATGACGAGTTTCGGAATAGCTCTTTTCGCTGTTGGCGTGGTTGTTAGTGCCGATGCTGCTTTGGCGGAGGATCTGTCGTTGGTTTTTGCCTCCTTTTCTTTTTTCAGTTTTTCTCTTTTCGCCCGTATCATTTCTTTCCGCAGGGAGCATCTCATGGCCAGAGCCCGATGTTCACCTCCGCAATTCGTGCATTTCTCTCACTCTTCTTTGCAGTCTCTCCAACCGTGGCCGGTTCTAGAGCATGCCGCACAAGTTTGCTCTTTCTTCGGGCAATCTTTTATTGCGTGGCTTTCGAGCGCAAGGCAGTTTTGGCAGTTTTCCAAATAAATATATTCTTCTGCCTCAATCTGCTCTAGAGCTACCCGTAGGTAGAACCGCAGAAGGCCATCCCGCATCGCTCTCTGTGCCATTTCGCTGCTTCTAAAGATGATTTTGATAAGCGACTTCCAGATTTTTTCCAACTTGTCTATCTTGGCCCATGACTGTTTGGAGATAAGCTCAGCCTTGATATCCTCGGTGGAGTTGTCCAGAAAGAAGGGATCAACTTCTCTTAAGATGACAGTGCGCCTCACGAGTAATTCGTGGGGGGCAATCGCTTCTAGCCCTATCTTGCGTAGGGGTTCTTTCGCCTTTTCCGAAACAAGGACCTCCACATCCTTATTTTTCCAGCAAATCGCTGCCCACCCGTTCAGTGTTTCGAGGAGACGGGTGAGCTCGATGTATATTTTTGCAAATATTGTCTCGAAAACGGTTTGTCTTCCAGGTTTTTGGTGCCTCGCTATTAACCAGAGAGGGATCCATTTGGTGTCCTGGGGGGCTTAGGGACCCATGTCCCCCAGCGGGCCGTGCTGCCCTTCCTCCTTCTGGAATCTCTTTCTTCTTGGGGAGGTAGATGCCTTAACTTTTGGGTTCGGGTTTTGGGTTGTCTGAATGACGTTGAAATGAAATTCTTCCAATAAACTTTTCCTCCTTTGCCACAACCAAACATGATGACTCGGAACACTCGTACTTGGTTCTCTACTGGTTTGGTAATACTTCCGTTTAGGGGCGCTATTTCTAGGCTACAATGTTGGGTTACAATATAGGCCTTATTGCATCAGACGGTAGCCTAATATGGATTTGACCAATCACGACGTTTTATTTGTTTTTATTTTGTGTATGGCCTTTATTCTTTAGTAAATGTCTATGTTTCGTTCTAGAACGTCTTCTAGAACGAAACATAGCAGTGCACACTGGACCACAGTTCCCGACCTATTACTCACCAAAAGGTGCGACTGAGCCCGACATAGGTTTACCAAGCTCAAGGTTTCCTTATAACTATCACATCGCCGCCAGACCCGTGATACCCTGCGATCACGGAGCATTAACCATCACACTCTCAACAAGCGCAATCCAAATCCAAATAAGGGAAAGGAAGTCATATGCGCGAGCAGACTGGGAAGCATACCAGGCTGTTTGCCAGAACTACGTCCCAGCAAGCCTAGAGGAAGCTTCTTCCGAAGAAATAGATGAAGAAGTAAACCATCTTACAACGAAAATATTGGAGGCCGATAGAAATACTATCCCAAAGATTAAATATAAAACCCTCCAAAATTGACACCGAAATGAGTGCTATTCAAGAAGTTCCAGAGGCTTAGTGGACCCAATCAACAAATGGGGACCAAGCAGGGACCTCCACCAGATGAGGCGGGAAACAAAAGAACACCTCCACCAGCTGATCATAGAGTAACAATCAGAAATATAATACCAACTCATTGAAGAACTCGATGAGGAAATGGACCCCAGAACATTCTGGCAAACAGTGAAGAGGTTCAGAGGAAAGCCAGTAAACAAAAAAGCAAATATCAAAAACTTGGATAGAAGAGCATTCATCAAGGTCGGGGAGTACCAAGGACCAGAATTTCAACTGGAAAAGGGCGTTCCCCAAGGTAGTTGTTTGAGTCCACTGCTCTACTCGATATTCACTAGAGACCTCCCTAGTCCTAGGCTATTGGAATATTTGTATATCCAGTTCGCCGACGACGTGACACAGATAGTGGTCTCCCCATACAAAAATGAAAGAACTATGGCAAGGATGATGGCATGTGAAATTGAGAACCTAAATATATACGAAAGCCGCTGGAAAATCGTGACAAATTTGAACAAGTTTATCATCATTCCCGTCAAAAGAAGCAAAATAGCACCAATTAACGTAGAATGAGAGGTATCCAGACAAGAGAGCAGGCACAGTGTTAGGCTTAAAAATAAATGCCAGGAGATATAAGGACTAAATTTACGGCATAATTGCACGTACGAGGCAAGATATAAGAGAATTATATCGATTTTTGAACCTCAGGAGAAATAATAAAAAGAAAATTTACTCTGCCTACATCAGACCAAAAATTTTGTATCCTCCCATGCCACTGGCGGCCATCCCAAATACTTGAATGATGGATTGCAAATAGTGCTAATTAAAGCACTCTTAATAATAAAAAACGCTAGGAAAAGGGACATAAAACGCCAACAGACACTACATGAAGAAGCAAACATCAGGGCGATAAACAAAGACTTAGGTACCAGAGCCCTCAAAATTTGGCAGAAGGTGGAGAGGAACTCCGACCCAGATTTCATCAGGAACCACTTCGGAATTCCGGACCTACTACAGAATCAGGCCCGGAAAATATTTCCCAGCAGGAGAAGAGCTGCGCGGCACAACCAAGACCCGATCTACACATAAACTATCGAATAAGCAATATATCCCAAAGAAAATAAATACAATCGACAAAGTCACAGAACACAGACAAAAAATGCTTGAAAGCTACTATGTACAAATGTTTTGTACGAACTAATAATCATAGAATTTGATCAAATTTAAGGAGACACAGAGATACCCTTTCCCCAGGTGCCTATTTTATCTATCCCTTATTCCCAAATTTCACCACTAAACCTTCAACTAACTAACTATCTATTTCTCTATCTATCTATTTTCTCCACTTTCTATGTCCAATGTCCAATGAGATTTCAGGACGGCCGAATATTCGACTACTACTCTCTGCTGACAACTTTCGGATAAAGCATTTTTACTTTGAGCACCGCCTACATAGAAGAGCGTCTATTCTGGAAGTCTTTTGGTGAATTACGCTTCACCCTTCAAAAAGAGAAATACTTATTATTCATCGAAGATTCATAACAGAATACGGCTTAAGCACCTCACTGCTCCCATCCATCGCCCTGCGTATGAACCTGCTCGGATGTCTGCCATTCATTTATTTCGTCTTAACTATGCCGGACACTTTGACTGACATAATTAAGGGCTTATGTAAAAACTGGTTTGATGCCTAGCCCACAGCAGAAGCCGAAGTCAGAAATTATCTGAACCTGGGGCATAACTGCGAGTCCGGGACGGAGAAAAGATCCTCATCGCCCGGGGGACCCGGCCAGAATTATAAAAGGAATTACACCCGTCTCTATGTAGTTTGATGCAGTTATGGCGTAAGTATCCGAGAGGGGTTGGCAAAACTTTAGCAGTCGTTGATTCTACCGCTACTGCATCAAATCCACTATAATTCACCCCTATTGAGGTTTCCATTCGAGTCCGATCCCATCCATCCATCATCCATCATTCTGGCAGCAAACGAGCTGGGGAACAACAGGAAAATGGACTAGGGCCTTTTCTCACCATTTTTTTGGAATCATACCCGAATCTACCTGCACTATCCACTACCTCCTTTATCACTTCCTAACTTTCTTTTTCACTCCAAAACACCAAAATTATACTTTGGTTTCAGAAAAAAGAAGACGTCGCAAGAGGACATAGTAAGGACAACCACGACTATGGTGACCCATTGGACATTGGACATAAAAAGTGAGGAATATAGTAAAAGAGGGTTTTAGTAGGAGAAATAGTGGGGAAATAGGGGAAAAATGATAGGAAAGCGAATATGAAGGTAGAGTGAAAGACAGATCCCTGGTGAAAGGGTATCACTGGCTTTCTTTGCGTTTTAGTTGTGTTTTTTTGATAGTATATAAATACACCATCTGGCAAATGCACTGGGCATTCAAGTCTTTGTAGTAATAGATATTATCTCTACGTGGCTTTTTAGAAGATTTTCATCTTCGATTTTGGGTGTTTCACACCTAGATTTGGATTTTTATGTGTTGATTTGATTTAATTGTTTCTTGGCGATATTTTTGCACAAAATTTGGGGAGGTGTTTTTAGAACTTAAATTTAGCAAGTGCTAATACAGTGGCTAAACTCGTTTGGCTTTGTTCGTGTTTTGTTGTGTGGTGAATGGGGGTTATCTAGCTTTAAGTGAACTTTGGGTCGACGTTAATGTGATTCGGTAGTCTACTGCTTTTGAAACTAATTGGTCGTCCTAAGTTACGTAAATTGTCAAAGTCAATGTGCTCGAGTACAAACTCGGGAGGGAGGTGCCGGTGCACCTTGTCCCAGATTTTGGTTGCTCTGAGGTGAAGCTCCACGTTTATGGGGGTCATCCCCAGTTCACCATGGAGTTCACTCTGCCTTCTCCCTTCTCTCCTTCGGGTTCCCGTAATGATGTATACTGCCTTATTCTGGACCCTTTGCAGTTTAAGGACTTGGGTCTTGGAAACTACGTTTATAGGGACCGGGGGGTACAGGAGTTTTGAGCGAATGCACGCATTGTAGATCTTAAGTTTGCTGGAGGTGCTCAGGTTTACGAATTTGAAAGATTCACCCAAGTCCCTCCGTGCATTCTGTGTAGTTTTCACTACATGGCTCCTATACCCACCAGTCGTAATTTGTAGTCCCAGAACCGTGCCCTCCGTGCGGTATGGGATGCGTGCACCCCTCACACGGATGTCTGCCAGTGTCCTTCGGAATAATGGAATTTCACGGAACTTTTGGGCATTGGTGGATATCTTCCATCTTCTCTCGAAAGAGTTAATGTTTTTGATTTCCACTGCCGTACTTCGTGCCATTAAATTCGCATTCCGATAAGGCCCCGTACATATCATTGTTATATCGTCCGCAAATTGGACGTATAAGGAACCCTCAGTCAAGGGTTGGGGAAGGTCTATGGTGTAAATGTTATAGAGCAGGGGACTGATGCACCCGCCTTGCGGCACCCCCGCCTCGAGTTTGAACTCAGGGCCGCTATAATCTTTGATACTCTGAAACGCTCTCCTCTCCATCACGTAGTCACAAAGAATCCTTTCAAGTATGGGATTGAGGCCTAGTTGTAGGATCTTATATTGTAGGCCTCTCCTCCATACCTTGTCAAAGGCCTTTTTGACATCGCGTAGCACCAGATTTGCGTGGCATTTTTCTGATTTTACTTTTGCCAACTTCTCGGTAATTACGGCTAGCGCCGTGTCTGTTCCTCGCTTCGCTCGGAAGCCATGTTGTTGATTGTTGTGAGAGTTGTTATTCTCGAGGAAAGTATTTACCCTGTTAGCCAATATCTTCTCCAAGACTTTCCCTGAAGATTCTAGGAGAGATATGAGCCTGGAGTTAGCTGGACTGTCCGGTTGTTTACCGGCTTTTGGAATGAATATCATTTTCGCTACCTTCCAGTGATCAGGGAAGTAACCCACGTTTAGGCATGCGTTCATGATATTCATGAGCCCCAATAAGATATTGGGCGGGGCTCGAATAAAATTCTCCTTCATCAGTCCTGTACGCCCCGGTGCTCGCTGTCGAAAGGATTTTAAGGTCATTGAGAGTTCCTCGACAGTAATTCTACCGCCGAGTCCCTCCATTTCCCTATCCTGTGATACGCAATGGTGAGGGTGAGTTCTGTGTATTTGATCATTCAGGTCGTTAATAATTCCGTCTTCGAAGTCCAAATCGAAGTCATCATTCTCTTCCGGGGATATCTTAAATATAGATGCCCAAAAGAGTCTGAATTCCTCTTCGATTCTTTCCACGTCAGAAATTTCAATGTCATCACGTATAAGTTTGATAGTCTTTGCTGGCTGTCCGCCTTTT
The DNA here is from genome assembly GCA_963969495.1 of Ceratothoa steindachneri. Lineage (NCBI taxonomy): Eukaryota > Metazoa > Arthropoda > Malacostraca > Isopoda > Cymothoidae > Ceratothoa > Ceratothoa steindachneri. The sequence goes on along the minus strand of OZ018329.1, from coordinate 66,876,409 downwards.
AGTCGTTTTACCGTCTGCCAGAATGTACGTGAGTCAGTTTCTACATTTAGTCCGTCAATTAAATTATTCTAGAGTACATTCTGTTGGTCCCTTATAAGAGTCATTAGTTCGTCACGTATGAGTCGTGTTTGTCGGTGTGTATTGATGTTGGGGCCAGTAAGGTTCACTTCATTGATCCGTTCCTTATATTCTCTCGCGAGGGTTTTCATTCTAGGGGTCCATGAGGGGGCAGGGAGAGTTTTAAATTTAACTCGGGGGACGGCTTCCTTGTCGGCTTTTAATAAATTTTCATTTAATTTATCCAACTCCTCGTCAATTTCTTCTAGGGAGTAATTATTTAAGGGTTCTGGGTTATAACTTTCCACGAGTTGTTTATACTTATCCCAGTTGGCTCGAGCGTAGCTCTTTCGCTCTGGGATAGGGATTTGAATCGAGGAGGTTGAGACTTTAATAAGGATAGCCTGGTGGTCGCTGGGAATAGGGGGGGCCCGGCTCAATGAAGTAATTATATGGGAACATATTGCTGGTTAGTACAATATCTGGTTTGATAGCTGACCTGTCAGTGATAAATGTGGGGAAGTCTGGTCCAATTCTAGTCATAATGTGTCTATCAATAAGTGTCTCGAGATTCCTGCCTGCTGGGTTGGTCAACGTATAACCGGAGGCAGCGCTTCTTGCATTGAGGTCACCGGCAAAGAGAACGGTTCTGCCGTGACCACATAACTGCAAGAAGTTTGGAAGGGGAAAATACCCTCTCCTTGGGGGTTAAAACCCCGTTGCCAGGACCAGGGGTCCCACTGCGGTACAGACCTCCACAGCAAGGTAAGATTCGTCGAGTCCACTTATTGATCTCAAGTCAAGACCTCTTTTCACAGCTATGGCGCATCCGTCAAAACGTTCTCCGCTGTGATTTTTGGTCAAGACTTCGTAGGGAAAGATCTTTATTGGGTTAGCGTCGTTTATTCCATGTTCGGAAATAAATATAACGTCTGGGTCGCATTGTCTTAATACGTTTCCGTATACTATTTTTTTGTTTGTCCATCCGTCAGAGTTCAAGTGTAATATTTTTAGAGTCGTCATTTGTAGTTTACTTAAGGGTTTTCGAGTGTAGTATGGTGTTTTTAGGACTTATTCTCTTACGAGTTTAGGTCCTTGTGGAGTGTTTGAGGGCGTTATGGTTTTTCCTGTTCGTTTTTTTCTGTATTTGCCGTCAGTGAGGGTGATAAAAGAGTCCGAAGTCAGTTTAATCAAGCCTTGGAGTCAAGCCTTCTCAACCTGCTTTTCACTGAGCTCGTCCGAGGTAAATTCCCATTTGTATATTCCGGCTATTAAACCTTCAGATACATCTAGGGCGTCCATCTCCTTAGGAAAAGGGGACCTTTCAGCAGCGAATACCTTCAAGTTAATTTTTCTCGAATGGTATGCGTGCCTAGATACCCTCTTGCGAAAAGAGGACAATCTCGGGCGTCTCTGGGGCTGCAAGGTTTTCCGTGAGCGGGGTAAACGTGCTCCTCCCTCGGCTCTCGCCACTCCAGTCTCCGTAACTTCATTATTGACCTTGGTGGGTGTGTTTGCGTGGGTGGTTTTGTTTTGGTGGGATTCTTTCGTTTGTTTTTGTTCCGTGCGTGCTTTTGCAGCCTGGATACTGGGGTCCCTGGAGGAAACTGGGGTTGTGGCATTGCTGGGGGTTGGGAGCTTCTGAAAACTAGTCTCGCACTGGGATTTGAGACTAATTTTCAGGATCTCTTCTGACCGCGGGTTCGAGGGGAACCACATCTTCTCCATTCCATTATTAGTTAGGCATCTTATTTAGTTCATCTGCAAAGCACCCCGGGGAGGAGAGATTCGTAATATGAGCATAATAAATGCAACACATAATTTTCGTCGAGTTTTCATTCTCGACGTGGAGAAATGTAGGATTCACTTTCGACTCCGCTACCGCAGCTTTTGCAACCTTGGCATAAGTGGTGTTGGCTTTCTTTTCCTCTTCCGTTTTTTTTGTGTGGCTTCCTTTTTAAGGATTTGTTTTTTGATGGGGCAGGCCATGGGGAGTGTCTTATGTTCCCCCGCGCAGTTTAGACACTTCATGGTGGTGCTTTTACAACTCCTCCAGAAGTGGTTGTCCGATGCGCAGATGGAACACAAAATAGCATTCCCTTTGGGGCAGTTGGCTGTAGTGTGCTCCTCATACTTATAGCATTTGAAGCACATTTGGAGGTCGATAATCTCCTTGCGTTTGACCTTCTGGGGGCAGATCCGAACGTTAAAGAGGAGCATACCGCACTCCGTAGCCTTTACCGCCATCGCCGAATCCGTAAAAACGATCTTAAAAACATGCGTGTAGTCCTTAAATTTAAGGACTTTCGCTATTTTGGTCCAGGGGTGGTTCTTTTCAACCTCAGCATGAATTACTTCGATGCTGTGGCTACCGACCCAAGGATCGAGGCGTCGAAGAATAATGCTGCGGTGAGTTTTTATCTGTGGAGGCGTGTGGGGTCTGAGGTTAATCTTTTTTAGGGATTCTGCCGCTTTTTGAGAGGTGAGGACTTCCCAGTCACTCTCCTTTTGGCAGATAGCCGAGTATCCGTTGTGCGTGTCAATCAATCTAACTAGGGTTACCCCTAGTTACCCGTGAGTAATGGCGAAGACATCTCCCCGATCTGGCTTAGGACCATCGGAGAGAGTCCTCAGCGGTATCCGCTGAGTCTCCCTCATTTATATCTCCATTTCCGCATAGGATCTGGAGAGATAAAAATATGCGAAGACTCGGAGTGTTTGGCTGTGTTCGTGTGTGTGTTTGTGTGATATTTTTCACCAATGAGAAAAGAATAGGTCAAAAAAGGAGTATTCCCTGTCCAAAACAAAACAACCCGAGCAAAATGGCACTTTACCTTGGGTGCAGACGCTTCTCGAAGGCCTGCAGGTCTCCGGTATACCTTAAAGGGAGTCCGGTGTGCAAAACAGAGGAGGAGGGTGAAGGCAAGCTCACCCTCGCTACCGACGCACGAAGCGAGTGAAAATTCACTTTTTACTCGCAAAAACGCAATGTCACTTTCGAACGTAGGCTGAATCAGTATTCCTGAACGAGCAATCACTAAACGCGCGAAAATAACAATTTCACCAATAGTATGCGAAGTCAAACGTAAGGTTGGCTTTACCAGAACACACGTGAGAAGAGCAAGACTTACTCAGGCAAGCAAAGCAGTCATGGAGACCCTCACTAGGATGGTCCCCATAAGAACCATCACCGGAAGAATAAGCCTGACAAAAGGCACCTATGTGAAGCCCTATATCTCGAACTAAAAGTCGCACTAGGGAAACTTATTGAAGTTTTATCGGGTTTCATCGCCTTATGTGCCGAGATCAAGAACATGGACCAGCTCCTATCTAAAGAGGGAGCGAGGGTCGTAGGAAACACTGGCCTTGAAGCGAAAACCCCTCTAAAAGTAACAGCAAACAGAAGAGTGATCTACCGCAAAGTGGAGAGCTGGGTGGGTGAGCATACACCCGAGGAGCTCAAGAAAGAGATCACCAAAAGCAATCCCTGGGCACAAGTTCGCGAAATAATCAAATTTCGCGAACACACCCACGTATTTATAATAACACTCGCTACCACGCAAATGGCCAAAAGATCGACACAAAATGCAATGCTGGTATTCAATATGGGAATACCGGGCGAAAACATACAGCAGGAAAAGATTAATAGCATACAACTCGAAGAACACACTACAACGACATGCCCAGACAAAAAAAACTGTGGTGTAGTGAATGCGTCATAGAAGGGCATCGATTTAATAAATGCTAGAGCACCAAGAAGAGATGCCTAAACTGCAAATGGGAACATAGGACCATGGCCCTAAACTGTCCCAAGCGAGATTAAAAAAAAGAAAGGAAAAAGAAGAGAGGAAAGCCAAAGATACGACTTACGTGAACGCCGCCAAAAAGAATGCGGAAATAAAGCCTGCACTTGCACTTGCACAGGTAAATATGACGGGAGATTTGAGTGCAAAGATATTAATCTGCATTACCTACGCAAATATGGATAATGCAGTAAAGCCTGGCTGCTATAACTATGTACTGAATGCTCTCCTAAAGGCGAATAATCTTCCTTCAGTAATTATGCTTGCAGACTCCAAATGCTCAAAGGCATTCAAGGACTCAGTCATAAAGAATAATACCGTCTGAACTGGAGGAGATCGTTGAAGCTCCCTCATCGGAAGAATCCGAAGAGGAAGACGAAGAGGAAAGGCTGAAAGTGAGTTGGGATCCTCCTCTTCTGATAACTAAGAGGGCCCCTGCACCCGTACACGAGCTAGGAAGAGCAGGTCCAAAACCCCAAGTCCCCCTCCAAAGAAGGAAAACCCTGGGCCAAGTAAAATCACCCAGCCAGCCCCCAAGAAGAAAAAGAATAAGAAGAAGCATAGGTAAAAACAATTCACCATGTTACGGAACGCACTGAAGATATTGGAAATTAATACCAATGGCTGTACGACAAAATGAATTCTTTACTGAAATGTATTCAGGTAAATTAATGCGAACATCATCTTAATTTCAGAACATGGGATCGACACGCGTAGTGCAGAAATGAAAATCTGGAACTACGATGTGTTGATCACAAATTATTCGCAAGAGAGGTTCGACGGCGCTGCTATTGTAATAAAGAAAGGGATTAAATACAAGCAAATAAGAACTCTAGAAGAATCCTACCTCGCGATTGAGGTTTAACTCGACTTAGGAAAGTTGGTCATTTCTACCGGATATAAACCACCAAGGAGAGATGTGTTACCAATTTATACTCTCACTGTCCTATTTTGCAGGAGAGCCCTTACTATATTAATGGAGGATCTGAACGCCAGATGCCGAGAATCCGGTTACAGGGCCTTCAACGGTATAGGAAGAAGTCTGAACCTATTGCTAGACAGAAATATTGCCAACCGAATAGGCTCCGACTTCCTAACATTTGTCAGAGCAGAAAGTGCCACAAAACCAGACATCTGTTTGGCGAATCGTCAGCTGCCGTTCCATCACTACATGAAACCAGTCTAGGTACCATGTAGTGACCTGATAGGAATCCTACTCACTATCAACAGGAGCCCTATACAAGATACAGCTGTAGTCAGAAAGAACTACTAAAGAGCAGACTGGACACGGTACGCGCGCCTTCTTGAGGCCTAAGATCCGCCCAACTTGGACGAAGCAATTCTCGAGGAGATTAATTAGGCACTCGACGACCTCAATGATCATCAAATCAGCGCAGATACGGCTTGTATCCCTAAATCCAAGTATAGGACCATCTCTACCTACAGATAGACCGCTTACATGAAGGAATTATACCGTCAGCTGAAGTTATTGTATGAAATCAAAATCGTGAATGCGTCAGTTCACTCAATACTGCGAAGTAAAGAAATCAAAGAAGAACTGAACCAGTTGATCCTCGAACAACAATGTAGAAGATGGGAGAATGAGATCGATAGCCTCGATCACCAAGCAACTTCCAAAGATTTTTGGAAAAAGATCAGAAATCTCAAAGGATCGACTAGAAAGAAGAAGCAGAAGATCGGGCTACAAAAGAAAGTCGGAAACATCAAAACGGAAGAAGAAGGAATTGAAGAGCTATTCCGAAGTTATTGGGAAAAGATCTTCAGTATAACTAAAGAGAAAAACAAGACTATGACCTAGAGTTTAAAAGCAACATCATAGACAAGCTTACCGAAGAATAACTACTCGGGGCACTCCGCTCATTCCAACAAAAAATCCCAGGAAAATCGGGGTTTACAAAGCTTAACTTTGAAAAGGAACCAACCAATGTCATCAAAGGGATGAGAAAAACATATAACGCCTCTCTGAACACGGGATACTTTCCAGATGCCTAAGCACGGAAAGAACCCAACGTTGAAGTAGAGCTATCGGCCAATTTCACTTCTAGAATTTGGTGGACAGCTCTACGAGAAGATTCTTAACAAAAGTTTGGTGTCTCACCTGGAGGAGAACTCCCTCTTCAACCCACATCAATTCGGGTTTAGGAGTAAGCGAAGTACGGAGATAGCGATTAATGTCATCACGGAAAAGCTAGCCCAAGTAAAACGGGAAACGAGTTACGTGGACATTGTTTGTCGGGATGTATCAAAGGCGTTTGATAAGGTGTGGCAACTGAAAATGAAGTAAAAAAATTTACGACTGGGCCTAAGTGAAAGCTTGGAAAGAACTCTCTGTGACTATGTCATGGAGAGAACGGCGTACATCAGTTTAGGGTGCACGGACGGGCCAAAGTTTCCGCTCACTGTGGGCCTCCCGCAGGGAAGGGGAGGGAGGGTGCCTCTCCCCGACTCTACTTGATTTACACCACCGATGTCCCTGCCCATGTGAGCTTCACTTGCCTCAACTTTCAGTTCGCCGATGATTTCACCCAGTTAATCACTTGCCATGAGGAATGCCCCTTGGCAAGCTCGTATGACAGCAACAGAAATTGAAAATCGTAACACCTATGAGGCCCGGTGGAAGATCCGCACCAACCAAGAAAAGTTCAATGTATTTTCCATAGGCAGGAGACTACTTTACCACGTCAGGGTGGGGGATAGACGTTATCCCTACACTACGGAGTGCAATGTACTCGGAATGAAGCTTACTTTATCCGGGTACAAGAAGCACGTCCAAGAAGCACATTTATTTAAAAAAGAGATAAATACTAGACAAGTAATCCACCATCTACAAGATGGAATAAAAAAGATAGTTAGAAGAATAGAAAATTCCCAAAGGAAATTAATTAAGGCAAAATACACAATGGTCTTAAACAAAATATATATATATATATATATATATATATATATATATATATATATATATATATATATATATATATTATATTATATAGCAGGAATATGAAGACATATGCGATGGTTTTGAACATTTAATTTTCCGGACGTTTCGGTCATTGACGATGACCATCATCAGCGAATTCTAAATACCCAAAATTAATTTTATAAGAATTACTAAACACAGAAATCTAATTAGTGAAAATCTATTAATAAGAAATGTGTGTAATATCCTAAAAAAAATTAACTAAATTAAATAATAATCCCACGAGTTTTTAAATATGCATAATAAACATGAATTAAATGACTATCGAAATACAAAAAATTATAAACTATAGCAATAAAGTCGAAAGCAAGGCATGAAGAAATCGATTAATAAGATTAAATAATCCCATGAGCAACAAATATGAATAGTAAACATGAATCAAGTGGAATACAAAAAATTCACTATAAAACACAGCAAGAGAGAATTATATGGGCAGGGCGAACAACCGAAAATAAGCTAGATCAAGGGGTATGTAATCGAAGCGGATATTAATAAATGGAGCGAAGGAGCAAGTAGTTCAATTAAGTTAAATTTTAAGTGATTGAACATCAAATAATATGAGTAGACTAAAGCACGAAAGTTTAAATAGTAAATAATCAATAATGGAGGGGTCAAAAGGACGACTAAAACATTAAATTAGGAAAAAGTCAATAATAAACCAGATCGTTTAGATATTAATGGGACAAACTAAAATAGAAATAAAAATTTCTCTGCACGAGTACTGACCTTATAACGGTTAAGCTGGGAGTAACAACTGATAGTACGGACAAAATTAGGCAAAAAGAAAACTATTAAGGATGATGTGTTTTGTTGTACATTAATCGATTTCTTCATGCCTTGCTTTCGACTTTATTGCTATAGTTTATAATTTTTTGTATTTCGATAGTCATTTAAGTCATTTTATTATGCATATTTAAAAACTCGTGGGATTATTATTTAATTTAGTTAATTTTTTTAGGATATTACACAAATTTCTTATTAATAGATTTTCACTAATTTGATTTCTGTGTTTAGTTATTCTTATAAAAATAATTTTTGGTATTTAGAATTTGCTGATGATGGTCATCGTTAATGACCGAAACGTCCGGAAAATTAAATGTTCAAAACCATCGCATATGTCTTCATTCATATTCCTGTTATGAATAAGGTTCCCAAGGAACGATTCCATCACTAATATTATATATATATATATATATATATATATATATATATATATATATATATATATATATATATATATATATATATATATATATTATATATATATATATTATATATATATATATATATATATATATATATATATATATATATATATATATATATATATATATATATATATATATATATATATATATATATATATATATATATATATATATATAAATATTTAAACTAACTCAAAGACAACAAAGGAACTACAAAACCAAAAATACTTAGAAGCGATAGGCCTGATCACCAGGCTCTTGCATCTCTTTGCACACTTCCACACTTCTTTCTCTTTTCACCCCACTGGTCTACTTTCCGCCATCTGTCCACACACCCTTACTCTATACCCTACCTAGATCTACTCATACAACATACGACGAGATTTCAAACAAAAACCTATTGAGTTCACGATAAATAACAAATAGAACAAATAAAAAGTTTAGAAGTCCCCCCCTCCCTAATGACCTCCTGGTGCGTGGCTCGATAATCGCTTTCAGTAACCAAACGCATATGCGAATAATCTCTAAATAAATAGTAAGTACGTAGAAACGCTACTAATGGAGTTTTTAGACACTGTAATTATCATTTACAGCTTCGTTGTCTTGCGGAAAGCAGTTATTTTTAAGATAGTATCATGCAAATAGAATCGTCATCGGAATGATAGTATCTTAAAAATAACTGCTGCCCGCGACTAATCGAACCCCTAAATGATGATTAGAATGGCTAAAAACACCAGTATCACTGTTTTTATTGCAAAAAACACGGCTGAGTTTTTCTGAATTTTCACCAAACACCCATTAATTTTAGCCCAAAATTGTAGCCTAGAATTAGCGCCTCCTATCATGCGCCCCTAAATGACTCGAATCATTAGTGCAATTTAAAAAAAAAGAAAGAATCAAGGGAAACTATACTAAGGAGTGGGTAATTCAAACCAAAACCCAAGAGGTAACAAAAATTTTCTCTTTCGGTTAAGTAAAGAATTATCGGGAAACTTGTAAATTTTATCATTAAGTTTTACAAAACAAGGAGCATTTAATCCTAATACTTTGAGTTTAGGTTCGTGAGTACTGGACATTTTGGACAAAAACTCTTTGAGTTCACGATAATTAATAAAAGAAAAATAAAAAGTTTAGAAGAGAGTTCAGTTTAAGAGTGTCTAACGATTTGGAATATGTGTTAGGACGTTTTAATTTATATTTACTCTCATTGTCGAGTTAGTTAAAGGTCAGAGTGAAAGGAAAGCAAATTTTACACAAACTTCCAATGGTGTGGACAAATTTTGTTTAACCAACATTATTTATGAATTTAAAGGAAGAAATAAGTACTAGAACAGTCAGTTTTAGCTATTAACGGAGTTTTGTTCTCATTAGCTGCTTTAGGAACTGTGAATATGCATAGAAAATGACGAATTATAAAATTAACACCAAATGCACATAAGTAAGGTTAGTCCTTCACCATACTATCCCATTGGCAGAGAAAATATAGATATTTGCAATGTTTATAGTTAAAATTTTGATGAGAAAACCTTTGACCTTTTAATATATCATCTGCTGCAGGGATGATATATGTTTTCAATTCGATTGTTGCTGACAAGCCATTAATGCTAATGTAGCAGCAAAGTGTATTTTGAATTTCCTAGATTTCAGCAAATTATTCATACCGTATCATGTAGGTATGTAGATAGTCAACAATTGTTTCTAAGCAATTTCCAATCATGCACTCTATTATTTAGTATTCTAGCTTAAATTTCACTAATCATAAATCTCGAACACTCCTTTGCGCCTTTTAGCAAAAAAGTAAAGATATTCATCATGGTCTTGTAAATTTAAAAGAACTCACAAAGAAGCAGGAGAAGAGAAAGAGTATTTCCAAATACTTAGGAAGTACATTCAGTTCCCCCTCAAGCAAAACTAAAGAACAAAAATATAACAAGAATATATATAAATAAAGAAAAAGTTATACAAACACCTCTTAAACAAGAAATAACACATGAAAAAGCGGGAAAGAGAGATTAAGCAAGAGAAAAACAAATCCCAAGTTATCAGATGTTAGGTAGCAAGGTCAATTCTAACAAACAGCAGAGGTAATTAGACATTAATGAGATTAATGCATAAGAGATTGCCTAAGGAAGACGGGTAGGAGTAAGAAGAAAAGGGGCAAAGAGAGAGAAAGAAATAGACACAAGTCTTTCACTGTGTTATTACAGTGAAGGAAATGAATATAGTTCAAAATCACTTGGAAAATCCATTACATAATGAAAGTTTCTTGTTTCTTTCTCACAAAAGTGATACTTAAGAGACTAAATTTCGCTGTGAAAAAGATGGTTGGTAAATTAGAAGCGGAATGTAAGAAACTGATCAAAGACAGTTTGAAGTAAAGAGTAAAGTGGACAAACTTAGTTTTTCGAGCATTCAATTAGGGATATTAGTTCCCCAGGGAACACAGGGGTGAGCGATATCAGTTGGGACGGAGAGTGTGATATTTTTAATAATGGGATAGCAGAGTTATCACCGATGGAAAAACTTAGGAAGTTAGTATATTATCTCGGATGTGAAATATATTGTAAGATAAGAAGGCAGTAATTCAGAAGTGTTGATAGAAGAAGAAAACTGACGCATCAACGAGCATACGATGGTCGTTTAGCGGAATTTAAACACATACAAATGGAAAACAAAGTCGCTAAGAAGCATGCATACAAAGAATCAAAAATAGATATAACCACCCATGTAAACTATGAAGCCTGACAACCTATTAAAGACAATTCAAGAAAGGAAAGAGAAGAAAGGTCAAATGAAAAAAATACAATCACCTCGAACCTTTCGATCGTGACCTTTCTCCCTAATTATTTACATTTTAAACAATACTAATACGAGTATATCTAATATTCACATAACTTATTTTTTCCGTTAATAAATCTTTAGTACGGGAAAAATTTAGAAGACCATTGTAGTAGCGAGTAGCCAGTGAGTAGGCAAAGGAAATTGTGGACAACTCAGTGCCCTTTTCGATAGCAGATATATGAAGCCTCTCTCATTCTTATCTGTGTTTCTTTGTTCTTTGAATAATGACATAAAACTATGGGGTACGCCATCGTTGGCGAGAGGTGATGGGGGGGGGGGGGACTGGGCGAAGAGACGTGAAGGAAGGCGGGCAGGATCCCGGAAAAAGAGTGGAGGGATTCTGTTAGGTCAGTTATAAGAGTGATTGGATCCAGAGAGATAGATGAGTGAGGGTATATCTTTAGTCATCAATTCATGGTTAATAACAGTGATCTGACCAAGACAAGAAATCGTTAGCAAGGAGTAAACGATGGTTTGATGAAGTATTTGAAAATTGTTATGGAGGGGCACGTCAGGGAAAGGCTATGAATTTGGAAGATTCAAGACCAAGTAGAATTTTATGTTTATTTTCAGGGGAAATAAGGAAAATAAAGAGTAAATTTAAAGAGATTATACGTCTATAAGATCAAATGAGTTCTGAGATTAAAGCATGCGATCTTTGAGACTAAGTTTACGTATGGCATTCAGCAATTCCGACCATGCTCCTGGATTTTGGTATGTCAGTAAAGTCCTATTTAGTAGTTCCCATACATGTTCCCTTGGGTTCGAATCACGGGACTGAGACGGCCAAAGAAGTAGTTTGAATTCGCTTTTGTCCACTTATCCTTTTGTCATTTTTGCACTCTCACAGGAAGTGGCATCTTTCCTTAAAAAAAATCTTTTTCTTTCTTAAGCTGACCATTTAAAAACAATAGTCAAGTCTCTCTTTAAGAATGAAAATGTAGATTTCCCGAGTTGATATTGCAACAGACTCATCCAACTATGGGATTCCATTAAGCTAAATTGCTCCCCACACTATAACAAAAAAGCAACCATGTTTCACCATTGATTTTAATCTTTTATGTCAAACTCCTAAAGGCATAATTTAAAACCCATACATACTGGTTCACTTGTGTGAAAACTGAGTAAATCTTGATGTGATAGAACGAGTTGAAGCTGCGTTAATTTCAACTTCTATCACATATTATTTAAAACCACGATAAGCCCACGTGCATCTTCGTTTCGAAGCTTGGCGCCTTATCGCAGCCACCGGATGTCAATGTTTAAACAAGGAGGTTATCGTCCCCCCGTTCGCCCCCATACGCCGACCTCGCCAGATTGAGTTAGGCCTATGGGCAGATAAGGCATTGTTCTCCGGCTCGGCTGTGCGTTCCCTCGAAGCTCCCACTCCATTGTTCCCCCACGCCAAGGAGATGTCTTGGCTATTTATATGGAAACTTTACCACTAAGATCAGATTGGAGATCCAGATTTTCGTCGCGAAACATCACCACGACCCTCTCTCGCTTCGTGCGCCAAGGGACCTCGACCTCGAGATTCACCATCACTTGTCCAAAAGGAGGACAAAAATCCCTTGAGTGCCAAAGTTCGAGCCTTTGCGACGCCGAGTCCAAAAGGCTTCCCCCTTGTTGTTCAGAGGAGAACAGCATTAGAACAGCCATTGTTTGTTCGACCCCCTTTGACAAGAAACGGTTCTCACCCTTCCCCTTTGTTGTTCAGAGGAAAACAGCATTAGAACAACCATTGTTCTTGAGCCCGTAGACAAGAGACCGTTCTCACCCCCCCCCCTGTTGTTCAGAGGAAAACAGCATTAGAACAGCCATTGTTCTTGAGCCCGTAGACAAGAGACGGTTCTCACCCCCCTTTGTTCAGAAGAGAACAACGTAGAACACCCATTGTTCTTCAAGCCGTTCGTCGAGAAACGGTTCTCATTCCCAAGACCCCACGTCAGGATCCTTTTATCCCCCCCCCCCTTCGGCTGGAACTCGCCAGCGGACCGAAAATTCCTTCGCTGCACCACTAGCATAAAGTTACGTAAGCCAAACGTCACCTTTGAGTACTTAACCCTTTTGTCAAATCTATCCTGTGCTTCAAATGGTTTATCGAACCATCCCATCTCTTTAACTCTATATTTGTTTTACCTTTTTCAATATCTTAAATCCTCGGATTAGCCCGAGCCCCCACGACCCTTTCCATTCTTTGTTTATGTCAATATTTTCCGTCTTGTGTTTGTTGATAGTTATTATTAATAAAACTCTATTTTATTAATGATAGCAATATTATTATCCTTTAGCTCAGTTCCACTTTTTAAGCATATCGAAGATACATAATATCGGCCGCCAGACATTAACGCACTCTAGAGATAATTAAAGAAGTTCCCTCAACGAATAGTGATATATGGTATATCGTCGGGAGTCCATTCTACGACATATATATATATATATATATATATATATATATATATATATATATATATATATATTTATATATATACTATTTAAATTTGGTATCAGGTGTGCAAGGTTTAACGCTATATCTTTGCAAACACTGGTCTCAGTCGAGTAAAGCATAGTGTTATTCGTTATAATAATAGAATATAGTAGTTCCCGTTTGTTTTAACGATTGCTATCCAATTTTTTTTAAACTTAAGAAGCTGGAGTAGCTCAAGGAACTTTTATAATAATTTGTTTGTGTTTTTTTTTGTGTGATTTTAGTCAGTGGTTATTTAGAGTAAGAAACCAAGTACGAATAGGTCAGTGCCCATATTTAGGTAGGCTAATTCTATAGAGGCATAATTCTTGTTGCAAGGAATTTTAGTTGGTTGACTAGTGTGCCCCCAAGTTCAAAGATGACTCAGTTCGAATTCTTTAAAGCGCAAGGAGAGTCCTGTGGACTTTCCGGAAAAGAACTAATTGAGTATGTTCAAGAGGAGCAAAGAAAAGAGGAAGAAAGAGTAATCCGACATGAGGAACGAGAAAGAGAAATACAACGAAAGGAACGAGAAAGAGAAATACAACGAGAAGAACGAGAAAGAAAAATACAACGAGAAGAACGAGAAAGAGAAATCCAACGAGAAGAAAGAAGAAAGGATTCGCGCCCCTTCCCAGGAAAGCTGACAAAGTTTCCGAGCCCCGTAAAACCCCAAAACTTCTTTCCCCAAAACCAACAACGGGACTCCAAACCTCCCGTTAAGATTTCTCCTCCATCTCTCTTCCCGAAGCGACCAATCATATGCTTCACCTGTGGTGTAGAAAACCACATGAGCTGAAATTGCCCCCAAAATTCTAGGCTTAAAAGCGGACCAGCCCACCAAGTTCACCAGATTAATACAACCCTGGCTCCCCCGGTGGTACAGACCCAAGCAGAAACTTCTCCCCCTCCGTCCGGCTACCAGGTAAAGTTGATTTTTGATAAAAGTTCATCGGGAACTTTGAAATATGAGGAGGGCAGCGTGGACGGCTGCCGAGTATTGACTCTCGTCAGGGACACAGGATGTACGTGTTTCATCGTGTCCGACGAACTCCTCCCAGTGGTCTCTAACCACAAAAAATTTGCGGTGGTACATGACCACCTTGGGCGGGCAAACCGATTCCCCGTCGTTAGATGTTACCTGCAGTGTCAATATTTTGATGGCTGAGCTGAAGTCATTATAGCACCCATACAATTCTGTTCCGTACTTATAGGACAGAGCCCCCAAGTAAGTTTAGACCCTGTGTTTTTAGGCCGCCCTTCCTCGAGGCCGAGATAAGAAAGAAGCCCAGGAGCCCGTCCCCATCAGAACCGCGATACCGTCCGATTTCTCGGAAACCCTTAACCAGGACTTTAGGACGGCACAAAAGGAGTGTGAATCACTAAAACTCCTTAGGTGATAAGGCCCAAGACAAGGACACGGAGACTGTCCGTGGACCCCAAGAAAAAAAGAACCCCCAACTCGCCCATGGAGATACCTTCGTAGAACTGGACGAAACATCGGCGTTTGAAGAAGATTACCCCGTGGAGTCCCTTAATGTAATACAGGTAGTGTGCACCCAACCTGATGCCAATTACCTTCCTCCTTCCCTACCAGGCGAGTCTTTGGAACCCTCTGACCTGAATAGTGACGCGCAGCTGACACCACATCAAAAGGGTCAGCTACAAGAACTATTTAAATGGAGTCACCGTTTACCCACCCTATTAGCTCCTTTGGAGCGACTGCGCGAAAATGGCCTCACCCTTGGCCCCAGCAAATGCCATTTTGCCCACGAAACCATCAAATATTTGGGTTTCAAAATAGGACAAAGCAAGTTAGGTTCCTAAGAGAACAAGATTAAGGAAATCGCCGACAGGCCCCTCCCGATTACAAAGAAGCAATTAAGATCGTTCCTAGGATCAGCTTCTCCCTACCAGCGATTTGTTCCGAATTTTGCTGCAATTTCGGCCCCCCTCAGCCCCCTTCAAAAAAAGAATTTCCCCGATCGTTTACGTTGGAATGATGTCACATGTTTCCCATTTTAATCAGCTCAAGAGGAAGTTCATTTCTGCCCCCATTTTAAAGTTGCCCAACACGTCAAAATCCTTTGGGATTAAGACCGACGTGAGCTACGAGGGCATTGGAGGTGTACTCCTTAAATACGACGATGACGGCACGAGTCATCCAGTTGCATATGCTAGTCGTCAATTATTACCACGCAAAAAGAGATATGCCACTATAGAAAAGGAAGCTCTATCAATTATCTGGGTCATATACAAATTCAAGATGTACTTGATAGGTAAAGAATTTCAAATAGGAACCGACCACCGTCCGTTAGCCTATATTAGGAATGTGCGACATTCAAACGGCCGCATCATGCGCTGGAGTTTACTCTTGCAAGAGTATCAGTTTAAAATAAATTATATAAAAGGTCCTGATAACCAGGTTGCTGACGCACTCAGTAGGAATGCGTTACCGAATAGCGTAGAGTAAGTGTATTCATAGGATTAGTATCTCCATGTAGGTATATACCGTCTTGTACGACTTAAATTAAGATTCTCTTGTAATATAATTAATTAATGTATATGTCTGAATTTTGTAACGCTCAATGTCAAATTTTTTGGAATGTATATATATTTGTACCCATTAATTTACGTATAAATTATTTTGTCCCGTATGTACTAATTTTATATCATTTCATTGTTCCATGCCTTTTTTTTTCTTTGATTAAGTTGTATTAAAGATTATTTTCCCCTGTAATCTAAAGATCAAAATAATCATATGTATTGAGGTAATACTAGTTAGGTGAAGGAAGGTACGGTTGGTACAAGAAAACGAGTTTCCCACAACGGAACTCTATCGTTGTCCCTTTTCTCTTTTTTTTTCGAAGTGACAACTTCCCCCGGAATGGAGGGGTGTGATAGAACGAGTTGAAGCTGCGTTAATTTCAACTTCTATCACATATTATTTAAAACCACGATGGGCCCACGTGCATCTTCGTTTCGAAGCTTGGCGCCTTATCGCAGCCACCGGATGTCAATGTTTAAACAAGGAGGTTATCGTCCCCCCGTTCGCCCCCATACGCCGACCTCGCCAGATTAAGTTAGGCCTATGGGCAGATAAGGCATTGTTCTCCGGCTCGGCTGTGCGTTCCCTCGAAGCTCCCACTCCATTGTCCCCCCACGCCAAGGAGATGTCCTGGCTATTCATATGGAAACTTTACCACTAAGATCAGATTGGAGATCCAGATTTTCGTCGCGAAACATCACTACGACCCTCTCTCACTTCGTGCGCAAAGGGACCTTGATCTCGAGATTTACCATCACTTGTCCAGAAGGAAGGCAAAAATCCCTTGAGTGCCAAAGTTCGAGCCTTTGCGACGCCGAGTCCAAAAGGCTTCCCCCTTGTTGTTGTTTAGAGGAGAACAGCATTAGAACAGCCATTGTTCGTTCGAGCCCCGTTGACAAGAAACGGTTCTCACCCCCCCCCCCACCCTCCTGTTGTTCAGAGGAGAACAACATTAGAACAGCCATTGTTCTTGAGCCCGTAGACAAGAGACGGTTCTCACCCCCCTTTGTTCAGAAGAGAACAACGTAGAACAGCCATTGTTTTTCAAGCCGTTCGTCGAGAAACGGTTCTCATTCCCAAGACGCCACGTCAGGATCCTTTTATCCCCCCACCTTCGGCTGGAACTCGCCAGCGGACCGAAAATTCCTTCGCTGCACCACTAGCATAAAGTTACGTAAGCCAAACGTCACCTTTGACTACTTAACCCTTTTGTCAATTCTATCCTGTGCTTTAAATGGTTTATCGAACCATCACATCTCTTTAACTCTATATTTGTTTTACCTTTTTAAATCCTTTAAATCCTTGGATTAGCCCAAGCCCCTACGACCCTTTCCATTCTCTGTTTATTTCAATATTTTCCGTCTTGTGTTTGTTGATAGTTATTATTAATAAAACTCTATTTTATTAATGATAGCAATATTATTATCCTTGAGCTCAGTTCCACTTTTTAAGCATATCGAAGATACATAATATCGGCCACCAGACTTTAACCTACTCTAGAGATAATTAAAGAAGTTCCCTCAACGAATAGTGATATATGGTATATCGTCGGGAGTCCATTCTACGACACTTGATTTCTCAGAAGAAAATATGCTGTGCCAAATTCTCTAAGCCTTTTTCGCTCGTTTCGTAAACTTACACATCCTTCTTCTTAGTATTGGTTATATTTAAAGAGACTTCCTTCTGGCTACACTTCTATTAGTTTCAAAAGAATACAGGTAATTTACTGCTGTTCCCGGTTTAATTAGCAATCTTTATGCTACTCCAGAAGTTTTGAACCGAAGGGTGTTCTCATTGGAGCTTTAAACAGCACAAAGATATCTCTCAGAACACCCAGGACAATGAAGGACAATCCTTTTCTTTAAATACAACTATAATTCTTTTAACGAAAGAAATGGGTTTTACAATATCCCTAACAATTTTTCTTCTCTACGCTCCTCAGATTGACCACCATCTTTCATTTTTGAAAATCTAAAATTTATTTTAAACTTTGCTTTTTGGGAATGTTTACTAATTACAATATTAAACTCTGAGAATATGGACATACATACTAGTCATAAAAATGGCAATGAATCAGATGAAAATATTTAATCATAATGCTGTGGGGGTCTATTTACTTCTTGCGTTTTGATGGAGGGTGCAGAAGAATAAGGTGGAAGAGCGACTACGTGCCCTTCTGTACCCAAGTAGTCTCGAGATCACTGCATGTACCTTTGAAAACGCGGCTGATCTACGGCGAGGGGGCGGTCGACGCTGTTTTATTGCACTCCAGCTGTATTTGCTTTGTGCCGCATTTTCGTCATCTCATATAGCCTTCCAGCCAGCCTTCCTCCCCTCTGGCGTAGATCGAAGTTCTTCGATCATTCTACGCCAACTTTTACTTGGTTTCCCAGAAAGAGACACTGCCTTTCCCCCAAGATCGCACGAGTTGTGGAAGCTCCCACCAAACCATTAAAGCGACCCCGCAGACCGTCTATACAATCCCCCGACTCGGTTTAGCGTGTAGCACTTCAAGACTTTCTGCCTAATACCGCGTACGAGCTAAGAAAACGCTCCCCCGTCGCGATCGGAGACAACGACGATTTCGATTCGACAACAATTCGTCTTGTTTTTGTGTTTCTCCATTGGTCTGTACTATGCGATGGGCGTTCCCTACTTATCTTTGTACCCTATATAAGGTTGTCTTCTCTATTTTCATGCTATTCCTTAAAAATGAACTTGAAAATATAGTTTGAAAGTGCTTAGATTCATCTTTTCATTTTTCTGTGGGTTAATTTCCATATATATATATATATATATATATATATATATATATATATATATATATATATATATATATATATATATATATATATATATATATATATATATATATATATATATATATATATATATATATATATATATATATATATATATATATATATATATATATATATATATATATATATATATATATATATATATATATATATATATATATACATATGTAAAGAGAGAGATAGAAAGTATGGCCATTCCTGGACAGAGGGCTTTAATAAATTAACGGATTGATTGAGTAAACTTGATGAATGTTTATGGAAATTTGGACACAACTCCTGTATCCCTGCAGGGGACGAGGAGATTTTAGAAAAGGTTTAGGGGATGTTTATTTGGTGGAGGTGAGTCAGGGAGGGGAGGGCAGTAGAGGTAAATGAGGGTGAAGCTATAGAAAAACCTGGAAGAAAGACCAAGTATAGACAGGTGATGATTCTATATACAGTAAAACAGGACAATGATCTAGGGAAAACTTGAAAAGATTATAACAATTGCCAGAAAGTAAGATTAAACCAGGTGAAAATTGTATCCAACAACGCAGGAAAGATCCGGAGATTTGTAGGTAAACAAAGCAATTCATTAATCACAAAAAACTGAGACACTTAGAAAGCCACACCAAAATACATTACGACCCTAAAACACTCAAATATCTATTCCACTACGAAAAACAAGCAAGCATTTAACGCACTATGAAATATCAATACAGTAATGATGTTAGCACCAAACACACTAAAACACAACATCGATCGTATGAAAATCTTATAATAACACTGTACTTTGTAATTGAGGTACACAAAATCTCACTGAGAGACAACAGAACACCACTGATCCACAAAGATCTTCTAATAAGTTTGAAAAAAAACAAAACGAAGGGGAGATAAAATATAAATAAAACTAAGGATGACACATGCACATAATTTGTAAACACTTAAATATAGTAAAACTTATGTGACTTAATATAATATCTGCTCACAGAATAAAACAACTGGTAAATATGTAGATTGGCAGCGGAACGATGGGACGGAAACTATTTCGTCCGTGTTCCAATATGTTTCACGTTTTTGGAGTAAATTTAAGGGGACTAGTCATTTGGGGGCAAACACAATGAGGGGACTCCCCTACGATGATCCTGAGTTTCAATCAATTGGGGGGTCTGGGGAAAACAACACCCAAGTATATAATCCTAATTGTTTATAGAATAATGTTCTAAATAGGATTCAAACGCGTATGAATATTTAGGCAGGGGTGAACGAAATATAAACACACAAAAATCCACTTTTTCGGGGGCACCACCAATCTACATGTTTACCAAACAACTTTGCGACAGTCTTGAACTTATTTCTTAAAGTAATTATAACTGAACTTTAACTAATCAATGCATTTCACCTTTATAAAATAACAAGGAATAACGTACATATATACATGATATATAATGATGGATAATATGATATTCTTAATACACTCATTCTGTCCCCTCTACAATAAACCAAAAACAAAAGCAACAATAAACAAAAAAAACAACAAAAAGAAGCAGAACACTTGTTTCATTGTCGGAGGGATGTTTGCATCCCCCAGCGCCGGAGGACTTATCCGATACAAGAGAGTGAAACAAAATGGAGGCGACCAGCCTCTTCCCAAAATTCCAATAGTCCACTGTCTGTAGTGCACACTCGTCGCACTACCCAGGACAGATAACATGCGCGAGGATCGACAGGATGAAATACTCATCCGGAATGCGTTGACCAGTCTTGAGGACAACGCTATCATTGTAATAAGGTGAGGGAGGTGACCCATCAAATGGCGGTATGTCCCCCTAGTGTGCCCGCTTCGAAAACCAGAGGAAGGGCTTGGTGCCGCAGAGGTATTGTGGGGTAGGTTCACGCGAACAGTTGTGGCACGATAGGCTGTAACTTTAGATTCCCGTCGGCCGTCTTGCATCTTTTTTTGACAGGAGGCCTGCAGGAAAGACGTGATTCATCACATGTAGTCCGAGTGATAAATAGCAAAATGCTTGGTCCATTCTCGCAGTCCTCGCAGACTCTTTGGCGCTCTCATCGGCGTGATTATTCTCCGTAATCCCTACATATCCAGAAACTTAACAGAAGATGCATAATCTGGACACCTCTTCAGCTCGCGGCAACCGTGGCATCAGGGATACGTCACACCAGGGGGGTGCAAAGATTAAAATGATTAGAGAGCACTCATGGCGCTTTGTTAGTCCCTAGTGATCAAAATCCGGTTTCCGAAGTGGGCACAACGCGTTCTCACGTACCGACCAGTTATTGCAACCAGATCGACCATGAAGACAAGGGCAGGGCCTGATAGAGAAAAGCTGACTTGAATCAAAAGGAATATGGCGTGGAAGCCCACCCTTTCTTCAAACTTGAAGCTATCCATATACAATGACACTGATCCAACGTCACACGAGTGTGTACGCGATAGGTCGCACATAATACTCTCGCTGCTATGGAAGCTTTGCGAACTGAGGCGTGGCGACAAATGGTCAAAGGTGCTACCCTCTAGGATTGATCCTGGGCAGAAACAGAGGCGCCACCGGCCTGAAAGCTACACCCAACTCTCGAATGCCCGGTGGCATAGACGCCATCGAAATCGGCCACAGGTATGATAAGAGTTGCTGCAGACTAAAGGAGACGCCCAGCCCACGTGTAGAGGCGCATAGAACACGGTACACAGCGAGGAGAGCAAGTGGCATGTAATTAGCATTAATAAGCAGGCTACTAATAGGGGACGTGAGGAAGACGCCGGTCGCCATAATATGACCAGTGTCGTAAGTCTAGTCCACCTTCCGAACTACAACTAGGCTGTAGATACGTATACTTGAATCCATAGTCAAGCTTCGAACGGACAAAGGATCGATAGAAAAGAAAGTACGTAGCCATATCAGCATCCCACTGAATGGCGTGGAACGAAGATGTCTATGGCACTGGTACAAAAGACCCTAAGGATGCAAATATATGTTTATCAAGGTACAGCTGATACCTGTAAGATTAAGTGTAATCTTGTATCTAACGCGCGGCACAACTTTCGACAAGCCCTCTCTTCCCCGAAATGGTTAATATAAAGGTAAAAGGGGGTATAAATTTATGAATATGTAGCCAGCTTACCACCCAAAAACGATTTGTAGTAGTTTTCAATGGATATTTTATTTATTTTTTTTTTTTAAGAGCTCATCTGGCGACTGCCTACTCGGGCATTCGGTTGTCAATAGATAATCTTCGGGTTGGGCCTCAGTAGCAAATGAAGTGCCACAGGGCTCTGTTCTCGGGCCGCTGTTGTTTATTATATATTAACCACATATGTAGATGCAAGAAATCTCAGGGGCATTTCCAAGTTCATGGACGATACTAAAGCTTGCGTGGCCAATTGTGTAGGTAAGACTTAACTTTAAGTAGATTTTCAGTAATGGGTAAATGATCTTAATATGTCCGATGTCATTCAATGTAAATAAATGCAATTTAATGCAGAGATGGTAAAAAAAGGAACTACATATTAGACGACTTTGAGTATGCAGATAGGTATTTAGTGCCATTAGTCCTTCGCCTCGTAAACGAGATCCCTCGATGAGATAATGAAATGTATATAAAGATAAAAATGACCTTATTTTTTAACTTGAAGGTACCAGGAGCTGGTACTCGTTGGAGCGAACGTGCTTAGATTTATACTGTGTGTTTTGGGCACCAGCCGGTGAAGGTTGTAGCTCTTCGTGACTCCAGGGGGAACCCTTTTTGAGTCAGGGGTGATGAAGTCCTTCGTAACCTCAGTGATGGGGGGGTGGAAGGCGCTCCTCGTCAAGGTTATATGTATTTCAGAGCTTCCTTAGGGGACATTAATACGCCATCTGCAGCGTTTCGAAATGGAGGTAAAATTGGGTATGTTGCTGCGTGAAGGAGCTTATGGAAGTGAAAGCGGTGTTGTATTTACCACAGCGGGTGTGATCATCAGCTTATCCCCCAATGTGCGACCAGCTCATGAAACCACTCAAAGTATTGTTCATCGACTTGCTGGGGTTGAACCCTTGCCTCGACGTCAGAAATCCAACGACGTATCCAGTATGCTAGCGAGAGCTCTAGACTATGAGTTGGCGATATCAGATAACGAGACAGGTCTAGGTATTTTTGGTATGAGTGACAGAGCTTCCTAGACAATGGCAAGAGGGAGAAAAGAAACGATAGAAATACTGAGTTACGTCGAACGATAATTTCAATTTAGAAATAGAGAGATCGTCCTTTCCTTGGGCAATTCCCTTGTAAGACCACATTTAGAGGTGACAATTGTAGTCAATTCCCCCCTGGAAAACCATGAAGAGGAATCATCAACCAAAGTTATCAAATTAGGTATGAAACTAAGTTGACTATAATTGTAAATGCCATTTTGCTTTGGGGCAATACGATATTGATTAACGATAATCCTAATAATATTTTTTTAAAAGATAGTCAAACTTGCAGGAACCTCCTCGAGTAAGACTATAGAGGGTTCCTTCTTTCCTTGAGGCTCCTTGTAACATATTTTAACTTCCTCTATCTTCACTATTGTGTTTAAATATCTCTCCTTCGAACTTGCAGGAGACGCCCTCCTTGTATTTCGCTTTAAGTCTTCCTCCCACTTCCCTCAAAATATCCATAAATGTGAAAAGGACTAACTGATTCTAATCGATTATTTATCATTGAAAAATGATTTTAGACCATTCGATCGGAAGTAAAACCACTCAGATTGAGGTCTAAATTGAAACTAGACCGACTACTAATATTATCACCTTTTTGAATTGTGCGACTTAATGTTGGATTGAGAGCTCTTGCATGGCAAGAATTTTCAACCGGAAGAAGAGGAACGAAGAACCAGCAACGTGGTTTGTGGTATAAAGAATCCCTGAATAAGATAATCGTATTAAGATCCCGCTTGAAAGAAGAAAGGGATCGAATATGAACAGGGATAATCTAAATTTTAAAGGCAGAGATTATACGTTTGTTCTAGTAGGGAAGGTAGGACTGAGATATTGAAATCATGGAATTTGTTGGAAAACAAAGAGAAGGGTGGTGGGTGAAGGGAGCAAATGTAAAGTAAGGCAGATGAGAGATTTTGGGGTCAGTTAAGCTTAAGAAGTTTAAAATAATAAGGACGGTGAAGAAATCAACGTGGAAGCAAACAGGTAAATATTGCACATCCGCAGCAATGGCCCAGAAGTTGAGTGGTGAAGATGCTGAAAAAGAAAGTTGTCAGTACTTAGGAATAAGGTGAAAGAGGGTAAAGGTAAAAGTGTGCAAGCCAGAAGCAAATTAATGATAGAAAGAAATACCAAATGAAATAGAGATAAAATTTTAGACTATTTAAGAGTTTCACCGTCGAAGTTGAACTAAATCATTCCGCAAGAGGATAATGTAGCAAGGGTACATCGTGCTAATACCATGAAAACTGGAGGCATCCATGTCCTAAAGGCCCCATTGTGTATTTGAGAGGGTCGCATAACCAATCATCCTCACTGCCCGCAGAGGATCTCTGGAAACACGTAATTGACATATTTTACTTCCTTCATCTTCACCACTTCTTTACAGATTTCTCCTTACTTACTTTTTTGGGGGATACACTTGTTGGTTTTCGCTTTAAATTTAATTAAAAAATGAAGAAATACACCGAAGAATGCGAAAAACAAATGGAGATGAAGAGGCGCTTCTAGAAATATTACCTAAGAGAAACCTCCTTCGAAGACGACGCCAAGCTTCGTCTGAGTATGAAAGGAATCTCGGAAAAGGCTTCTAGTAACACACCACAAATGCGAGCTTTGGCATTTAATAAAAAAAACCCAAAAGGGCGTACACAGTGTTTTGGAAAGATGTTTGTATTGACTGTGATGGAGGGTAGTTAGGTGATGGGTAGAAGCGTAGAAGATGTAGAGAGAGTTATGCGAAATTAAGGAACAAATGTGTATATATGTAGAGTAGAGCCCGGTTGTTTTTTTTGTTTTCAAGCTGTCGTCATTTTGGCGAGTGACCTTTTTTACTAAATCTGAATACATCAAAATGAAGGTAATTTCAGGGGATTCAACGGTACAGGTTAGGTTTGGTTAAATAATAAACAAATTATCATAGAAAAAACAATCATGAACATCATTCAAATAATATTCAAGAGAGAGAGAGAGAGAGAGAGAGAAAGAGAGAGAGAGAGAGAGAGAGAGAGAGAGAGAGAGAGAGAGAGAGAGAGAGAGAGAGAGAGAGAGAGAGAGAGAAATGGAGGGGGAAAGGTGATAAGGAGAGTGGAAGAGGAAGAGAGTTGGATCGAGATGGAGGAAGAGAGCTACAAGGAGCTACAAGGAAAATAAGCACCCTAGAAGACCTTACAGTTACAACCACAATCTGTGTGGAAATTTTTTCACCTACAGTATCTGCGGTAAGTGGAACGTACTTCCAGTGGAAGTTGTCAACTGTGAATCTGTTGACCAGTTCAAGTCAAGACTAGACAAAGTCTTGAAAAGTGGCCGTTTAGGGACGCAAAACAATTGAGCAGCCATGTGCCGCTCGATTGCTAGTCCAAAGGTACCCTCTTTGAAGGGACCGTAAGGTCTCCTAGGGTACTTTCTTTCCTTGTAACCCCTTGTACTTTTCGCGCAATCCTCGAGGGTGTCCGTTAGCAACCTCGAAGATCACTCGAGAGGATCTTAACGGTGATTTCACAAGACTTTATCTAGTCTTGACTTGAACAGTTGACAACTTCCGTCGGAAGTGCGTTCCAACTACCACAGATACTGTATGTGAAGAATTTCCCACACAGATCCCGGGGGTATCGCTTCAGTTCAAGTTTGTAGCCGTGATTTCTTGTTCTCCCCTCGCTGAGCTGGAAAATATCCCCGTAGTCCAGTCTGTCGAAGCCTTGAAGTATTTTAAACACTTCGATAAGCTGACCACGTAGTCTCCGGGTCTCCAGCGAGCACATATCTAATTCCCTTAATCTATCTTCATAACTTTTATGTCTAATAGAGAGAGAGGGAGAGAGAGAGCGCGCGCGCGCTAAATTTAGGACAACGAATAATAAAAGTCTATAAGAGTGATAAGGTGGGAGTTACTATTATGGAAGAACATCGATCAGTAATAGTAAATTATATATGTGGTGAATCTCACGCACGCTCATAGAAGTTGATATATGATATTTTTTAGTTCAAAATAACAAAGAAACAATATTCTTGGGTCTACGGTGTTAGAATTAGTTTAAACAGGTCATTGAAAAAACAACATCTGAATTTGGTAATGTACTCGTATGTTGGGTAGATATATTAAATAGATCATGTGAGATAAACAAGACCTTTAGGAATGAAAGATTTTGTCATAGAGGATTTTATAATTGATAATTGACGCAATATTTGATAGTTATGTTTATTTATCAATCATGTGAATGTAAAGTATAGTGTAACATTCACTACTTCATTTCTTTATTCAATGCAATGAGGTAGGAATAAAAAAACTGCCAATTTGGGGTTATGTTGCTCCTGTATGTCTGCAGTTAAGTGAACAAAAAGGCCTCCATAATGGTAAGCTTTCACATCTACCTCTGTGTGGCATTTAATTTGAGACTTGCCCTGTCGAATTTGAAATGTGCTAATGGACCTCAAAAATGTCCGGCTTAGATTAATAAATTATTAGAAAGCAAGAAAATCGATCAGGCATTGACAGGTCTAATCTAACAAAATTTACTGCAGTAAAAGAGGGATTATAACATAAGGAAACCAGCCAATGGCTTCGCGACTCCGCCCTACGGGGGAAGCTTGCTCTTCGCTACTAAGATTAAAATTTAAAATCTAAAAAAAAACAGCCATGGTAAAATTTTTATAAATTTTCTGAACTTCGCTAATTATAGTAATTTTAAAAAGGAACTCTAGACTAAATTTCCCCCCTTTCAAAATATCACGTTGCTAAAATATAGTTATAGAAAAAGATATATAAAAATAAATTTTCTGAACTTCACCATTTGTAATTCTTTGTGTTTTAAAAAATTCAAAAAATTTCTATACTTATAAAAAACATGTCTTAATCAAACTAAGATGAAATTATTATTCAAATAATAAAAACAAAACCCTTCTTAAATTATAGTTAGTGACGAAAATTTTAATTTACGTTGGTGATTTATTTTGACGGGAAGTTAGCAGATGCCGGCTTACAAACTTAGTCGAATATCATATTAATTTGAGATATTAAATAAAATCAAACGCAAAATATATTAAAATAAGTCAAGGAAAATGAGGGAGCTATTTATAATAAGTTAAACAAATTTTTTATATTTATTAACAAATCAACGAGAGGAGTTGCTTCATCACTCTTCCTTACAGGAGCAGCTTGCGCTTCGCAGGCAGACTTTCGGTCTGTTGCCCATCTCAGCTTACCATCGGCCTTTTGGTCTAAAAATTAATGAAAAATTTCAAGATTATATGTCCTAATAATTTATTCTTAATAAAATAATCCTCGAGATTTGTTTTCTTTCTCCATCTAAATTTGTTCTAATAATTTCATTTATCTTACTCGTTTTTAGAAGCCAGTAGCTATTTCCTCCTGATAAGATTAAAATTAAAAAATCTATTTTAGAAATAACTTCGATAAAACTTTCGAATATATGAAAGAAGAAATTAAAGAGCAGCTATGCCTAAATTTTAATAAATTTTCTGAACTTCACCCTTTGTAATTTTTTTTGTTTTGAAAATAATTTGAAAACATTCGATAATCATATTTATTTATTCTTAACTTCACCATTTGTTTTTTTCAAACTCAAAAGGAACTCTTAGAATAAACTTGGCTAAAAACTTAAAATATACGTAGGTGATAACTAAACTAAGAGAAAGAATTTATCTATTATTATTCAAATCCTCTAAAATCATGCCGTTATTATAATATAGTGTTACTAGGCAATGGCTTCGCTACTAAGATTAAAATTAAAAAACAGCCATGGTAAAATTTTTATAAATTTTCTGAACTTCACCAATTATAATAATTTTAAAAGGGAACTCTGAACTAAATTCCCTTCCTTTAAAAATATCGCGTTGCTAAAATAGTTATAGAAAAAGATATATAAAAATAACTTTTCTGAACTTCGCCATTTGTAATTCTTTGGGTTTTAAAAAATTCAAAAAATTTCGATACTTATATTTATTTCTGAACTTCACCATTTTGTTTTTTGGTATTATAAAAGAATTATTAGAAATAACTTTGATAAAAAACATAAGTCATAATTAAACTAAGATGAAATTATTATTCAAATACTAAAAAAATCCCCTTCTTAAATTATAGAGTTAGCGATGAAGATGATGATGATAGTAGAACATTATTAAAACCTTCTAAAAAATTCAGTTCTTAATATATAGTTGTATATTTTCACTATTTATTCGACTTTTTGTAGTATAAGAGCTGTTTTCAATCAAACCTTGAAATAAAGTCAAAATTATATTCATATACGGAATTATAAAGTATTTGTATTTTCAAAGTAAATCTTATTATGATCATATAAGATTCAAAAGCTTGTTACCCACATTTATTATTTGTATATTCACTCCCAAACATTTGTTACCTCCTAATAAGGAATAAGACTGAATTCTTTTTATAAATCAAATAACTATTTTCACCCTCTGATTTTCGGCATCATATTGAGGTTTGGTTTGTTACATTTCAGCAACCATCCTTGTGGTCATGGGCGATAATTGGGATGAAAACAGGTGGAAGAAATTAGAAGGATCGATGACGAGCAAGAACAAAAGTAAATAGAGAGATGACTCAGATTAATGCGCCTGGAATCACGTAAACATTATTTCTTTAGTTCCATCTGAAAACTAAACAAAATACAAACCTGCACTCAAATGGTGGTATTTTAGAATACAGAAACCAGAGGGCGTGGTAAAGCTTTCGCCATTGTTATGTATTTTCTTCTAGTGCGTTACTACTTTTGCGATGCTTTTGAGTGACACGTTTCACTGAGGATTTTATTAATAGCATCCCTTCATTGGAGTGCACATTAATAGCATCCACCTATTACTGTGGACATTAATAGCATCTATCCATTGCAGTGCATATTAATAGCATCCTTTCATTGCAGTGCACATTAATAACATCCATTCATTGTAGTGCAAATTAATAGTATATCATCATTGCAGTGCACATTAATAGCATCCCTTCATTGCAGTGCACATTAATAACATCCATTCATTGTAGTGCAAATTAATAGTATCTCATCATTGCAGTGCACATTAATAGCATCCCTTCATTGCAGTGCACATTAATAGCATACCCCGATTACTGTGGGACATTAATAGCATCCCTTCATTGCAGTATACACATCTCAGCATCCACCCATTGCAGTGCACATTAATAGCATCCCTTCATTGCCGTGCACATTAATGAAATCCACCCATTGTAGTGCACATTAAGAGCACCCCCCCCATTTCAATGCATATTAAAAGCATCGACTCAGGGCAATGTATATTAATATCATCCTTTCATTGCCGTGCACATTAATAGCGTCCACCCATTGCAGTGCACATTAATAGCATCCATTCATTGCGGTACACATAATAGTATCCCCGCCTTGCAGTGCAAATTAATAGCATGACTTCAGTGCAGTGAACCTTAATAGCAGCCCCTCATTGTAGTGCACATTCATCCCTGTATCATTGGTTTCCCACTTGGGAGATTAATACTCATCTTGGAAATTAACAAAGAGATAAGAGCCGACTTGTTTTCTTATGAAATCTATTCTTTGTGTTGTTCAACTCACCATCTCTCACTAAAACTTACCTATGGTGTTACCTTACTAATTAATAGTGGAGCTCTGGTAGCCTAGTAGGCAAGGCGGTGAATTTCTCCATCTTGTTATAAGGTTCTATTATCAGAGAGAGTGTAGGTAAAAGATTTCAGGCGCTGTAGGATGGTACCTCTAGATTGTGAGTACTCCGGGTTTCACGCATGAGCACAGGCATTTCTCACCTAAATATGCCATTTCTATCACATTATCTTCCATAAATTTGGCCAAATAAAATTCAAGTTTAAACATTCAAGTAATAAAATTAGGTAAAAGAAGTGGGGCCCCTTTAAAAATTGTCAAAGGGTAGACTTCCTGGCTAGCAATGTGCTTAGAATTTATAATTTATAACAAAGGAACCTTGTTCCTGCTTACAGTAACCTAACCGTCTACCGTCGCATCGTACATTGAAGTTTTACTTAGAGCTAAGATATTCAAACTCATAACTTATGGGGTAATGAACAAGGCGGTTAATTTGAATATAAAAACACCTTGAGCCTGGCATCTCACAGTTAGTCAAACCACTTTTACAAACTAAACTGCAAAATTGTGCATTATTGTTCTCTAGAATTCACCGTGAAATCTGCATGAAATAAACTCTATATTAAAGTAGAAAGATACTCGTCTTTGTTCCGGTTTATTTTCTACATTTAGTTTCTGATTTCCTAAAGTTACACTAAATGGTTCTAAGACGATTTACGGTTTCATAGGTTAGGTTGTTTAATTGTGTGCCTTTTATTGAATGATTGTGACGAAGATTAAGGTGGTTTGGGTTTGATGGTTTTATTAGACTATCATAAGTTGGTTATTTCTGTTACGAATCTTAGGTTTAATTGCTTCGATTTGTTAGCTTTGGATGTCTGAATTTTATTATTGCCTTGGAGGTTTAATTATTATTTTATATTAAATTAACCATCAAAACTTATGCAATTATCTCTCCGGGAAAGAGATGGATTAGATAAATCCATTTCTATATCTTCTAGCCATTCGGCTTTAACGCTTATAGCGGTGAAAAATGAAAGATTTGGCTTATTTTGCCAAAAAATGGGGGTTTGGGTCATTACATTTTTTGTTATTAGAAATACCCAGCAGGAAAAGTTTCCTAAAAGAGAACGCATTTATATATCTCGTAGGCACTCAATTTTTGCACTGATTGTGGACGGACAGAAATTTAAAGGATTATTCTTTTTAAAAATAATGAGGGGTTTAGCGTCATAACTTTTATGTCTCATGGTCTATAAAGACAAAGCAAGGTCCCTTCATTCTAAAATAAGATGGATAATATGAACCACTTTTTATATCTCCCCCTACCCTTGTGCTGCCCATTTCGAACGTATAGTGGAAAAACAGACACATTCCTAAAAATTTTTTATATGTATATAGAAACGTTTTAAAGAAAATGAAATAGAGAAGTTGTGTTATGTGCTATAAAATCTTGTTGATATGAGCCATTCTAATTTTACTGGAAGGTAGTTTAGGATGGTAATAGCAAGAAGGAGAAATGAAATTTTATTACAAAATTTAGATTGCACCAGTAGTTTTGCTATTCATACTAATGGCGTCTAAGAGAATGCATTCAGTAAGACTCATTAATTTAATTGTGTGCATTTTGCATTAATGTACTGCTCCAAAATAATCAACTTCATAAATTTATATATTTTTTAAAAGTCAGTGATTACAATTCATGTTTTTAAAAAGTGGAAAGGTCTAATTTATTCCGCTTCATCAACCAAGTATGTTTACTGTAATTAAGATAATGTGAAAGTAAAATAATTATGTATAGTATGGAAAATTTTGCATTATTCTTGAACTATGGGCTACAAAATGAGTCACTGGCATCGTAGTATTAAATTATTAAATCGAAAAACCTGCCTCTTCTAGGTACGAAGAGCCTTGTGTGCCTTTGTACGAATCAATCATCACAAGGATCAATTTAAAGCTTCTTATGTACAAAATATCTTTTTAAAATTGTCTCTATTTTAACAGATAAAATTATAACTGGTTAAAATATGAATGGGGGAATAACATCAATTGGGACAGAGTTTTATTTATATGGTAGTTTATATTACTCTAATCATGACTAATCATAGTAAAATATCATTAAAAATAATGATATAAATATACTCCCACAGCATATCAGCATCAGTATGCTAAGCATTGTATATTTCTAAGAGAACTACATAGTATAATGAGTTGTGTCACATACTTCAACTTTCAAATTCCATAAATAAGGGCTGCTAAAAAGTTGCAGTAGCATTACACTATGAATTATAATGATATTTTTATTATTTTAATATAATTTAGTTTTGCTTGAAATAAGCTACTAGAAACACGTGACTCTTTTAACTGTTGGAAAAAATTAAATAAAAATTATTATATTAATAATTATATCTAATACACTACCTTTTTTTTATTTTACAGGTTGAATTATATTCTTCACTGTGTTGAATCGGTGGGATTTCGACTACAATGGCTTCTAAAATTAGGAAAAGACTGGGGACATTCACGCATATGAGCAACTTAATTAGAAATGGTAGAGAATTGTTGCCCTCTGAACTCCCAACTCTGCGTGATGTTCTGAAATATGAACGTTTGCTCAGAGGAAAAATTAGTGTGGATGTAAGAAACTACCCAGCAGACAGTCTTGAAAAGGACATTTACCATTAGGTTAAAAAGTGGGAACGAATGAACAGTTCTCTTCTAGCCCCCATTGTAAATTCACAAGTCTCAATCTTAAGCTACATCGGAGAGAACTGAGAGCAGTTCAAAGACACATTCTCTTGGGAGAGAACAGCTATATGTCAAAGAGCTTTCACTGAAAATCTTGACAAGCTTTTTAGACATCCTCATTTTCAAGTGTAAAATTGTTCTTTACTATGAATCTTCCTGTTCTAGTTGCAAAAACGAAACTCACATTAAATGTACATGCTCTAGAGAGATGAAGATCTCTGTGAAGGAACTTGCTTTCATTAAACTTCAGAGACAAAAGTTTGTTCCTATGGACCGCATTATATTGACTTGCCAGATAAAACTGAGCAAAACAGAAAATTGAAAATGCAGAAGCAGCAATAAGGTGAAAGAAAAAGAGTAGTTGAATATAGGCAGACATTAAGTAGGCCAATATTTCAATGGCATCAAGTGAAATAATTTTCCCTGCTGATGAAAATGAAGGACAAATAGCTGATGCAAAAGATGGAGTGGATGGAAGTTAGGAAGTAACATTACAATAGCAGGACATATTCAACTTCCATTAAAAAGCCAGCGTAAACTGATCTAGTTGCTTTGTGACCTCCATAAGAACGACTTACCCTTGCAACACTTGATCACAGCCCTCGATGGGACAACCTTGTCTAACACTAAGTGTCTAGGTAATATTGGCAAGATGCTAGACACTGAAACCGACCTTGAAATCTATCCTTCATTCACTAAATTCTCAATTGGACAGCCTCCTACTTTACTGAGTGACAATGTCGTAAAGAATCTCTCTACTGATCAAGCGTCCGGGTATGGGATCACACAAGCCATAAGGAAAGGAGAACTTTCTACAAATCTGGCCTTTCTTCCAGTGAGTCATTCTAATTGGTTGACAACAGCAACCAGGGTTTAGGCATAGAAGTTTCAAAACCCCTTAAAGGCAGAACCCTCAACAACTTAAGACTAATGGGAAAATGTGAAATACATTGTTGGTGTGTACTACCTCTGTTGGTTCGATAATAAAGTAAAACATTCTTGGGTGGAAGGCCCACGCCACATCTTGTTTCACCTGCGGCTATTTAAGCTATGAAAGAAGCCTGTCATGGATGCTGTTTTTCTAAATATCAAGCTCTCGGCAGGATATTCATTCAAGACAATAAACATCCAGACACTCTTGTGTTTTGATGACAGTGAGGAGAGGAGAGCTGCTATTCAACAGATTGTTGATATGAGGAGTGGAGATGAGCACACACTTATTGATCTTTCTGTACGTCCAAAGAAGACACTTTCCATCAATTCCAGTGCTTCTTCCATGGTGGGACTGACAGACTAGTCTGACGGGGTATTCGAACCTCCTTTAAACTGCAAACTGACTACAGCAGAAATAACCTAGTTCCTTGACACGCCTATGAAAGTTTTACAGTGTCCTGTCATGCTCAGTCAATAGAAAAGTGTGTGAGACTAGTCACAGAGGCAGCACACAGGGTGTATACACATGAAAACTTAGGGCTATATCAAAGGCTTAGAAGCAGGTCGGCGGCTGATGTACAAGAAACGAATCAAAGCAAAACTTGATGAAACTTGTTTAATAAATTTGTTTATTTATGTCATCTATTTCAAACGTAGATTTACCAAGTTAAATATTGAGTGTCGTAGAATAAGAATTATATATGTATATATATATATATATATATATATATAAGGGAGAATTACACGCTAATGGCTGAGCCGACCAGTTGGTGAACGGGGAATAATGAGATTGGGGAGAAATTCGTCCCCTAGTGTGTGGGTAAAAATTATCAAAATAAGAAAGTGCTGATTGGCTTAAACTTTGAAAGATAGCCGATAGTTATTCAAGGTTATTTAAAGAATACTACAAAAATAAAGTTTAATAACAAAAAAAGAAATAATAAATATATACAAAAAAAGTTTAAGTAAGATACGTGATCAAATAAGTAACGGACACACTCAGTGTCAGCAAAGGGGCAAATCCAAGGGATTAAAGCGGCTAATTACCTGACTCGGATCGGAGTTTTAAAAGGGGCTAGACTAATCCAAAATACAAATAGTAACATTTGATTTGGGAAGACCTGATTATAACGAGGTCCGCAACGTCGACTTCTTGCACGGGGTAAGCGTAGAAGGGATGGTAACTCAGGGAGGCGAGGATGCAACAAGGGAATATGTTTTACTTCAGAGTTCTCAATAAGGCGGGGACGGTACTGGTTCTACCTCAGGGTGCTGATGAAGGAGGACTGGTTTTACCTCAGAATTCTCAATGAGGGAGTACTGGCACGAATTCACGAAAGAACAGTCGTTGTAAGCCGCTGCCAATTGACTGGAGCAACGTCCACGGCGCAGAGATTCTGGCCGTCGGAACCAGAATAAGCCACGGAGGATCCGACTCGAGAACGTAATGTGTCTCTGTGCTTGGGTGAACTGTACTGCTTATCCAACGGAAAAACTCCGCTTATATAGGTGGTTGGTTGGGATTTAAAGGCGCTGGCTTTTTGCTGGGAGGGGGGGGGGGTGAGATAAGGAGCCGGTTGAATAGCCCTTCGGGTTCTTTATTGCGTCACAAATATGGAAGGCAAGATTAAATAGCCCAGGGGGCAGAAATTTGACCTCGTAAGATAAAACAGGTGTTCTGATGCCATGTTTACCCGATTCCTTTTGCTTCTCACGCTCTTTGTTCCAGGGTTAAGGCTACGTGGCTCTTCTAAGGGTTCAAGGTGACCTTCAGACCCTATTAAAATCTATACCTCCACACTGATCAATCAGAAAATATAGCAGACCTGAATTTTATGATTATTGGGATATGCCCAATACAGAGGGACTAAATATTCATCGGGAAAATTGGCAGAAAAGTGATAACTTTTCTTTTGCTGATTTTTGTCCTGGTGAATAAACCAGGTTTTCCTTTGTCATTGGCGTCAATTCAGAAATCTTGGGGAAATCCACACGTTCCAATGGGACGAGTGGCAAAGGCCCCCCAAAAGATTTTGATAATTATCTGCTCAATGAGACCTAACATAAGTCTCTAACTTCAATAGTTTAGTCGTGAGGATTTTTGGAATCTTTTTTCTAATTCCAGGTTGGATTCTTCTTTGAGTTTAACTGCTCAAATGGATTCTTGTTTTGAGGTTGAGACTACCACCACTTACAATACGACCACAACACCTTCACCAGTACTACTACACTACCTCGACCACCATTACCCCCACTTCGCCACCCTCACTAATACAATACCTACGGCACCACCATCACCCCCAAAACCATTACTACACAACCACCACCACCACCACTTATACTACACCGACACTACTACTACTAATATGCCACTAATGCTACACCACCACCACTACTACTACACCACTTCTACCACCACCACCAATAACACTATTACTACTACACCACCACCATCTCTACTATTACTACTACACCACTATCCCCACCCCCACCACTACAACCACTACTTCGCGTCCACTACCACCAGCCCTACTACACCACTACAACCACCACTAACACCACCTTCACTACCACTAGCACTACTACATGACACAACTACTACCACCACTATCATCACTTCTACAACACCACCACTACTACACCGCCACTAAAACTACTACCATTACTACTACACCACTAGCACCACCATCAATATTTCCACTATCTCTACCACACCACCACTACGACTACACCCATACTACGACTACACCATCACAATAACCAATACGGCTACACTTCTACCATAACTACCTCGAATACACCCCCACGATGACCACTACTACTACACCACAACTATTGCTACCACCAACATCACTTCTACAACACCCCCCCACCACCACTACTACACCACCCCCATTACCATCACTATTACCACTATCACTACCACACCACTACTACGAATACATCACCACCACCACGAGTACAGCACTACCACCACCACCGCCGAGAGAGAAAAAAAGAAAGAAATAGAGCAAACACAAAAGATTCATCCGGTAGCAAATGTCTTCAGAGAGCAATTTATGAGCTGATTTTTTTCAAGCGTAGATTTTCCAAGCTAAATGTGGAGTAAGCACTAAAATATTAGCAGATTTGAAATTTATGATTACTAGGATATGTTTTATGATTATTGGGATATATTTGAGATAGAAATAAATCTATATAGTATTATCTGCCATTTTGAGAAGCTAGAATTAATAAATGTTCTTTTCCTAAAATTATTTATGAGTCATTATTTTCAAACGTAGATTATCCAAGCCTAAATGTTGAGCAAACACAAAAAAATAATAACACATTTAAATTTTAGGATTAGTAGGATAAGTTTTATGATTACTAGGATATGTTAGGATAAGTTTTATGATTACTAGGATATGTTAGGATATGTTTTATGCAGAGAAACTAAATTTCTATAGCATTCCTGCCATTTTGAGAAGCTAAAACTAATAAATGTTTTTTCTGAGAGCAAGTTATGAGGGTTTGTTCTTTTCAAAACTAGATTTATCAAGCTAAATGTTGAGCAATCACTAAACTAATAGCATATTTGAACTTCTCACATCCAAACCCATATTTTTGGAACCACTTAGTGAAGGAATTGGTAAAAGATTAATTTTAATCTCACAAATAGCCACATACTAATAGTATAAGCAACAATTGAGTGAAAGTGAGTATAAGAAAAGCTTATTGCTAGTCAAGAATTTTATTAGAGTCTAAACCTAATCAAACTTGGACTGAAAGCATTTAAAGCATAATGTATGGTAGAAAATGTCCTAATAAATCATTGACTTATTTAAACTCTTTTAACTTAATAAAATATTTAGTAAATATTGTATTTAGAGTGACTTCAATGAATCCTTACTACTTGAAAATGAAAGTATTCAAAACAACAGGACAAAAGAGAACTTAAAGCATTTAATGGATGCCAATTTATTTCTTAAATGAAAATATACCGTTTCATAGTCAAAACAAAGATGCAGATAGCTTTAGTGGTGAAAATTATAATGGTTAAAATAATATTTAAATTATAGTAGTAGTCACTATTTCGTATAATAAATATTTGGTTTATATTTAGATAAGTAAACTCAGACCGTAGACCGCTACATACTGGAAAATTGTTGCGTGATAATGATCTACATCAAATTGAATAAACCTACATATACGAGTATATTCATTGTTTTTATCTCACAACTTAACTCTTCTTTAATTTTAAATTAGGACAAGGCCTTTGAACTTTGAATGGCAGATATCTCAGTGGTAAGTATCCTTGGTCTGATCCAGAATTGTGGGTACTGCTCCGCGCGCGCGAGCTTGGGTCAGTTCAGAAAGATTGAGGATGTCATCACAGCAACACACACACATACACACCTAAACATATAAAATGCAAATAGTAACAGTAATAAAAATAATAATTAGAATTGTTAGTATAATAATAACTAACAGTAATAAAAAATAATTATTGATATTATAATAATAACTAACAGTAATAAAAAATAATAATATATCGTATAATAATAACTAAACAACTAAAAAAAAACAACATTTAGTTTAGTATTAATAATCATATTTGGAATTACGATCAAATTCATACACACACACACACAATAATATAAGTTTTATTCATCCACATATTAATAATAATACGAGCACATGCATATATTACCCCTCACACAAATTATAATTATACTAATTAATACGACTACATTCACAATACTGATAAATAATAATAGTAATAAACAAACGTAAACATACAGACATTATAATACGTTCATATTAATACGCACGCAGACATACTCCGATATTAAAATCGCTCAACAGAACTTCTTCTCCTTCCCTTTAAATTCCCCAGCCTGCGATTGGAGAATGATTAACGAAAGTCTGCACATCTCGGCAGTTTCTTACCCGGAATGTTATTGGACTAACCACTTCTAATTCCAAGTGGCTGCACACCTAATTTTAGTTAATGAAATATATCTAGAAGATACTTCTATGATTATAGAAAGGTCATATAGAGTCTCTATGTATAGATGGCGTTGTTTATGCAGGTGAAACAATCTGATGAGCCACAGAAGAAATCTTTTTTCGAGTGAAACGAGTTAAAAATTACATAATTGTTTAATAAACGAACGAAACGAGTTAAAAAAAATACATAATTGGTTAATAAATGAACGAGTAGATTACCAGTAGACGTATAAAAGTGCGCATCGAGACTGTCACTCTTGTCTTAAACAGTGACTTGTTGGCGGGATACTTCTTTCATCACAGCTCCTCTTCTCAGACCTGAGTCATCTTAAGTGACTTGCTGCTGGTCATTATTTTCTTTCTAAATACATACAAAAATATGAATATTTAAAAGGCCTTGGACTCGCTAACATCTTTTAAGAGCGACTAGGGACTTCATTAATGTATTCTTCTGAAGTGGTGTGGTCAATCAGAAGTCAAGGTCTTGATGGAATGGTCGGAGTGGGTTTAATACAGACATAGTGGTGTTGGGCTTTATTCTCTCTCATAACTCTCACAAACCTCTTCTTTTATATGAATAAAAACCATGCATTCTACGTGGAGCAACATTACATTTATAAAATAGGATTCATTTTCTCTTTTCATTGGCCAATGAATATAACTTAGATTTTTGGCAAAAAAAGAATTTCTTAAGGTTTCATTTTGCTTTCTTTTATTTTTCTACCAACTCGAGTTCTGAGCTATAGAAAATGCCTCATATTTTCATTTTCTTCAATTAGAGTTTATATTAGGCGAATAAATGAACACTTTATTAGTTTTTTTTCATTCTAAAATAAGCTTTAGTTAGGTTCTTTGTCTAAAATAGTTTTTGAAAAATATATAACAAAACTCCTATAAGTTTAAAGAAGAATTACTCAGCAAAGTTAACGATGGATATATAGTGAGTTATGTTGTTGAATCTTTATTTACTATCATTCCCGTCAACTATACAATCAATTTAATATTAAATAAGGTATTCCATTTCAAAAATAGTTTTCATGGATCTCACGAAGCCAATTAAAAATGGCGCTGGAATTAAGTCTTTCTGAATATTGGTTCACCTTTAATAATAAAGTTTACTGCCAGATTGATGGAGTTGCAATGGGTTCTCCATGGGCCCGCATGCAGCCGACTTTTTTATAACACATCTCGAAGATGAAATGTTTTTTTACTAATTTATATTAAGGACCCTCCTTCTACCGCCATTTTGTTGAAGATTCCTTGGCAATTTTTAATAATCCCTCACATAGCCAACTTTTGTGGAATTTTTTGAACACTTTACAGTCCAACATCAAATTCACCCTGAAAGTAAAGTCAAATGATAAGATGCTCTTTCTTCATCTTTTAGTCACCCGAGATAATGACCAACGAAAAATTCAAACAAAAATTAACCGAAAAGAAACTTTCACAGGACTAGGCTTAAACTACTTTAGTTTTTGTGATTTTAGATACAAAATTTCCCCAATAACAACCATAATACATAGAAGTTTCTCGCTAACATCCACCTACTAATCGATCCCTAATGAATTTATTTTTCTTAGGAAATATTTTATAAAACATTTCTATCCTTCTGACCTATTAAAAAAGGTACTTTATAATCTCATTGACCCCCCTAAACCTTGCATAAAGGTTCCTAAAATGCCCATATATTTACTAATTTCAGAGATGGATTTTTTAAACGATACTTTTAAAAGAAAAATCCTATTCATTTTTAAAAGATATTTTCCCAAAATCGACCCCCAAATAGTTTTTATAACCAAATTATCGATATTGAAGTTTTCTTTTAGCAGTAAAGTTACTACCTTTTTGGAGTTCCTCAGTGATAATGTATATTTATTTAAATGTCCCAGATGTACTGGAGCCTTTTACATTGGCAGCACTGTTAGGTCTCTTGGAGCTAGGTTCTCTGCTCATATGAGGGTTATTTGGCGCACAAACAAAATATTAAATAAAAATGATAAGTCTTCTATTAGGGAACACACCATAAGCTGTAAAACTGACATTTCTATTGAGAATTTTCTAGTATTATCCTTTAACAATAACTAACATTGCCTAAGAAGCCTCGAATCTTTATATACCAAATACTACAAACCTACACTCAATGAAGATTTAAGTGCAATATCCTTATTAATTAACTAATTTTAACAACAGTTTGTTAGTTGGTTTGTTTTTTAACTACTGTTTAGTTAGTTGGTGTTCCTCTCTTCCAGGCGTGACTGTAACCTATATTACTAGCCTCTTGTTAAACCCACCA
Source organism: Ceratothoa steindachneri (assembly GCA_963969495.1). Taxonomy (NCBI): domain Eukaryota; kingdom Metazoa; phylum Arthropoda; class Malacostraca; order Isopoda; family Cymothoidae; genus Ceratothoa; species Ceratothoa steindachneri. Next base: position 66,835,937 of record OZ018329.1, on the reverse strand, counting down.
TTCACTCTCTACGATGGATCCACTTTAGTAATTACCAAAATTAACCATTTATATATATATATATATATATATATTGATAATTATTTTATTAATAACACAATTGTAATAATGCGGTTAAGAAGGTAATGTTATGGCTAAATAACTCTTCAAGCCCTCGGATTTATAATGACGGACTAGAATGACTAAAGCGATTTTTCCATTCTCTTCGAAAGCAGGGATAACAATTTAAAAAGTCTGATTGCTAGTAATCCTTTTTAGATTGCTTAGAATAGCTGGATTATACGTTCTCCTCTCGTGACTATGAGAAGAGCTCCTCCGAGTGCTTGATGAAAGCTAGTTAGACATAACATTGCCTTCTTAACCGCACATATATATTTACATAATTTATTCAGTAAATGACTTCATTCTTATCGAACGACGCTTGGGTGATTGAGCATATTGGTTTCCATCAGCTGTTGACCAAGACCTCCTATTCAACCTTCTTAACCAGTATACGATTAAGAACATAGTTAGCAATATAATGAAAATTTGTGGTGAAAATTGCAGTAGAATAGCTAAATGAAGTGATTATTTGTAATAGAAAAGATCGGTCCTTTTGATAATCGTCAAAGTGATCATTCAAAGCAGATGCATGAGTTTCGGAAATAGTTACTTGGGAAGTCGAAAATTAAGGAAGGCTATATAGATTGGCAATTCATTTGAGTACAAATTTGGGGAAAGGTAAGCTTGATACAAATTCACTACATAGGGGTTATGAATTTCAATTAGTATTAGAACGGATTGAGCAACTTTGGAGAATTCGAAAGAGTAATTTTTATATGTAAAACTGAATGATTCCCAAGACGTATAAGTAGTTTGAAGTGATCCTGGCAGTGATATCCATACATCATTACCTAAGCTATGCTGCCTTGGCTGTTGTTTTTTATGAAAGAATATATGCACCTAGATACTTGTTTATGGGTAACTAGATCAGCCAGGTAAGGGTTTTCGAGCGGTGAATTCTAGAGGATGTAAAATAGGACAGATTACATCAATTCTAAAATAGGGATATTTACAATGATGAATTTCCATGGAAGTGAAATGTGTGTAAGTGTGGTAATTCGTGGAAAGAAATAGGTATGGTGCGGATGATTTAAAATAAAAGTGGCTCATAGAGTCATTTTGATACGGAGGTGGGAACGGATGTAGATGGTAGAGATCAAAGGTAGTTGAATCAAATAAAGGTATAATATAAACATAGCTGTATGGTTCTGACACATGTCAATTAGGTTTATTTGATTACTAAATAATTCTACAATTTCTAAATGTTGATGGTATAAATTTAGCAGTTTACTAAGGTGGTTATAGTTTCGGGCAACTTCATGAAAAAATGTATTGTTCTGATGTAAGCTTTTAACGACATCACTCAAGGTGGAGCCTACAATGCTTTGATTTTTAGCTAGTCTATTTATTTTTAAATTGATCTATGATCAATCTGCTTCTGTAGTAACGCCAAATAAACCTTTGAATATTTTCTCTCGAATATTCTATAGTCCCATCTGTGGCGTTGTGTGTTGCTTTTAGTAAACTTTATGTCCTGGGAGATTTAGAATGTAATCTAGTGTTGCTTGTGTAAGCTGTATACTTTGTTTTATTAGTGCGTGTCTGATACCTATGATAGCAAGTTCAGTGTGATTTACTCTAAATTTAGGAATGTTGAAACCTTTTAGGAATAAATATATGCGCTATTTGGGCTGATTAGAGATTTCTTCTGTTCCCTTTGAGCGAGGTAGCCTCCCTAACCCCAACAGGTGGCTGCTTTTCTTTACCCTATTGTTTAGTCTTTTTATACCTTTTATCTCTTGAATAATATCTCTTAGGAACTCCATACCTTGGTCACTGGCAGGCTCTGAATTTAAGTTGGCAGCTCGGTAATTGGGAAGCTCTGATTTGAAGTTGGCAGTAAGGTATAGTAAATTCCTGCAAGAGACCCCGTTAAGGGTCCAGAAAAGGGAGGCCAATTATCGGCCACGAGCCCAAACCCAACTGTGAACCGCTGGGTCTAACTAGGAAGGTTGGCGATATATAATCAGCACAGAGAGAAGAGCTCCTCTCACTAGTGGAGACTGAATATTTTTTACAGGCGTTGTTCCATAAAAATAACCTATCGTAGGGGGTACATACTCAAGAGATATGGACCATCCGGACTTTAAAAGATTATCGCTCAAATTAATACCCAACGTAAGGAAGAGAAAACCATAAGAAGTCGTTCAACTAATAAATCTCTGATTTATAAATATCACTGATAAAATGTATTAAAACTCCATCAGAATTTACAGTAATCTAATCTGAAAATAATATGTCGAGCAGTTGCTCTACTCGTCAGTCCTCAATAATCTAAAAATCTAGACCTCGAAGCCAGAGTACTTCCACAGATCACGGCATACAGAGGCGTTATCTCTCGAAAAATTGGGTCATCGGTAGGAGAGTAAAATTGGCAAGAATTAATAGAGGATCTACTAAAGAGATAATAATGGCTGAAAATATCTAGAGTATTTAAATTTAAAAAAGGCACTCATGTGTTCAAAGCAATTTGCAAGTTAACAGAAATTGCTTTAAGATTCTAAATATCGAGCTTCTTGCTTTCAGCATGAGAATCCAGCCACTCCCATTCAAGAAGACGCCTTCACTAGCATCCAGATCTGCTTCAGGTGCTACACCACAAAGGAGGAGATGGATTTTTGACCAGTTATATCAACAAAATTGAAACTTACGTGGTTATAATAAAGTGTAGAAAAGAACAAACTCTCAACTCAGTACAATTAGGTAAGGCAAAACCCACGATGAAAATTCAATCTACGAATAAGTCCCCTTAGAATGCTTGATTCCATGTGAGGCAGATTATATAAGAATATTAAATTAATATCTTCCACCTTTTGAAGATTACTTGAACAAAAACCAAGCTGTGGTAGTCATATTTTAAAATACCTAGGGAAGAAATCGTTATAACGATAAACTATTTCGTAGCGAAGACAAGTTTTTGCTGGTGTTTTGGCCAATACACAGGTTGAAACAGAAATATTTCCCCCAGTAGATTATCTAGTGAAGGACTGCTGTGTGAAACAATTGAACTACTTATTGAGACCAAACGATACCAGTCTATTTATTCGTATATATTTGGGTATTTACTGGCGAAGGGACTCTACAAAAAAATATATTTTCAATACATTTCTATAACTTGAAAATAAATTTCATCGAAGTTTCGCGAATGAGGTGCTTGCAAAATACGATTAACGTTTAGTAAAGAATAATGCAATGTATGCATTGGCAGTATGCTTAGTATCACCACGAGTAGCAACTTTCACAGTGCATCGATCAAACTTTGGGGACGCTCTTCATCCATACCAAACTGTTAAATTGATCTATTGGATAAAGACACTTGTTTTGTGCGGATAAATAGCGTCCTACAGGTGTACCTGGTATAGTGTGTAGTAGGATACGCATTGGCATACTAATTGCATACCATTGATGTTCTTTATCTGGCATTCAACGATGGACTCGATTAATATCTAAAAATTCATCCTACCATCACCGAGGAGAAATACATTTAGGATGGATTAATTAATAAGTTTGTTTTCTAAACAAGAGAAGGAATACTGTTGAGCTTGTGGAAGAATTTGTTCACAAGGATCTTTACGAGTACTTTACATCTGTGGGTAAAGAAAATTTAATTGGATATCTATCTATCCCTCACCGTTACCATGGAAGTTCGGGCGCTAGAATACCACCGTCTTGCATCAAGATTTGAAAGAAGGAAGTTTAAGTTCGAATTAACTAAAGATACTTTAATAGAGACTGGTTTTGTAACAAATAGTTTTATTTATCCTTTAAAACACCCTTCTGATCTTTATTTTCAAAAGTAGAAGGAGGGATTAAATATAAACACTGATTTTAATTTTTACCCCTTCCATGTAGGGTAGCTCTCTCCATGGCAACTTATTCCTGCTGCCTTGATTTAGAGATTCAGTAAATGTGTAGGAAATAGTAAAATTCCTAATATTCCTAAAATTTTAATTGAACTTACTTATTTTAATCTAGGCTCATAATAAATATGTTTTTAGCATAACTTTTAGTGTTCTCAATATATAAAATATAATACGGCAATTATCCAGTCCATAATCAGTCGCCTGTGGCTGCATTTGTATACATCCCCTAATCTCCCATCATATTTTGGTGTGTTAAATAGAATATATAATTAAAAAAAAAATTCCACTCATAAAATTCTGATTTTCAAAGCTTTCTAGGAGGATTACATAGTAATACCCTATTACACCCTGCCAGGAAAAAACTTCAAAAGGAAACCTGTAAAAGAACAAAGTTGTAATCAGATTTTGGGGCTTCATCTCACAGATTTGAAATACATTAGTTTTAACTATGTCGTTTGTTATATATTTATATATATGTCAGACTGCCTGTCTGTTTTCCGTGAAACTCTGTAACCCGTGATCGAGTCGTACCTCATCGAAGATCTCGTCAGCAGATCTACCTTCGTTAAGCTTTGGCACCTGTCTATAGGAAAGCTATCTAGTCCCCTTCTTCCAGGAGAGTTGTGCAGCCATCTCATCTTCACCACTCCTTCAAGATTTCCGTTCTTTCGAGACTGAGACTTTCTTCCGATCTGCAGAATCGTCTCGAGTTGAGATTACGTCTCTCTGGAGCAGAGAAAAAATATTTATATATATTGTTATATCTATGATTAACCCCTTTAAAGAGAAGAGAGATAAGGCAGTTCCGAAAGCTATCCATATTTCATGGAAGAAAGAGGTTTGATTCTGGCCTATACATATTTGCTTTAATGAGGTTGGATGGATTAAAGGGAATTTTTAGAGTAGCCACCACTAGGCTGAAATTTTAATTCCTGTGACTTATGCCCATGGAAGTAATCGCTAGATGGGAGTTTTAAAAGAATCAAAGACATCGATGACCTTGAGGGGATGACCTCGAAGCACCAGCGAGAGAGGAAGCCCCATCGGAAATACCCCTTTTCAGCTCCTTCTTTCTAAACTACGTGCACCTATCGTCTCACCCTCCCCTCCAATTCGCCCGCACTTGAGGCAAAGCGATATTGTGTTGTCATTCCCAGATTTCCCCGTTAATCTTCACTCGCATTCACCTTTGATGTGACTTCCCGCTAAATTGTAATTAATACCTCCTCGTTCGAGTTAATTTTAATTTTATCCTCCGTCATATCATAAATCGACATAATTCATTTAACTACCTTGATTAAGTAATTTGTTCTCCCTTTTTGTATATATATATATATATATATATATATATATACTTATATTGCCCCATTTATTATATATATTAAAATTATATTTTGGGGTCTTGTTCTTTATATATCTTTTGAACTGCAACTTGGCAAGCCAGTAGTTAAGCCCCGGTCAACCCTTTAATCGCACTCTCTATTAGTTGTCCCAGAGCATATCTAAAGCGACCTTAGGTCAGCTGTCTGCGCCATTGTGCGCCGAGCTAGTCTACACGGGCATACCTCGACAATGACCTGCCCGTTTAGAAAAAGATGGCGTTGAACTCACTAGAGGAGGGCATTGACTCTCAGTCAAAGCGTGCATGATTCCTTACACACTTGATGATAACTAAGGGAGAAGAAAGGGCAAAGGGAATACGTTTTGAAAGGGAATCAGAAGTAAGGCCCAAGAGTAAGGCCGGTTGCCAATGACGGCTTCCTGCCGGCATCCATTGCAGCCAAATTGAGACCAAAAGGGAATTTTAACGACTGGTAACTCAAGTTTACTTTACACTTGCCCAAGTTTGTATTCAAGAGAGAATACTTCAGTCTTAATTCCACAACCACACAAACAAAACGGGGGAGAGGAGTTACACCCAAAACAGACGCTGCTAGACAACTGCAAACTCACCAAGCCTTCTCACACAATCCATTTCTTCTGATACACACGGATGCCAACCACTTTAGTAATCGAGTTAATCTTTGAATAAACCAATATTTACAATCGTATGGACTAGTGCTTAGCCGAGCGAAATCAGCGCTTCCGAGTTCAGTGAAGTTAGGCCACATCGGGTTTGGTTTGTAGCTGGATGGAGTAAAGATTTGGGCTGCCTTAACTGTGGTTACCATACACTGCAGATACCCGTGATTTGGTCCCTGCAGTCAACCGTAGCTCCATACCGAGATATAAATAGTATTTTAAATAATTTTACGCAAAAGATGGGGCGAAAACTACAAAATATTTTTTCAAAGAGGTATTGCAAGGGTTAGAGCAGTATAGAGCTTGCATCCATCCAACAATCAAAGCATAGAGAGGATATAGAAGGGTTCGCAACATGAAATTTGACAGATAACTGAATATCAAAAGTGACGTCCTGATTTTTAGGGGCGAGAGGCTTCAAGGTTTAGATAAGGAGGAATAGATTTAGATTGAGCAAAGTCTGGATGAATCCCACCGGTCGACTTCAGTTTTGTTTTGGTTGACTTTCATACAGTTGTCAGAGAGCCTTTCAGTAATGCTGATAAAAGCAGATTTGATGATAGATTTCTAGGTTTTAGCAAATGTGGCTAGAGAAAAGGATAGATTGGCGTTCCATCATAGTAGAAATGAAATGATAGAAAAATACGACGCATAATTATACTAGATAGAAAAGTGCTATCACAAAAGTGGGCCAAGGACCGAAGCTTACGGAACATCAAAACACACCTCCGCCATTTGAAATATAACATTACCAATATGGATATTATTTGTACGAAATGAGCGTACGTTGATAACCAGTTGAGAGCAGCTAGAGTGACACCCAGGAATTCACAGAGACGGTGAAGAAGGACAGTGTGGTGAATAGTACCAATTGTCACACAGATGTACAGAAGTAGCTGAAGGGAAGGTTCATCATTGTTGGCCGTACTGTTATAGCGGTCCGTTACAAGGAGGAAAACTGAGGATTCATGGTTGTGTGATAGCTTAAAAGCAGGCAGAAAATTTCATCTGGTTTAGAGAATGACGGGTGATGAAAGATCTGGGCTGTCACCAGTTTTTAGAGAGGAATAGGTCTTTCAAACAATGGATTCATTATATAATTTAACATTAAATTGACCTTGAAGTGGACAACTTGTGTAAAGGATCAAAACAAATGCAAAATATTTTATCTTTCGCACTCTACTATATAAACTCCCTATCCACATTAACGTTGCATATACACGTCACCAAAATTATTATGTATTTATTCTTGAACCTAAAGTAAAATTAAAATTTCAATGTAACTTTCATCAGACAATTATTTTTTAGAGCATAAAAACTTGACGTTTTATATTCATTTAAGCTAAAAAATAACTAAAATAATGACACGAAACTTTATACGAATTTTACTTGTTATGGGAATCATTAAGATAATATTTTAATAAATAAAACGAGCACCAGGGAGGAGAGAATGAACGTATGTAGTTATGAGTGACAAAGGGGTACACACATAAATAAACAAAAAATGAAGATTACAGTAGTATAACATTGAGGAATAGTAGAAATCATCTAAAGGGCCAACTTGGAGGGAAAAACCAAACAGATTTATTTGAAGGGTTGAAAGAGAAAGTATGTATGATAAGTTCTTCATCTAAAAATACTAATATTTTTGTCTTTCTCAAGTTGGAAGGGGAAATATTTTGAAACTCTTCTTTCCCTTCTCAAATCGCTTTTAAATTCAATATATTTATTTTGGTGTTTTTAATAATGCTCATTCATTATTATTTATCGAAAGTATTAATGAATAAGTAAGGCTGGGTAAATTTCATATAATTATTGAAACTAAGTAGTCATTGAAACAAAATGAAAAAGGCGATGCTAATTAGGTGGGAGGGATGGTATTTAATTGAGTAAAAGGGAATAAGTATGTGATAGAACGGGTTGAGGCCGCGTTAATTTCAACCCCTATTACATATTATTTAAAACCACGATGCTCCCACGTGCATCTTCACTTTGAAGCTTGGCGCCTTATCGCAGCCACCTGAGTCAATGTTTAAACAAGGAGGTTTATCTTCCCCCCGTTCGCCCCCATACGCCGACCTCGCCAGATTGAGTTAGGCTTATGGGCAGATAAGGCATTGTTCCCAGGCTCGGCTGGGCATTCCCTCGAAGCTCCCACTCCATTGTCCCCCACGCCAAGGGAGTGTCTCGACTATTTAGATGGAAACTTTACCACTAAGATGAGATTGGAGATCCAGATTTTCGTCGCGAAACATCACCCCGACCCTCTCTCACTTTGTGCGTCAAGGGACCTCGACCTCGAGATTCACCGTCACTTGTCCAGAAGGAGGACAATATCCCTTGAGTGCCAAGGTTCGAGCCTTTCATGACGCCAAGTCCACAAGGCTTCCCTCTCGTTGTTCAGAAAGAGAACAACGTTAGAACAGTTATTGTTCGTTTGAGCCCGTTAACCAGAACCGGTTCTCACCCCTTCCCCTGTTGTTCAGAAGAAAACAACGTAGAACAGCCATTGTTCTTTTGAGCCCGTTCGCCAAGAAGCGGTTCTCACCCTTCCCCCTTGTTGTTCACAAGAGAACAACATTAGAACAGCCATTGTTCTTGAGCCCGTAGACAAGAAACGGTTCTCACCCCCCCCCCTGTTGTTCAGAAGAGAACAACGTAGAACAGCCATTGTTCTTCAAGCCGTTCGTCGAGAAACGGTTCTCATTACCAAGACGCCACGTCAGGATCCTTTTATTCCCCCCCTTCGGCTGGAACTCGCCAGCGGACCGAAAATTCCTTCACGTCGACTTCCTCTGCACCACTAGTATAAAATTACGTAAGCCGAACGTTACCTTTGAGTATTCAACCCCTTTGTCAATTCTATCCTGTGCTTTAAATGGTTTAGCAAACCATCCCATCTCTTTAACTTTATATTTGTTTTACCTTTTTAAATCGTTTAATCCTCGGATTAGCCCGAGCCCCCACGACCCTTTCCATTCTCTGTTTATGTCAATATTTTCCGTTTTGTGTATTGTTGATAGTTATTATTAATAAAACTCTATTTTATTAATGATAGCAATATTATTATCCTTGAGCTCAGTTCCAGTTCTTAAGCATATCGAAGATACATAATATCGGCCCGCCAGACATCCACACACTCTAAAGATAATTAAAGAAGTTCCCTCAATGAATAGTTATATATGGTATATCGTCGAGAGTCCATTCTACGACAAAGTATTAACGCCGATTTTTTTGTAAAAGTTTTGATCTCTAATAATAGCACCAGTGATCTTATTGAATTGTCGCAAGCACCGCTCCCTGGCCAAAAACTGCATTATTTTGAATTTAATTGACGATTGGAACATTTTCTCCATTGATTTTTCATTTCTCTCTCCAGAACGCAATACTTCGAAGCTGTTTTCCTTGAAGTCCTTATGAGGGTGGTAATCAGTTCTTCTTACAGGTTAATTGCAACCTGCCATGCATTATGCAACAGAGATCTTGACGAAAGACCAAAATAATTCTTTAGTGTGAGCGTGCAACACCCATTTTCCTCTCTTTATTTTCATATTTGCAACATTCACATTAAAAAAAGCTTTAGAGAAAAGAGGAAATGATAAATCAATGGAGTTTCTAATTACATGTATCCAATTTAATTATCTTGAGCAACTCTTACTTGGTCCTCTTATCTGTATTTACCTTCAAATTATAAATACTAGTAAATTTTATATATACTATCATTCACACTGCATTTTGTTGCTATATATGTCTTATGCTTTAGTTTTTTGTCGAGTTTCATATCAGAATATTACTTTTTTATTTATCCCTTTATTTCTTACTTTTTTAAGTACATTTTACTTCTCTGAAAGACAATTTCCCAACTCATATTTGGAATACAAAATGTCTAAATCACTGAAACTTTTTTCATATATAAACTTCGTTTTTCCTTTCTGCCATAGAGTAATGACCAAAACTTATTTTTAAAAGTGATTTAGAGCGGAACAATTTCGTTCTTGAGTTTCCTTATTTTCGGCAGCTCGGAGACTAGAACTTTGTCCTGAGGTGACGTAGAATACTAAATAGAGCAAAAGAACCAACTCCATTCTTCTTTCAAATATAGTTATAACCATTTGGCCCTAGCCTTTGAAGTTTCATAAATGTACAAAGGTTGTCATACAACTCTTTAAAACATAATAATATATCATAAAATAAACCTTAAAACTTTATCTTTTTAACAATGGAATATAACAATTTGACTTTTCACCTTGGCACAATAGTTTGTGCTCGTCTCTTTTATTAGGTCATTAGTCATTACATAAATAACATGGCATTTTTTTCTACTATCTAGTTGATATCAATCAAACAATTCCTCGAAGTTAATTTTATCCTATTTAAATAAGTGTTAATCTATTAAGTTAACATTAATATAAATTCTATCAGATTATACCACTAATCTCCATCTTTCTAATAATTTTTCAATACCCTGGCGAAAGTGTTCCTTAAAAGCTATTCTATTCAGAGAATTGTTTTGGTTCTCTGCGTAGCGTAGTGTACTAACGGCATACTTTTAACTGTGATCAAAGCGGTGCTCGCTGCCTAAGTGTGCCTGGTTCGAATCGCTTCCCTGCACGGATTTTTTCGAAAAAAGGTAATAAAAATATTACTGCAAGGAAAAATTATTCCGTTTTCTCTTTCAATGTGGTTTAATGGATTCATATATATATATATATATATATATATATATATATATATATATATATATATATATATATATATATATATATATATATATATAGAAGCAGGAGCAAATGCAAGTTCTGCGGGTGATAACAACCACCACAGGGCTTTCACCATATTTATTTTATGCCTTTCAAAACAATTTTGAAGACAGAAAGAAAGGTGCAGAAACCTTGCATTGCAGACTATTTAACAATATAGTACAAGAAAAAGAAATTGGACGCGAATGAGCAATAAGACAAGAAACAGGAGTTTTTTAGAGTTAAGAGAAAGGGACATTAGAAAAAGACTAGAATCAAAGAGAGCAGAGGGCGGCACAATGGAGGCAATCCTTTACCGAGAAGACAGATAACACCAGGAATTTCAAACTTTTTTTCCCTGGCGTTATCTCTGTCTTCTCGGTAAACGATTGCCTTCATTGTGCCGCCATCTGCTCTCTTTGATTCTAGTCTTCTTCTAATGTCCCTTTCTCTTACCTCTAAAAACTCCTGTTTCTTGTCCCATTGCTCATTTACGTCCAATTTCTCTTTCTTGTACTATATATATATATATATATATATATATATATATATATAATTCATATATTTAAAAGATGGCCAACAGGATAAAATGAAGGAAATATGTGTTTTAAAAGTAATTCCGTACAACATTCACCCCTTTTCTTTCATTGCTTCAACAATTTTCCTAAGATACCGAGGCACCTCTTGTACCTTAGTAGTCCACATGGACTTATTTTTCTTACTCTCAACCACGTCCCACACATTATAGTCAAGGGGGATGCAGTCTGGCGAGTTAGGAGGCCAGATGTTCGGAGTGATGTGGTCAAAAGAATTGTTTGACACCCATTACTGGATCCTCCTGCTTATGTGGCATGTTACAGCGTCATGGTACCACACATACGATTCCAACGGGAACTTCTTGGAGCCAGGGCTACATTAACTCTTCTAGGCACTTGATGTACCCCTCCGGAAAGATAAATGGGTAATAACGTGGCCCTCGTTACTGACCACCACGTAAACCCTGATGTGGACAAGGGACTTATTCTTCATGCCTCAGTTAATCTTTGAGGCAGCAAACCAGCTGTGTTTTGTGAGTTCCCCACCAGTTCCTGGCAGAAATTCCTTCGCTAAGAACAACCGAAGCATACCAGGCTTAAGGGAACGATCCAATTTGTTCACAAGCTGTGCAGCACGTTCCTTTTTTCTCTGTCCTTCACGTTCGACGACAGAAGTGTGCCATTTCTGATATTGTTTGAGTATTAGCGGGTCTTTATGCACTAACTGACTTATGAGAGAAACTGACTTTCTCTTGTATCTGGCTATGAATCTCATTGACTTGGTGGATCGTTGTAAATTATAGCCTCGATCTGTGCAACAAATACAGGAGTTCTTTCGTATCAGAGCGCTTAGAGTAAGATTTCCGAGCCACCATACCCGCTTAATGAAAGCCTGGCCTATCTAACTCTTAAATGATCCTCTGCTCCGTCCTCAGATTTACACCCAAGAACTCAAAGATCCTCGCATAGGAGGTGACAGCGTAAATCCCAAGCATCACAGCTTGCATTTTCCAAAGGTTAAAGATTGAATTAAACCTTAGTCTTGCTTCCTTCAGAAACGATGTACAACCTAGTATACTATGATAGGGAGAAGAGGACAACACACGTATGCGGAATTCAAAGTACTTGCCAGCGGCGACGAATTACCCACCGCTGACCTATGTCATGCATTGAATGATAATGTGAGGTAGATAAAGCTGAAATAAATTGTGGAAAACTCAGAAACATCGAACGATATGTGTTATGAATAACACATAGGGACTTTAGAATACGTGAATCTATAATAAAATGAACACTGGTGACAAAAGTGGCAAAAAGTAAAGAAGACGAGAATTTAAAATAATTTTTATCCCATAAGGATGAAGTAAAAGATATTAATATTTTTCATTCAAATGTGTTGTTATAGTTATCACAATGCACCCAATTATATATATTAATCGCATATGTATACTAATTTATATCCTTTTAATTTATTTATTAGCATTTAATGACAAACTACAGGAGTTTAGATCATATTCTTTCTTCTTAGAAGTCAAAAAGATTTTTAAAAATAATATGAGACAAAAAACCAAGGGTTGCTTACTGTTATATCAAATTAGAGTTAAAATGAGTACTTTTGAATAAGACTGGTGCACGCGCTTTAGGCCTATAAATCCTGTAATAATTTTTTGTATTTGCCCTAGGAGTACTATTTTGATGGCGAAGAGGGTCTATCACCCGCTAGAATTGTTCCCAGATGCCATCTTAAAATGCTATGAGATGACTGTTTTTAAGCTCGCTTGTTTGTAGATAGCAAAATAAGGAAGTTTGTTTTTAAGGTTACTATTAGTTCATTTTAGGTTAATATCTTTAAACTGATTAAGCATAATTGCGTGAATTCATAAATGGTATAAAGAAGAAGCTATATTTTCTTTAAGGGGTACCTAATTCCTTCACTTGTAACACTATTTGTTTGCCATATTTTACTCCAATACAATGGAAATCCTTTTGTGGAAACCATACGTCAAGGTTGTTCTTTCAATGTTCACGATCTAACCCTTTTATGTGAGGATAAACAGAGGTTTATTCAGAAATAGGAGTGTTCAATTGCGGGAATGAAGTTACAATTAATGAATAATTTTATTTTAGTTGTGAAAGAAACGTTATTTCCATTGGCAATTAAAGTGTTTAAATCTAGTTTCAGTCAGGATTTATAATAGGTTAATTTAATCTTCCTCAGGAGGTCAGCATTCATTATTCAGTAAAGCACGCGGAGAAAATCGGTGGCACAAGGAAAGGGCGGAAATACATGAAGTCAAATTCGGGAGGAGAAAGTACAATCGAGGGCGATTTATCGAAGGTTTGTGAGTTTTTGGCGCGTTCAAACGTGAATCGCGAAGAATTTTTATGGTGCCGATACACGAGAGAGCTAGTGAAACTCTATCTAACCCGAGTAGTTAAAGAATGAGTTTTGTAGATGTCTTTTCGTGGTTCGTGGTGAAGGAAGTTCTACAGTAAAGAACCTCGTACCCATAAAATATTATTCCTAGGATACTAGTACAACGATAAAAAGTATTATTATAAAATTTACTCGCTAAATACGCATGCACCCACCCGTCTTATTAAAAATTACCCTAAAATGTATTGTAAGTATTAAGTAATCGAGCAGGAAGTTTTGAAAAATTGTGAAAATTTGAGGTAAAGAATATTTGGGGTCTTTCTTAGATCTATACACTCCTTTAGATTATATATATATATATATATATATATATATATATATATATATATATATATATATATATAATTCACATATTTAAAAGATGGCCAACAGGATAAAATGAAGGAAAGATGTGTTTTAAAAGTATTTCCGTACAACATTCAACCCTTTTCTTTCATTGCTTCAACAATTTTCCTTAGATACCGTGGCAAATTGAGAGTAATGGCGTCTTCTTACTGATTTATTATTTCCTTGTCGTCCTTTGTGTGCTTGCCAATCCAATTTTAGAAGATAAACGACTAAAACATGAGATGATTTATATCCTGCAAATTTCCAGGTTTCAAAGACAATATATTAAAGATTTGTATCAAGAATACTTTGCGGTTTCAATGTCCTGGGAAAAGAAAGGATCATCATCAAATCATACTTGGTTCACTGGTAGTTGTTTATGGAGGCCCTGTACTAGGAATAAAATTAATTATTAGATGGCATACTGTGAAGAACTCCCTCAGCGCGTCGATTCGTTCTCGGCTGTAAACCGCATCTCTTGCTATGCCGAAGTTCAAAATTTTCAGTTTCCCTTGGCCACCTTCCATGGTTCCAATCTGACCCGAACTTGTTCTTAAACCGGTTCACTTAAAAGTGGTGTATTTAGACTGTTTTGATGCTCTTTTTTTCGACCTATGCCTTACTTTGGAGGGGCGGGGCGCTCATATTCGCAGCCTTATGGTCTCTTATAATGGCACCATGGATATTATATGTTCCCTGACGTTTAGGACTTAAGGTGCTGATAGGACTACTGCCTTGTTTCTCTACCGATCATTTGTTTGTTCCAAGCTTGACTACAGATGCCAATATTACGTATCCGCAACCAAACGTGTATTGCAGAAGGTGAACCCGATCTACCACACCGGTGTCCACCGGGGGGTCGTTGCCTTCCGCTTGTCTTCTATTGATAGTCTACTTCTCGATGTTGGTGAGATTTCACTTGTTGTTCACAGTACACAGTGCACTATTCACATGTACCCTCGAGATCAGTGCCTTCCTCAGTGGTCAACTGCTCACTGCATCTATACTCGATCTTGACGCTGCCTATGTCACCGAGAGAGGCCAGTCATACCCTAAAAACTTTTTTTCAGGACTAGGAAACTTCTTTGATAGTTTAGTATAGCACTTGGGCCAGAGGCGCCTCTGTTTCTTCCTAGTACGCCACCGTGGAAGTTACCCTCTTTGAGTAGTTTTCCCCACATCTCTGCTCACAAAGTTTCCACAGCACCGGTACTAATGAATTCAGGCCTTTTTGGAGCCCAATTTGTATGACGCTGGATCAGTGCCAGTGTATGTATGCGGATGGCTCCATGGCCCCCAAAGGGTTCAGTTTCCACGCCTTTTCCCTTCTGTTTGAAGTAATCGGTGCTCTACTAAGCGGTGAGTCTGTTTTCACCACCAAGCTGGTTGCTATACAGAGTTCGGTGTGGGAGATAAATCGTCGTGCCCGATTTGCAGAATTCATTGTGAACTTTAGTGACTCACAAAGCTCCCTAAGTTGTCTTGGGACATTGTTATCTTCTCATCACCTGGTAGCCGGTATCCGTGACGCCACGGATTCGGCGAACCGGGTGGATGTTGAGATTATCTTCTGCTTGGTTCCTGAACATGTGGTAATTTCGCTAAATGTGCGCTTAAATGAGTCTGACAAAGAGCCTCTAACAACTGGGCGATCAGACTAGCGTTTCGCTCTTCCTCATATTAACTACATGGCATGAATCAAGGTAACCTTCCTTGCTGCTTGGTCAGAAAGATGGGAGACAACAGAAGCAAACTTAATGTTGCGTGCCATTACACCACAACTGTTCCCCTGGACCTACCTACAAATGCCCCCACGTCTTAAGGTGGCTTCCTGTCGATTTCGAATTGGGCGCACTCGCGGGACTCACAGCCTTTTGATGGAGCGCTATTCTGCACTTTATTGCCACGATTGCGTTGTCCTCCAGACTTCTCCGCATATTCTTGTTGAATGTTCTATTCTGGGTGATCTTTGCGCACGTTACTTGTTCCGGTATCGGAACGAGCGGGATGGCTACCGCTCCGTCGTCGGGGTGAGGCAGGTCTCCAAAATTTATCGTGTTTTCCTTCTTCTCTCACGCTCCTTCTTCTTCCATCTAAACATCTCATTTCTTTTTTCTCTCTTTTGTTCCTCTCTCTATTTGTTTTTCTTTCTTTTGTTTCCTTTTTCCTTTTCGCTCTCTCACTCTCTTTTTCTTTTTTTCTATATATCCACATATTTTAAAACTTCTAGGATATTAGTTAAATGCATGGTCGTATAGCTTTTATTTATTCATCAATATTAATATATCAATGAAATGAGGAGGAATAAATAGCACTAATTAATCTATAGAACAAGAAATCAACCCAAATTAACCAAATACACAATTTGCCAAAACAAGCAATATTTGTAATACATAACAGATAAGCAGGTGACGCCCTTAAAATTACAGCAAAATTAACCTGTTTCAAGAAGTTCAAAAACG
Source organism: Ceratothoa steindachneri (assembly GCA_963969495.1). Classification (NCBI taxonomy): domain Eukaryota; kingdom Metazoa; phylum Arthropoda; class Malacostraca; order Isopoda; family Cymothoidae; genus Ceratothoa; species Ceratothoa steindachneri. The sequence goes on along the minus strand of OZ018329.1, from coordinate 66,819,449 downwards.
TGGTGAGAGTACCTTGGTAGTAGTGTGAGCATTGATTCTGCACTGCATACTTTCTACTATTGTGTGACACCTAGGTCGTGAGATGATGTACACTCCTGGGTGATGAAAACCTTTAGTTACTCATTATAGGCTGGCTGATGACGTTTAACGTCTTCTTTCAGGTACTGCAAGAGGCCTGGTTGAACAGGCTATCCCCAATGTATGTTGGACGCAGTAAGTGAAATTGGCTTTGTCTAGCAGGAAAATCATATCTCGCCGATTATTGAGAGAGGTATGCATGGAGACAGTATGAAAGCTCTCAGAGCAGCTTGCTACTTCTATAAAATTATGGTGCTATCACAAACAGTGGACAACCCAATACTGACATTGGCATGCTGTTCCCTAACATTACAAAGCGCCACTATACCTTAATTTTGCCACTCTTCCATTAATCTCCTACAGACTCTACGTTACTGGGATTGAGCACAATTGAATTATGGAGTAGTTTATCAATAAGAAACGTCCCCAAGAATGCATGATCCTGTTGCAATGAGCACGTTCCCAAGCTAGTAAATGTCGCTAGTGTTGAAGATCGATCAGTGATTTATTGTTGGCTTTACATGACTACAGGCCTTGTGAAAGCAATTTGTGACTGACTGTTGTTAGAAATGCATTAACCTGGCAGCCCTCTGTTATTAAGAATGTATCTAAACTGTGATTTTAATACGAGCCCGAAGAGTCATGAGACACATAAGCCTGTAGTAACGTTACTTATTGACCCTGGGTTGTTTAAAACGAGGTCGGTCTTTTTTCTATCCACGTTCCAGAATCCTTTTTGGCTAAGCAAGAATGTAATCCATAGACTCTTATGGGGATTTGTCGACAGCTGGAACCCTCTTTGTGCAGCGTGTGTGACATATTTCCTCTATGAAATAGTTTCGTGTTTTTGCTTGTCGTAGAATAGGGTCGAGTTTACCCTTTCTGCGTTTCGAGTGCGAGGGAGTTATAATATATAAGCAGAGTGCAAATTAATAGAATGTAGGTTGACAAATAGTCGACTATCTTGGAGGTTCCGGGATAACAGAAAAACGGGTGCAAAAGTAACTTTACTAATATGCAAATTAATATTATTTTACAAGGTTAAAAGTAGTTTTAAAACAAGCTATATACACATTAGATATACACGGGTCACAACGGCTAAAGGGGGGAGACCTTTGGGGGACAGGCACCGTACAAACAAACGAACAATATTAACCGAGGGTCGTTTGAATGACCTTGAGCGTAGACGAAGCCGACGATGAAGGCTTACACTGGGTAACGGGGGCACTTGCACATGATAGTTGCGCGTTGCTGTTTCCTCTAAGATTTGGTCCGTGGGATTAATCCTTGCCTTGGCGCAAAATTCATATAATAGTCTCTTGACAATAAATATTAACGGGGTGATCTTAGATCTTGCTTTCAAATAAAATACGAATAAAGACTCAGCGCATTCTGTTTGAGGAGCCGGTGGAAGCGGGTACGAGGTAGACTCACGTGAATTAACGAGAATACCGGGAGCTTAACGGGTTCTTCGAGAACTATGCAGAGTCCAACGGGACGCGAATATTGGTTCCCGATGAGGGGGTGGGCAGAGGATAGTGACGGGACAGAAGGGCCGCGGCAGATACTGACGGGGCAGGGCGGGCGGCGGATACTGACTTCCAACTCTGGCGCCGGATGATTTATAGTGGGTTATAATGGGGTTTTCCTCCTCCGTCCAAGGGGAGGGTTCCAGTGTTAGACGCATCAGCAGACGAGAATAGTCTCGACCTTTTTGAACGATCGAGGGAAGGTTCCTAAGCCGGCGAGGTGAAACTTTGTTCGGCTCCAGATGTGACCTTCGCAGCTTTCTGTGATGGCAGCATTTCAGTTCACTGCGGCGTCTCACGGCGTCTCATAATTTTGCACCTCCATTAGCGCAGACAAAAAGGGTCGCATAGGTATCTGTTGTTTCTATCTTCATTAAATGGCGAGGCGGCATGTATCTTCTTCTCTCTCTCTGATCTCTAACATTGCCATTATTATTTCATTATCAGATCTTATCGACACCGTATACCATATTAATCAAGAAATATAATGCGTTATATGAAGACATTTCGATTTTATTGTACTCCATACCGATATCAGTATTAAATAATTTCAAAAATAATATATTTCAAAATAAAGTTATAAGGAAACTTCTAATTTTATTTTGCTTCCAGATGTTTTGAATCTATGCAGTCAAACCTACGACAATACCCTACAGACAGCAAGTGGTACATACGATACAATAACATAATATCCCGACCATTTACCCCACGCGTTGGCGTACCACAGGGCAGCTTGCTGGCACTCACACTCCTTATCATCTACACAAACGATACCCCACACCTACAAGCAAACGGCACACACAGTAGCGTAAATGGATGACGAGATCATTTTCGTATCCTGCCGGCGCCCTGAAACTATCGCGCACTGGACACAATACATACTCAAGAGGAATATAGAATATGAGGATAAGTGGCACATAACCACCAATACCCTTAAGACACGGGTGAAACTATATGGTGCGTCTGATTACTTCATGCACAACATAAAAATATATGAACACAACCCTAACCTACAGGACTTATGCACACCAGCAACTAAAATACTCGGGGCAACATTCGATAAATACTTACACTTTCATAGACACAAAAACAACGTACAGTCTAAAGCGAAGCACATAAAAAACATGCTGGGGAGATTCCAGCCCAGCAGTAAAAAAAATGCAGTTACACCTATTTTAAACATTCGTCAGCCCATTAATCACTTACCCGCAAAGTACACTAACGGCCGCAAGCTTTACATGGTAGAGGAGCAGGCAACGCATTAAGACCTTTGCTCTGAAGCACGCCTGTCGCTCTACCCTGTATAAGAGAATGTCAACACTACACGACTCAAACATGCCCACGCCACTAAACATATAAATTCACACGCTTAACACGCCAACTAGAGAAACTCAAGGAAGACCAGATATACAACAAAATACACAATAGCCAACATGCTGCTTTGGCACGCAAATGCCAAGCAGTCCTCCACCACTGCATAACCACATAAAATACAATAACACAATATCACGCCCAATGACATTTCTAACCATTTCTTCTACGACTCTATGGTCTCCTGTGGCTTCCACAGTGATTCCTCTCTGCTCTTTCTATGCATGCATTCAATTTGATTTAACAAAAACCATTCTGCTGTTGGACTGCGCACTGCTCACCTCTCTGAAGAAGGACCCTAGCTTTGGTCTGAAAGTTCAGAAATAAACTCTGGAAAGCTTAGTCGTGCATAATATTACCTTCAACAATATACACATATACATCTTCAGGCTAAAGGGATGAACAAGAAGTTAAACGGCGAATAAAAACTAACCAACAAATTGAATTTAAAATTTTCAGAATCATGGTCTAAGAGAAATTAAATTTAAAATTAAACCTAAACACCAAACAAAACAAAGAAACTAATTAAAATAGCGAATTTAAAAAAAAACATGGATTTACCACTATATATTAATTTAATTTAAAAAAAACATAAATTTAAAGTATAATAGAGATGCAAAATCCAACTTGTTATCACCGAGTCTAGAGAAAGACAGGAATTTAAAGGAAACGCAGAGTATTATAGGTAGGTTGGTTGTTCGAAATTGTTAACAAGTTTGAACTTAGTTGGTTTTGGTTATTAACCACAAGGGGTGGCATGTTGAGTCTGTATTTAATGTGCGTGAGTGTAATTTGATGAAAGAAGCCTCTAAAATTCTGAGGTGGCTAGTATTAGGTTACCACCAAAAATCTCAAAATTTTCGATGATGGCATCAACCTTACATTTTAGGATGTGGTCTCTGATGTTTAAATATTCCTTCTTGCAGAGAGATTTCTCCGTTCGTCTACAAACGCAAAGGTGTGCATTCACCCTCGAGTGTAAGGAGCGAATATTACTTCGTATGTATGATCCTTGGGAACATCCAGGGTAAGATAATTCATAGACAATATAGACAATGCGAATCAACAGCGGTTATTTACTTGGAACGAAAAACCTACCTATTTTCAAATTGCTTATAAAGATCATTCGGAAGTGAACCTGAGGAAATAACTTAAGAGTCATTTTGCATGTGATAGAGGCCACAACCGGATACACCGCTTCAAAAGTCTGGCTACACTAGGTTGAGGTTAGCCGACGGGTCTCAAACCCTCGGTGAGTTAGAGCATGTCTACCCTAGCATGTGAAGACGACTCCGGCTGATTGGGCGGACGAGATCAATTGGGAGATTCAACGGCCATGAAGGCACTTATGCAGGGCTTTGTGGAAAGCCGAGGGTGTGACCAGGCACCTAAGACTTTACGGCCATTCACCTCAGCCAAGAAAGTCTCCCGTCGTGACGGTCCTGCGTACCAGTGGACTCTGTCCCCTGATGCCGAGACAGTGTGCTTGCTCCAGTGAAATGGCTTGACCACTTTAAACGCTTCCACGCACAGGTTCTGATGTCATCGTCGAAATAGATAAACTAATACTAGTGACTTTAAACACAAATACACTCTTTGGGAGAGCCAAAAACGGCTGTGGTTTATGAATATGGGTGTTTTTTGTTATTTTGGGGTTGTGGTAGTGGTCGAGTCAGAGGTTTGGGAAACACTAGGAGTAAGAAGAGTAGTAGCAAGAGTGAAAACTGTTGTTATCGTGGCATCATTGTTTGTGCTGACTGTAAATGAGGGTCGAGGTGGAGTGGGAGGCAATTGAAAACCTAAGAAATCGTTATGTTTGCTCATAGTTTGGTAATTAACCCAACTGAGAGGATCACTTCATAACTAAATATTAATTTAAAAATGGAATGAAATATGATAAAATACAAAATTTATGATGTTCTCATAAAAAATTAATGTAAAATATTTATTTGAATAAAAATTTCACTTTTCATTAAATTTAAAGTTGATATATTAAAATGTGCCTTTCGTTTCACCATTTACTTAATAGATTTAAGATTGATTCGAATTGATTAATTAAAATTTCTATTCACTTAAGAAGTGGATTTTTTATTACTATAGTTTTCCTTCTAAATGAGAGTTTGTTTAATTTTGAATAGAAAATAATGCTAAAAAAATTCTTTGACGTTACTTTGATAAAGAACTGAAAGATTGTGAAGACGTCACATTTGTAGAGAGGTTTGACAGTAGTGTAGTTTTGGAAAATGTTGAAGAAGGTCATGAAGACATTAGACTTGTAGACTGATTTGGCAGATGAGTATTTCTTGAAGATCTGAAGATCAATGTTGAGGAAGTAGAGCTTTAAGTTGAAGATAGTTGGAACCAGATAGAGTTTACTTCTTAAGAATCTGTGTTTTGAAACCACAGGAAATTAGTCGGAAGTATTTAAGAATTTTGCTCCTCCGGAGAGAAGATTACTCGTTGATGGCATAAGGGTTAGTGGAAACAGAGAAGCTGGGTAGCAAGAAATGAGTTGTGTGAATATGGGTATCAAGAAATGAGTTGTGAAAATATGGGTAGCAAGAAAGGAGTTGTGAAAATATGGGTAGCAAGAAAGGAGTTGTGAAAATATGGGTAACAAGAAATGAGTTGTGAAAATATGGGTAGCAAGAAATGAGTTGTGAAAATATGGGTAACAAGAAAAGAGTTGTGAAAAATATGGTTAGTAAGAAAGGAGTTGTGAAAAATATGGGTAGCAAGAAAGGAGCTGTAAAAAATATGGAATGCCTTCGTCATTGAATGTAGTTTTAACTTCGGACATTTGTGCGAACTTCTAAGCTCTTTTTCATATCCATGTGATAATCTTTTAAATATTATCATTGTCATGATCATCATTATTATAATTATTATTTTAATAATAATAATAAATAATAATAATAATTATTATTATTATTTACAGTACAGTTAAAGTTTGATTTTAAGTGAGGATGTAATCCTAACATATGTATGTATTCATAGTTATGTGACTGATGTTTGTATAATTCACACACTCTTGCACTTAAATATAATTTTTTTTTAATTTTAAAAAGAGCCACTAAGTGTATTTAAGAATAATATAACCAGAAAAATTATAAACAAAAAACAAATGTGTACAAATTTCATTCAAATTGCGATAGAAGCTTGTGGCACCCGAATTGCAAGGAAAACTATGCATGTGGCACCCAAATTGCAGGATAGGTAGGCCCAGCCACGAACCCCACAAAGAGCACCCAGTAGGTCTATGAAATCCTGAAATTAGGTAAATGAATTAATTAATAAGATAATATGCCATGTAATAAGTAGTGAACCAATGTTAAATTGAGAGAAATACTATATCAAAATTGTATATATATATTAAGAAAAGTATGAGTCGAGCAAGCGGACAGCCAAAGTTCCCACGCGGTCACACATAAATATGCACGCTAGGAAACAGCTGCCAGACGAAACGATCTCAATAATAGAAAACAGTGGTAATCCGAGCAAATACAGGGTGGTATGTGCTTTGACCGATTAAAATTTTGGAGGAATGTGAAATGCAAATGGTCGTTCTGATACATGATATAGGCTCAACTTGGGGAAAAATATGTACTTTCATTAGACGCACCTCCCTCTTGTAACTCCGCCCAACGGTCAACAAAGGACTAACATATTTCTGATCATTAACTCCGCTCGGCGCCCAGGTCAATCAAAAGAGGTCACGACGCTTGGAATTGAGGGGGCCTATATATTAGACGCACGGACAGGAAAGAGAATAAGTGGAAGAGAATCAGGTAACTCGTCTGTCAGTATAGCTTACTTGCTATTTTGTTATTATTAGCGTAACTAGTCCACTTCCTCGTCCTCAGGTCCTGCCTCCTTAGACTCAGCTACCTAACCTTAACCGAAAACCTACACACAGCAACGTAGGACTCGAACTGTTTCGCTTCTCCCATTTTAGGTAGTCCCAAACTAAGAATAAATCCTACTTATTGCCGCTTCCCTTTGGAGTCCTTTTCTTTAACCCGTGATTACCGAGGCACCTTCTGGAGCTCAGCCTAAAAGCGCATGCCCCGTGAGAAACTTTGGGAGTCAGAACAAACTCGACTGGAAAAGAAAAGTATGTTTACTACCTATATGCCCTCAATACCTGCCGCGCCAGACCCTCATCATCATTCAATGGCACTCACACACACCACCCCTATAAAGTGACTAACGCTAGAAAACTAATAACGAAGAATGACCGGTTGGTCTGTGGGTGGGTTAATATATTGGTTGGTTATACCGTGAGTAATTTAATTGAAGAGGCGTAGTTATTTAAATTAGGGTTTATTTTAATGATGAACAAGTACTCTAGTATTTTCAACTCCAAAGGCGTTTAAGATGAAGAAAAGATGCTAAAAGATTCTGGGTAAAGAGGATGTTTGGGATTTTCTGAGTGGCCTAATGGATGAGGATTCTGTTATATATATATATATATATATATATATATATATATATATATATATATATATATTATATATTTAAATTAATTGATTGTTGAAAGATATCTGTGGCTCAATTTATATGAATGCGATTATATATAATAAATTTAAAAGTTGACTTGTTAACGAACTTCACAAAGGAGAAATTGGAGCGAAATCTTGTTAGTAGCGAAATGATAGCAGCTGAGTCACTTTCTCGAAATCATTTATGTTATAATCTTTTTCTTTGTCAAGAATACAAAAGCACATAATGAAATAATGAAAGGGGTGGATGATAACGGTGATTTATTCAATAAAAACAATAGATGAACCTGCGATGTTGCCTTTTGTTTGAGCAGGCAGTGAAAGCTAGTGAAATAGTTAGTTGATTAAATTTCAAATAAAAGTAGGAATGAATCTCTACAGAATTGACTGTATGTTAGTAAATATAATTTAAAAGGATTCTAATAATTCTAAATTATTTTCGAAACTTGCTGTCAATAATTGAATGGCAGGCCAGTGTAATAATCTGTTTGGTAATTGTTCTGGATTAGTGATACGGTCTAGTTTTCTATGGTTAATTCCAAGGTACAAACAAATACGTGTATATAATGTACATACGCTGTGAAAAACAATATATTGGAATCTCATCACGAGGAGTTGTCTTATATATGACGTAGGAACGAAGTGGTGTTGAGGTCATATTTCTTATGCTAAAATTGCGTCGTACTTTGCAAGAGTTTTGTAACATTCGTCGTAAGCTGCCTCTGTTCTAGGTATGTTTCATGATGTACAGATCTCATAGTGGCTACGTAAATATTGCTAAACTTCCTAAAATTGAGATATCTAATGTGTTATAATAGTTTGAATCCCTGTTTTGCGTTTTGAACTCTGTCTTCTGTTTCATTAGTGTTGAGGAATTGTCTCCCCACTTCTGTCGGAGAATTATTCTCCAACTGTTGGCCGTTTAACAATTACTCCGATAGAATACCTCTTTGTCAAAGTATTTATATATTAAATGACTTTAGTGAGCCAATCTGACACCACTTAGGAAGGGAAATAATTCCTCTATTGACTGGGTTGACTCCGGATTCGTCTAAAGGAGTCTAAATGCTGAATTATGTGAGTATTACAACGTTTAATCAGTTTTAAGGAAAGAGCCGGTCAACACGTAAGGATCAAGTAAAACACCAAGAGTTAACCAAAATATATATATATCTTTTAATTTATCAATTAACTCAAATATTTACACGAAATTCTCTAAGTTTAACATGGTTCACACAAATCGAATATTGACATACACCTAACGAGAGCCCTGATCAAAACAAAGTAGGACTCTCGTAAACAAACCAATTGCCAGATAGCTAATTTCTGGAGACCTCTAAGTTACAGAGTTAAACAAACATTTACTCTCCTTAATCTAACTAAAATATGACAGAAGTCACTAAATACTATTTCTCCCTTAGTTAGCTTGGGACAGTTTTAAAAATCCTAATTAATGCAAAACAAATATATATAATCATTCGGACTTTCATGACCATGATCGGAACAAGAGTTGACGGATGTCGCAATACTGAATTTTTCAGCGAGTCTGCGGAGACAACAGATAGAGTTCACAACGAAGGAGGAATGAGGGGGTTTGTCACGGTGACAGTGGAAACCGATGTCGATCTCTTCTTATGATTTTATCAATCCGGTTATAAGTCTAAAAGATGGAGAGAGGGGTTGTGCACTCTGGCTCAAAGAGTATTCTTCTTTGTAGCTGTCGAGTTGTTCTTGTACCCTTGTCCACTTCGCAGGATTACCAAACTGGGTTTTGGTATATGAGATGATCCCGAAAGTAATTACTGAGATTTTGATTTGAGATTCCCTCAAGGGTGAGCGGATACCTTCTATTATCTTTCTCCTGAAATTCCTATTTGGCACTTAGGAATTTTGATCCAGCCAGACCTCTTGCTAAGTCTGCGAAGGATAAATCGGTATGGCAACAATAAGAAAACGAGACAAACTTCTAAATCTTAGAAGTCGAGTCCGGAACAGGGCGAGGGACTGATCACAAAAACCTAGTCCTCTATCGTCTCTAACAGAATAATCTCTCCATTTCCTTACAGGGCTTATTTATAGCCTGACGACTGCCCCAACTAAGGGGGGTGGGGTAATGCCAATAAGGGGAGCGCAAGGGGGGAGGGGAGGTGACACTGCGGAGCCCTGGTCTGCTTCGTAATGAGAGGCCGCTTCTGGGCACTCTAACCGCGGGCCTCCTGACCTCGTAGGTAATCGGTGGATTCAAAAGTAGTGCCGTAATTGATATACTGAGATTAGGAGTTTCGTAGGCTAATATGCATCACTTTGGATTTGTTCGCGTTAAAAGTCATTTGCCACGTGTCCGACCACTCCCCAATCTTCTAAAGATCATCTTGAATGCGGCAGTATTTCCTTCCTTTGCGACGTTCATACCAAGCTTCGTATCATCGGCAAATTTAGAAATCTTCGCAACAATGTCCCCATCAATGTTGTTGACGTAAATGATGAACAATAGTGGTCCCATAAAGAACCTTGAGGAACAGAGCTAGTAACGGGCACCCACTCAGAAGCCTGTCCATTCAACACCACCCGTGGCCGTCTGCCACTCAGCCAGTTCTCTATCCAACTTGCTACATTTCTGTCTATGCCCAGCGCAGACACTTTTAGAGAGAGGGAGAGAGAGAGAGAGAGAGAGAGAGAGAGAGAGAAAGAGAGAGAGAGAGAGAGAGAGAGAGAGAGAGAGAGTAACAAGGAGTAACAAAGAAAAGAGGTACCCTATTAGATCTCACGATTCATTCAAAGAGGGTGCCTTTGAATGAACACTTGAGCAGGCACGTACTCTAAAGGGTCAGATTGACGCTCTAGAAGAGCACTTGCGCCACGCTTCAAGTCTCCAAGCGGCCATTTTTCAAGACTTTGTCTGGTCTCGACCTGAAATGTTCAGCAGAATTGCTGTGACAACTTCCAGAAGCTATATGTCAAATATTTCCCACACAGTTTGTAGCCGTGGTTTCTTGTTCTGCTGTGGCTAAGCTGAAAAATATCACTGTAGTCTACAATGTCGATGCCTCGAAGTATTTCGAACACTTCGATAAGCTGACCAGGCAGTCTCCAGGTCTCCAGCGAGAACAAGTCTAATTCTCTTAATCTATCTTCGTATCTCTTGTGTCTGATAGAGGGAATCAGTTTGGTTGCTCTGGCTTGCATACGTTCTAATCTTGCGATATCCTTTTGAAACGAAGGACTCCAAAATTGTACATTATACGCCAGGTGCGGTCGGACAAGGGTTATACAAACCAAGTACTATCTCCTTGTTCCGATATCTAAACTGTCGCTTTATACATATAACCTAACACACTTTGGACTTTCTTCTCCTCCTCAATAAACTGCCTTGAGAACTTGATATAACTAGTGATAGTTACACCCAAGTCCTTCTCAGTGTCAGTGAATTCAAGAGCAGTGTCTTCAGTGATATACTGAGATTGGGGGTTTCGTTGGCCGATAGGCATCACTTTGGATTTGTTCACGTTAAAGGGCATTTGCCACGTCTCCGAAAACACTCAATCTCTAGATTTTGGTGAAATCCATTTCCTCCAGTTTTTCCCCAAGTAAGAATCCGTGGGCTTGGGGATGGGACCACATTCTTCAGTAAACACTAAAGAGAAGTAGTCGTTCAGAAGGATAGCATTTCCTGCATCTGAGTGCTTTAATGCTCCCTCCTCATTCACTAAAGGGGCAATCGTGCGATGGATTGGTTTACGGCTGTTTACATAACCAGAGAATTTCTTGGGATTCTCCTTGCAAAGTCTTGCCACTCGGAGTATATTATAACTGGAATCTTCTAAAGCAAATATAATTAAAAATGAAGTTAAGAAAAAATAAATATGATTACATTAGCTTGCGGTTCAAAACTGTTTTTCAAAGGTCTTGGGTTTCCAACTGATTTAGAATCATTTTTGGATGCTGAATTTAAGAATATATGTTTTTTTTCTTTGATCAGGCTTGGTTTCAAAGCTATACTCGATTTATATTAGAACATATATTCCAAAGTAGGCTATCATCCAACTGTTCATTACTTCTGTTTTGTCACATCTAGTGATGTGTAACCACATTTAACCTACATATTTTATTAATCTATTCAGGTCTAGATTTGCAGTACAATGGATCGTACGTGTATAAAATAATCCGAATAGGTTTTGTTACATATGCGGCATGTCGCTTTTCCAGACCGTCAATCAAAAATCACACGGATTTGTGGAAAAGGCATATCATGATTACTTTGTAGTAAAACTTTTAAACAAGGATTAGCCATTTGCTCCCCGTATTTGCTCTCAAACATCTGCGGAATATTTAAAGGATTAGAGTAGTAAGAAAAGGAAGCGTATGCCATTGTGTGTCCCAATGGTGTGGAGGGAAGGCAAAGATCACGTCACCGACTGTTATTTCTGCATGACAAATTTGAAAGGCATCTACCGCAAGAACAAACACCATGCTTAATACCCGAATATTCCTTCTGCTATAAAAATAGCCCCCCTCCCACATGGCCTAGATATTCATGTTCCTGAGCTTGATTTTGCCATTGGTTCTAGCTCTTTTTCACTACTGATACAGCTGTGTTTGATGCATACAAGATAGAGAAAAGCGACCAACTGGTGCCATTTCCGAAAGCCGAACTCAACGATCTGACACGTAACCTGAACCTTTTGAAAGAATCTGCTCAGCTATTGGGTTTACGTCTTCGAAAAATATGTATTCTGTCACCAGAGACAATTTTCTCTTGGCATCGGGAACGCGAGAAAGAATTTAGGAAATTCTACACCTTTGATGAAGCCTCTTTACTGGTCTAGTGTAACAACATTGCTGACCTGGTATATTTAATGGACTTGAAGTATGATTCTATGGAATTGAGAGCTTTTATTGACTCATCTAACAGAAGCCTCAAGGCAGTCTCAGAGGGCGGAAGCAGGGTATAGCAGTGTCGATCTTACAAGTGCATTGTAGATCTTATCCTTATTGCTTTCAAGGAGATTTCTGAATATGTATAGAGTTCTGACTGCAGCTGTGGCCTTGGGGATTCTTTCGTGTACGTGCTTCGTGTACTTGGTTGCAGTAATGTTCATTCTGAGTACATTGCACTCTGTGATGTAGGAATAGCGTCTATCCACCACTCTGACATCGTATAGTAGTCTCCTGCTTCTGGGGACTACTTTAAACTTTTCCTAGTTCATGCGGATTTTTCACCGGGCCTCGAAGGTGTTAAGGTTTTTAATTTCTGCTTTTGTCATACGAGCTTGCCAAGGTGCATTCCTCATGCATAAGTGATTATCTGGGTGAAATCATCAGTGAACTGAATGTTTAGGCAAGTGGGGCTCACATGGGTTGGGACATCAGCGGTGTAAATCAAGTAAAGTCGGGGACAGCCCTCTCCCCTGCGGATGCCAGCAGTGAGCGGAAACTTTAGTCCGTCCGTGCACCCTAAACTGATATACGCCGCTCTCTCCATGACATAATCACAGAGAGTGCTTTCCTAAGTCTTCACCTAGGCCCAGTCGTAAGATCTTGTAATGCATTCCCCGTTGCCACACTTATCAAACGCTTTTGATACATCCCGACAAACAATGTCCACGTAACTTCTTTCCCGTTTCGCTTGGGCTAACTTTTCCGTGATGACATTAATCGCCATCTCCATACTTCGCTTCTACCTAAACCCAAATGGATATGAGTTGAAGAGGGAGTTCTCCTCCAGGTAAGACACCAGTCTTCGGCTGAGGATCTATCAAAGAGCTTCCCGCCAAACTCTAGAAGTGAAATTGGCCGGTAGCTATCCTTCAACGCTGGGTCCTTTCCGTGCTCAGGCAAAAAAATCATCTTTGCCGTTTTATATGCATTTGGAAAGTATCCCGTGTTCAGACAGGCGTTAAATATCCTTCTCATCACTTTGATAACATTCGGTTGTGCCTTTTAAAAGTTTAACTTTGTAAGCTCCGATTGTCCTGGAGCTTTTTGTGGTGGTGAGGGTGCGTCTTGTTTATTTGTTCGTTTATCTCGTCTATGATGTTGCTTTTAAACTCTCGGTCTAAGTCTTCGTTTTTCTCCTCAGATATACTGAAGATTTTTCCCAATAACTTTGGAATAGCTCTTCAATTTTTGTTTCTTCTGTTTTGATGTTTCCGTCTTCTTTTTTAGTTCGATCTTCTTCTTCCAAGTCGATCCTTTGAGACATCTGATCTTATTCCAAAATTCTTTGGGAGTTACTTCGTGATCGAGACTATCGATTACATCATCCCATCGTCTCCATTATTGTTCCAGGAACAACTGGTTGAGTTCTTCTTTGATTTCGTTATTTTGTTGCATTGAATGAATTTATACATTCCTGATGTTGATCTCATACAATAATTTCAGCTCACGGTATAAATCCTTCATGTATTCGGTCCATCTGTAGGTAGAGATGGTCCTACACTCACATTAAGGGATACAAACCCTATCTGCGTTGATGAGATGGTTATATAGGTCGTCGAATGCCTTGTCAATCTTCTCGAGAATTGCCTCGAACAAGTTGGGCGATTGTAGGCCTTGAGAAGGCACGCATACCGTGCCAAGTCTACTCTTCTGTAGTTCTTTCTGACTACAGCTGGGACTTGTATATGGTTCCTTTTGATAGTGAGTAGGATCACTATATGGTCACTACATGGTACCTGGACTGGTTCCTGTAGTATTTGAACGGTAGCGGACAAATCTCCAGACAGATCCCTGGTTTTGTGGCACTTCCTCCTTTGACAAAGGGAAAGAAGTCGGCGACTATTCGCTGGGCAATGTTCCTGCCCAGCAAAAGGTCCAGGCTTGTTCCTATATCGTTGAAGGTCCTGCAACCGGATTCTCGGCATCTGGCGTTCAGATCCCACATTAATATTTTGGGGGCTCTTCCACCAAATAGGCCAGTGAAAGGGTGAATTGGTAACACGTCTCTCCTTGACTAACTTTCTTATGTCAAGTTCGACCTCGATCGCCAGGTAGGATTCTTCTAAATTTCTTATTTACTTGTATTTAATTACTTTCTCTATTCCAATAGCGGCACTGTTGAACCGCTCCTGCGAATAATTAGTGATCAAAACATCGTTTTTTCCAGATTTTCATTTCTGCATTACGCATGTCGATCCAGTGTTCCGACTTTAAGATGACGTCTGAACCAATTACTCTGATTACATTTCTGGAAAGATTATTTTTCCTTGTCCAGCCGTTGGTATTAATTTCCAGTATCTTCAGTACGTTTCGTAACATGGGGAATTGTTTTTACCTATGCATCTTCTTATTCTTCTTGGGGGTTGGTGGGGCTGTTTTACTGTGCCCAGGGGTTGCCTTCTTCGGGGGGACTTGAGGTTTTGGACCTGCTCTTCGTAACTCGTGTTCGGGTGCAGGGCCTTTCATCGTTGTCTGAAGAGGAGGATCCTTCACTTCCTTGAGCAGGTTCCCACGCAGGGCGATGGACGGGGGCATCGAGATGCCTAAGCCCTCATTGAATTATGAATACTCGGTGAAAAATGGTATTCTCTCTTTCTGAAGGGTGAAGTAAAATTCACCAAAAGGCTTCCAGAATAGGCTCTTTTCTATGTAGGCGGTGCTCAAAATCCTTTAGGAAGCAAGTATTAAATGCTTTATCCGTAGAGTAGTCAGCAGTGCGTAGTAATCAAATATTTGGCGGTCGGAATCTTTCGTCGATATTGGAAGCTAGCAAATGTAACGCCTATATTTAGAAATAGATATAAAGAACTAGTTTACTAATTATCGCTCAAAAGATGCTCGGTGAAAAATATAATCTTCAAACCTCGAACTTGCGGCAAAAAGGTCGTTCAGGAAATTGAAGACAAAAATTAGACCTGGAACGCAAAGTAGATAAAAAGCTGAAATTTTTTATGTATTTTTTAGACATGTCAGCATCCTTGCTCATTCAAAAAGCACAAATTGCAATATTGTTGAATCTTTAAAATTGATAATGGATCCATGTTTATTTTCTGTGATTCTTAAAAAAGTAGACCTCAGACGATATGGACTATCCGTTTAGATAGGAAGAAATATTTTTCAAATTTGGCATGAGAGAGCGTTCACTTTAAGAATTGAAACTCTTAAAACCACCACTAGTATGGGCGACCCCCATTCGCTTTCAGAACGTAAAATGATTCCTGGCGTGAATTATTTCCTTACTCTCCTTCTTTCCCTCAGGGAGTTATTTCGTAAGGAGCTTTCGAGGACAGAAATGGATGCGAGCATAATATGTTTTATTATGGCGAGTCACTGCATCCTTAACATGTTCATCTAACTGAATTAGGCGGGCTAAGTCTCGAAACTCGACATATATGTGCGTTAAGAGATCAACTGCAATGGTAAAGTGATCTAAAGTAGATGAGAGTACAACCTGTTTTTCCGTAAAGGAATATCCTATCTTCACATCTTATAGGTTGCGACAGTTTAAGTCAATCAACGGGTCTGAATGGTTTAGGAATGGGGCTCTGAGAATGATGATTGCATCAAACCTTCGCCACGATCAAATAAAAGGTGAAAAAGCATCTTCACCCTAGACTAAGTGTGAACCCTTTTGTTAGCCTTATTTATGATCTAGGTTCTAGTTACAGTTTGTAATTGAAGAGACTAAGTTGACATACTACGATCAGAATATTTCACCCGGGCTACGCTGACGGCTGTCTCAGACTTCCCTAGAAACCGTGTATTGGTCACAAGATCAACCATAAAATGACGTCGTTCTCTTTATTTGTTCCTCCTCCCCTGAAAAACGAGGATATGTGTTTAATTTTCCGAAGAGAACAGGGAAAAAATGACTTGCAAACTTATATATAAACCTTTGGTAGTACCAGCAGTGGTCTTTACGCACTCACTTAAAGGGAATGGTTCGAAAGTGGCCGGAATAGAGGTGGTAAGGGTGTGAACATGAGTTTCTCCCATTTGGCTTAGAAGCGGAGAAGGGAAGAATTTAGTAGGGTTACGACGGCGGAAGATATTTTGAGGAAGGTATCGGCCACTTCTTATACCTGACCCAAAGTTTAAAACTGGTGTTGGGAGGTAGGGTTACTAAAACCCTTTGCCTCTGGGGAGGAAGAGCTGAAAAAATTGCTCTCGAAGGAGATCCCCGCTGATAAAAGCGTTTAGTGTTCTTAAAAGACCCAAATGCACGTAACAGCTCCATAGTGCTTCTGTGGGCTAGCTCTCTCTCAGTCAGTAGCTACCGTAAACCATGGAGCTTAATGATGGTAGTGCGTGTCATTAAGTCAGCTTGAGGGCTTGATAGTGAGCCGTATCTGAACACGAAAATATTAAATAGCTAACGAACGCGACGGCAACATTGGTCAAAAAAAGATCGTGTGACTATTTCAACTTATTCTTCATAGCTCTATAGATTTCAAAGATGCCTTAGTACTATCTGATCTATAACTCAAGGTCGATCTCCTGGTACAGGAAACATTTAATGATTTACATAGCTTCCATTGCTTCCTAGAAGCTCATTCCATCTCTCCACAAGGTTATAAATGCCACGCTTGTAAAATATTTAGGTTTTCATGCAAAGTAGGAATCAAAATCGTTTTCTTTCTCATCTCTTGATGTCAACCTAAGACCATCTAAATTGTTCTGTAATACCCTAAAAAAGTGAGAATCAGAAATATCTAGGTCTAGAGAATATGAAAAATGAAGCAACATTTCCCAACCGGGGTCCTCTAAGAGATCTTTTGTCATTTGATCTGTGTGAGGACGGGAACTATCGTAATGGAGGATGACCCCATTTCTGTTGACTAACAATGGTTGCCTTTGGCCCAAAGCGCCTCTCAAATGACTAAGTTGATTGCAGTAAAGATTAGCATTAATTTTTTTTATTCTTGTGCAACAGTTCGTAACGGACAATTCCTGCAATATCCCGCCATACACTCAATATGATATTTTTTGACTGAAGTTATCCTCTTGGTTGTCGAAAAATTTTGCTTCTTCAACTGATCCACGAAAAGCGGCGCTAAACGTTATGGTAAAGGGCCTAAATTTCATTACCAGTAAATAACCTACCCAAAAATGGTGAATGAAGGTGTTGTGAAAGCAATGACTCACATCAAGCAGCACGCTGTTGCAGATTCGCCGTGGACAGTTCTTGTGATACCTATTTTTCAATCATTGGAACCTTACTAAACCTTTTTAGTTGGCATAGGATAAGCATACGGCGTACGTTAAATCCCTCTGAGTTTACTAAAAGTTATAGAAGGAATTGCTCTGTAAACAGCTTCCAACATTCCTTTGGTCCCTTTTTTAGACTGAAATTCTCACTTTAGAAACTATAAAATCCCATCTTCCAACTTCTTTCATATACTGCATCATCCCCATAAGTGCTCTGAAGAAATTTTGATGGTCTACTTGCATTGATACCTTCGTGAAATTCAGAGAATTAAACCTGTCTAATGTGTTTTTTAGAAGGGAGGATATAGCGGTGAATACCGAAGATAAAAAAACAATATTTTTATAAACTGAAATAAAAAGCTATATTTTAGTCATTGTAACATTCCTAAGCAAAAACAAGAGGCACTAATTTAATAAATACTATCTATAACTTTATGCTGGAAAATCCGCCTTTACTTTCGTTTCAACCTGATACAATAAATACTTAATTCAAACAACAACCAATGGAAGAGTATAATTTGTTATACGGTTGACCTGTTTTGTATGCACCAGATGCGATGCTGACCTTTAATTTTTATACCAGTATCACGTGTTGAATTTTCTATGATTTACCTCACAAACCAAAAAGGCTATCGACTACTAGGAGTGAATTTAGAGGACGTGTAATCTATTCTACTAACTCTGGAATAGTACAAAAGAGCTCGGATTGTTCTATCTTAACATTTACAGTAAAGGATCATTTTATCGATAACGAAAATAGTAATATATAAAAGAAATATTTGGAAATAACGTCCGCGAATTAATTTAATATTACTGCACTGAATATATATCTTTAATGTGTTATAGAAGCAGGTGTAGATTATATCGTTCTACCTGATCTCACACAAGGATATTTGTTTGGATGGGGTTGAATAAACGGATGAAACACATCCAGAGCTAAAAGTTCCGGTAAGGAGCGGCCTAAGCACTGTTCCTTATGGAAGATTCCTTTCATTTTCATTTTTCGGCCTTCAGGATGCTAATAAATAAAGTTCCTGGGATTGAAGATATGGATCATGCGAATCACTTATTTATTGAACCTTTACCGAAGCCTCAAGTAGTGGAAAGACTTGAGTGTTCCAATGATTCCAAGAGCAAATCCGTCGAGAGTTTCAAACTCCTCGCAGGGTCATCCAAGGCGGTAAAGTCGTGGATGAGGTTCCAGACTAAACTCGACCCACAGCAAAACCCCAACGGAGGCCCAAACAGACATAGGCCATATGAAATTCCAATGTTTGGCTCAGGCGAGTGAGGGCAGCGCCCAGCGGGAAGTCGCGACAAAGGCGGTCCTTGATAGACCAAGAACCCTGCAGCCCGATGCAAGCAGCCTCACCAAAACCGCATGCCTCAATTTTTTGAGCTGCAGTGGACGCGGTACTGGCCAAGTGCGCGCGTGTGGCCGTCGTGCAGCCACGATCACCTAAAACAAATTCCTCAGCGAATGGCATTCGTCTCTGTTTTCACATTATGTTAAAATTAGTGATAAAACACGGCGATGTGAATTAAATTTTTCCTGAGTTCGGTGAAGTTATAAGAGGAACTTGAGAGGAAAACCTACCGGATTATTGGAGAAGATGGCTCCGAATCATGCCATCGTCGATTAGAGAAGTTATATGTGCTCGTCATTTTGGATTCAATGAGAAATGCAGACGCCCCTTGAAAAAAACGTTTCTTACTTATCTTCTTAGCACTTAAAGGGAGGTGATTGTGTTATGGTATGAACTGACTCGGAATGATCTCCCCTGTAACTTGATATACTGAGTTTATTTTCCTTAATTAACTTATAGGAAACAAGCGTGTACCCAAATTAGACAGGGATATTTTGACAGAGAAATTTTCTTGCGGATGAACTGGAAGGGTGATAAGAAAGTTCTTATCAGGCAAACCACAGAGAAGGTTCGCCTCTCTTTATTTCTCACTCCCAGCAAGAGCCGAGTCCTAGGCCGGAAGTCTTCCTCGTTGCACGAGCATGCTATGCGAGTATGTGTAACTCTTGTGAGAATGCCGGCAACCGGTGTCCCCTGAACTCTTTAATTAAGTTACTCTGTTAAAATGCAAATCCAAAATTAGCTTCGTATCTTCGTAAAAACACTTAGTTATCAACCACTACAATCGCATCTTCTAATTGGTTCCATTGGTTAATCCTTCTCAACAATTGTTATTTCCATGTTATTGAGTGTATGAAAATGAAACACCCAAAAAGTTTACATTTGTTTGTTACGGACCAATATATTAATTATAAGTAGACCTCTTGTTATGCCTTTATTAAGGACCGATTGGAGATGAGGTAAAAACTAATTCTATACATTTGAAATTAACGCCATTAATCAGGAAGTAGTAGTAGTTTATATTCTTTTAAATACACAGGTAGATGTGCAGGGATTTTGCAAACCACCCTCCATGTACTCTTAGTCCCAGGTATTTTCTTCTTTTTGTTAATAGGATAATGCCTAACTTTCACTTCTCGCAACTTTCCTATTCTCCTTGGGAAGGTCAAATTAAAGGTGACTTTTCCATACGCTTCTGTTATAACGATATAATCTACACCTGTTTCTATAACACATTAAAGATATAAATGTATAAACTAACTAAATTATAAACCATGTCTAAACTTTAAATACTGATAAACATTCGTCTTATTTTTTGCAGATAAATGCACCAAAATCTTCTACTACCTTCGAAGGACAATGAAGTATTCCGAAAATGGATTCCATTTGCCTAATAGCTTTAATATTTTGGGGAACCTTAGTAAATATTCATATTCAAATCAAACACGATACTTTAATATAACCGAAAAAGGACTAGCCGATGAAGATGAATACGAAGACTACCTTTTTAATCAACTTAATGTGAAAATTCCTCTCCTTATTCTATACTCCATCGTATTTTTCCTCTCCTTCTTTGGTAAGTGTTCAAAATATCCATAGGTTTAATAGACATAATAATTTATTAATTTGTGACGTGGGTTAACCCCGCACACCTTATACCAGATTAAAATAGATGTCGTAGGTTAACCCTACACACCTTAAACCAGTTTAATATACATAGATGTCACAGAATAGGGTAAAGTTCACCCTTTCTGCTTTATGAGTGCATGGGAAGTTTAATATATAAGCAGAGTGCAAATTAACTGAAAGTAGGTTGGCCAATTGTCGACGATCTAGTATGCAAATGAATTTTATTTTACAAGATTAAAAGGAGTTTGAGAATGAGCTATAAACATACTAGATTTACACGGGTCTCTTCAACTAAGGGGGGGCGAGACGTGGTGAGGACCGTCACCGTACAAACAAACGGATAATATTGACCGATGGACGTTCGAACGACCTTGAGAGTAAACTAAGACCTTCCTAAAACCTGCCCGGGTGGGGGGGATTAGAGAGCACTTGTACAGAAGAGTTGCGCATTGCAGTTACCTCGAATATTTATTTGGTTCGAGGGAATAATCCCTGCCTTGGAGCAAAATTCAAACAATAATATCTGGATAATGACTATTACGGGGGTGAACTTAATTCTTGCTTTCGAGTAACACGAATCGAAATTGAGCGCGCTGAGTTCGAGGAGCGTGAGAAGCGGGTAGAGGGAGACTCACGTGAATTAACGAGAACACCAAGAGCTTGAGGGATTATGCGAAAATTGTGCAGAGTCAAACGGGACGCGAATAGCGGGTACCGACAAGGGGCGGACAGAGGATACTGACAGGGCAGGGAGGACGGCGGATACTCGGTGGATACTGCCTTCCAACTCTGGCGCCGGGGGATTTATAGGGGTTGAATGAAGTTCCCCCTTCCCCCCTCGTCCAAAGGGAAGGGTTATAGGGTCAGACGTATTGGCAAAAGAGAATAGACTCGGCCTTTTAGCGCGATTGCAAGAAGGTTCTTAAGCCGGCGAGGCGAACTTTGTCTGACTTTAGATAGGACCTTCTGGGCTCTCACACTTGTCGCAGGTTTCTGTCATGGCGGCATTTCAGGTCATCGCGGCGTCTCACAGATTCTCATAATTTTGCCCCTTC